>OU015758.1:21632613-21650256 GCA_907169655.1 Acomys percivali | reverse complement strand
GAAGAAGAAGAAGAAGAAGAAGAAGAAGAAGAAGAAGAAGAAGAAGACGAAGAAGCTGAGACAGCTTCCTAGTCAGATAGCATTCTTTCTGAGCCTCAAAAGACAAATGGGAGTTGGACAAGGGAGGAAAGGAACCAGATGGGAAGAACATTTGGGGCAGAGAGAAGGCATAATTGAGGGCAACAACCTTGAGCCAGGTGAACCTAAAGATACAGTGTTACCAGATTGGAGAGGCCCTGGCATAGCTCATTCAGGAACAAGGCTCTTCCCTTGGGCCATGTACATCCTTCAGACATTGAAAAGAAGAACATTATCATTGAGATTGCTGTTTTAGGAAGACCATCTTCAGGTGAAGGCAGGGTAGATGTGCTATAACGGTTACTGCTCATTCATTTGCAGGCTCTGAGGTCTGTGACTGGTGTTTTCAAGTCTCACTATACTCTGCAAAAATTATTTTGGCATTGGGTTTTATACTCAGGATTGCTTAAGAGTGTGCGTGTGTTTGAAGTTCTTTTGTAAGTGCAAAGAACGATTGAAAGGGCATGGGAGGAGGGCTTCTCCACGGCTGTAGACGCCTTTGTGATCCTTCTATTCCATTCAGCTGGCTTTTAGCACTTTCTAGGCTTCTTTTCCTTTTGACTGGGACAAAAGCTGTTGGGGAAAAGTGGAAGGCAAGGGAATGCTGGAGCAAAGTGAGGGCACTTCCTTTGGAAACCACAGCCATTTACCTTCCACCCTGGAGCCATTGCTTCAGGTGGCCAGGCCAAGGTGACCTTCTGCTCACTGTCTCTCCTGCTCCCTTGTGTGCTTCTTATAGCCCTTTCTGTAACAGACATTGTGGCTATTATATCACACTGTCACAAACTTCCTCTTATCCTTCAACTAATTCCAGCAAAATGTTTTAATTGCTGCCAGTAGATGCTTAAATCACAACTCCCAGATAACCTTTGTTTTATGGATCATTAGTGTCATACTTCAAAGAGATGAGGGGGAATTAATAAAATATTACACGAGAGAACTCTCAAAGAGAGATTACCTTCTTGCCAGGCTGGCCTTTTTACTCCTCAGATGAAAGAAAGCACTGTTCTCTGTCTCTGAGAAAAGGCTAACAAATCCAGGACCCAGGAAAACCGGGTATGCAGACCAACTTCACACATGCTCCACTCACGTTTTCCTACTCAGATTCAAATGGGAAATGTCTGGACTCACATATTTTTACAGGTGTGAAATTTTATACACATTTCTTCAGATGAGATGCCCAAAATAGGAGGGAAAACAATTACAGAAAAGCTGGGAAGCTCTTGAGTGAATGGCATAAAACAGACATATCAGAGGAATCCCGATGAAGCGTGTAGATGAAAAGATCCAAAGCTGTGAGCTCCCTGGTAGCCATGTGTGTGTATGAGAAAACACAATGTCTACTAGATTTAGTTGGCTGTTTCATGATTTTTCTCTCATTGGCTGTGTATTCACTTATTCGGTCATTAAATATTTAAAGAACTTCATTTTCTGTAACTCACTCCCATCAGCAAAATTAATTGATATGGGACCATGGTCCCTGTTATGTTACTAAAACAGAGTATCTGAGGTAAGGAATCGTTTTCAAAGGATTCAATTGGCTTCTACCTTTGAAAGCTATAAAATCCAAAAACATGGTACTAGCCTCTGTAATAATAATCTTTTTGCTACATTATTACATGACCGAAAACACTAGGACAAGAGGGGTAAATGACAATGACACTAATCTATTCATGAAGGTGGAGTTGTTTTGATTAGAACATAGCATAAAGTTATGCTTTCTGAATCCTACTGCACTGGAGATTAAAGGTATGTGAATGACCTACCCTGGCAATAGGCAGAGACTCCTTGTTGTTGGAGGTGTTCTTATATAAGGCAGGGGCAGAGCAGATAGAAGTCCGTTGTTCATCCTAGTTTGATGCTGTTTTATGCCTCGGGCTCATAAAAATCAAATTCAGGCAGTGTAGCTCTGGAGGAGGAAAACAGAAGCCTGTGTCCACAGACCTGCCCTCTGCCCCACAGTGCAGCCAGGCCATAGACACACAGGGCCCCAGCTCCCACCACGTAGTGCAGGGCAGGAGGAGAAAGCCAGACCTACAGACCATCATGCCACATAGTGGATGTAAACACATTTTTGTTTTGATCCCAAGTGTGGGATGTGAAACAGATTTGTGTGAGGGCATGTGATGTTTGTCCGCTGGTAACAGACTTGAGAAAGAGATTCGTGATGCTTGTCTGATAGAAAGGGAACTGCTTTTTATAGGGTATTGTCTTCACCAGCTGATAAACATCCTGGTATGAACTCTAAGAGAAGATAAATAACGAGAGGCTTGGCTTTTCTGCTTTTGCTTCGCTTTGCATCATTTGGCTGTTCATCGCTCTTTTTATAGACGCTCCTAGAGAAAAAAACACTCTCCAGAGAATGTTGCTTCAATGTTCTGGCTGCTGTGGTTGTGGTCACTTTTGCTGTTTGCTATTTATTGGGTCTTCTGGAATCCTGACGACAAAGAGTGGAATCACCCCCAAGGAACCACCACAATGTGCAAGTATGTGGTGGACAGATGGGAGAGAAAGAGAAGTGGAGCAGCTTGAGCATTATGAAGAGAAATGAGACTAGAGATTCCAGGGTGGAGAGGAGTAGCCTGCCTGTAGTGAGTAGCCAGCCCTGCCACCTGGAGCCATGGTGAAGTCCCAGCCTGAGTTGCTGCTGAGGGCTATGTTTGTGTCCTTGACTATGCTGTGACAAGGGTCAGTGTCAATGCCCATGGTTCATACTACCACTAGAGAACATGGAATGTCTCTGGCCTGATTAGCTTCTGGGAATCACGTGGAAGCACAAGGGCTGCACAAAACTGGCCCTACCCCTCTGGAGAGCTTGCCCCACCTCTCACCAGCTACAGCACTCTGGAGAGCAGGCTCAGTGCCTCGCCCAGGCAGCACAGTGGAGCTGGTCCTGATAGGGGGGCACAGGTAAGCCAGTCCCCATGACCACCACTACTATCGCCAGGGTGCTCTTCATCTTCCATGAGAAGGTGTGAAGTTGCCTGTTATGAGTGGCCAGCCTCACCACCTGGGGCCATAGTGAGGTCTTACTTAGCACAAGCTCACTGAGGGCCATGTCTGAGTCCACAGCTACATGGCAGCAGAAATCAGAGTCAATGTCCAAAGCTCATATTTCCACTAGAGTACATGGGAACATTGCTGGTCAAGGGAGACACCAGGAATCATTTGGATGGCCAGAGACTATGCTGAACTGTCCCCATCCCTTGCTGACTGGGATGCTCTGGAGAGCTTACCCTGCCCCCTCTACACCTGTAGCACTTGGGATAGCTGGCTCAGAGGACATGAGAGCAGGAGAGCTAGCCCTACCCGCTCACTGGCTATAAGCCCTTGGGAAAGCAGACTTTGCACCTCCCCTGGGCAACACAGTGGAGCTAGTCCTAATGGTGAAGCCACAGGTAAGTCAGCTCTGCAGCTGCAGCACTTGGGATAATGGGGACCTCACCTTGACTGGGCAGCACAGTGGAGCTAGTCATGGAGGCATGGGTGCAGATGAGCCTGCCCTGATGGCATGAGATGACCCTGCCTCTTGCCTGTGCCATCATTGGGTGCCCTAGCCAGAGCAGAGCTGGAGAGCTCACCCTGGTGGTGCAGATAAGGGAGAGCTGGCAGGCCGACCAACTCAGCTCCCACCCTGGCCCAGATCCAGGTCTCCGAGCTGGCCCATCCCAATATCTATATCATCTACAAGTGATCAGAAAACGTGAACAAGCTGGTCCTGCTGAGCCAAAGCTGCAGGATCTCCATGACCCAAGACAACAACAGGATAGCCAGGAGGAGTCCCAGTGAGGATGCAATATTGATGATGTCACAATAGCTAGAGAATGACCCATTACAATGAACATTTGCAAGTGAATGTGTGTGGACAGAGGGATATACTGTGGGACACACTGTGACACACTATAGCTTCCATAATGAGATGCTTTCTATGCTTTGGTTTTTTTGTTTTGTTTTATGTTGCTTGTTTTTTTATTTGCTGAGGAAGGTTGAAGGGCAAATATGAGGGCATGGGGAAGTGTGCCTGGGGTGAATGATGTGAAACTCATAAAGAGTCAATAAAATGTTAAAAAGGAAAAAAATTATATATGTATATATGACTGTTGGTGGAATCATTTAAGCACAGAAGTCCTGCACTCAGAATATAAAGCTCTTGCCTCTGTGTGTTTTCCACCACTTTACTCTGCTCTATTAGTTTGTCCCTGTGACAATATAACACTGGGTTAATTATTATTGCTCTACGATATATCTTAATAACCAGGAGGGAAAAATACCTCTTTTCTATTCTTTATTTTAGAGTGCATATCTCATGCTTCCATATTTAAAGTCATCTTGTAATTGTAGTTAAAATTGTCTGATGTTTAAAGGTGTATTTAGATGGAGAACACATCTTCATGACATTGAACATTCAAACCCCACAATGGTGTGTGTTTGCAGAAATGCAAGATTTCCTTTCATCCATAACACCTCATAAAAATGCATTCTATGGCACATCACACATGTCTCCACAGTTGTGGTAGGTCCTCAGTCTATCCATGACTGAACCAGAAAGGAGCTTTTTTTTTCTGTATTGAAGCTGTATAGTTTTCACAGTCTCTCACTAGCCCTAAGGATTTGCTGACTTGTATTAATTTTCATGTGTGCATATTACCAACAAATGCAAGGTAGTTATTTCTTTCACTTGGATCTTTATATATTATTTTTATGTGTTTTTAAACCTTCCAGCACAATATTAATAGGCATGATAGCTAGCCCCCCTAGCCTGTTACTCCATGCAAGAGAATGCTTCCGAAGTGCTGCCAGGGCGTGTGATAACACCGCAAATCTACAGTTTACCTTAAGGACATTGAGTCCTTTTCTTAATTGGATTAAAATGATTTTTCTCGAAAATTCAGATTTGACTAAATGTTCTTTGGTAACAGTAAAGATGATGATAAGAATATTTCTCTTTATGCTTTAAAGTGGAAAATTAGAATTTAAAATACTTCATCACTGTTCCATTTCAAGACACTACGACTTTAGAATTACTTCATACAGAAGTGTGGCCTTTTCCCATAAGTAAAATATATATGTATACACACACACACACACACACACACACACACACACACACACACACATATATATATATATATATATATATATATATATATATGCTACATGAGGAAAAGTCATGTAAAAACAATAAATAAATAGACTGATAATCTCTTTTGTACAGTTTTTGCAATGAAAGTTATCCTTAAAAACAAAACAATCTGTGCAAGCTCAAACCAGGTAATGTGTCAGTGTGAAGGGGAAAGGTGGACGTACTGTTCCATCCTTAGCTGGGAGGTTTGGTAGGTGATAGCTGCTCTCGGAAAGGAAGAACCTGTTTTCTTTAAGGGTGTGGCTCCAGTGGGTTGGCCAATGGGTGGCCACACACCCAAGAGTATATAGGCAGCACTGATTGACATGCTGATTGCTGAGGTAAGTTTATTTAAAAGGAAGGAAGGAAGGAAGGAGAGAGAGAGAGAGAGAAAGAGAGAGAATACAAAGTTGGATGAGTATGGAAAGTGGAGTGGATTTTGGGGGAATTAAGAGAAAAGGTGTCTAAGACACATTGTAAAAAAATTTTCAGTCTAGGGTGAAAACAATATGAATTAAATGGTATTTTTGGAGGTTTTATTTGCCTCATTTTTTCCTTTTTCTTTATAAGTCTTTTGCCTACATACTGTGGTTTTCTGTTTTTTATAGGAGTTCTGTGTGCGTGGATATGTGTGCCTCCACATCAGTATGTGTTTCCTGTGTCTTTTTTTTTTTTTTTGCCTCATTTTCTTCTGTTTATTTTTTCCTATCCCAATTTTTAAAAATCTTATTTTATTTTATATTACGTTTAGATGCCTGCTTACTTTCTAGTGAGAGAAAAAAGAGGTGTTGATTTGGGTGGGAGGGGAAGGGAGGAGAATCTGGGAGGAGTTGGGAGAAGAGGGAACATAACCATAATATTTGTATAAAAGAAAAACCTATTTTCCATTAAAAAACAGAAAAAAATCTCAATCTAAGCTTATTTGGCATTAGAAGTAAAGGTGATTTGTAGTAATATCTGTGAGTGTCATGATTATTGATCTTTTGACATTTTCTATTAATATTAAGAAAATATTAAAATACATTTTCCTACAAGGCTATCTATTTAATATGGTTGCAACTGTGTAGTAATTTGTTGGTATTACTTGTTCTCATATTTTCCAATATTTCTATAATTCCATTTAATTTTATTTCCGCCATGTTGTTTATTTGAATATACTCATTGATATATTCAAAATCATCAAACCCAGATAAATAAAAATATATACTATCTTCAAACATTACTAGAAAATGAATCAAGGGAATAGATACTTCCTGATATCTTTGTATCTTTTCTTTTCAATGTTTTTCTCTATTTCTACACAAATATAGATGCCAACCTGCTTTATCTCCTTTATTATGAATTAATTTGAATTGTCTAATTTTCATATATGCAAGCTGACTCATCAATAAGTAATAAAGTGACTACTCAGTAATGCAAAACTATGCAAAATGATTAATGTGTGCTATTAAATGTATCAATAGCTTATTCTTTTGATTGCCTAGTGTTCTTTTGTAATGGATATATCAGAATGTGCTTGTCTGCATATTTGTTGACTAGCATTTTTGCCTATTTCTACACTTTGCTTATTACAAATAATGTCATTAGCATTCATGTGCAGGTCTTTGCAAAGACTAATCTTCCCTTTATCCTGAGGAAATAGCTGACGGAAAATTGCACTGCAAATTGTTTGCACACTTTTGCATCCTCTAAGTGCCATATGAGAGGACCACTTCATCCACGTGCCCCTTAATGGACAGTGTGGTCATTATTTGGATTTGGGAAATTTTTATAAATATGTCTCATTCATCATTGTGGTTTTAATTAATGTTTCCTTAATTATTTGTAATGTTCAATACTGCTTTGTGTACATTTTTGTCCTCTGTAGAGTTTCTTTGGTAAAATGTGTTTTAACTTCCATATGTTGTTTAATGGGCTTGTTCCTCCACTTTTGGGCTTTGGGACTTTAAAAATATTCTACATAAATCTTTATAAATATTTGCCAATAGCTTTTCCAGCTGTTTCTGCACCATTTCTTTGAAGAGACTATCTTGTTTCTACTGATTTACTTTTTTTTCTATCGCCTCATTTTGCCATGTATATATAGCTTATTACATGGTGCAATATTTAGTTCAGGTGACATTTGTCAACCATTATGTGAATTACTGGTGTGGTAATATACTAAGCTTGGAAGCAGAACATTCTAGATATCCAAGAACTCTATGTGTTTGTTCCTTGGTTATTGTAGGGACCCTGTATTTGGGTGAATTTTAAAATCACCCTATCAGTGTCTAGCTTACCTTACTTATTCTGCCCTACCCAAGGGGAAAAACTTGAATTTTAATCCATAAATCACTTCAATAGAACTTAAATCACAACAATATCAATTGCTCTGTTACAGAAACATGTACTAGCTCTACAATTAATTAGGTCGTATCCTCTGTCACAGTTTTCTCTGTGTGCTTTGAGTTCTTGAAGCTGTTATAAATATATTTTAATTTCTATTTCTGAATGTTGTTAATACACAGAAATACAATAGTTTATTGACCAGTAGTCTGGATTTTATTGAAGTTATTTAGTTTTGGAAGGTGTGTGTGTGTGTGTGTGTGTGTGTGTGTTCCATCAGACTGTCTACATATACAGTCAAGCTTTCTAAGAATGAAGACACCTTGAGTTCTTTCTGAGCAGCTGCCTTTTACCTCTTTCCCTTGCCATATCATACTATACTAGCCACAAATACAATATTCAGTCAAAGTTGGAGATGTGTTGTTGAAAAGCAGGTAGCTGGAGCCAGATGGTGGTGGCACATGCCTTTAATCCCAGCATTCCGGGTGACAGAGGCAGGTGGACCTCTGTGAGTTAGAAGCCAGTCTGATCTACAGAGTGAGTCCCAGGACTTCCAGAGCTACACAGAGAATCTCTGCCTCAAAACCCAAAAACAACAGCAACAAGAGCAAGTAGCTGGATGTGGTGGCTCACATGTATAACCTAGCTCTCAATATACTGACACAGGAGGATCACAGCCAGTATAGGGCCAACCTGGTCTACATGATGAGTTTGAAGCTACCCTAGGTTACAGAGTGAGATGTCGTGGTGATTAGAGTTAACAGACAACGTGACAGAATCTGGAACCACCCAGCAGATGAACCTCTAGAAAGTCTGTAAAGGGATATTGACATGTTCATTGATGTGGTAAGGCATATTTTAGTTGTGGACTTTGCCATTCCCTGGACAGGAGATCCTGGGCTACATGAACGAAGGCAGCGAGCAAAGCACTAAGTGCATCTGTTCATGGCTCTTTTCTTATGACGGGGAATGTAATGCTGATGCCTTCTCTTCCTCGATGAACTGTAACTCTGATCTGTGAGCCGAAAGAAATCCTTTTTCTCTTAAATTGCTTCTGTCAGAGAATTTTATCAAAACAGGGAATAACCACCTACCATGGTGTTCTTTCTTTTCCATCAAGGCCAGTTTGTGATGCTCAAATACTCTTGGATGTGTCCACTGGAGCATGTCCAAGCCACCAAGGGCTACAGAAAAAAGCTGCCTCTCCCTCTCCCAGTGGCTAGCTGTTGCCACAGCTAGGCATGGGGTTCTGTGCCTAGTTCCCATCTCCGTCCTGAGGTTGGCTTGGGTTTGCACTGGTTGCATGTATGCTATCATGACCACTGTTAGGTCATATGTTCAAGCTATCCTGTTGTTTCTAGAACATGTTGTTTCCTTGAGGTCATTTATCACTTCTGCCTCTTATCCTCTTTCCTCCATCTCTTCCACAATGATCCGTAAGCTTTGGGATCCAATTAGAGCTAAGCATTCAGCAATCTTTCCTTCTCTGTGGCTGGGCCAGTTGGGAGTCTCTGTGTTAATTACCATCTACTACAAATGGAAACTCCTCCGTTGGTGTAGTTTTTACACTGACAGAATCTTCAGGGGTAAAGAGAAGAACCACTTAACAATCTAAGTTCAAAGGACTCCGAGTTTTAAATTATTCTGATCTGCTAATTGTTTTGATTGGGATTCAAGACTAGATCCTGTATTCAGTAAGAATTACATGGAACACTAGAGCTGATTTTCAACTTACCTGTTTTATTTGGTATACTTTTTAAGGAAGGTATTTATTAAAACCTTAGCATGTCATTCTCTTAATAAGAATAATAAACTATTTGGTATCTTTTAGGTCATTATAATATAGGTGGACATCAGGATTCAGTGGTCACCTAGGGAAGGCTCCCTGCTTCTGTGACCTAGAGCTACAAATTAAACAGAGACATGTCAATAGCAACAGAGGCAGAAACTGCTTCTTGCAAAAAGATACACTTCCAATGTATCAAAATTAAACTTATTTTGCTTCAATAGGCAAATTTCCATATCAATGAATTAAAAATAATCTTGTGAGCACAATTAAGGCCTTAAGTTGAGAAGCCAACTCAATAATCTACTTTTTGTCCTACCATCCCTATATATTTCTAGATTCACCCTTCTTTCTTTTCAGCCCCTATCTCCAAACCTAAGAAAGAAAAATAAAGGAAAAAAGAGACATCCCTGAGTCCAACCTCGTTTTCTATCTGGATAAGACCAACAGTAACTTATAACCAACTCCC
This sequence comes from Acomys percivali, assembly GCA_907169655.1. Classification (NCBI taxonomy): domain Eukaryota; kingdom Metazoa; phylum Chordata; class Mammalia; order Rodentia; family Muridae; genus Acomys; species Acomys percivali. The sequence continues at coordinate 21,640,476 of OU015758.1, read as the reverse complement.
AATGAAAAAAAAATCTATAGCCCAAGAAAGCAACCAAAAACCTACCCAAACCCTCTTAAGGGAAATGGGGCATCATTCTCTTAGGGTTTCTTCTGGCTGACTTAGGATTAATAATACCTTTAGGGGCCCAAATAAATTGAGGACAATGGTTAAACCACCTAGGAATAGCCTTTGTGATCCAGTTTCTAAATGTTGAGAAATTCTAGGCTTAATAGAAGTCCTGTCTGTAACAGTCTGAAATGCTATTTGCTATGCAAGATAAGAAGTCACTCTTGTAGGAAAATATTAACCGTAAAAATATGCAATTATAGATACAGATATGATTATTTAAGATGAGCCTAATTTTCCTGCTCTTGAGTGATTGAAGCATGGTTGCTGACTATAAATACCATCCTTTAGGTTTTTTCCACCAAGAATATCAGTAGTTGAAAACAGATTGAGGACTTTATAGGCAGTTGGAAATGTTTATGCTTTCATGAGAGCTTCTGGTGCTCAGCCCATCTCTCTGGAAGCAAAGAAAAGCATCCCCATGCTGGATTTTCTTACTAGAGCATGTTCAAATTATAACTGTTCTACATCATTCACTTGACTAAATATCTTCAATCTAAAGTATCTGATCTGAAATTTTTAAATAAGCATAGTGGATCTATAACACCCTGTTTTGAGTTTGGGTGTCCAGTCATCTCAGTCAGTTGCAGACATCATGTGCTGGACCTAAATTGTTACTGAATTCCTCTCTCCACTGTCAGTCTCCATGGGCAGCCATGGAACTCATCTTCAGAGTCCAAAGTTGAAATTGAATTTGATTTCGGTTCATGGAAGACAGGAAATATGCTCTATGCCTTCACCTCAGAGTCTAGCATCTGGTACATTTCATGCACCAGACAATGTCAACACCTCAAGGATGTGTCTGTTCTTCTACATTTGAACCATGGCAAGCAGAACTGGGGAGCTCCATGTGGCAGTGTGATGAAACTGTTTTAGAAGGATTGGGAGCCATGTGGGAGATGTGTCGCTGGGGCAGGCTTTGAGGTGTCAGAAGATTGATGTCAATCCCAGTGTCTATCTCTCCTCCTCATGATTGTGGATCAAGCTATGAGCTCTCAGCATTTTTTTTTTCTTCCTGTCATCATGGACTCTAACCCTCTGAAATCATAAGCCAAATTAAATATTTTCTTTTATTAAAAAAGGAAGGAAGGAGGGAAGGAAGGAAGAGATACACTTCTGAGGAAGAAAGCAAGCCAGAGCAAGGAGGAAGCCTAATAGCTCAGATGGCAAATGCTATACAAAGGGTGGGGACTTTTATGTCACATAGCATATGCTTCGGGGTTGTTTGCATAGTGTGAGTTTTCTTGAGCATACTCTATCAAATGTTATATATGCAACTTCACACATCACATATTTCATTAGCATCTTGACCTAGGGTATATGTTTTAGAATTAAAATATAGCATAGTTATACTCTGGACTGTCTCTGTACCTGCAGCAGTGTTTCCAGCAAGTTCTAGATTGCCTTGGCCTGGGTACTGCCTGCCTTCCTCCTTACCAACAGGTTTTTCTCCTATGCTAATTTTGCAGTTTTTATGTAAGGTCTCCTAGACTTTCTACCCAACTTTCTTGCCTCAATTATATCTGACTATTAAATGCCCCTAAGACAAATGGCAGAGGAGGAGAGATCACTGAGGGAAAACACTGAACCTTGGTAATATCCAACGTCTGTGTCCTTTGCATTAGAACACTGTCAAGAACTGTAATGAGAAATGCGACTTCTAAAGACACTGAGTAACCTTACTTTGGCATTTTAAGTAGGTACACACACACACAAACATACACACATCACCTATCTTTTCATGAAAATAACATCAAATCAGTACAAAATGTTGGAATTCGTAATACTGGCTTGGTGGTGTCTAAGAATATTTTCATTAGGGGACACTCAGAAGGTGCTCCAATAGGCCTCTGTGGCTCAGTATATGTCTCACAGGGCTCCCATCACCTATCTGAAACAGGACTTAATGTTGCTGGCTCCAATGAGTACTACAAGCCTGGTATATGCCTAAAGAGGAATTCCTATGACTGCCCAAACCAGGACAGATGGCATGAAGCATGCCTAGCCCAAATGATCACTGTTCCCAGAAAAGGTGGCAACTATCCAGGGACTGTCCCAAGAGATCCTGTAAGCCAGGATCATCAAGTTACAGATATTTATGTTACAAGGAATGAGACTTGTGAGGAGATGGAAGCCTGAGGGAAAGCCACCTGTCCCGAGTCTCCCTGTTGATTATCCCTGAGCCACAACAAGAACCCAGCTCTCTTCAATCATGGCCAATTGCTCTCCCCACTGTATTCTTGCCTGTAATCATCTGATATCTGCCACCATCCACCTTGTCAAAACTTGAAGTAAAGAAACAATATGGCATCTAATAGTTAAGGACTCTTCTCTTTAGGATATCAATAGTTCAGAGGAGTGCATCTAAAGCACATTCAAAAATTATAAATCCCTGAGGAGTGAGTAAAGTCAACACCAAACAAGTACCAGCACCTCAGGGGACCCAGCATGCCTTCCATTTCTTACAGACATTCTCTGGCTCCAGATACCTATGCTGGTGACAGTGCTCTTGGAGCTGATTGTCCCAGGACGATGCACCTTCACTTGAGGAGAACAGTCAGTGTACAGGTTAATGGTCTCTGTCCTGGTCCTAAGTCTTAGGTCCAATAGCCAGTTCAGTGAACATCCAACTGGGCCACTGAGCCTGATACATTTGCACTCACGAACCATTTTCCATCCATGTCAGTTTATGTCCCACTATGATTCCTATTTCGAAATCCTCATCCTCTTGGTTACAGCATTAGGAAATGGGGCCCCTGGGAAGTTATGAGGTCACAGAGGAAGAGGGTGACAGGTTATACATAAGACAGGAATTTGTGCCTTCAAAAGCTTTGGAGTTACTTCGCCCCTGGCTTCTCACACCCTAAATCACTGGCTTCTCACACCCTAAAAATGGCCTTACCCAACAACAATTGCACTTTCAAGTCTTCAGAAATGTGAGGAACTAATTTCTGTGGTTTATAAGTTGCCAAACTCATTGCTGTCTGTGCTTGCATATATTGTATTATGTACCAGAGGTCCACCCTTCTTAAGACTGCATTGTATTTCATCATATATGTACAGCACATTTTGTGTATTCAGTTATTAAAAGCTATTTGAATTTCTCCAGCCTTCTAACTTCAAATAATGTTGCTACAAGGGTTGAGGTATCATATGTGTGTGTGTGTGTGTGTGTGTGTGTGTGTGCACGCATGCATGCGCACATATGTATATATATTTATATATACATTTACACACACACATATATATATTTATATATGGTCAGAATTACTAGATAATTTGGTATTTCTATGTTTAACATTTTGAGAAATTATTTTCTATAGCAGCTATACTTTTTACATTTCTCTTGGCCATGCACAGAGGCTCCATTTCTCATCTCTTCACCTACATGTGCTATCTACAATTTTTAAAAATATTTTTAAAATTATTATATGTATGAATGATTCATGTATGCATGTATGTATGCATATATTCATATATGTGTATCATATGGGTGCCTGGTAACCAAAGAATCCAGAAGAGGGCTTTAATTAGTAACTAGCAATGGTGAAAATGAAAATTAGAGTAAATACAACACACATATACAAAATAACTTTACTTTTCACTCTCTTCTTGGTGAAAGTTTCAAAAGCCAGAAAAAAACAGACAGCCTCAATCTTAGGGGCCATTTTAGACACACTGAGGCCAACTTGACCCTTGCTCACAAAGGCAAGGTAACATTAATCACTGTGCTAACCCACCAACTCTTTTCTCCCCTGTTGGTGAGAAATTATGAGTTCTTATCTTCATTTCCCCCCTAAGAGAACAAAACCCAGCACTAATCTACTTTCCCAGCACCCTGGAAGCCAGACTTTTTCCTAAAGCATTAGGGAACTGAAGGATTCACACAACTGTCTAGCAAGATCCGGTTTCCTGATTACACTATAGAAAGAAATGGCTAATAGGTTAGAAATTTTGTCCTCTGTGGCTTGACCCTATTAGTTTCTACAAGATTGAATATCTTAAATTCTCTACTGCTCAGTCAATCTGTGAATAATGCTTGCTAAAAGCCCACTGGGGTCAGGAAATAGGGTACAAGGTGACATTTCAGTCCCATCCCTGAGAACAGTACAACCAATTTTGGGAAATATAAGCTGCATGCAAAGTGGAAATGCATGATCACTGTCTACAGGTGCAAACACTCAAGTTCGTTTGAAGCAATAACATCATGAAGCAAAGAAATTCATGTAAATCATTCCATGGACTAGTACAGTCAACTGCAATGAAGGACAGATGGAGTTCATACAACATATCTAGCTTTGACGTTATAACCAGAGTTTGCCACCAGACAATTCTGGAATTCCATTTATCTTGCAAAATGAAGCATTCAATCAAGATCAATTATTTTTATCACTTTTTAAGGTCAAGAACCACTTTTTGCTCCTTACAAGAAAATCCCATATAAATTTGAGTCCAAGACACCTTCCAGGTCTACTTTGAAGTCCCTGAACCATAAACCCTAGACTTCCAAATGGCACAATTTGAAATCTCTAGACATTTTCTGAGATACTTTGTTTACTTAAGTGTGAATCTCAAAGCATGAGAATCTGAGTTCAGTATGAGAAACAGATTTGAATACAATTAGCTTATAAACCACTATTAACAGAACAAAAGGTGAAGATATTAAAAAATCTTTCTATTATACAAGGTTTGAGATCAGCAGTCTATTAGAGAAGCACCTGGGACATTCTTAATAATTCATAACCCTGATGAACACTTGTTGGATATTGCTACATGCCAAGCCCTCTATGTACCGGATGCTAGGATTTAAATCTCTTCTTGGGGAATATTCATTCCAACAGGTTCTTAAAACAGAAAATACTGGTTATCTTGAGAAGTTCCAAAGAAAGCAAGGTAAGGACACAGTGTTCTCAATTAGAGCTCTTAAGCCATGGGCTATTTATTTTATCTGAAGCCAACTACTTTGAACAGATTTAATATGCATAACGCAGTGCAAGAATGGTTTGTGCAATAACACCTCAGTGTGGAAAAACTAGTGTAGTGTGTAGTCATGACTCCCAGCCTGAGGCGTACTGAAGTCCCAAGCACTTTATCCATTAGGATCAGAAGGAAGATAGGAAAGCTCTGTTATCATCTATCACTGTTACCTTCCATTGTGAGACATGCCTCAAAAAATAAGTGCAGGTCAACAATGTAACACATAACACACACACACACACACACACACACACACACACACACACACAAACTGCTTAAGGATAATCTTATGGGAGGGAATCAGGATAAGAACCAGGGGTTGAGGAAGACAGGAGTGAACAGTGTCGTCTTCTGGTTATGACAGAACCAATGTACTCACACACTCGTGTCAGTTGTGGTTGTCTGTACAAAATCTGCATGAGATCAAGCCAGAGCCAACTTGATATCTATCTATCTATCTATCTATCTATCTATCTATCGATAGATAGAGATATCCCTAGGAGAATTATTTATAGTCAGCAAAATTAACAATAATTTCTTATATAAAAGTTTGCAGATAGTTTTCAGATCTCACTTATTTGTCTCACCATTTTTACACTGCTTTTGTTGAGTTCGCCTAAAATAAACTCAGAACATAAAAACTGATCAATCTATCTAAGCCACTTTTCATCTATGCTACAAGTACCCAATGAGGATATAATGTGATCCATAGCCATAGTTAAAATGTATAAGGACGTTTAAATTATTTTAACTAATATATTTTAAATTTTTATTAATTTATTTTTGTATCTTAACTGGTTTACCCTTCCTTCTCTCCTCCCAGTCCCTTCACCCAGCCCCCAACCCTCCACTACTCCTCCATTTCTCTTCAGAAAATATTTTCATTTAACTCAATATATGCAGTATATTGTCTCAACATAAGATCTCTATAAAGTTATTATGTCCACTTTTCTGCTGCTTGGAGTTTAGTGGGTACTTCTGCCTGCCAAATTGTATAGACCAAAGGTTCTCTCTAATAAACCATGACGTGAGGGAACAAAGAAGTGCAGACAGAGGATGTGTCTCAAAATATTTTAGCCTTAATTGCCCCAAACCAGACTTTGTATGCTTGTAGCTTATTTAGAAACATGATTCTATACGACAGGAGTACAAGGTAGGAGAGTGAACTCTAATAAGGAAAACCTGTGCAAAAATACATTGTAGAGTACTTGTGCTACAGGCATCTGGTGGTTATTACACAGGGCCATCTGGTCACCCATGGGACAAAGAGGAAACCAAGTGCTCTCTACCCATCCACGCCAAATGCTAGCAGACAAAGAAGGCTTCTCTTAGAGATGTGAAGGTGGGAATGAGCATCCACCAATTTTACAGAATATAGGTGAATCCAGGAGAGGAAGCTAACAGCTTCTGGCTGGGGCAAGAAACAAAGCACTGGTGAGCTGTAACCCTGATACCTATGCTAATCTAACCAAAGCCTCTAGGGAAGCTACATCTAGAGCATCACGTAGGGCCGTCGTTTTCTGGCACATGATACCACCATAAACACCTATGAGAATAACTTCACAAACTTTAAGTACACAAATACTACGTGAAAACCATTTCCATGGAGACATGACTGCCACACCAGGGCCAGGGAGGACAAGATACCTCAGAATGGACAGGGAAAGAAAGTGTTTGATCTATTGTGTCAAGAGACCTCATACTCTTACAGCTTTGGAATTGTTCGCGTGCAGTCAACTCTATCTGAAAGTCTAGCCAGAAACCATACTATTTGAGTTTCCATGTGCTTCTTCTTATTGCATTGTTTTGTTGTTCTGGAATTCATCAGATTTCAAAACAAAAAATGCACAATAGCTAATCATTTCCTAGAAATCATATGTACTGAATAAGCATGTTCCTACTACATAGACTTGAAATGATTTGTACAATCATTTAATCAGACTTAGAAGAAACCTCAGAAGGCAATATGTCAAACAAATGTCCCTAAGTGATGGAAAGCTTCTTGGAAGCCTTAACTAGAAATGGGCATTCAACTTGAACCACTACCAGAGAACACATGTGGGATGGGAAGCTTAAGAGCTGGCACGAACCTGGACTGCTAGCCCACACTCTGTGAGAAAGTGCTGTCTTCTAATGGGTAAAGCTCAAGGATGGCAGGCGCCTTCAAACACCTCTTACCAATGCTGCCAGTCCTGCAGTGTGAAGTGCTTATGATCCTATTACACATCTCACTGCTGTGATATAGCAGACCAGTCTTCCAGCTCAAAAATGAGTCTTACCGGAAGACCTGTGAGATGCCTTTGAAAGCAGTTGTGTTAGGGCGGGAGAAGTGACTCTGTCGGGCAAGTGCTTGCCACACGAGCATGAGGGCCTGGGTGTAAATCGACAGTGCCCGGGGTATGTATCTGAACCTTAGAGCTGGAGGAGGAAAGGGAACTGATGGATCTCGGGAGCTCACCAGCCAGCCAGCCTAGCTACCTCAGTAAGTGAGAGACCCTGTCCCAAAATAACAAAGTGGAGAGGAAGACAACTCATATCCCCACACATGCACATGCATACACACATGCATATGCATACACACAAGCACATGCATACACACATGCACATGCATACACACATGCACATGCATACACACATGCACATGAACATGTGCATATGCCACCAATACAAACAAAAAATTGTATTTGCTTGGCTATATGTATAGATATAGATAGATAGAAATATAGATAGGTAGATAGATAGATAGATAGATAGATAGATAGATAGATAGATAGATAG
>OU015758.1:21580562-21632603 GCA_907169655.1 Acomys percivali | reverse complement strand
TAGATAGATAGATAGATAGATAGATAGATAGATAGATAGATAGATAGACAGACAGATGAGAGAGAGAGATGAATTTTTAAAAATATTGCTTTCTTGGCTTAGAATTTGAACACCTTTTCCGAGTGCATTAACTATTGTGGTTAAATACCGCTGTGAATGAAGTGTTGGAGACGATCAGTGATCAGGGCCTCCTACTGCAGCTCAATAGCTGCTAGCAATGGCGGGAGGGATACACCTGAGCAGCATCGGCCAGCAACACATTCAGCCTAATAATAGCGTTCACAGCACTGCCAACCGCAGTCCCGGGGAGCTTAGCATGTCCGCTGTTGCCAAGACACAGCGCCCACCAGGACAACCTCGGCTCATTACATAGTTAGACACAGAGTAGATTAAAAGGTGAAAAATTCAAACTCTCGTTCAGATTTGTTGCCAATACTTGGGGGGTTCTGGGCAACAGTCTGATCTCCTCTGCTTTCCGTCTGAAGTTCAGCCTCATGTGGCCATATGCTGAGTGTTTGGACTGTTACGAGTCTGCGTCCTCTTCAGCTTCCAAGGCATTTTCATCTGATTGAAGGTGATAAGACAAATGGAACTGAGTCACGGCATTTGATGAATCTTTCCCATTCCAGTAAGAATGGTTGGAGGATGTTCAACACCTGAAATTAGGCAGAACTTCAAGTCACACAGCTCCTCATTAAATTTATCACTCCAGAACCTGAATTTCCTTGACATGGAAAGCCTTTTTAAATAAATACTTGAATCTGGGAAGATGCCCAGCACATTAATCCTTGAACCATACAAAGAGAATCATTTTGTAAATGGAAATAAGGCCTTTAATATAAACTTGGCGATCATTCAATCACTGAGCCTTACTTTGCAGGATCCCATTTAATCCAGGGAATGGTTCTGTTCTTTGCCACTCATCCAGCTTGAGCCACAAATACGTTGCATCTCGCTTTGCTCCCTGCAGATTTTTTTTTCTTATCATGATGCTGAAGCAGCCAGGAGAATTATATCACAGCCTGGAAATGAATTATGAATCATTCAGTAGTTTCCGAATTCAATGGAATAAGAAAACCAACAACCCCAAATACACTACTCATTCTTTTTTTTTTTTCTTCAAGAAAAAGAAATGTTATCATTTGTAAATTTGCCATAAACTCTTCTTGTTGAAGCCAGAGAAGCAAATATCCTGTGGAGAAGAAAAAGATGGGATAAAAGACTGAGTCGGATGAACAAGGTGTTTTCTCCTGCATCTGTAGCAGCTAAAATGCACCAGGATGGCGTGGTGAGTGCATGTGGGCATCGGAGCACTCTGTTTAAAATGTATTTCACTGCTCTCCACCAAATGAAATGTAAATATCTAGGTAGTGTTTTCTTCTGCTGCTATGAGTTAGACTGCCCTGACAGACAGAAGGCCCATTCAGGGATGAAGGTTGGCCTCTCGGAGATGACTTTGTGATCTGGTATAAAGGAACATCTGTGTTGAGAGTCTGCCTGTGCTAAAAGTAAAAAAGTCTTCCTAGGAGCATCCCCTCACATGCCAAAAGAAACTAAAAAATTTCAACAGATAGGCATTACATATCAGTGACAGGTTAAAAAAAAAGATCATTATGAAAGAAACATGGTCATGCTTTGTGTCTGTTTCAAAAAAAAAAAAAAAACAGCGGTGGTGGTACATGCCTTTAATCCCAGCACTCAGGAGGCAGAGGCAGGTGGATTGCTGTGAGTTCAAGACCAGCCTGATCTGCCAAACCTACACAGAGAAACCCTGTCTCAAAAAAAAAAAAAACTAAAAATTTTTTAAAAACTAAAATCAAAGAAAAAAACTACAGTGTAAAAATTTGTGTCTTTCTACCCATGGCATTGTGAAATTTTTTTTACAAAGAGCCTATCTGCTTAGTCTGTATGCAGAAAACTGTGCAAAGGCCTGTACAGCTTTATTGACTTGAGAGGTTAATTACTTTTGTAATGCTCTCAAATGTATTTTATTTGTAAGGATTTGTTAGCAGAGACTCATTAGCAAAAATGGTAAAGACGATCTCAGAAGGCGTTTTGATTCTCAGTCTTCATATTTGCCTCAAATCCAAGGCCTAATGTGCACCAGGAAAGTGCTCTCCTTCTGAGATATGCCCCCATCAGTAGCAAGGAAGAAATACATGCGCGCATGCCCACTTGCTTACTTGTTTGTGCTCAGTTCGATTACAGTTAGGACCTGCTGTGCCACCCGTAGTCAGCTTGGTATTCCCACACCGATGAACTTTGTTAAAATGATGCCCCCATATACATGCCCACAGGTCAACACAATTTAGACAATGGCTCCCTGAGACTCTTCTCAGGTGATTCTACATTGTGTGGGGCTGACAGGTAAAACTAAATATCCTCCTCTTCCCAATCCCGATTTCTAATTGAGATGACTAGATTTCCCAAATAAAAGTACAAAATGGGCAAGTTAAACTTAATTTAACTCTCAGGAAACAGAGAAAGGAATAAATTTTCACCGTAAATAAAATGCCTACCTCAATTTGAATTACACGGAAGTCATGTAAACTTCTATTATGCATGAGTCCCGCGTGTTGTATACTTATGAGAAATTCAAATTTAATTGGTCATTCTCTGTTTTATTGTGCATACTCTTAACTGCTTATGTTTCTGTTTCAGCTGGGACCATGTATGTCCAAGGACATATGGACTCTGGTACCAACTTTCACTAAAAAAAAGGGGAGTTTATGTTGAGTGGTGCCCTAGAAAGTCACCTTTAAGAAAGAGGGCATGCTTTTCTTGCACACTACTGTCTGATAAGGCCATTGTGGGGAATACAAGACAGGGTTTTAGAAGGAAGGAATGGGGCTCTATCATATTGTCGATACTCCAGCCCGAGGCTCCCTCCCTGCAGAGACAAGAGTCTGCTTTATTTAAACCACCATGGATTTTCTTATATTCAACTGAGCCCAATTCTAGTTAGTATAAACAGAATCTTGCACCCTTAGAGCTTTGTGAGCATACCAAAGTCTACAAAACTGGAAAAATTCTCCAAGAACTGAGTATTTAATACAATCTGTGAAGGCTCACACACACACAAAGATTCTCACTGTTTCTTAGATTTACCTGACACACACAAGCAGAGTCTGCTATTTTTCTAAAGCCTTGGATGCTTCCTGGATGCTTCCTGCCAGTGTTTAAAAGTTAGCTCCAGCAATTCAAAGAAAATAAGGAAGGAAGGAAGGAAGGAAGGAAGGAAGGAAGGAAGGAAGGAAGAAAGAAAGAAAGAAAGAAAGAAAGAAAGAAAGAAAGAAAAAAGGAAAGAAAACAGCCACGACTACAGGAACTGAAAACAAAGTGGAATTATGGGTAGTAATTTCATTGAAGCGGATGACCATTCCTCAGAAGGAAGTAATTTTGTTGCTATTTCTTAAGTATATTGTCAGGTGGCATGAAGAGGAATGGTAAATTAAATATACATTTTCCATTATTTTTGGCTTTAGGGAGAGAAATATAAAAATGATTTCCTAACAACAATGAAACCTTCTATAAGAGGAAAAGACCAATACAGAATCCCTTGAAACTCTCCTGGGTGAGACTATTTTTATGTAAAATTCATTGCCCAAATAGGCAACATTGATTTCCCCCCCTTTGGCATTTGCTGACTTCAGCATTGGTCTTGGTGTCATAAAAGATGTTGCCACTGGCAGCTGTTCCCTGTAAGTTGGAAGAAAAAAAAGTTGCATTAAATGATAGAGGTATGAGAACAGGAATCTCTAGATATTTATTAATGTGTTCTCCAGAATCTGATTTGAAGATTTTGTTGTTGTTGTTGTTCATTGAGGGAAACAGAGATATATAGAAAAGAGGCTAAATCAAACAAACAACCAACTTTAAATGCAATAAGGACAGAATATTAAAAGGAAGATTATGTGAGGGTGGTTCAACTGTTAAAAGCTAGGCTTATGATCGAAACATAAGGCTATGGCACTACTCAGTGTGTGGTGACTTTTTGAAAAAATAGCCACCACTGACTAACTTCTACAAAGATTAGAATTTTCACTGTAGTGTAGCTAAACATTACAATGGAAACTAGTATCCCCCCAAAATTCATGGCAACCTGGAACCTCAGATCTGCATCTATTTGGGAAAGGGCTCATTACAGTTGGAATAAGTTAAGATCGTGGATGCATACACTGACCTTCAATTCAGTACCTGGTGTCTTTCTAAGACAAGAGGACATGAAAGAGAACAGGTCAGAGGTCTGTGTTCTGCTGCTAAACAGCGAGCCATGTCAAGTACTGCTAGCAACCATTCAAGCTAGGAACACGGCATGAAGTCATCTTCCTTGGAGTCTCTAGAAGGATCTATTCCCATTGACACCTTGACTCTAGACTCAGGAACCAATCAAGAACAGCTGGATTAGGCTAAGCAACCCAACTGTGGTGTTTGGTTATAATGGGAATAGAAAACTCATCAGTCCACACTCCTTGCCCCCGAAAGCAAATTTGCAAAGAATACTATGAATTAGATGAAGTTTGGAGAAACCTAGTTCTAATTTTCTAATACCCCTTGATCCTTACTCATGGATACTATTGACAAGCAATTTTTTTTTGCTTGTTTGCCAAATCTGTTTATTTGAAGGCCTTTCATTTGGCCCGCCAAGTTGGGAAGACTGCTATATTATCTTACTGAGGCCTCAGTTGCTTATGTTTGTATTTTGCGGCTTCATTGTCTTTTATCTAAAAGAAAAACAAGACAAAGAAAATAAAATGAAAAATTATATCAGATTTCAAGGTCTCTGAGCCTTTTCAAACACAATCAAATAATCAGTGTGTCTTGTGTTTTCTAAGCACGTGGAGGTTTGTGAACTGGTCCGCCAACACCCAACCAAGTGTATTTCCTGTTATTTTGCCTTCACTTTGATAATTCATTAATAGCAAAACGGGACAAAATTGCTTCCATGACTACAAATAGAGAGAGTGTGGCTATGATAAACCCCAAGGGTCTCTGCAAATACTTACTCCATGTCTTTCCTACCAGCACTCATTTAGAAAACAATCACTTACTCAATGAAAGTACAACAAAGGGAGTCAGCAAGTGTATCTGCCAATAACAGATAGTTTTAGGCCTTTTCATGTCATGGAAAACAGTATATCGAAGCTGCTGAGTTGGCTCAGCAGTTTTAAGGAAATTGTTATTCTTGCAGAGGACCTGGGTTTTGTACCCAGCACCCACATGGCAATTTACCGTCATCTCTAACTCCAGTTTCAAGGGAACTAATGGCCTCTTTTGGGTCTGTGAGCACTAAGATTACATGTGGTACACAGACATACATATAGGAAAAACCTTTTTGCATGTAAAATAAAAGCAAATCTTAAAAAAAAAAAAACAGTATTGAGGCAAGACCTAAAAAAAGTCATATAACTATATGTGATGATTTTTTTTAATATTTGTGGGTATGATTTTGAACATAAACACAGAGCAAATGTGTAGTAAATAACAATATTCTCTGGTTAACCTTTACAACAAGCACTTTCATGAGCTCTTTGATACAATGGCTGCTACAAGAGGAGATGAGAGCCATCAAGATTTCCATAATCTCGGTGTCAGTGCAAAACATGGCAGAGCGACTGAGGACTTAGGGGCAGGAATTAAACGGGTGTTCTTTACATCATATCACATTTTCCAACTAGTCGTGAAGCTCTGGGCTGCTTGCTGACTTCCCTGTCACATCTTCAGCATATCACCATCACACCCTCAAAGTACCTTTGAGTGTTGGCAAATGAACAGGCATGAGTCTGAGCAGGTGTCCAGATCCACTTACTGATCTGCAGGAAACATACAAGAGAAAGTGTTGCATGGAGTTATATACAGACAATTCACAAAATTAGGAGTGTGGAACACTCCATGTACCAAACACCTTAGTTTCTCAAAGGAAAAGAAATCAGATAATAGCATAGTGTATAGATTTTAAAACAATTTTTAAAAGGCAAAGTCAACATTTTTAATGGATGTGCACGGTAGCAAACAACTATAAAGAAAATACAAGAAAATGGTTTCTGTAAAAGACAAGGAAAGAGTTGCATTTGGACAGGGATTCTCAACATGTGGGGCGTGGCCCTTTTGGAATTGCCCATGACTGTCAGAAAACACAGTTATTTACATAATGGTTCATAATAGTAGCACAATTGCAGTTATAAAGCAGCAGAGAAATAATTTTATGATTGCGGGGGGCCATCATCACAACCCAAGGAACTGTATTAAAGGGTCGCAGCACTAAGAAGGTTGAGAACTGCTGCATTTGGGGTAGAAAAAGAACTATCATTGAGGTGGGACATGAAATGTATGATAAGAGTTGCTTGCGAGTTTAAAGTCCCCTTCCCTCCCACCATTTTTGCCCATATGCCAAGCTGATGAGAAAACCCTTGTTCTCTGTTGGCATCAGCAGAAAATTCAAAGCATGCAGACTATCTTCAGACTGTCTAGGACACCTAGAGTCCTCTCTAAGAGACTCATTAGATGAGTTCAACAGCTCTTCCATATTTCTTATAGGGGGTATTCCATAAACTCTGTAGAGTGCCATAGTCAAATATCCAAGGTGGCAGACAAAGCACTATTTTTTGACCCCTTTATAAATAGGTCCTAAGTGAAACAGAACCAAATGCTAAAACAGAATCAAGAAAAATCAATGATAACCCAGTCATAGGCAACCAGACTATAAAAACTAATAGTTTGAGTTAATAGTATTTTGAAATATTACAGGCACGAATAAATTAACAAGAAAATAGAGCTATATAAGTGATTGCAGTCCTTGGGGTTTTAGCTGCACCACATGGTTTCTAATATCACTTTGTTTTCCTCCTGCCCTTTGACAATTTTCTTCCATTTCTATACTGTTCAATAAGAGACAAACAGGGAACACAAATGTTACCTACTCCCATGAATGCAGCCTACTCCCAGTGCTAAGGGAATCCCTTAGGTGTGCCCAATGCATTTGCTTTCTTTATCCCAGACATAGTAATTGGCATGGATGTAACCCAAGCAAGACAAATAATGTCTCTCCATGAGTCTAGAATAAATTTTATAGTTCCAATAAAAGGCTTTTACGGGTTTTTGTTGTTTGTTTGTTTGTTTGTTTTTTAAAGTCACGTGTTAATCAGTAGTTGTGGGGAAAATGCTAACATACCCTGGTAGCTCTGTGGCTTTGCAACAGAAACATTTACTTCTTATTCTAGGTTTTTGTGGGCAGCTCCAGCTCTACTTTGGGCCTAAGTTTAGCTTTTGCTGCATGTTTTATTACTTCAGGATCCAAATTAAAGAAGACATTTCCATCCGAGGATTACTACGCTCCTGGAACAGAACAGGAAAACAAGAAGCCTGTTAGAAACTCATGGAAAACTGGCAGAGCCATTGGCCATACCCTACACAAACGGTGTGAGAAGATAAGCATTCCATTTGAATAAACAAGGACAGAAAAGTAAATATGCTTTGTACAATAATAACACCTACCAAATGTTATATTACTATATTATTATTAATATGTAGTAATACACACCATTGATTACATTAATATGCATTTTAATTATATTCACTAATGGCAGTCGAAGAAGGACTGTATAATTTGCTGTTTCTAATACTCAGGAGGTTTATTGCGAAACCTCACTCACTCGTATTACTTCTAAGTTTTTGGTCCTCTTTTGTGTTCTCACCATCTAAATTGTCACCATGTATTGGAACACACCAGGTAGGTTTAATTAGCCCCATACTTAAACTGTGTATATAAACTCACTACAGTCGAACTCATAAATTAAGTAGGGCCTGAAATAATTGATTGCTTTTATTTCTGAAATTTACATTTATGATAGGTGATGAGATTGGCATGTAATTTTCTATTATTATATTTGTGTAATTTGAGTATTGTGCAAGCTAAAATAAATAATGCTAACTTCTGCAACATTGAACCTTCAAACCATAACAGTCCATTTTAACAAAAGTTCTCAGCTTGGGCCATGTCTAATCTGATTTTCTTTGACTCCTGGCAATCATCCATATGGTTATTTTTCTGCCATTTTTCTTAGGCCTTGACTCTTTCCTACATCCATCAGTCATGTTACTAGAGACAGGAAAGAAAATATGTTGCAGACCACAGGGGAAGGATCAAAGATTAAGGCTTGAAATTGACGCCGTTCATTATAACTGCTCATCTTATACAAGCAGAAACTGAGTCATGTAAGCACACTTGGAAGAAATTACAATGAATTATGCAGATTCTCTTTGTAGATTGCTTCCCACCCATGTGCAGGGTTCTGGCACCAAGTACCAGTACTGAAAGGGGAAAATTAGAATCAACTTTTATATAAGTGTTTGATAGATCTTTCTGCTAAAGCCACCTGAACCAGATTATGGCAATTTTAAACTATTGAGTTTTTCACTTGTAGCTGTTTAAAAGTTATAGTTTTCCTTTAAAAATCAGTTACATCAATGTAAATCTCTAATGTTTAAGATTTTGATTATTTTGTTAGATCTTCTGTGAGCCCCTATAAATATTACCATTTGAGAAGGGACTAATGGAAAAATAGCAAGATAGTCTTGTCTTCAAGGAAAATAAAACTAGGATACAGAAGACCAAAAACCCAACAAGGGGAAATTTTTTCTGTAGCTCTGTGTCCAGCATTTGTAACTTGTGATGAAATTATCTGGGCTAAAATGGCTTAGCTGGTCCAACCTCTTCAGTTCTGCTACCTGTAGCATATATGGCCTCTCTTGGATCAACTCCACTCCATGCCCACAGTGAATGTCTCAAGCTTCTGGCCTCTCCAACATTCTGGAGTCTCTATGGAAACTTAGGTTCCAACATCACAGCTTCTCGCAATAGTCTTTGAGGGCCTGAGAGACGTTATTTTCTGGAACTGATCCCCCTCAGTCGCGTACCTCTCATGCCTGTGAAACCAGTACCAGGTGGGCAGTCCTACTAAGTTCTGTAGCAGACTCAGAATAAAACCTTTCACTTTAGACCAACTGTGTCAACAGTGGTCTCTGTATGCTTTGGTGGCTGAATCTACAAGATCAGTTTCCTAGGAAGCTATTTTTGATTAGGGGAGGATCCTTTCAGCTACCTTCTCAGTTTAGGCTTTGTCATGTCAAATTAATTTGCATTTTCAATAGTTGGAGTCTTGAATAGGCAGTTTGTGGTCCACAAAGTGCCTTCTCTGTTGCTCTATGCAGAGCAAAATGTGTCTAAATTGCGGTGATCCATTTATGCCTTAGTTTAGCACCTGTCCTGCAAGTTTAAGCCCACTTCTGCTCTTTTCCTTGCCAAATTGTACTTGTTTTCTATCTAACTACCTCCTCCTTCCTTTTTCACTATGGAATAAGAGCGAGAGCAATAGCATTCCTGAATGCTATCTTGCCTTGAAATTTCCACCATCAAATACATTACTCCATATCAATCTCACTCAAGTTCTCAGGACAGTGACAGAATGAAGGTAGACTCGTCAGAAAATAAGACAAATGATTTCTAGTCTAGTTTCTTTTTTTTTAATATATTTATTTTATTACACATGTACAAAACAAACTATATACAGCAGGGAGAACCATGTGACAATCATGAGCTCTATAAACGTTACATTCATAGTGGTTTGGCTATTTGTATTTGTCCAGTTTGAAGTAAACCTCTTGCCTGTCTTGTTGGGTCTAAATTTCTGAATGAAATTCAATATTTATCCTGTACAGTCCTTGTTTCCCTCCGGAACCTCATGAACTGGGAAGGCACTGTCCACATTTCTCCTAGCCCTTATAAACTCCCACCAGTATAATCCACTGAGCTCTGCTTACAGCATTGCAGAGTTTTTCTATCTCAAAGTTCCAAACTGTTCCATTGCCTCCCAGATTACCATTTCCAAGAGCTTAAGAACTATATGGTCACATCACAGCCCTACTTCCTCCAGCAAGGTTCCACAGCCTTCCCAAAACAGCGCCACCAGTTGAGAACCAGATGTTAAACATACAAGTCTATGGAGGCCATTTTATATTCAAATCTTAAAGCTGGTTAGCTGGCTAGTCACTGTGCATGTGAATACCAAGTTGTTCCAGAAACCTTTGTTGGAAAATCGCTCTTCTTACCTTTATTGCTTTTGTTGGTTTGCCAAGGATCAACTGGCTGTATTTTGTGTCTATTTTTTGTGTTCTTTACTCCTTCCCATTGGTCTATTGGTTTTTTTTTCCCCAATACTACAGCGTTTTGATTATCATAGCTTCCACTCAATCTTAGGTTAAATCGGGTGATTCTCCTGACCTTGGTCGTCAACACTGGGTTGGCACCATCATGTCTCTTTTTATCTTCTTTTCCTCATATAAATTTCATGTTGTTCATTTCATTAGTTTGTCGTTATTCACAAAATAACAGGCTGGGACTCTGACTGAGACTTTGCATTGGTGAATCTTGCTATCCATGGACATGGAATACCTCTCCATTTGCATAGTTCTTTATCTCTTCCGTCAGAATGTTGTACATATTTTCTTGAACTCATAATTAGTTATTTAACTCAGAGAGATTGTTTTAAATGGTAATATGCATTCTTATTAATTTATAACTCCTGTCATTTATTGCTGTTATATAGAGAAGTGGTTGACTTTTTATATTTATTATATATTCTAGAACTCTGCTACAATCCCTTACTAGGTCTAATAGTATTTTGTTGGTTATTTCAGATTTCCTACATATATAATTATACACTATATGAATAAAGTAGTATTTCCTCATTCCCAATCCCTATACAATTTTTGCCCCTATTTTTGGTGCCCCCTCCTCCAAGAGTTCAAATAGTAATTGTGATCTTGCACCTCTTAATCCACATTATACATCGGTGGTTGTCATTGGTTATGCTGGGGTCTAATATTAACTTTTGTTGCTTTATTAGGAAACTATTTTCTGACTTTGAAATTTTCTGTTTTACTTTTTATCTCATAATTATATTAAAACACATTTAAACTTCCTATGAGCATCAATGTTTATTAATCTTTGGCCATCTGGAAGTATATATTACAGTCTCTGGCTTGAGTTTTTGGTCATGATTTTCCAAGCTTTCCTACCTTGCATCTTGCCAGATGTGCCAGGGTCAAGCTGAAGCATTAGACTCCAGTGTGAATGACCAGTGTTCACTCCATACTAGATTGCTGGCCTCTCTCTGGCCCAGGAAGAGGATGAAGTCCCTCCTGGAATGCTGGCCTCAACAGCTGTGCCTGCTGGGAGTGATGCTTCCTCATTACAGGCTGTCTGCACTTGGGGTGGGTGAGAAGCTTCACCCTATCTTGCTCTGTGTAGGTGGTAATCAGGAGCTAGCAAGTGACACGTTCGTTGGCAGTGATCTTGTCTTCACCCTGTCACATCCTGGGCCACAAAGCTTTCGAGGCGATTGCACCTGTTGACAGAGAGGCCATGAGAACAGACCACAGTGGCTCGGCATTTCTCCAGCTGAACAGCCTATTCGTTACTAAGTTCCCACTCAGCGGCCTTAGTCCCATGGGTGGGACAGGAGGCAGAAGACCTCTCAAAAAAAATCCATGTGCTACTATGAATGGATACCATGTCTTTGAGGCTTTCCAGGGCACAGCAAAGAGCTGACATGCCTTCCTTCCTCTCTCAGAATGTTCAGCTCACTGCCCTGAAATGTGTCTGGCCAGCTGGTCAGGAAAACAGGTGTCAGGCACACAGCAAAATATTGAAGTTATGCTATGGTTTTTCTTTTCTTGTCTATTGGGTAGCTCTATTCCAAGTGTTTATCCTGAAGAAGCAAAAATAAATAAATAAATAAATAAATAAATAAATAAATAAATAAATAAATTTAGGTAGTTGTTATTCAGAATCTACACAGACTGTCATCTATGATAGACCCCCTACAACTCCATATAACCTGAGATTCAACTTCAGATTTTAGTTCACAACAACACTAGTTTTCAAAAACTTTCCATTTAGCACTCACTATCGATTACCATGCTCATAGTTGGTGATTTCCTTCAGTTAGTGAACGTATTTCACAATAAATTTCTTCATCCACTTACTATATCCTACTGAGGACTCACTATTGCCTGCCAGTCACTGACTGGACTGGTTGTGAGGTACGTGAGAATAAAAATCCTGGACACGATCCCTGCCCTGTAGAGAGTTGTTATTTTAATGGGAGAAACAGAGCCAACTAAAATGAGTTCAAACTGGCATAGGTGCATTGTGGGAAATAGAAGTAGCTGAACCAAAGGGAGAGATCTGCTTCTCATTACAGTAGGATGAGCTGTCTTGTCATCTTTCCTCATTTCAGTGCAAAGGCCCCAACGCTGTAGCTGTAGCTGTGACTCTTTTCACTTGCTTTCCTTAGTACTTAGGGAGACAGCTTGGCCTAAGATGAGTGCAGAGCTGGGGAGGGGGGATGGGGGGAAGGTGGAGGTGGTAAGGGATGTTCATGTTGCTCTGTGACCTGCGTGGTGGAGGCCAGAAGCTTATTAGAGAAATGATTGCATTCTGCATAAAATATAGACGGTCTGCATTGCACATTCTTGGGGGACATTTTGTGTTTACTATTCAAGTTGTGTGCTTTAAGCTTACACTAAGTCAACTCACAAGCAGGAGTCAGAGCCCGCTTTCCCTCATTTGCGCAGGGTCAGACACAGTGACACCCAGGAGACTGGGGCTTGCAAGTAGTAAGCAGCTCAGTCTGTGCTGAGAACATCCTATGTGTCCCAGGAAGCTTTGGTGACAATTAAGATCCCTGTTGTTAGGGTTTCTTGTCACCTTCCTCTTAGCTGCTGGAACAGGAACAGCATGTTTCCGTCCTTACTGCCCAAGGACTAAATGAGCAGCTGTGTTTTGTCCCTGTCCTTCCCCCTGGACCCTGGCCCGGTTCTCAATTGCTTCCTTAAATGTCCTGTCACTTTGGAACCTCCCCAAAAAAACATTGGCTGGAACAGTGCTGCTATCTCTAGGCAGGTCCCATGACCTCCCCAGGTGACACAAATCTTTCATGGTTGTATAGCTTCTGGTGTCTGAGAGGTGTGTGCCGTGGGAGAGACCTGGGCGAGCAAAGCTCAGAAAAACTAGAAAGTTGTACTGTTGGAAGGGAATTGAGATTGAGTAATTCTCGCCTCCGAATGACTCCTGCCCAGAAAAGAGGCTGAGGCCTCAGAGGTGAAATCAATAAGTGATTGGTGTGGGAAGTAGCTGGCCCAAGGCCAGACAGGCAAGCCACCAGCTCTGGACACAGGTGCCCTGCCTCGATTCATATGCCCAATAGTACCATTTCTCCGAGCAATCCTGCAGTACCAGCTGTACAAGTCCTTGTTGGAAACTGAGAGCCACAAGGTCATTTTACATGATAACAAAGCAAAAAAAAAATTTGTGGGCCATGTATCAACTGCATGGACATTGTTATAAAAAGAAGATATGACCTCTACTCCCGGGAAAGGGAAACAAACAAATATCTTAGTCTAGGGAATGGGAAATTAAAAAAAAAAAAAAAAAAAAAGTTAAGCTACAGCCCTAGTATGTAATAAAGGAAGCAAATGCTAATGAAGGGGAACATGATTTATTGAGTTGAGTAGTTAGCTTCTAGAAGTCTCCTGACTCCCAGCCTGGCATGCGTTCCACTGTGTCCCACAGGCTCTGTTTAGCCACATGGAGAACAATGAGGGAGCGAGCACAGCAAAACTTGAGTTCCAGTTTTGTGCTGCTGCACACACCTAAGAGGCTGAGAAGGAGCGGGTGGTAAAGTTCAAAACCTGTGCAGGTCGCGGGAAGAGGAACTTCTCAAGTAAAGGTTCATAGAATAGTTCTGTGTGTGTGTGTGTGTGTGTGTGTGTGTGTGTGTGTGTGTGTGTGTGTGTGTGTGCATTGTATGTATAGAAAGACTGGAATCGGGGAAGGGAGGAAAAAGGGCTGAAGGAAGAACTTCATGTATCCCAGCACTGGAGACAGGCCAAGCAGATAAACAAAGAACAATGCCCTATGATAATGGCTTTCCCACTCTGTCACTAGAATCTTGATTCTAAAAATCCAGGTAGGGTTTACCAAAGGTACCAACAGAAAGCAGAGGAACTTTATCTGATCCTTATGAGAGTTGATGGAAGGACATGAGCACATACATAAATTATTTTTAAAGGGACAGTTCTTGATCTACACTAAGGTGATGTTCACTGAGATTGAGGATAGATTTACAGACCCTCACCAAAGAAGGCTACCACCCTCATCTCGTGCAAGTCAGAGGGTAGTTGCTGAAATTAACATGTTTCTCTTTTTTTTTTTTTCCTACTTTTTCTTCCATTAAATATCCAAAACAGTAATGACCTAGAAGATAAAGCCCATTGTGGAAATTAGAATAAGAATGACTCCCCATAAGCTCATTTATTGGAATGTTTGGTCTTCAATTGGTGGAACTATTTAGAGAGGATTAGGAAGTGTGGTCTTGCTGGAAGAGACAGAGACAGAGACAGAGACAGAGACAGAGATATCTTTGGGTAAGTCATTATATCATTAGAACCTATTTTATTAGCATAAAAATGAAGAAGCCAAAGGCTTCTCTGCCTCTGATATTCTTCTTAGCCCTAATATTTTACAAACTATTTCTGTAAAGCTATAAATTTTTCATACCAAACACTGTGTTAAATATATTATTTATATTATGCCTTTTTTTATTGTGGAGACATTCCATCTGTTATGTAAGTCTTTATCACAATCATCAGCCTTTATTGAAGGCCTCTGCTTAGTCAGATGTCACCAAATGCTACCAGGAAGGAACGTGAGAAAGTCCACACTGTGGATTCCATTCATGACTATGTGGCAATCTCAGATCACACACAGACTCCCAGTATCTAATCATGCCCTCGGCCTTCTGTCACCCCGTGCACAAGGAGTTGCTGTGGTCTCTGGGGACTGGAAGCTTGCTCAGTTGGCCAGAGTGAGCATTGTAGCACCTACTGGCATGGACTCGAGGGAGGGTTCCTTTTAGGGAAGTGACAGCACTGCGCACCATGGTGCTCAGGCTCTGACATGCCACAGATTAGCAGGCACGCCTCTGGAACAAGGCATGTGATGAGCCTTTTGGACCAAGTCCTTGAAGCCCTAAAATTCAGTCCCATGCCATACAAACCATTTCAACCCAGGGAGAGCCTATCTCACTTTTTTTTTTTTTAATGTCCCAAGTATAACAAATGAAAATGTATGGTGGGGACTCTGATTCAGTTATTTCTGAATGCCGTAATTTTTTTTTCTGTTAGCTACAGCTTAGAGAAGAAAGCTGACAGAGCCTGGAAGCTGTAGCCCATGTGTGTGAGTTCCCCACAGAGGAGTCTAGAATACAGGGAATGGTCTAAAGTCATCTCTGGTGTCACATAGATGTACCTTTGGTGCTCATCTCTTTTACTCATCATTTTACCCAAGAAAAGCTCATTTCTCAGAAAACTGAGATAAAATAACTAAGCTAACACATGTAAATTACTCAAAGGACATGTAGTACCTATAAGCAGGATGGCTCTAGATTCAGTTGTTGTCATCACTGGTCATATTTTTAGGGTTAAGCCAAAGAGGTCTCCACCAAATCTGCCAAGGGCAAATATATCTTTACAAAACTGTTGACATAATTCAGCCACAATGCAAACAGTTGGGTGCCAGATGCCTATGGCTTGTCCTGTTCACTTCTGATTACGTCAGCAGAGGCCATATTAGTCACTGCCAAGTAGGCCACAGAGGTGACAAACTTAAGGTACAGATGTCACACAGTACGCCTGAGGTATGACACAATTGGCACCACACATGCCTCCTTCCTGCTAAGGACCTCACGTAGATTTCCCATAAAATTGTTGTAGAGTGTTCTAGACTCAAAGTTCAAATACATGTACTGACTTGAACAGAAGAAACTATCATAGAAACTTTTTTCAGAATAAGTGTCTGTTTTATCTGTGACCTAGATTGCCTCGGGAGTCGATAACTCGTGTCAGAAACATTTTTGCCTTTTGCTTCTGTTTAGATCTAAATAAAGTTTTAATTGAAAGAGTTAAGGATAGGGAGCTGGAAGCAGTGGCAAATGCCTTTAATTTCAGCACTTGGGAAGCAGAGGCAGGTGGATCTATGAGCTTAGCTTGATTGTCATAGGCTAGCTAGCCAGAAAAAAAAATGAATGAATAGAAGGAAAAGAAAGGAAAGGAAAGGAAAAGAAGGAAGAAAGGAAAGAAGAAAGGAAGGACTAGAGTAAAGGAAGGAGGAAGGAAAGAAGGGGCAAAAGTTAAGAACAGGCTGGTGAGGTGGCTCAGTAGGTAAAGATGCTTGCTGTCAAGCCTGATGGCCTGAGTTCAATGCCAAGAACAACAGCCGAGAACTGATTCCTGAAAGTTGACCTCTGACCTCCGTAACATGTACCTTGTCATATACATACAACTTCCAAATAAATAAATGTAATGAAGTTTTTTTTTTTTAAAAAAATGTTCTGCTTTGCCTTGTTCCATTTTAAGTTAAAGAAAATTATCACATGCTTTGAATAGACAATCTATCTGCCGTTCTTTGTTCACTAGACCTCAACCATCATCATCTCATCAGAAGTCATGGGGCAAGTGAAGCTGATCACGGAATGGTGTGGAGCCTACACTGTCAGAGCACTAGACATGTTTTGTGGAAGAAGGAAGGAGTCCAGAGTTGTTTGATTTATGTGAACCATACATGTCTACGAAAAGTTATAGCCAGGGTAAAGGTTTACCCTTATCCCACTGAGCTTCCTCTTGGGAAAATAAGACAAAAATGCTCATGGGAAATGCGTCAAGAAGCAAATCACATTGTTTCTACCACATTCTAAAAAAAAAATCTTGTGGGAGTAGTTTTGCCAATAGGATTTATAGAGAATTATAGCAAATGCCCAAACTATGTGGCACATGGGCTCTAAGAATAAGGCTGCTTGAACTACCTGCGACTCTCTGGGCTTCTAAGCCTTGATGTCAACATAAGCAACTAAGTGCTTAAGGCTTTGCCTCTCTTACTCTCAGAGGTACCTCAAAGGGCACAGTTGGGAGTGTAAGTTAATATTACACTAGTTTACTGTGGCTCTATACATGACCCCAGAAGTAAATAACTGTTTGAGGGGGGGATACATCAAAATATATGAGCAGCCAAACCCCTGCAAGCCTAGAACATCTTCGAAGACACTTAAGATTAGGGTATCAATTAGCTTTGAGATCAATACACAAATTGCCTAACTCTACTAATTATTGGTTTCTGTTCACTGTATATGCATCAGCTGCTGAGGAAATGCAAAGAGAATTCCAGCAATGCATGCACATTAGTTATCACAGCAACCAACGTCCATATAGTTCCACTTTCACACTCAGAACACCATTGAATGGGACTTAACAGGGCCCAGAAGAGGCTGGGGCCTGGGGGAGGAGACTAGCAAAATCAGAATCCATGACTCTGCCCCCTTATCCCCAGCCAAGACATTGAAGACATGGTGTTCCCACTGCCAGGTTTTTGCATGACTCTAGGGACTTAGACCTGACTGGGGAATGCAAGGGAATGGTGTAAATGCAAACACACACACACACACACACACACACACACACACACACACACACACACAGAGAGAGAGAGAGAGAGAGAGAGAGAGAGAGAGAGAGAGAGAGAGGGAGCGAGCGCTGGGGTCAGAGACGTAGGGGTATTTCATGCAAATGGACCAGAAGGCTGAGTGTATGGTATGCGGCTGCATCAAGGAGACAGGTTTGGCTAATGCAGTAAGAGCAATCTTCGAGCTATAAAAATACCTGGGGAGAGAAAACTAAGGTGGCCATTTTCCACACACAGTGTCAACATTTTCTCTCAGACCAAAAGCTCTGCCTTCCCTCTGAGCCTAGCCTGAAGAAGGCTTTGATGCTTTCTTACTGGTCTGAGGTTTTGGAGTTCTTGGCATGGCTGTACCCATGCCAACAACACGCATTCACTCAGGACTTCATATGCCTGGGTTTCCTCTACAACATAAAGTTACTCTGTAGGGTGGGTGGGACTCTGTTTCCCTGTTCTGTGACATCCAGTTCTAGACTTGGAAGCATATGAAAAATCTTAATGAACTAGAATAAATCATTTACATTCACACGAACTCCTGAAAACTAGTTTCAAAACTGAAGACACACGAGTTTTGTGCCTTACAGTCCTAGGCCCCTGGATCAGAGGAACATGTTCCCAGAGCAGGCTCTGCTCTTTGACTACAAGTACTCCACGGCTCCCCACTTGTTTAAAATGATGCTCTCTGACCACCTTTCTGCCTCCACTGCCTTTAAATTCTAAAGCTATTCGCAGGCTCACCACCCCCGCTGTGGCATCCAATCAGAATGCTTGGCAGCCTGAGTGTCCTATCTGAGGACTGGGTTGGAACAGGCTGTGACCCAATTTCTGCCTCGTGAGTGAAAAGCAGACAAACGGGTTTTTTTGAATTTCCTATTCTCTCTGTCCGTATGGTGTTTTAACCTGTTCTTTGAATATGAGGACCTCCTTCTGTGGAACCACACTGCAGACTCCCGTTCCTTTCAAATTTGCACACAGCCACCCCGGTACAGCTTTGGTCACCTGTCTTTCCGGTCCCAGCTGTTGAGCAGGGCAGGCCGAGTCTTCTCACCTCCCACAGCAAAGACCTCAGAGAAGAAATTTAGCCAGTAGGAAACACGTGTTCAGAATCTTTACCCTGTGGTACTTATTTAAACCAAATAAAATCCTAGTCTTTATTTCCTGCCAAACTGAGCAGAAACTCAAGAACAAATGCCGCTGTAGGCTTCATCTCTTCCCTATTCCTCTCTCCCAATGAATCATTATATATTCAAAAATACCTCTGGTCTTCAACCGACTCCACATGCTTTGGAGATGCAAATTCACTCAGCCTGACCTACCCTCCCTCTAACCAGGGTAGCTCAAGGTTGGTGGCACAAGTCTCGGGCTGACCACCCTCCATGCCTCTCTTCCCTTCCTATCCAACAGCAATGGACAGGAGAGAAACAAAGTCTCACAACGCACAGGCACTCTCAGGGCCCTTTCTCCTGTCTGGAGACTTTCCCTGTTCTGGGGTTTGTATCTTCATATTGTCCTGGCTGGAGTAACTATCTTAGTGAGGACTCACTTTCCACATAGGGCTGTTTTCAGGCACTGCTTGCATTTCCCGGTGTGCAACATGCAGTTTCCTGACCGTGAAAAGGCCGACCTATTCCTGAATCATTTTCTTGGGATGGTTGATAACACCCAGCAAGGAGAGGGCAAATTATCTTAGGCAATCTCCTTGCTGTCATTTCATATAAACTCAGTGCACACTGCTTTCAGATCTTCTGCTACTGTAAATACAGAAGTAATGAACATCCTAGTGCAGAAATCTATTGAGCTGTTTATGTTTTAAGGTAAGTTCTTAGATGTGGAATTATCAGGGCAGAGGATACCCACAAATAACATATTCAATAAAGAGCAATAAAAACAATCAGACATAATAGCCTAGTCTCATGCATCCCTATCAATCAGAATTTGGCAATATTTTTTAACCCTATCAAATTGACAGGCATCCTGAAAACCTTGCTATTATTGTCATTGTTTTGACTTTTAGTAAAGCTAACAGTTTGTCCCCATGTATTAACTATTTTGCCTACTTCTTTTTCTGACTTGTAATATTTTTAGTGTACTCAGGCTCATGAAAAAGTACTGATTCCTATGGAATAAATGAGACCTCTAAAGCCCTGTAGAATTAGGTAAATTTTTGTACTCTGATAACAGGAGTGACTCAAAGTATTAAAAACTCATATCATGGGGCAGAGAGATGGCTCAGCAGTTAAGAGCACGGTCTCCTCTTCCAGATGTCCTGAGTTCAATTCCCGTCAACCACATGGTAGCTCACAACCATCTATAAGTGTGATCTGATGCCCTTTTCTGGCATGCAGGTGTATATACAGACAGAGTACTTATATACATAAATTAAATAAATCTTAAAAAAAAAACTCACATCATGAGATGGAAAGATGGTTCAACATATTGGGGTGCTTGCCACAAAGTCTGACAACCTGGGATCAATCCCCAGGACCTACTTGCTAGAAGAAGAAAACCAACCCCCACAGTTGCTCCCAGACCAAAACATTTGCACACACAAATCCACTGATGAACAGCAGTAGTGACATGAACCTGCCACTCTCAAGGAAGACAGTCAGTCATGGGCCAGTGCATACCTGGCTGGCATCTTTTTCACCTGCTCAGGACAAGAAGGAGGAAAGATCCGAGTTCTGTGTGCTATGAAAGCCTTTTCCAATTGCCCAGTGAGATGGGTGATTGGAATGAGAGACACAGTGGTGTGTTGTTCTGACAATTGTCTTCCCTGTGTACATAACCTTTAGACAATGCTGTCAAATGGTGGTTTTTTTATAATATAGAAGCCTTATATGAGCTTTTGAACCCACAGACACACATTCAGATGAGGGTATAAAATGTACAAAACAGAAAGGAGTATAAGAGAACCCAACTAGATTAAAATATACTTCTGAAAATATCTTAAAACAAATGAGACAAATTTTCATATAAAATATTTATTATTTTATTTATCTGTATGGGTGTGTGCTTAAGTGTATACCACCTACACACAGGAGCCTGCCAAAACCAGAAGAGGAAGTTTAGGTCCTCTGGGACTGGAGTTTCAGACAGTTGTGAGCCTCCATGTGGATGCTGGGAACCAATCCTGGGTTCTCTGAAAAAACAACAAGTTATTTTAATGCATGAGCCATCTCTCCAGACCCAAATATTCATATTTTTTAACATACCAGATAATAAAGACTAATATGAGTCTCCTAAATTTAGGCACAGTTGGATGTGCTCAGGATGGTATGGCCATCCGCAAGTCTCAAAAACTGAGAAGTGGTGCTGAAGGCAAATGATATGAGCAATAACCACACGGTGACAGCCCCGGTAAACACTAACACCGACATCTTTTATTGTCAACACTTATCATTTACAATAATGCTTAGTTTAAAGTGTTAGAGCTTGAGGAAAGTTAGATATTTTTCCCATTTCAGTTATGGGTGCTCAAATCTCTTGGAGTAAACTAACAACTTTTGTATGAGAGATTTGTTGTGTTAGGCAAACATCATGACCACTACACTACAGAAACATCTCACGGAGTTAGTATACTAGACTCTCAATGGACTTCTTTACCCTGCTAGTTTCCAAATAATCGATACAGAGACCTGTGGGGTTTATTTATAAAATAAAAAATTAAAATAAAAAAAAAAAAACCTTTAAAGCACCGTAACTGAGCAGGTATCAACCCTCTAAGCTATTTTGCTATTTCCAAGCTATACACCCCAAGTTAGTTGGCTTAATAGTTCCTGCCTGGGTTGCTTCTGTTCCATCAAGCCAGCCCTCATGGTCCATTTTCCCCATGGCAACTTCCTCTCCAGGTTCCTCTCTTCCTGATACACAGTTTGCTTCCTCTCTCTTCTCCTC
Source organism: Acomys percivali (assembly GCA_907169655.1). NCBI lineage: Eukaryota > Metazoa > Chordata > Mammalia > Rodentia > Muridae > Acomys > Acomys percivali. The sequence continues at coordinate 21,611,137 of OU015758.1, read as the reverse complement.
CTCCTCCTTCTGACCTCCTGGTCCCTCTCAGACCCCAAGCCCTGGAACTTCAGTTCCACCTACTTCTCTTCTGCCCAGTCACAAGCTTCATCAACTTTACTAACCAATCAACTTTAAATGAAGTGGAACGGGGTTTACACAACAAACACAGGTGTATGTGAGAATGTGCTTGTCTGGGTGGCAACCAGATCTTAGGGGCCAGTAATTAGCATTTGAATACTTAGCACCAGACCATCTTCCAACAGAGATGGAACTCCTGATATTGAGGCAGAATCATGCTTCAGAACTTCCCTTTAAAAACCCCAGAACACACACACACACACATACACACCACATATGCATACACATGTACACACACATATACATACACATACAATACTATAAAGACGCTTTACATTTTTATAGAGTCCCGTTTTAACTATGTTTTTTTTAATTCCCCTGCATGCTACTGCTTTCTTGGTAGACAGATATTTACTTCAGGCACAGAAGGGTAGAGATGGGATGGACTTCAATAATCTGCTTGTCCACAAAGTCAACTGGGAGGTCGGAGCCTACAAGTGTGCGTGGTTGGTACAAGGACTGCAGAACGGGACAGTCAAGCAAGACTCAAGAAACACAAAACTGCTCCTGGCACTTAGTCAACTCTTCTCCAACCAAGAGCTGTACAAGTATTGGCCCATCTATACTTCCTGAAGTTTAGAAGCTAAAATATGCTTGAACTCTTCTTCCATCTACAACTAAGTTTGCTGTAAAGAATGAGAAATCTCAATTATTTTACAAATAGATGATCATTTGTTGGTGCCTTCCTTGTTAATATGAAATGTCACTCTTATAGTGAATTTTCATATAATGTTTCTGCATTTTCTACCCAAATCGGCAGCTTATTTCTTCCACAAAGTTTTGTTACTTGATTTTATAATTCATATAAAATTGGACTCCTATTGATTACGTAGGACTAGAGCAATGACATCGCATCATGCAAAGATACGGAAGGAAGCAGTGAGTGGCCCTCTGATATGACATCCTTTTGCCTTTGAAAACTTTGTCCTTCCACACTGGCTGGAATCCCTTCTGGTTTCCTTGAAGTACCTCTTCATCCCATGGACATTTCTGTTTTAATCATCATAAGACACCTGGTTCTAAATCTAGTTCCCTAAATAGAATAGGATCTAGTTATGACCGTATAAAAGCAAGTACAGATTTTTATCTATACTTCTAAGAAAATATTATTGGCAGAAACTATGCTGTTAATGAACTCAATGTAGCTGGAATAATGTAAATTTCCACCTTACATCTTTGAAATTATTTACCACGCTGGACACTTTCTGCCATGTCTGCCATCATTTTACTATCTCATACTATTTCTAATGTCACCTTAAATGCTACTTAGTCAGAGACTAAATAGATATCATCTTCCAGGTGCTCATCATGCATAGTAACTCTAATTACATAAATTGTTTTTAAACTATTGTGTTGCTATCTCTCTCCATAGTCTGGGTTCCATGGTGACAGTAATCATGATTGTCTCAATGTCTTTAGTGCCGAACTTAGAACTCAATGCACAGTATGACTTCTGTAAATTTTGTAACAAAACATCAGTTCTTATTGTCTTCAACAGTGGAAGAGCATTATAAGCTATAAGTTATAACTTAATTTCAAGGTCAGCATGCCTGGGTACAAATCTGTCTATACCTTTTAATATATCTGTAAGATCTTAGGAGTATTACAATGCTTGTCAGCACCTCATTTTACATAGCTGTCAAATGAGGACAACAGCATGTGTGAGGAAAAGCTTTCTGAAGACAAAGCATGTAGTCTAGCCAAGTCAGCTACTATCACCAGGCTCATCATTGGGGAGGAGGCTGTTTGGATAAAAATAAAGATAAGGCATAGAAAAACTTAAAAACATTTCACTTCACATCAAGTCATTTCCTGGATTTCTCTTTTAAATTGAGGATAATACAAAAAGCAAACAACAATAACAACAACAACAACAAAAACCAACCAAAAACAAAACAAAAGAAACAAACAAAAACCATCCCAAACAGAAGGACTGTTTCAAGTAAGTCATGGTTGGCACAGATTCCTATAAGTGTAAACACTCTAGTAGGTAAGGAGAGCGAGGCACATAGTCTTCCTTTTGAAGCATACAAATTCATTCTTTTAGGAGAAGGGAGGAGGAGCAGAGGAGGAGGAGAAAGAAGAAGAAGAAGAAGAAGAAGAAGAAGAAGAAGAAGAAGAAGAAGAAGAAGAAGAAGAAGAAGAAGAAGAAGAAGAAGTAGTTTTGCTTTAAAGAGTTGCCTGGTCACAGATGAATTTCTAGCAATGCCAGCAAATTTTCTGACACAGAAGGTCCCTTCTGGCAGTGCCCTAACTAAGTTGTGTAGGAAAATGTAGAGAATGCTGGCTGGAATTTGCATTTGCATCCAAACCATTATCTAGCAATGGCAATCATCAGCCCAAAACCCATGTCGAATGGCAAGTACTATGCTCATCTTTATGAACAAACAAGGACACATCTTTACTACTTATACTCAACCATAATGGAGCACTTGCTATTTGATTTCATGAAGAGCTTATTCCTATGAGCCTATTCAGTGGGTTTGGTCCAGCAACATTTCTATAGGAAAGAAAGAAAAAAAAAAAAAAAGACACAACATCATCAATTCTTTAATGCTAAAGAAAAAAAGAGCAACTAAGACCATGAGAACAAATTATTCATAAGTATTCATATATATACATATATAATTTTGATACAAATGAAGCCCCTTATTTTGCTCCTTTCCATTATTTCAACATCATTTTGAAAAGTACAAGTTTAAGACCCCACACTATGTGTTCAAGAGGTTCCCTACTCTATAAGAAAATATTGACACAGGTCCAGGGTTGTGCAGGGCTTGTGACAATAACCACAGCTGCAGTGAGTTCATGACTGCAGTGCTTATATCATGTCCAGAAGATGTCTTTTTGCTTCACATCTCCCCATCTTCTTGTTCTTGCATTCTTTCTGCTCCTTTTTCAATGATATTACCTGTGGTGGTTACCATAGGTTTGTTACCATTTAATAGGTAGTTGCCGTTCAATATTTGATTGCTTAGTCGCCAGAGAATGTAACTGTTTGAAAGGATTAGGAGGTGTGTCCTTGTTGGAGAAAGTATGTCACTGAGGATGAGCTTTGATATTTAAAAACCATTACAACTCTCTCTCTCTCTCTCTCTCTCTCTCTCTCTCTCTCTCTCTCTCTCTCTCTCCCCCCCCCCCCCCCCCCCCCCCGTCTTTCCCTCTCTCCCTGCCTGCAGATTAGGATATAAAGCTCTCAACTACTGCTCCAACACCTGCCTGCCTACAGCAATGCTCCCTGACATGGTAATAATTGTCTAAAACTCTGAAAATATAAGCAAATTTCCAGGTAAATGCTTTATTTTACAAGAGTTTCCTTGGTCAAAATGTCTCTTCCCAGGAACAAAACAGTGACTAAGACATTCCCTGAGCTTCAAAGGGGCAGTGCAGCTGGTCCATTGAGGGCAGAACACTCTAGTATCACTCACTTTCAACAAGTTGGCCAGCTAATGGCTTTCTGCATTAACTACCATACTGCAGCAAGAAGCTTCTTTGATCAAGGTTTCTCTGATGAGTTCGTTGGTGTAAAAATGAGTCTGTAGAAGGCACTTTGGACAACATGACTACGTAGCAAAACAGTAATAGTAAATTCTCCACTTAGGGCAAAAGACCTCACTACCCCTGGGCTCTTCACTAGGTTTACAGAATCTGGCATGAGTTTGCACCTGTGGGAATGGGCCTCAGGCCCAAGCAGAAAACAGTGTGTTACCTCACCAAGCATTATCCTGTCTACCAATGGCCTGCCACTCCTTGAGATACAGAATCAAACACATTCCAGTTCTTTGATGGAAAAGAAAGGTTGACAGGAGGAAATGAGATGCCCGACTTTCTCGTTATCTTAGAACTCTAAATGTTTGAATGACTAGCCACTATCTGTGATGTCCTCAGATTGCTTCTCTGAAAAAAAAAAGAAAAACCACAATTTTGTTTTTCTTTAATTGTATTTGAGCAGCTCAGAAGTTTAATCATTTCTCTACAAGCCTGCCTCTACATTTGGCTCTGATTTCATGTAGGAGTGATGACAGCTTTGGAGGAATGGGGTTTGAGTTTTCTCTCTTTCATTATGATGCACTATTGCTAGCAATAAACAGGCTCACTTCTATTTCAACGGTCAAGTATGTCCATTGCCAAAACCAGATGTGAAGCCGCAAGATTATCATCCCAGCGTTCAAGAGACTGTGGCAGAAGGGTCACAAGTTTGAAGCCAGCCTAGTCTATGTGGTGAGAACCTGCCTCAGACTCAGAAACTATTGACAATCAAACAAAAGAAGAAACTTCAACCCAAAACTTAAAATATAAAGTGAGGGAGGTAGAAAAGAAGAGAGGGAGGAATGGTAGAAAAGGAAGTGGTAGGCAAAAGAGAGTTGGGAAGACCAGAAAGGAGAGGGATGTGTTTGAGAAGAAAGCAGTGAAGACAAATGCACAACAAATGTTGAGAAAAAGATGGATCTTCGAAATAAGACAGGACCATGAAGAAGTAAAAGGACAAATCAGCAGCTGGTGTGGCTTTCGTTCCTGGCGGCCACAAATATTACAATGAGCATACCCTTTGGTTCTCTTGGCAGAAGAGTTACTAAAATCTGGAGCTTGGAAAATAAAAATGAAAATAAGAAAATACTTACTCTCCCCACCCAGACCCAAGCACAACAGTATCTATCAGTCAAGATGGTGACATCTGGGGAAAGAGAATCGCTTGCTATGCCCCAGCACTCACCAAATGCTTATGAGTCCAACCATGGAATCACTAAAAATATCTCCATGTTTTCTCTTCAAATTTGGGTTGAGTTTCCTTTCGCAATCCGTGCTACGGTGTGCTGCCAATTTCAAAGTTTACAGCTCCAGCTGTAGGAGAGTTATGTAAGAGCAGAAGTGATCAAAGGACCTCAAGAATGGAAAATGCATGAATCCCCCCCCCTACACACACACACACCCTGCTTGCGTAACTACTCAAATGGAATAGCGTCGCAAAACGCAACAGAGACATCTTCTGCCCAGCCTCTTTGCTTCTCACTGCTACCTCTCTAGGAAGGCAGGGGTGGGGTGTGGGAAAAGCATGGGAACAAAAAACAAAAAACAAAAAAGGTTTAAAACTGAACCTAGAGGTAATGATGCACACCTTTAATCCCAGCACTCCGGGAGGCAGAGACATGTGGATCTCTGAGTCTGAAGCTAGTCTGGTCTACAGAGCTTGTTTCAGGAGCCAGGACTACACAGAGAAATCCTGTGTAGAAAAACAAAACAAAACAAAACAAAACAAACAAAATTTAAAAATGAGACCCTTATGTTGGATTCAAATGTAAGTGCAAGCATTTGTGCATATATGTATCACAAGAAGAGGCAGAAGGATTCTAAGAGCCAGAGGAATAGGGAGTTTGCTGGAAGATTGTACATGCAAAGACTGTCAGAAGCAACACCCATAAAGTCTCACCAACATGACTGTCTGAACAAGGACACCGCCAATATACATGCTAAAGTAAATAGGGAAAGCACAGGCCTCTGTCCTACAAAAGAGCTATAGATGAGTAAGGAATGCTGAGAGTGCGGGAAATAGTCTTTCCCAGGGAAGAACACACCAATTAGTTATCCAATAGCAAACGGTCAGCCCTGAAAGCACACATTCAAATAGCATCGGACAGACTGAGCAGGTGGCATTTATGTATTTAGGAGTATATATATATATATATATAAACATATGTAATTGTGTGTCACAAAGATTAATGAAAAAGACGGCCATAAGTTTGAAAGAGAACAAGGGTTGGTAGGTATATAGGAGGGTTTGGAGGAAGGAAAGAAAAGGGGAAACAGTGTAATTATATTATAATCTCAAAAAATAAAAATAAAAAATCATTAAAAATAAAAGGCAGTTAGTGTGGGTAGGGTGAGACTTGTGACCTTTGATTGTCCCTGCTAACCTTAAAGAAGATTCTCCATAGTACCATATGCCACTTTGCTTTCTCACTATTTGCTCCACCAACCTTATGTGGGCCTTCCATTTTTTTCTAGTCTATCATTTATCAAACCAAGGAAAGGAAAATTCATACACTGCACAAAATGGTGACCTAGAGGACCACTAAGACACCTCTAGCTCTCAGACTCTGCATATTCCAGCTTTCTCACTGGTTTCTATGCACACCTTTCCTCTTACAGCCCTTGCTGCTATGTAGAGACACCAGCTACCTTCACAGACTCACAACCTGCTCCAAGCTTAACAGATAAAGGTCAGCTTAGACCAGCTCTCATGGCCCTTCCAGGGTGTGGCACTTCCACTTCTTTCTTATCTGCTCCCTTACATGGGAACAGCATCCCCTTCTGAATTGTGTGCATCTCTTCACACCTATCTCTGGTACCTTGTCTCTAATTTTTCCTAGGCCATAGCATTATCGCAGCCCTCTGAAATCGTTTGGATCACGGCGCGGTTTTACAAGGGAGCCTTGCTAGAACCATAGGTCAGCTGCTGATTTGTATAATCTTACAGTGGCTTCCTGAAGGACTTGAAGGGGTTCCAGCAGTTCTAAGAACACCGGCACAGAGTGAGAGCCAACTTCTTGGCATTTAGCTGCTTCCTGACTCTGTGGTTGGGAAAGGGATTTTCCATCATGCATAGGAATGGTGGATGCACCCATTCAGCCGCAGGAGCCAGGGGTGTGTTTTTCTAGGTGGTTCTAGCTGTGTGTTCAGTATCATAATTCTATGACTTAGAGAACATCATGTGCTCAAACATAAAGCAAAGTTTGGGCAAAATTTTAGCAATATTGTGACCTAAGAAATCAACTCTAGTGACAAGTACTGATTTTTTTTCATTGGAGATAAAGGGTTTGTTTCACATATTGGACCAGTAGATTGCAATGTTTAGGGGACATGGAATTTGTATAGGTACTTTTTAAAGTTAAAAAAAAAATTAAAGGGCAACTTACAACATCTTAAATATTATCTACTGCAATATGGAGAAATAAATTAGCCATAGAGTAAATAACTTAAATAAGACAAGGTCTATACATGCATTTGTAAACATCATTAGTTTGTTTTTGTTTTGTTTTGTTTTGAGACAGAGTTTCTCTGTGTAGCCTTGGCTGTCCTGAACTTGCTTTGCAGATCAGGCTGGCCTCAAACTCATAGAGATCCACCTGCCTCTGCCTTCCAAGTGCTGGGATTATAAGCATGAGCCACTGCTCCTGACTCCCAAAGATCTTTTTAAATGTAGTGTCATTTGAAATATTGTATATATGCAACCTATAAGTATACAAGATGTTCCCATCACATGAAGTTAATTAACGCCAGGAAAAAAAATCAACAGCTTAAACTAAATCTACTTAAACACAAACCAAATTTGACATAGGAAACAGCAGTGGGAAATGAAAACTTGGACTTAAAATAGCTTTAAAAATAATAGAAATAATTTTCTAATCTCACATTTTCTGCTCTCTATTATTATATCTCTAGGCTAAATATGGGACAATGAATTTACAAAATGTCTGGAGTGCTGTGCATAGCTTATCAAGCAAACTTGCAGCATCGCACAGTACGCTTAGGTTTTTTTTCCACAATGGGTCCCTCCAGGGGCTGGCTTCTCCTGAAGAAGTTCCACTAGATCCCCACTCTTGTCATCAATTCTCTTCATTCTTTGACTGATAAAAACCTGCTTGCTTCTCATCAGAGAATACAGCTCCAACACTAATTTCATCGATGCTGTAAAACTTCGAATATATCCCGTATTCAGTTTGCTCTCTTGTCTTTCATTTTCCTAGTAAACCTTTAGCTATTTAGAATATCAGTCAGTCCCTACAATGCAGAGAGAAATGTTAACGTGGATCAGTTGTGGGGTTTTGCTTGCTTGTTTCTCAGATAGGGACTTTACTATTTAGCTATATACCTCGTGGTGACCTCAAGTTCACAAACCTCCTGCCTTGGCCTCCAGGTGCTGGGATTACAGGTATGCACTTTACAAACCCTGATTTATCCACTTTTGTGTAAGGGCGACTTGCTTCCCTCTGAAACCTTGCTATCTACAAGGCTGCTTGATAATAAGAATGTAGTCCTATATTTCTATTTCTGGCAAAGCCTATCCTGTGGCCTTATGGGACAGGCACTTGGTTCCTCTTGCTTGAATAAGTAGTGGAGTGAGTGAGTGAGTGAATGAAGAAATTGCAGAAAGAAATGAATAGCCAACAGCTCTAGGCTAAATAAATATAGAACGTATATCTTCTCAAGGAAGCCACAAGCAGCAGTTGTGAAGCAGAATAAACACAGACTCTCAGGTAAAAAGGGACGGAAATTTGATTTTCCCAGGGTTCACAATGAAAATGTGCTGGTTCTCAGTAGGCCCACCTCTGAGCTCAGCTGTAAAAAATACATTTATAATGATAATAGCATTTGGGATATGGACAGACACTGACTGTGTCCTGAGAACTTGTGTGTGCCAGACTCTAATAGACAGTCTGCTCCATAGTGATATTTCCAGGTGTCCCAAAAAAGTCACAAAGCTATACAGTGAGAATAATTAATGTCTCAAGACAAAAATCTCACTCAAAGATTCAGGAGGGAGATTGTCCATGTTATCTATATTTTACCTTCTTAGATCTATTTATTTTATGTGCCTTCATGCCTGCGTAGTGGCCACAAAGGTAAGAAGAAGACATCAAATGCCAAGAAATTGGAGTTACAGGTGGCTGTGAACCCCCCTGAGGGTGATAGAAACCAAATCCAGGTCCTCTACAAGAGCAGCAAGTTCTCTTAAACAATGATCCATCTCTCTGACCTTTATACATTGTGTGTGTGTATGTGTATGTGTGTGTGTGTATGTGTGTACATGTGTGTGCCATTTAAAGTAGACTTACTTTTGTTTTCTTTTTTTTTTTTTTTTTTTTTGAGGTTTTGGATGTTTTGCAGTTTTCCTGCATTGAATATCCATCCCATTATGGCTCCATTCTTCTATACTGATGCCGCTCTGCTGTAAGGAACACTTCGGTGGGGGAAATTTGGAAATAGTCACACACATTTAAGTGCTGGAATGGGAAAACACACCGAGAACAATGACAGGATGTCAGGACAGTTCGCTCTTAGAAGGTATGATGGTTTGTGTGTGTCGTCAACTTGGCACAATGTAGAATCATGTGGAAGGCAGGACTCTGGGCCTAGAGGACTGCCTTGATTCCATTAGTTGGTGTAGAGAGATGCATTTCAACTGTAGTTATTCCTTTAAAACAGTATAGATTATAATATATATAATCTACAGAGAAGGAGGGATAGAGGAAGGGAAGGAGGAGGGAGGGAGGGAGGGAGGGAGGGAGGGAGGGAGGGAGGGAGAGAGAGAGGGAGCAGGGTTTCTCTGTGTAGCCCTGGCTGTCTGGCAAATCGCTCTCTACACTAGACTGGCCTTGAACTCACAAAGATCCACTTATCTCTGCTTCCCAAGAACTGGAATTAAAGCTGTGTGCCACCACTGTCTGTAGAACAGTGGTTCTCAACCTCTGCCTTGTGACCTCTGTGGGTGTTGATGAATGACCCTTTCAAAGGAATCAACATATCAGATAGTCTGCATATCAAATATTTACCTTATGATTCCTAACAGTAGCAAAACTACAGTTATGAAGTAGCAACAGGAACAATGTTATGGTTGGGGGTCATCACAACATGAGGAACTGTGTTAAAGGTCACAGCATTAGGAAGGTTGAGAACTACTGCTCTTGAACCTGGAGTGTGTAAAATGGGAGGGGGGCAACCTTGGCATTAGCAGGCATGCATTCATTCACCACTCTCTGCTCTTGACTGTGGACGTAACATGACCAGTTCTCTTATGCTCTCATTCTGTGACTCTATTCGCAGGATGGAATGTAACATGGAACTGTAATCCAAATTAACCCTTCCACCCTTTAGTTGCTTTTACCAGCGTATTTGTCACAGTACCGAGAAAAGAAACTAACACAACAGGACTACCAGCAATGACTGCTTTACTGCCACCTCCCCAAGGTCCCAGGTGGAGTTGGGGGAAGAGAGGCAGTCAAGTGATCAGCTCCTTTGATCTACTCTCCTTAGGCCTGTTTGGTATATAGATACTCTCCTAACCACCAAAGTTAAAATTAATTAATTATTGATTAATAATTAATACACCCCCAAAGATGTAGTAAGGATTTTTGTAATGAAAGGGAAGTCTCTTTGCTGGACATAGAATGGAATCTCCCTGCAGAAACCACGGCAACTGGTTACTGCAGCATCCAGAATGAAACACAGTTCTGCTCCAGCATCCTCCTGACCCAGAAAGCAGAGTCAGTATGTCAGGAAGTCAAGCTGGCTGCCTTTGGACTCTTCTGAAACACCGGAACTTCCAAGCTGAGAAAAGAGAACGGTCTGTGTTGCTTGGGTAGCTCTCTAACTTGTGGATAAAGCACAATAGGGCATAATATTCTTTCCTGCTAAGCTCCTGTATAACTCTGGTTTGAATATGTTCGTACTTGTGGTTTCTATTCCTGCCCTAGTTTTATTTCCTAAATTAAAAAAAGAAATCTGGTGATGCCCCTGCCCTCTCTGTCTGTCTCTCTTCCCTTCCAGAATTTCTTTTCACATGAAAATTAGGTATTGTAGAAATAGAAGCCACAGACCTTATCTGATCAGCTAACAGGGGTCGTTTAAGGAAAACATGATAAAAATCTATGCACAGGCTCATCAGTATCATCATGCAAGAGACCAGACTGACCATGGCAAGGAGAGGAAGAATGTTTGCAGCAGGAACTGTGGACAGAAAGTGCACTGCGTGACAGCAAGCACTAAGTTCTGACCTGATGAGAGGCCCCTCCTATGGGCTATGAATGGTCCTTCCAGCAAGCAATGTTTTACAGCCAGTCTATAGATGAGAAAGCTGAAGCACATGGAAGGCATTTGTTGGCTGGCCTGGTGATACAGGCCTATGAGTCCTGCTACCCCGGAAAGCTGAAGAAGGCAGACTGAAGGTTCAACGTCAGCCTGGGATGCAGAGCCAGTTCAAGGCTAACCTGGGCAACCTAGTGAGACCCTGTGCCAAAATAAAAAATAAAGACAGAAGGCTGGGAAAACATGTCAAAATAGAGTATATGTGAAGTCAGAGGTTCAACAACACCCCATACCCATCTACACACACACTGACAACTGATAGGGACAGAATTTGAACCTAGGCACTTAGGCCACCAGTTTCATGGTTTTGACCACTTGCTGAGACTTTACTTACCCACCACAGCCTAAACTTCCCTGTGTCTTTTTTTCATCCTTTCCTCTACTCTTTTGTTTTTCCCTCTGTATCTCACTATATATTTGTCCCAGGAAAGAAGTGCTTCCGGCGCAGTGTGTGTCATTGACATACCATTTTCTTCATTTATGTAGCAGACAGCAGACATGCTGTTTGTGAATGCTTGGGGAAAAAAGGATATGGAAGCTGGGCATGGTGGTGCACACCTGTAATCCCAGCACTCAAGGAGGCAGATGCAGGCAAATTACTATGAGTTCAAGGCCAGCCTGGTCTACAAAGCAAGTTCAGGACAGCTAAGGCTACACAGAGAAAATCTGTCTCAACAAACAAAACAAAACAAAACAAATAGTAGGAGGCTTATGGTTTGCTTCCTTAAAACACACAACAAATAAACATTTCAACTTCCGTGTATGGGTCACAAGAGTAGTCTTCAGTGATTTGGAAGGAAAAATATATCAAAGCCTCAACCAAACCTCTGTCATCTGCTCTTACTTTCTGGGTTGCAACAAGCCAGATTTTCTTCTCTTCTGGTCCTTGGCATTTGGGGCTCTTGAGTCTAGTCCTCACAGGCTGCCCCTGCCGAGGCTGCAGTAGGCAGCACTTCTATGACCTGCCTACCCATCTTCTGGCATGCTTGGGGGCCATTGCTAGTTCCCCGTTACCTTCTAGGCTGGAGGGCTCATACTTTGTTGTTCCTGATTTGGTTTTTACTTTGCAGATTCTGCTTTTGAGTTTCCTAGCATACCAGAAGCAGATCTGTAGTTTTCAGTTCAGTGTGTTCTGTTCCTATACAGGGGAAGGTCAACTGTTATCTGGGACTGGCCTGGCTATCAAAACTAGCGAGTGATTAGAAATATCTAGCTTAAAGATATGAAAATAAGTACATGAATCTTCCCCCTATTTTGGTCATCTCCTGTATCACAGTAGGAAGTAATTCACTCCCATCCAGTTCACTCAAGCCTCCATCCCCACATGCATTGTGTGAGTAAATAGAATCTTAGGCAGAGGACATATAAATGGCACAGCTTCTTTTTTATTGTAATATATTTTTGAAATTATAAGTGCATCATTCATCTGCTTTCCTCCCTTCTGTGTTCTCTCTCTCTCTCTCTCTCTCTCTCTCTCTCAAATTCACGACCTCTTTTTCTTTAATTATTGTTACATATATACATAAGTGTGTGTATATGTATGTATATATATGTATATAATTGTAATTTCATACGTGCAACCTGCTTAGTGCATGAATGTTACTTGTGTGTAAATGACATCAGCACTGACCACTTGGTATTGGATAACCAACTTGTGGGGGGCAGGAGTTCATGCCTGGGGCAGCTAGAAAATGCTGAGAGTAAGTGACACATCTTCTTAATGATTTATGATTCTTCTGACACAATATGCAACAAAAAGATCCATCCAGGTTGTTGCTAGCTGCTGAAGCTTGGAGACGGTGCATGCAAATGAATCTATTGTTTTCTGAGTCTCTGTAAGTGGTTGGAAATCTCTGTGCTATTCCTTTTAAAATATGCCGACCCCAGATTATTCATGTAATTAAGATAATGGTGATTTTTCAAAGGATTTGGAAGTAGCTAAAACTTGAGTCAAATCTTCCTGGTAAAATTTCAAAATAAGATATTTGTATTTGTTGCCACATATTTGAGAACTGACTTAAAAGCAATTTATTTGTGAAGCTTGTGCAAGCATTTTAGTCCAGGGCTAAGTAGACAGCTTCCTTGGAAATAATATTTACTCTTTGCTCTTCCTGTGGAACACAGTATCTGTTTTCCCACACTGTGCTCTCTCAGCTTCAGGCACTGAGTTATAATGTTGTAATTTCCTAGGAATTGGGATATGAAATGGTACTTAGGATAAAGCTAACTGGAAACTTCAGACATACAGGATAGCTATGTGTGTAGGGGTGTGTTTAGACAAAGATTTACAATTTTTCTCCTCTTCAGAGAGAAAGGAAAATGTTGGCTCCATAAATGTTGAAAGTTCAGAAGTGTCAGAACAGCCATCTTGTCTCTATCTATTGGATTGTCCTAGTATATAACCAAGTAAATTAAATAAAGGCATCAATATGTCCTTAACCATAGCACCATGTACATTGCAAACAATCAGGCCATGGCTTTTTATCTGCAAACTACTGTGTACATTGGATATTTTTAATGGAATAATTTACACAAGGAAGAGAAACATACTATACTAGAATTATTACTGTTTGTAACTTTTAGAAGTTAAGATCCAAGTGAATGCATTGGGTTAGGACCTGTCAAATGCAAATATGTATCCCATGATCCTGTTTGGCACATTTCTCCAATTTTCCAGTGTTTCCATTTCCTATTGAATTTAGTGGGCAGAGGTCATTCTGTTTAGAATTGAAATCCTTCAGCATTGAAATGCAAAGATTGCTTTTACTGCACTTGGTAATTTTTCTCCAATACCCAACACTGAAGAACTGGTCCCCACTTGTAAGGTATCAACAACAGCAGACCTCTGCTTGAAATGTGATACTTTCTGTCATGTTGAAAAGCCTAGCTTGTGTTTGCCAGCTCACTTACTAGTGATGAGATAGAGGTGTGAGAGCTGAAAATGCTCCTGAAATCTGTCATAGTAGGGGTGCATCTCAATTTATGTAAACACAATGACAACAGTGTCCAAGACGAGGAGTTATCTACAACTTAACTATTTGGGGGACAGAAATTAATGCTAGCAAAATTATCTACCCCTCAATCCAAGATCTAGGTCTTTAGCAGAAAGTAAACAAGATGTGATCACAACCATCCAAATAATAGACAAACAATCACCAACACAAAACTACATAACACTTAATGTAATGCCCAAAATTAACCTGTAAGCCCCACCTGCCCAGGAACCAGGTAACTTCTTGGAATTCTGAGAATTGCAGTTCTTTGGAAATAGCAAAGCCTCATGGGAAAGTATGGTGGCCCACATGTTTGTCCTTATAAGCCTCTGCAACATGTGGCTAAAGGCCATTGCAGCCGGGAAATTCCAGGGAATGGTCTCGACCAAAGTCCATCTCTTGGTCAGTATTTAGTATTCAATAAAGCTTGCTTCAAATTTGGCCCAGAATGGTAGAGTTGGTTTTTCCGGTGAATCACAGGATTAAGACTAACTCTTATCAGAAAACATGTTTGATAAAATGTTGGCCTACACATCCATCAGTATGAATAGGTTGTTTTAGAGCATTGTACACATCCCATTTGGTTTGAATTGTTTTGGTGTGGTTTGTCTAGAAGAGGTTAAAAAGCTGTATAAATATTAAAGTGATCTGGTTTCTTACTGAGTGAAGCAGACCCAATTAATTTTGGTCAGTATGATCCTAACAAACTAGAATGTTACAGATGGAACATTCCGAGATCCGCTGACCCACTTCAAATGAAAGTATATGCAATTGAGGCCAATGCATGACTAGATAGGCATAATTAGAAATGTTTGTTTTAATGTTTCACTGCATGTCTTCACATCAAGCATATGCCTGGCTGTTTTTGGTCAACTGGTCTGAGTCTAAAATATGCAAATGAACATCAGTCAACTTTAGTCCCTGGAGGAAGGCAACCTTTGATCACAAATCCCTTTGGCCATTCACTCTGTGTTACCAGATCAAGAATGTGGGTATTTATTTAATTTGGCATGAACTGGGAAATTAAATCGACACATCACCAAACACAAGCTCTCCAAAAGATGTGGCTCAGGCAAGGATCTGAGTGCCGTCCCAGAGGAGCAATTTCTATGGCACATAAAGTTTTTATTATACATAAACTCTAAATTTATTTTTAATTTTTATTCAAGGCTGTCAGTGAGAGAGTGGCTGGCATATAGCAAATTGCAGATTGTAAAATCTTTCCACAATGAGGCAACTGCATTTTCCATAGTGACTGCGGTCCAGGTTCTCACAGCTATGTTCTTACTACACTGGACCATGACCAGGCACCTTGGAGGTCAGACAAATACAGCTAAGGAGACCCTAGATGATGGTCCTGTGACAGTGCAGTGTTCTTTCCCATACCCCTCCTAGTCATGAAACCACTGTCTTCCTTGCCACCGGACCAGCACAAGGTCCTTCTCTCATGCCCAAGTTTCCACACGATGGCTAACATTCCACATTGTTCTTGGCCCAGAGTTTGATCCTTGCTCCCAAAGCCTTGGAATCCATCTAGAAACGAGGCTCCTCTAAGCCCAACTTCCTGTGCAGACTTCAAACACACACAGGGACCAGAACCAGCTCTCATAGAGTAAGAAAACAACACAGCATACACAAAACTGAGCCCCCAGGCCTGCCAAGAACAGGCTAATAAATCTTCCTTGTTGCCCTGGGTGGAAGAAACACTTCTGAGATCACTTCCTCTCTACTTGGGGGATAAAAAGCCCTCCAAACCCCAAAAATGTAGCCTAGATTCTTTGTAGACAGTCTGCAGTGAGTTCCAAATAGCTTGTGAAATAGAAGGTTACTTTCTGGAGATCGAAGGGAGAGTGTCTCATTTTAAGCATTCGACTTCACCTCTCCCCCAAACATTGCCCTTTTCAAAATATAGCACTGTTGGAAAGAAAATATATATATTTACACAAGCATAGCATGAGTCTTCTTTCGATAACAAAATGAATCGGTAGAATATAGGTCCCTTCTAGCAAAGACTTGCAACCATTACAATTACGTTTTCTGCTCAAAGGATAGAAAGTCTTCCTTGAGGAAGTGAGATTTGAATTTATGGGTTCAAACCTGACAGCTTCCTCCACAAAACCTTTTAAGAAGAAAGTATGAATGTTGGCAAAATGGCAGCCATCTGTAGCAGGAAGCTAGCTATGTGGAAGAGGGGGCGTGAACAGAGAGATGCAGCCACATATGTGTGGTGAGTGCTACCACGACCATGGCGGGGCTGGAGCCACTCATCTGTCTTGAAACACACATGTGTTCCAGCGGTAGCTTCAAGTTGTGGAGTTTCAGTCTTGCTTGGTAGCTCTACTCTAGAATTTAAGCAAGAGAAAAACCGAACAATAGTTTTCACTTGCCTCCATGCTATGTGTGGCTTCCACTCAGGGGACCGGAATGGAAGTCAGTGACAATGTTAACACTTCTCCTTTTCCCCTTCCCAGGATCCTTTCATTTGTTAGAGAAGAAGAGCTCTAACAAAACTAAAAATGTACTGAAACCTTCATTCCATTCGGATCCTGTCTTCTGGCTACTAGAATGCTCTTCTTCCTTTCCTAGAACTGAAAATTTACATATATTCTATGGCAAAAATAAACACGGTTTCTATTTACGGACCAGGAGCAGAAAAAGCAATTGAATCCAAGTGCTCTCAGGCAAACGAAGACAGTCAGGCAGCAGAACCTCAGCAGGACGCAGAGCCATAAACACTGTGAGTCACGCTTTCCATCAATAAAAGTTTTTTAAAACCCATGTGGCTAGTAATTGGATGAGGGGATTCACATAGTTCTAAGAGTAACCGAAATAAGATGTGATGAGCACATTTGATCAAACCTCTCTGTGCTTAAGCATGGTCGGCAATCAGCTAGCCACCCCCCACCCCAGAGCCATACATACAGAGCCATACAGAGCCATACAGAGCCATACAGAGCCAGTAAGGTCTTGCTCAGGATCAAAGACCCCCTGTGAATCTTAGTATGATTTAGAAAGATGTGACAGAAGCCTGTGAGTTCTTCTACCAAGAAGGAGAAAGGCCATGACAATAAATACTCATTATTTGGAATTAGAATTCTGCT
Source organism: Acomys percivali (assembly GCA_907169655.1). NCBI lineage: Eukaryota > Metazoa > Chordata > Mammalia > Rodentia > Muridae > Acomys > Acomys percivali. The sequence continues at coordinate 21,594,060 of OU015758.1, read as the reverse complement.
TACTTACTTTACTCCCACCTGACATCTCTAAATGTGTGTGTGTGTGTGTGTGTGTGTGTGTGTGTGTGATTCAAGTAGCTCTGAAAGGTGGTATGATTTTAAAGCACAAGTAGATAAAGTGATAAGAGAATAGCTTCCCTGGATGCTAAAGAATAAGAAGATCTAAAACTTACTTTTTATTTTGTTCTATCAGAGAAGCTTTCATCAGAAGAAAAACTAGGAGCTTGCGTAATAAGTCTAAGAACAACTTTGGATAGCCAAATTTCTTACATGTGATCATAAACCCAATGGTAAGATGTTACAACCTTCAAATTAAAATACTTAGGCTCAGATAACCTGTAATAATGCCTTTAAGGAACTGTAGTGTGTATGTATGTATGTATGTATGTGTATGTATTATATGTATTATATACATAAATGTATAAACATATATAATATATATACACATATATAAATACTGCTTTTGTAAACTGATAGTCTCTTTTCCGTTGGCCTATTCCCATCCTATTCCATCTTATTCAAAGAACACAGTAACCAGATCTACTGGGAACCCCTCATATGTTGAAGACCTATTCAAAACAGCCCAAAGAGCTTCATTTTTTTAAAACCTTGCTCCTGTTTTGTGTTACTGTTTCCTTCCTACTCTAATGAGCATTGACTCTCTGGATATGCCCTACTCTTGTTATTCAGATATGAACCTTAGTTCTGTTCCTCTGCATATGTTTGCCCACGGCCAAAGCTCAGCATCCTCCAACATCTCATGTAACACTGCCTGCTGCAATGTTATGCAAAGATGTAGGAACAGGGCTTGAGGGGTTGTTATGCAAAGGTACAGGAGCAGGGCTTAGGTGGTCCTGACTGATGTGTCTCTGCTTCAAATGCCCCACGCTCTATGTTCATGACAGCCTCACATTCTAAGGGGTTGAATGACTGTCACAGGGCTAGACTAAAACACAGAGATTTACATTCATAACAGTAGCAAAGGGATCAAAGGATCCTTTCACAGGGGTCACCTAAGAGCATCCTGCATAGCAGATCTTTACGTCACAATTTACAACAGTAGCAAAATTAGAGTTATAAAGAGGCAACAAAATAATTTTATAAAAAAAAATAATTATGGTGGGGTCATCACAACATGAGGAACTCGACTGAAGGGCTGCAGTAGGAAGGTTGAGAACCGCTGGCTTAGATGATCACATCAGACACATTTTTGCAATGGGACATTATTCAGGTATCAAAAGAAATGAGCTATCAAGACATACCAAACTTAGAGGAAGCTTAAACACATCCTGTTAAATGAAAAGTCACACTGAAGCTATATACTGTATGGTTCTAATTCTATGTCAGGTGAGGAAAGGGAACTCTGCAGAGCCAGTAAAGTGCTCAGTGGTTGTCAGGTTCCTGTGGCAAAGACAGAGAGAGATCTCAAGGGAGTCATAGGTAGTGGAACTCCTCTGTATATATGTCTGTCTGTATGTATGTATGTATGCATGTATGTATGTGTATATGTGTGTATGTGTGTGTATGTATGTATGTATGTTACAGACTTCCCTGTATGTATGATAGTGTGCTGGTAAATGGATGATGCTGCATATTTGTAAAAACCCATAGGATTGAAAATGCCAGAGTGCCATACCGTGAGCATGAATATAACGATGAAGAATAGCATCAAGAAGAAGAAGGACAGGAAACACAATTTCTGCCCATTTTTCTATAAACCTACAACCGCTCTAAGAAATGAAGCATTTAACTCGCGTCTATTCAAGCCCCTCCTGGTGGGTGGGTTTCACTGAAGAGCAAGGGAGGCCATTCCTCTCAGTAGCGCTGGCTACAGACTCTGGACAGGAAATGCTACTGAAATTTCTTTGATAAAAATTTGAACTGTGACAAGTCTTTCCCTTGAATACTAAGCACAAAGGCAGCGTGGAATCTGGACTCACGCCGCTGCCTGCCAAGAAAGCCTCCTTCTTCAGTGCCTTGATCTCCTCAGAAATGAAATCTGCCAGAACTTCACAGGCATAGAAGCAAAATGGCTCCTCCCCACAGTCCCCTGAGGGCAGCGACCTGCAGCCTTGAGCGTAGACACAGACAGGGAAAGCCTGCATAGATGTGTTTCTGGATTTTCTAGGGGGCTCGAACTTGTATGCAATCACAAGTAGCTTCCCAGATAGCTAAAAGGCCTTTCTAGTAAACCAAGGGCATATTAATTCATTTGTGCTAATAAACTTTGACCTTTCATCAAACTAGGTAAGTATTACTTGGACCTATGATAGGGAAGTGACAAATGAATGTTGCTGGCTTATATGGTATCATCTAGACAAAGAATAAATGGAGGGAGTCGGGGGCGGGGGGGGGGGGGGGGGGGGGAAGAAAGAGGGCGCTAAGGGGTTTGGGTAGAAGTGCAAGCATAGGTGTTTAAAGGCACCCACCAAGTCTTGAACTCTGACCTTTTGCGTGTGTCAGAGAAGAAATTCTCATGCATTTCAGGGAGAGGTCAGCTTGGTGTTGAAAATGAGGTTTTCCCAGTCTTCCCATACTCGCTCTTATTCCTGCTGTTTTTTTCTCAAAACTCCCCATAAGCTCACATATTTTTTCCAACATTTTGTCTGTGGCCTCTGTGGCGATCTAGTCAAGAACCACCTTCTTTCCTGCAACCCCTTTCTCAGGGCCCGTGGTTCACATCAACATCTTCCTACAAAGGACAAACCTCATGCAGACCACAGAGACTAGACAGCAAAATAAAATCCAAAATCAGAAACAAATAAGACCATGAAAAGGCAGAAGTGAGTATAATTATCTTGGAAACTGACTTTTTTTTTAATTTTAAAAAACACATGTAGGGACTGGGCTGTGAAGGGGGCTCAGTAGCCTCCTCAGGGTCCCATCATGCTGAATCTAGGAATAGATACTCCCTTTTGTAGATGCCCTCTTATCCATGGGGCAGTAGCCTTTAACCTGAATACAACTTCTGTTGTAATGCTTTTTTAAGGTTTTTTTTTTTTAACCTCATATTTGATTAAAAAGCATTCTTCGCTGATTAATTTATTGGCTCCATGAATGCTGTTGAATATATTGTCTGCTTCGGTCCTTCCCCCACCTGTTATGCCAGAGGTTGGCAGGACAGGCATGAGTTGGGCCTACCCAGTGATTGACATCTTCAACACTATCGCTGGGAGGAAAGCTAAGGAAGGGATGGGATAAGAACACAAGCTGCACTCTGAACTAGTTCTCGTGGGATTTAGGATCATGTACAGAGAGTACATGATTTAGAGTCAATCCAGGAGTACACAAAAGGAAGAAAGAAATGGGATTCAAGACCGAAAAGAAGAGAAGAGAGAGGCACGGAAGCTAGTCACGGTGTCCAGAAGGCAGGCTCTTCTCTGCCCACAGGGAGGAGTCACTGGGGCGCCTTAGACAGAGACCTCAAGGACTGAGATCTGTGTTTGAAGAAATCACTGGAGTAAGGAAATGATCGTGCCCGGCCTAGGACAGCGGCCACTGTGCCTTCTGTCAGTGGCTTTCAAACTGGCCAGTTATACAGAGGAAGGGTTAGGGTTTCCTGTCCCAAACCTCTCTGAACCAAATGCTCAACCTCTGCTACCATTCCAGAAAAGAGGGGTCCTTTGGGCCAAGTCATTTAAAATTCCTCAGCTGCCAACAAGACACTGTAAATCAGAATGCAGACCAAGTAACTGAACTCACTGAAAACTAGGGTCAACCCCCCCCAATCTCTCCTGAGTCTGCAAGGAGCAAGATGCCCCCAACCTCCTTCCCCGACTCTGGGAGAATGGAGCCGGATGAATGCTAATTAAGAAGAGCCCATTTTTATTTTATACAGCAGAGGTTGGCAAACTTTCTGTAAATATTTTATGCTTTGAGGGCCACACAGTCTCACTGCAAGCATTCAGCTCTGGTGCTATAGACAAAATGTAAATGAGTAAGTGTGGCTGTGTTCCAGAAAAACTCCAGTCACCAAACAGGCAATGGGCCAGATGTAACCTTGCAGGCAGAGTAGCCCCTGCCTCCTGTCCAGTGGGAGGCCATGGTCTCCACCATTTTTACATAGGGTATAATTGCTTTGTCCATCCATACTTTACAAGTTAAAGATGGCCATTTGGAAGAGTAGCTTGTCTTTATCTCTCTATTCTTTGCTTCCTTTTATACGTGTGAAGCAGACCATCATTTCTAAGAAACTGAATGTTGAATGTGATTTCATACTAAGCGTCCATGAGCACTGGCAGATAATAGCTTTAGAAAATCAAAGTACTGAAACAGGAAACAGGGTGAAAGGTGTCCTCATCTGGTCACTTCCTTGGCATGACCACCTAAAGCAAAAGTGGCAAAGTGATCTGTCTAATGCCTTGCAGTCAATAATAGAAAGTGATGCCCTAACGCCAGAGTTCTTTCTTCTTATACAACCACATTTTTCTTTCATTTATTTGATTTCAGAAAACAAAAGCAATCCTTGTTCAAGGTGCCAAAGAAGCACATCCCACCAGCAGTCCAATCCAACTGACCATGTGACCAAGCTGAGGGCCACGGTGTCTAACCACTTGTCAGGCAGACACACATGTGTGGGCCTGCCTCTCAAGTTGTGGCAGGATAGTAACCAGCCCAGGATGTACAGAAGTCATGGAGCCACAGTGCATGTCCAGAACCAGCCACACCTCTCTCCAGAATAGCCACACCTCTCTCCAGAACCATGAGAGCTAACATGACTATTACTACAATCAGATTCCTCTGAAAGGGTGTCAAATCCCTGCATGTCACCTCGGGGTCTGTGAACGTCATTAACATCTGTTGGGTGGGGTGAAAACCAAACACTAGAGAAGTTTCTAGAGCAAGAGTCTTTGTTTGGACATCCTCTTCTTCCTTCTTCCTTTCACCTTCTCCCTGGGCTTCTACCCATACAGCAAGGCCCAGGTAGGAACACACAGGAATTCTGTACACTAGTATGCATTTACATGTGCAAGGTAAAATATTTGGTCCTGAACTGAACATTGGCACTGAGTGGAAGTCATAAAAATAAATGACAGGATGTCCACCACTGAGTCTTTCTCCGGTGGGTGAACTATGTCCTGCCACTAACATTATGCCTGGTTGGCATCTTGTGGCGGAAATAATCTGAAACCTTGCTCATGTATATTTTCTTTCATCACACAGAAAGACCACAGACTCTTTGTTCATTTGGTGGTGGTGTTTATTTCTGCCTTCAGATGTGTTTTCCTTGTGCAACCTTTACTATAACTAACTCACCCAGCTAGTCCGCATGACCACTGACTGACTCCCCAACAACTGATGGAATTCCAGACAGTGGGCTCTTCCCTGCTCTGAGTTAGATAAGCACCAACACAGTCAGACTCAGTAAGGTCCCTGGGTTTTCATTTCTAATTTTGCTTTGTGTGAAAGCACAGCATTTAATCCCCTGAGAGCCCCATGAAGATCACATAACCAGACCTATTTCACAGAAAGCTACACTGAGGCTTAGAGAAGTCAAATATACTGTGAAAGGTCACAAAGCTGAGAAATGAGGAACAGGCATTCTAACCATCTTGTCAGACAGCTGTGTGTGTGTGTGTGTGTGTGTGTGTGTGTGTGTGTGTGTGTGTGACATCACATGCATGTCTGGTGCCCAAGGAGCCCAGAAGATTGGATTAGATCCCCTGGAACTAGAGTCACATATGTATGTGAGTCACAATATGGGAGCTGGGTCCTGAACCCAGGTTCTCTGGAAGAGCAGCCACCTAGCCATCTCTCTAGCCACAGAATTCATACTCTTCTTCTTTTTTTTTTTTTTTCCCCTGGATTTTCAAGATAGAGTTTCTCTGTGTAGAGCCTTGGCTGTCCTGGACCCCTTGCTTTTTAGACCAGGCTGACCTCAGACTCCTGGAGATCTGCCTGCCTCTGCCTTCCTCCCGAGTGTTGGGCTTAAAGGTCTGCGCCACCACACCCAGACAGAATTCATACTCTTTAAAAAATCATGAATACCCATCCAACTTACAAAAGAAGGCCAGAATAGCTTTTCTTAAAATGTAAAGCAAACCAACCACACTGCTCTTCTCCTGGGAAACCTTCAGTAGCTTTTTTTTCCCCTTGCACTTTATTCAAAATACATCCTCAATGCTGGAGCGTTGAAAGCCTCTGCTCTCCCCTTCTTGTTCTGACCTCATTTTCTCCTCCACTCTTCTTCTGGCCTGCATCCCATGCACCAAGCTGGCCTCTAAGTCCATTGGACCATTAACTCTTGCCACTTTGCTCATGGTGTCCTCTCTGACTGGAAGTCTCCCTCACAGTCTCCCTGGAAGGGAGATACCTAGACATTTTTTCATTTCTTAGACATCTTCTTTTCAAGACTTTCAGCAACTTCTCCCAACTTCCTTCCTTCAGCCTCTGCTTTACCTCTGTGGGTTTTGTCATTGAAATAATCACACATTAGCATACATCCTACCTGAAGTCTCTTTGAAGGCAAGGCCTGAGCTTCTCTTACCTCTTATTTGTTACATTAATATATAATAGGTCCCCCATCTTAGCAACAACTAAGAGTTGACATTCGTTGAGCATGATCTGTGCCTAGGTTATATACGTTCCTTAATTATATGTCTGTCTATGTCTCCATATCTAAGAATATGTGCATACTTGTATCATGTGATATATAGCATATGTGATATATGTGTTCATATATCCTTGCAGATAAGAAAGGTATTGCGGCTCAGGTGTAGAAGTGACTTAAATTGTTGTCTAAGGACACAAAGCAAGAGGTGGCAGATCTAACAGAGGTGCTGGGGATGTAGTTCAGGGTAGAACATTGGTCCAGCATGGGTAAGGCCTCAGGTTCTATCATCAGAGAGGAGAAACAGACAGAAAGGGCGAGGGGAGGGAGAAGCAGAGACACTCGGAACTTGAAAACAAGGGGTGGAAGGAAAGGGGGGAAGTAAATTTCAAGGTACATTATCTCCAATGAACCGAATGAATCAAAAGACATATTCTGTATCAAATTGATTTCTTACATTGCTTCCATCTAGAGAATTGTAGTTCTTTTGCAAGTGAGGATAGTAGAACTGGAGTTTTGTTTGTTTGTTTGTTTTTGTTTTTGTTTTTTTCCCTCTCAGAAGCTAAATTGGAATCATTCTGAGAGGGAGAAATTCAAACCAAGTACGACTGCCGCCCCAGAATTCCTTATAGTCTCACTTCTAGGAACAAATGAAAAAGCAACAAAAGACCCTGCAGGCCTCAGAAGGGGCAATGGTTCAGTCAATAAAATGCCTGGCATACAAGCATGGAGGACTTGAGTTTGGATTCCTAGCACCCAGGTAAAAGCTGGAGGCATGAGGGCATTTGCTTATAATATCAGCTCAGGGAAAGCAGAGCCACACAACTTATTGGTTAGCTAGTCTATCTGAATTGGTGAGGTACAGAGTTAGTAAGATAACCCTCTGTCTTAGTAACCAACTTGGAGAGTGGTTGAACAAGACACTCAACACCTAACTATTGCACTAACCAAGGACAATACAAGTAGTAAAGACCAAACCCCTACTCTGATCTAGCCAATGGACAGGTCATCCTCCACAGTTATGTGGAGAGCAGGGACTAACTCTGACATGAGCTCTGGTGCCCCATATTTGACCACTTCCCCTTCATGGAGAGCCCTGGTGGCACTCAAAGAAAGAATAGACAGACTACCAATATCCGTCCCCAACATGGATGTAAATGAGGGTACTAGGGTGGAGGTGGAAGGGTAGGAGGAAAGGAAGGATAGGAGTGATGGGAGAACAATTGAGTTGTAATCTGAATAAATTAATTTAAAAAAAGACATTCAACACCTACCATTGGCTCCATGAATATATGCATACTTGTATATGTGTACTTGCAAACTCAGATAAATACAGAGGGGGGGGGGGAAGGAGGAGAGAACAAGAGGAAAAGCAAAGCAAACAAACAAATAAAAACTAAAAACCTTCATAGCAAGCTAAAACAGAACATAGGTTCTTGTAGGTCAGAACACTTGGAGGCAGAGGAAGGCAGATCTCTGAGTTCGAGGCCAGCCTGGTCTACAGACCTAATTCCAGGTTAGCTGTGGCTACATAAAGAAATTCTGTCACAAAAATAATTTTAAAAATAAATAAATAAATAAAAAGAAAGAAAGAAAAGAAAAGAAAATGGAAAACATGCTCTGTAACCAGTGATTTACTACTTTGTGGGTTCTTCTTTCTTCCACCCTTCTGCACAATTTTTCTTCCATCCTTTCAACCCCCTAACACTAGATAGGAGACAAAAAAGGATGGAGGTAAAGGGGGCAACGTTATCCTTAGACTACTTCCTGCCGATTAGGGCTATTAAGTTCCTCGGGGTGAGTTTTATCTTTGCCCTCAGGATATCTAATTTCTTCTTCTCATCTCTTTGGGTACCACCACTTGACAAACTGTGATCAATAGCATCCAGCCACCAACCAGCAACTCACACAACCTATTGGGGTTCTGGCATTTATATACCCTCTGAGAAGTCCCCAGAATTCCAAGGGTCACACAGTTGCAGAAACTTTCTGCCGCCGGCAAAATTACACCTCTGCTAGAGCATGCGGCAAATCACAGTCACCTGCTGTGAAGCGGCCCCACATCCCCATACCTGGGATTAAAACGAAAACATATTCTTACAATATTTTGGCATTCTTTAAAGAGCCCAAAAGTCCAAAATTGCCACTACAATGTTCTTTATGCATAAAAAGAAGAACATGCTTTCCATGTGGTAAAGAGCCCCCATCGACACACACACACACACACACACACACACACACACACACACACACACATACACACACACAACTCAGACTTGAGTGTACCATGCTATCTATCTCCTGCTAGGCACTGATATAGATAGAAACTTATTCTCTCCAAGAGAAAATGCCTAATGACAAAAATATAAGAAGGAACAGTTAAACATGTATCACATCTGGAAGGGTATTCCATATCTATCATATTTGGAGAAATTTACAAGTGTTTAAAGAAATTTTAATTTCAGGAAATGGGAAGTTGGCAAGTCTTCTTGGGAAAATCAGCTAGTGATCTGAAGAACAATTTATTAGCATCCTGTGAAATTTAAGATGTTCCCACTTTATCCCAAAGATTATGCCTCTACTAAGGGGGAGGGGGGAGGGGAAGGAGTCCTATGACAGGTACACAAGGAGACGTGGACCAAATGTTCATGTGCATCATTTGTTCTTTTTAAAAATGGAAATCACCTACATAGAAACAGCCAAGCATGAGTCACTAGGTAAATTCTAGGATTCCCCAAACTATGGAATTCTCTATGGCCATTAAAATGGACCAATTAGAGTTACAACATGAACACTGGAGTGTCAATATGGATATGCATCAAAATTAACTGCCTTAGAGAGAAAGCAAGCCCTAGGCCATTATACATGATTTGATGTGATTTATATGATAGCAAAAGATATGAGAGGCAACATTTTCTTAATGGAGACATCTGTAGATATTAGCTCACAGCAAGTATCTCCCAACTGGAAGGAAAGAGGTTCATCCAAGGGATGAGATATGACAACTATAATGCTGTATCTTCTTACGAGCCTGAAGCTAGGTGCACTGGTGCACATCTGTAATACCAGTGCTTGGATGAGGGCAGCAAGAGGACCGGAACTTTATAAAGGGATTCAGAGGGGTTTTTTTTTCTATTTTAATTTTTGCTATGTTCAATAGACTTGAAAATTTCAAAGTAAAGCAGTCTTTTAAATCAAATGTGTGTACCCATCCCTAAAGGGAATCATATGATAATGGGTGCAAAGCGCAGTGGTTGTGTGATGAATGCTACACAGGGTCCAGGGTATCAGATGCACCCCCATGGTGACTGATAGTAACACAGAATCAGCCTTGGGTCATCCATCTGACCAGACAGCTTATTGGTAAACAAACCAGGGTACACCTTAGGGTCCTGTATCCCTGCTCAGAGCCACATTAGAGAGGAAAAAGATATTTGCTACCAATGTTAAAATACCTAGTGTATTCGTTTCCCTTGTGATGGCCTGATGCAAAATATTATTTACATATATATGTAATATATATATATATGAATTTATGTATACATATATATTACATTTACATATATATATGAATAAATACTGAAACCATTATTCCTAGGCTCACAAAGGTAGAAAAGAAAGCATTCTTCTGTAGAAAGCATTTTTTTAGCCAAATGGCAAATTCTAACCCTGAATCATCTAAGCCTTTGACTGTCCTGCTTACTAGCTGCAGAGGTCCCATGTGTTCTCTAATGAACTTAGTCACACTCAGAAGTGAAGGCTGCTAAGGATGTGCAGGGCAGCATTTATAGCTCCTCCCCTTTTACACACCCAATCAGGCTTGCCCTGTGGCTGTCCCTAGTGATACCCAGAAGCAAAGAGCTCTCCTTTCCCCTCCATCACTCTGTGCTTTGGCTTGGAAGCTAGGACGCTGTAGGATGCTGCCTGGTTTTCTTGCATCCCTGCTCTGTTCTCATCTCTTAATCACTAACCACAACACGGGATTCCTTACTAAACTCTAAGTGGAATAAGGACTCAAAGCCCAGCTGCTGTTGGTCATCCTCGTGCCTGAGAGGGGCTAGGATGGTTTACCAGTGAAAGACACACTGTGTGCTAAGTCACATTGGGCCTTTGGGGAAAAAAGCCAAGAAGAGGCAAGACTTCTCTAGGTTAAAAGTTCATTTTTCCAGAAGGACATCAAACTCAAATGTGAGCAGGGCTAGCAATATTTGAGAAAATGCTAAGAGAGGGGGAAGAAAATGCCAAGAGTTAGGACAGCCCAACCATTGTGAAACATGACACAAAACTGTGGCTTTTGAGGGGAAATCCAGTCTTCTGGAGGATGAAAGAATGATATGTCAGCTCAAGTGACAGCTTCAGTGGGGGAAGAAAACAACGGAACTTCAAGCAACACAATTTAAGCCCAGAAACCATGGCTGAGAAGCTCAGCTGTGTGGGCTGAGACACTTGTGGGCAGGTTGATGGCCATGGGATATCCGGGGCTCATCCTTGCAACTTGAGCTCTAGGCTCAGAGTAGCCATACTCACTGCAGAGGCCACAAGTGCAGAGTCAGCAGTTCCCTGCTTTGAGACAAAGTAGTGGGGAGCTTGCGGAGGGCTCTCCGGTGGTAGATGTCGACGAAGAAATTAGAAAGACAAACACTGACCATGAGTGAGTTTCCTTCCCAGATCTGAAAAATAAACCTAGTCTATGATGAATTCAGACATGAGTATGCCTGCATATGCGAAATGGAATCACAGCCATGAATACCAGCATAATGGCAGCAGCACTTGCAAGCATCCTCAACTTTAGTATTACTATTAATGAATGTGGTCCATGGACATCTTACCACTCCGTGGCCTTTCCAGGCTACTCCCTACCTGAGTATCCAGGTGCCCTGGCTGCCAAGTGAAAACCAATCATTTGGAGAAAGCAGCTGTTCTGAGTCAGAATCTCTCTCAAGTCCCTTCCTGGAGTCCTAAATATGCTGTAGAGTCTTCTTTTTACTGTGTTATAAGACCTAGTTGCCAAAGGGCAACAGGGGTGATTTCCAGAGTAACCTCGAGAATTTCCAGCACCTAGGAATAAATCTTTGTGTGAGCCGAACAAAATTATCCTCTTTATCTGTTCTGGGTGCTGCTCAGGCAGGCCGTGGACCCATGGAACTTAGGAGGTTCCCAGTGTTAGCATACTGACCTGAGTCTGCCTAGCAGCCTCTGACGTCATTACCTGACTGCCACTAGGAGTGCCCCTGCCCAGGATTATAAAAAGGGCAAACCCACCCAGTCCTCTCTCTCATGCTTTTGTTTTACCCCACTTGCAAATATCTCCTCCTCCTCCTCCTCCTCCTCCTCCTCCTCCTCCTTCTTCTTCTTCTTCTTCTTCTTCTCCTTCTTCTTCTTTTTCTCTTCTGTTCTCTTGTTCTCTCTGTTTGTCTCTCTGTCTGTCTCTCTCTCCTATTGGGGTACCTCTCCCCCTTTCCTGCTCTCTCAATCCTCTACAAGTAAACTTTTCCATATCATATCTGTTGCCTGGCATCTTATTTCTCAATCGTTACTGCCAGGATGACTTGTTTCTGTTTACAGTGTACAAGCCAAGGAGAGCAAGAAGGTCAGGCAGGCCAGTGGGTCTTTTCTGCCTCTTGTCCTTTCACTTTCCATGAAGAACCCAGTAGCCATATTAAGGCTTCTGTAACTGACATGTAGAGCTAAGCAGTACCTCAGTTAACAAGGCAGCGAAGCGTCATAGTCCAGTGACAATCATACTGTGAGCACTTCCTCAGGACTGCCAGGAACACTGGAAGCATCATACAGGAAGTGACCAGGCACACGGTGGGTGGGCAGTTCTTCTACCACCTGTGAGTCAGGAGTTCCTGAATCAGGCAGCTCCATCCAGGATAACAAAGACAGTATCAGTTCAAGCAGATGTGCAAGGAAGGAAGGCTCCACTCATGCAATACTGCCCCCATACACACACACACATAACAGATGCACACTCTTGATTTCATTTGTCATTTGTCCCCAAACCAGGGCCGTCAAAGACATCCTTCAGATTCCAGCAAACAAATAAGAAAAGAGATTGAGATGATTTTGAAGCAAGTGGAATCACAGGTTTTGTTCCCAGCATCTACATTCCCCAAACCAGCATCAGCTTCCTTCCCCCTTCAGCCCTGACCTTAACTTCATGTATTAACACTGTCCCCTGACTACATGGGGCTTAGAGTATAGCCGCCTCACTTCTCCATCCTCATATTGACCTCTGTTCTTCTTCCCAATCTCAAAGAGAAAATATCTGGCCTCTCTATCAAATCAGTGCTAGAGTCACACAATGACTGCATAGTGAGCACAAGGAGTGGCCGCCGCATGCTGGGCACTGTGTTAAGCTCTGGGGACGTAAAACTGTGCAGAGATCAGTCTAACCTCTAAGAGTCTGTTATCTTAGAGAAAAATTCTAGTTTCTTTCATGACCTAGTCCATCTCTTAATTCTTAGGGAAACTGACCATACCACTTACTTATCAGTTAGTGACCTGCCTCATTTTGTCCACTGTGCTATGATGTAGTTATTTCTCATTCTATTGGTACCTCAGTATGACTGAGTACATTCTACACGATCTGGGAGGACAGAGACTTTGCTTAACTCACTGTGTTTAAAACATGTTTGTGAGAAGGTGACAAATATTAAAATATGTACCAGGTAACTATGGAGGACAAAACTTTCATAATTCCTTTCTTTATTATCTCAGGTGTAATCCATACATTTGGGGCCTGATCATTTTCTGTTGAAGGGCTTCTTTTAGTTTAGCGGATGCTCAGAAGCACGCCTCACTCCAACTATCCAATGCCCAAAGCTTCCCTGCCCTGACTTTAACGACCAAAATACTCCCCAAACTCATGAACTTTCCTCAGGGAGGAAGAGGATTTAAAAAAAAAAAATCAAAGCATCCACTAACCACATACCTGACATGTCT
>OU015758.1:21508058-21546750 GCA_907169655.1 Acomys percivali | reverse complement strand
ACTAAGATGCCAAATGCAGTCACAATCCGAGGTACTGGAGACTAAGACGCGTACAATTGAGGAAGTTGGGGCACACAATCTAACCAGTATGATTAAGCTACAATTGTATTTCATTTATCCAAGTGGCCTTAAACTGTCCAAAAGTGGGCACTGGTTTCAGACTTGGAGACAGAGGGGCAGTAGCCTTGGCCTTCTGTAGGTTGCAGTAGGTAGCAGTGAAAGCAATGGACTCTGAGTGCCAGAAAGTTCCCCTTTACTCTGGCTTTCTTCTGCTGCCCATCCTTTGTTGGACACTGGTGACCCTCCGGAGAAAAGGCTGCTGCTGAGTGATTGTCATTTGCTTGAGAACCCACTGGTTTTTTTTCCCCACCTTCTTATTTCCACATTTATGTATCTGGACATGTCTGGCTTCTTAAACAACTAGCTACCAAGGCCTCAGAGCTGCCCTTCAGCATCCCCTCATTTCCCACAACTGTACAATTTAGTTAGAAGGTACACCTCTTGACTTGTCACTGTCAGAGTCACTGCTCATGTGACTGAACCCTGAGTAACACAGAAAGAAGAAGAGGGGCCTTCTAAAGATGTCACTATGAACTCCTGCTGATGCTTTCCCACTGAATCATTGTTCCTTTCCTTTCTTTTTTTCTTTTCTTTTCTTTCTTTCTTTCTTTCTTTCTTTCTTTCTTTCTTTTTTTTCTGCTCCCAAGATGTTTCACAAATGTCTACCAGGTAAACTTTCCCTTAAATCATAGTCACATCATCAAGTGACAGTCAAGAGAAGTCCCAAGATGCTTTGCTTCAGAATAGAGAGCAAAAGTCTCAGAGAGAACTCTCCAGAAAAACAATGAAACAGATGTACACAAATTGTGAGAAATGTGACCAGTGGGTTATGGTAACAAGATAACATTGGGTCACTGGTCAGAAAAGTATAAGAAAAAAAGAAAAAGGAAAGGCAGAGAAAATCAAGAAACTGTTTAAAAAATAACTAATGTCGGTCCATATAAAAATTGTACGTGTGTGAATTTTTAATTAAATTAGAAATTATACAAAATAGGTAATCAAATTATATTCAAAAGTGAAAGGTGTTCAGACTGTGACGTGAGTACACATGCCAAGGCTGTTCATGTGACATGGAACTGTGCAGAGAGTGCACTCGGAGAATGGGAAAGGAAGTGGCGTAGACAGAGTAGAGGCCATTGGTACCTGCTGGAGAGTTTGCTGAGGTGGTCCACGAGGAGCCCACGCTGTCCGTGGTAGCTGTGAGATGGGCAGTAACTAGCAGGGTGTATGGGCAAGAGAAGATTTTGGAGACAGATATGAGAGTGTGATTATATACTTGGGGGCTTATTTGGGAAATAGGAGAGCCAATGAAGAGGAAGAAATGAAGAGCATTGGGAGAAAAAAAGATGAATCAGAGGTCACGTGGAAATTCTCAGCTCTGCTGGGGGCTGGACAATTCCACCACTATAGGTGGGAGGAGAAAGATAGAACTCAACATAAAGAGAGATGTGGTGTGTATGTGTGTGTGTGTGTGTGTGTGTGTGTGTGTGTGTGTGTGTACCATTTCACCACGATAGGTGGGAGGAGAAGGATAGAACTCAACATAAAGAGAGGTGTGTGTGTGCACGCGTGTGTGTGTGCACGTGTGTAAGGTTAAGATGGGGAAATTCACCTCTGCATCATTAAGTATGAAGTCTTAAGGTATTTTCCTAGAGCTGTGCCCCACCCCCTGCCATTTTGGGAGGTCAGAGAAGAAGAGATTATAAACAGAGAGAGAGAGAGAGAGAGAGAGAGAGAGAGAGAGAGAAACCATTCTGTGGAGTCACACAGCTAATTAGGGACTAAAATCAAACTGGCTCCTAGCCTAGTACTCTTTCACTACCAAATTACCATGTAATATTGAACAGATGGGAGTGATTAAGGCTTAGGGCCATTATAAGGGCTAGCATAACCTGAGTTACAGGCAATACGAAACAGAGAACTCCAACCAAGAGATTTGAGCCTTGCCGTTGCAAGAAGGGATAATTTTGCCCACTGTGGGCCATGATTAGGTTTGAGTGGCTCGAAGTAAACTGTAAACTTTTTTTTCAAGTCACTGCTTCACCGGAGTCCAACCCAGCTGGGCTGGAGAAAACCCGGCTGCCATTGGTGGCACTCAAGGCACAGGAAGAGATAAATGCCAGGCAGTAATATCCAGAATTTGAGTTGAAATCCACTCTTGAAATCACACAGTGCCTCTGCAGATCTTTGCTCCACTTCATTCAGAGGCACATATTAAATACGCTGGAAGTTTAGAGAGTGTTTAAAAATAACATTTATCACTCCACCTCCGCTTATGTGGGGGCCTCGCAATTGTAACTTCAATGATAAGAGGGCTCTTCCCCAAAATAGTCTCCCCCTTAGACAGCTTCTTCATGACATCATGTGGCTTAAAAAATCTTTTTATTCTGTATTTGAATTTCCAAAACGTCTTGGAACCTGGTGTTTATGGTTGATTGACAGTTTGTTATCCACCCTGTATGTTTCATGTTCCCCTCTCTTTACAAAGGATGTTGAATTGTGAATGCTGGCTATCTTAGCCATTGTTTATTGCTCTGAAGAAACACCAAGACCAAGGCAACTCTTATGAAAGAAAGCATTTCATTGAGGGCTTGCTTACAGTTTCAGAGCTTTAGTCCATTAGCTCCATGGTAGGGAGCATGGCATCATGCAAGCAGGCACTGGAGCAGTCGCTGAGAGCTACATCCTGATCTGTAGGCAGAAAGTTAGAGAGCACCTAGGCATGGTGTGGACTTTTGAAACCTCAAAGCTCACCCCTATGACAGACTTTCTCCTATAAGATCACATGTACTCCAGCAAGGCCACACCTCCCAATCCTCCTAGTTTTTTCAAATAGTGTCACCCCTTGGTGACTAAGCACATGAGGCTATATGGAGGCCATTCTTATTCAAACCACCACACTGGTCTTGATCAATTAAATTGGTTTTGTTCTTACATAAATTTGGGATAGGGAAAATTTGTTAATTGCTAATGGCCACATTGACAAGTCCTCAGATTATGCCAACTCACTGTCCCCTGAGTAATTAAAATCCTTCTGTCAGACACTCAGGTTTCCTGATCAGTACTGGTTTACTGTTTCACTAATCCTTTATATTCCCCTAAAGGCCAGTGCTCTGACCTTTACCCTCTGTTCTTTGTTTCTCCTTGCCTGGACTGAGATCCTGAGCCAGAGGAGACCTAGAAAAAAATCCCAGCAGTTGTCAGATGTTGGCCAGGCCTCAGCTGCCAGTAACCATGTCTATCTGATTGCTACTGTTCCACTATATTCTCCACAATTATCCCTCAGACCTGATAAATACAATTGTATGTTCAGATCTCAGGCTCACCTCACAGAAAGGCCAAGAGCATCCAGGGGCAAATAATGCAATGGACACCAAATAGAGGCCCACTCCTTACTCCCTCAGGCTTGGGGTATAATTTCTTGCAGAGAATAAAATGGATTATAAATGTAGATCCTTTCTCTGACAAGTATCTATTTCTTTCCCTGTTATTTTGTCCATTTCTCATTGCAGTTATAAGTGATTTGAATTTCTGTTACCTGCTTATTATCTGTCTTCCTCATTACAGTGTAAGGACCCTAAGGGCAGAAGCCATGTCCATCTTGTTTTTCAAGTGCTAGGAACAATTCTTCACACAGCACAGACAAGCTCTTGTACAATAACCCAAGGAATGTGTTCTTTCCATCAGAGGTATTTGCCTTCAGCTCATCTGTTCAAGATCCTGACAATAAACCATCAAATAAAAATCCCTTCTTCCTTAGTCTTTTCCATCAGAGAAAAAGAGTTCATCTTAAAAATAATAATTTGTTGACTCCATCACCCTCTCTAGCTCTAGTTCCATCTGCTCTACGTTTTTGTATTCTCCTTTACAGAGAACTAGATTAACTTGTGTGCCTGGGACCAGGGCTGTGGCTCAGCGGCAGGATGCTTGACCCATATGTATTAAGTTCTGTGTTCGGTCCCTATTGCTACCACAAAAACCAATATTGTGCCTAACTTGTCATTTGCAAGTTTCAAAGGTGTCTCACACCTTCTTCTCCAAGCAGGGCTTTGTCTCAGCCATTTCACTGAAATTGCTTGCTGTGAGTTCACCAAGAGCTTCCAATTTACAATAGTGTGCACAGCGTACACACAATCTGGCCCTGTCATCTTTCTACCTTGCATCTATAATTTGTATGTACACATACACACACATACACGCCTGTGCATGTATGTGTATTTGTTCATGTGTCAAGGTGTGTGGAGGTAGGGGGTCTTGTCTGTAGGGGCCAGAGATCAATCATGGATGCCATCTTTTTTTTTTTTAAATACAGGATCTCTCATGTGGCTCGGAGCTGGTTGATTTAGACTTTATTGTATCTGAACTCTGGGATTCTAAGCATATACAAGTGGCTTTTTATTTATTTACTTTTATGTGAGGACTGAGGATTGAACTCGGATCCTCATGCACACGCAGTAAGCACTTTACTGATTGGTCTGCCTTTCCAGCCTTCTTACTACTCTTCCCACTCACTGTTCTCACAACTTTCTGTTCTTGTTCTCTTTCAATGGTGCCAACTCTGCTGCCCCAGCTCTGTTCCTGCTGTGCCAATGCCTGGTACTCTCACCACAGGTGTCCACGTGGCTTCAACACTTCCCTTACGTTACATCTTCCAAGTGAGATATTCTCAGCACTCGATGTCAAACCAGACCCATCTCTTCTAGCATGGTCATGTTTTCCTCTCCTCTGGGTTTTTTCCAAAGCTTTTTTTTTTTAACTTCTTTTTTTTTTAAAGATTTATTTATTATGTATTATGCATCAGATCACATTATAGATGTTTGTGAGCCACCATGTGGTTGCTGGGAATTGAACTCATGACCTCTGGAAGAGAAGTCAGTGCTCTTAACCACTGAGCCATCTCTCCAGCCCTTCTCCATAGCCTTTTTATTACCCTTTCCTTTTTTGCTGCTTTTCGTTAATGTCTGTCTTCCACATTATAGTCTGAGTTCCATTAGGAGAGTAAAGTTGATCTTTTATCTTATCCATACTGCCCAGAACATTTCTAGTATATAGTAAACAATTAATGAATGTTTGTTGAGATAGTGCAAAAGCCATTTCATATCAATATGTTAATGATTTCTAATATACCAAATGAAAATAGTCTAAATTCAATTTATTCTCCAGTTGTCTAACCCAAGAGACTAACTCTAATGGGACAGTATCAGACCATAGCTTGAGAGAGCAAGGTAGACAGTCTTGTAAGGACATACTTTGGAAGTGGTTGGGCTTTGTGGTGCCCCTCAAAGCACACCACGTTAATGACTGCTATATGGAAATAACTTGGGCCACATATCACCCTGAGTCATAAGACCGAAATGGCTGGCAAGAAACCAGTGTCACTGTTGTCTACATTGATAATAATATGCTTTAATGGAGATCACATCCTCATTGTCTCTGGTTTAGCTAGATCACGTTGGAAGTATTGGATTCACCTTTGAGAGTTATTTTTCAAGAGGAATATTGTTCTAAGAAAATCAGCCTAGATAGTTAACTAGCTAACTCTGGTCTTCTCAGGGGATGTAAATAGAACAACGGTGTTCAGTGATTATATTTTATCTAAGGACAAAGGCTGCAAATGTGTACCTCCCATGCCCCTCTGCCTATAGCAGACATTCTTAATCAATCATGATTCTCTTTCCCAAAGCTCTTGTATCTGCTTGTTAGATGCACATGAGGCTGGATAACCTCAGTTTCATTGGCCCCAAAGTTTTATGGCTGGTCTAATTGCTTGAGCTAGGTAGGAAAGGCCTGGGGAAATGGGTTGATGAAAAAAAATTCTGCAAAGCAAAACCACTTACCTTCAAATTGCCGTTATTTCACTGAAGACAATAACAGAGAATTGGGATGAAAGAGACAATGAATTGAGCACAAAGAGATAGGTGATTGTTTCTCAGCTATTATAGCAATAGTAATGAAATCCTTAAAAAAAAAAACTTTTGGATGCTCTCATCTGCCAGTTATCTTTATTCTTTCCTGTCTTCACGTGTTTTAACCTCATGCCCTAATCGGTTTGGTGAGGAGCCAATTAACTCCGTTTAAAACATGGAAGAGACAGCTGATGCCAGAAGCTTGGCTCGCTGTGTTCCAAGACGCGGTAATTCTTTCCCTAATGACATAGTAGAGACTCTGTCGCCACAGTTAAGAGCAGGCTCGAGACAATTACTATATTTAAGGCCTGCTCTGCAGGTTATCATATCCACATCTGCAAGCTATTCTCTTTGTAAAGCATTTGGAGCTATTTACCACAGAAAACTCATTGGGAAAGGCCAGCAACTGCTTAAGGAGGAATAACAGACATTCCACTCGGCTAACCCAAGACAGACAAGCAATGTTCTTCTCTGTACTCAGTCCTACTCCTGCTTCTTGAAGGCCAGCTCTTCTTATCAAAACAGGAAATCTGTGCTTAGGGGTGAATGAAGGGGCCACAAAGGACAAATGCCACCCATCCACTGCCCTATGAATAACAGAGCAATCCAGAGAACTGGTCAGCTGCTCAAAAACCCCAAGAAAGATCCCCCTGACATTTACAAAAGAAACTAAAAGAGTATTTGTAAAAACAAAAACCTGAACTGGCCAGCACCCCTGGACTACTGAGTTACTGGCATTGGTGGCCTGGACCAAGGAGCTATTGCTCTGACTTTGATTCCCTTGTTCATAAAATGGTGACAGTCAATGTGTAATTTTTCTGTCCTAGAGGGACTAGAAATATTAGAATGGATAAGAGATATGAGAGCAGTTTCAAAGGGGATTTGAGCATCATCCCAAGTATCCGTGTTACCGTGGTGAATGTTGTTGTTGTTATTATTATGAGCCTGTGATTACAATTCCCGGAAAGATTGTGTATGTTGCAAGGGTTCTCTTAAAATACGGATAGAACATTCAGGCCACTTACTCTCCAGTATGGAATTTCCAATTTATCCTTCCTAACTTCATGGCTTTCTGAGTCTATAGCCAGAACCTGTAGCCTTTGAGCCTGTTCATTCTTTCAGTTGTTAGCTAGAAATTGAGGGTTGAGTAGTTAGAAGTGCCAATCATACAGGATGTGTACATAGACCTCCTGAATAGAAAATCACGTTTCTAAGCACTGAATGGTGGGACACCCACCAACCCTACCCATCCCATCACCCCATCCTATCTCTTTCAGAGAGTAGAGTTAGCTGGATCTATCCTGACACAAGAGTTTTCAAGATATACAAGATTACTCTACTTGTTATGGATGGCTTATTCTCTTTCTTTCTTTCTTTCTTTCTTTCTTTCTTTCTTTCTTTCTTTCTTTCTTTATAAATGTAAGTCATTATGTCTCCATTTGCTTTCATTTGCATGACTTTTAATTTTACTCCTGGGGCACATTTAAAAAAAATAAAGAGAGGAAATTAGACTCTATGAAACAAAAACAAAAGCAAACAAACAAAAACATTAACAGGTCCTTAGAATAGAACAAGGGACTTGTATACAAGGGAAAGAGCATGAGCATAAGTGTGGGACCACTGGCGCAGTAATGTTCATAGATGCTGTAAATGCAGTACAGCATCATCATGTGCTGTGCATCATCACATCCTGAACTTGTGGTCCCATCTTGCGGTAACTGTCCTTGGATTTCCCAGATTTCTGAATGAGATAAATTGTTCCAGAACATGGTTTGCAT
Organism: Acomys percivali; assembly: GCA_907169655.1. Lineage (NCBI taxonomy): Eukaryota > Metazoa > Chordata > Mammalia > Rodentia > Muridae > Acomys > Acomys percivali. The sequence continues at coordinate 21,539,006 of OU015758.1, read as the reverse complement.
GGTGCTTTCTAGATAGAATCATATGATATTTAGTCACCATTAAGCTCTTTAAACCCCATAGTCATTACTGTCACACAATATTTTAAAATGCCAAATCAAACAAAGCAGCAGTTCACTTCCTAGACTGAATAACTAACCAATACCAAAACATACCATTATCATCAGTCACTTAAGCTAACTGCTTTCACCCTACAGAACCAAAGAGAATATATAATTCTGGTCTATTGCATTGACTGTACCATACAAATATATACTGTAAAAACTATGATAAATTGAGAGAGAGAGAGAGAGAAATGTATCAGACCCAGCCAGTAGACAAATGTATTTACCACATCAAATGTGAGTGTCAGTCTAAATCTACTTTTTCTAACGTTAGGCATGGTTGATTTATGACTCTACCTGATAAGGCAGGTTTGTGACACAAATATCTTTTTGCTCTTACATTGGCTACTTTATGCAGCAAAGAAATCACAGAATGTTTACCCAGAAAATATAGAAGTTTACAAGTTACAGAAAGAGGGGCATGTGCAGGCAAGGCTTCTGGCTACAGCAGTCAGTCAGCAAGTGCCTAGTTCCTTTCACATTGCTTTCCTTCTCCTTCCGAATCCCTCACTCACCCCTGGTCAGGATCCTCAGACTTACAGGAATCCTATGAGCAGCCAGTTTCCAGGCCCAAAGAAATCCATGAAGACAATGATGGAAATTCAAATCGTGATGGATGCCCTGCATCTGCTGTCCAATGTGACATGTCTGTCCCTTCTTCATCTTATGATTAGCTTAATTCAGTCACTCTCTCCCAGTGACATCTGGGTGGCAGTTGTATTGTCTTTTTTGAACGACAAATGACAAACAATGACTTCTGGGTAAATACAATTAGATAAATATGAGAAGAGAAAAGGTCCTTTGCACTTAGCAAAGAAACTCGCCTGCAGTGGCTCTGCTCTGGGTCAGGGTAGACAATCTCAGAAACATCTCATGCAGCAACATTTCAGAGTAAGTTGCAAGCTGATGGATGTGAAATCCCATCTGGTCCCTACAAGACCTCCCTGTATATGTGGATAGGGGCCAGTTTCCTAAGATCCCATCCTTTGAAGAAGACCTACTGACGATCACTGGCAGCAGAGAGAGGGAGAACTAGTTTTCTCTGGGGACAAGATGCCCTATAAGTTATCCCAAGTGGGGAGAGAAGTAGCTGGACTTTTGAAAGGAGATGCTATACAGTACTCCTATATGGAATTCTCCAAAATATAAAAAGATTACATTAAAATGAGAGAGAATTATTTTAGGCTCATGGGATTTGTTGTTGTTGTTGTTGTTGTTGTTGTTGTTGTTGTTGTTGTTGTTCTTGCTGCTAGCAGTTCCTCCTTTCCTGATACAGCTTCACATGTCCTTAATTCTTAATTAATCCTCATTCAGAAACAAACTCAGGAGGTAAGAGCATGAGTTGCCTGCTAACACACACGTGCCAGGCATACACAGGAAACTTAAAGAACTCCAAAGAACATAGAAATGAAACATGTGTGAACCATGAGTTCTGACATGTTGTACATAGAATAGACTAAAAACTATTATTGAAGTGATGGGGTTTTTGCTTGTTTGTTACTGTTGTGATTTGCTTGTTTGTTGTTATTGTTGTTTTAACCTGGGGATTGAACCCAAGGACATGCTAAGCAAGCAGTCCACCACCAAAGTCCATTCTCAGCCCGGAAGTGATGACTTAAAGGGACTGTCATGTATTTGAAGGAGCCTGGTTTCTTTGCAAAGAAAAGAGTAGCAGGCCAAAAGAGCTCTAGGACAAAATAAGAGTCCTCCCTTAAAAGTAGAGCAAAGAAGCCCAGTGTAGACTTTTAATTGAACCAAGAGAAGTTTCTTTGCTTAGCAGTGAAGTCTGTGTTTGTTGCTAGTGACCTATCCTAACTTTATTCACTTGTTTACTTAATTCTTTCATCATTTTTTTGTAATGTTCAGTAAATATTTTTCAGTGCCCATCATATTCATATTCAGTACCGTCATATGGTAGGACTCTAAAGCTTAGTGTGCTGCGGGCCCACGTAAGCAAAGAGCTCACAGTGTAACAGAGGACTCAGGACAGTGTCTTTGAGCAGCTACTTACTAGATGACACACTTTGATGACACACTTGCAGGCACCAGTGCAACAGCGCATCAAAGCAGATCGAAGCCCTCGCCTCTCTGCCGAGTATTATACAGCAAGAAGACTGATAGGATGGGGACATATGCTGGGCTCTGTGACAGGATGAGATTGTGTTGACCAATCCGAGTTGAAGTTAGGACAGAAAATGCTGGAATGTGTGGTGTTTGTTTCTAAAGCACAAAAGCCCCTCCCCCTACCCAGCATAAAGTTTCAGCTTATTGGGAAAGCAGAGACTTTTAAAAAGGCAGGTTAAGGTGAACTTTTTAAAAAATGTACTAAGCCAAGAGGTGGTGGCGCATACCTTTAATCTCATTATTCGGGAGGAAGAGGCATAAGGATTTCTATGAGTTCAAGGCCAGCCTGGTCTACAGAGAGAGTTCCAGGACAGACAGGGCTACACAGAGAAACCCTGCCTCAAAAAAAAAAAAGAATGTATTATGAATTTTTAAATATGCTCTAAAGTTGTTGATAAAGCTTTGTCTAAGAATTATCCATGAGTGTTATCTCAACACGTACTTTTTTAATCTACCCAATCAATTGTGTCCTTTTTTTTTATAAGTATTTGGGCAATAAGGGTATGAATTTTCACTGGTTCTCAGAGAACTCACCTTCCTGAGAGAGCTGTTCTTGAACGCGTCACTAAATTTCAGTTACTCATAAGACAGAGGTCATTGAGAAGCTGGTGGCTGTGACTTTTAAGGTCACACATCTTAGGCATATTATTAACAAAGCTTGAGCATATTCTTAACACGAGTCTGTTTATGTGTCCTAAAACTTACGTGTGCACTTTTATGCACACGTATGCATTAGTTATGCGTTAGTTAAACATGGCCGAGCTATACAAAACATATCATTACAAATGCTCGGCTTCACAGTATGGAAAATAAGATTGGAATATGGTAATGCAGAGAAATTCTATAATGTAAGAGCTCTGAGATGCATGTAATAATATGGCATCTGAGTAACTTCGAAGCCACAGCAGTGAAGTGTGATTGAAGTTGGGTAGTTCCCTTCTCCCACAGAATACTAGATCAAGCTACAGTTGGCTAAGGCCCCGGCCATTTTGGTGAGGCTTGCATGAGCCTCAGCAGGTTAGACGCTAGTTAAACAGCTTCTCCTGAGAATAGACCTGGTAAACAACAGATTGCTCTGTTGTTGTTATTGTTGTTATTGTTGTCATTATTGGTTTGTTTTGCTTTTACTTTTTGAATAGGATCTCTCTAATGCAGCTCTGGCTATCCTGGAACTCTTTTCTTGTTTTCTTTTGTTTGTTTTGGGGATAGGGTTTTTCTGTGTAACAGAGCCTTGGCTGTCCTGGACTCGCTTTGTAGACCACGCTGGCCTCGAACTCACAGAGATCCACCTGCCTCTACCTCTGAAGTGCTGGCATTAAAAGCGTGTGCCACCACCCCTGGCACTCCAGATTATTTTAAATGCTCTCTTTCTTCCTGTCCTTTGCAGAAGCACGAGGAGATTTTTCTCTGATAGTTACCATAAACAGGTCAGGTTCCTATGGGTCCCTGCTGAGTGACGCCCTTGGAGTTTTTTAGACTTATGCATTTGTCTGCAGCAGACTAAGGCAGCTATGACTCAGTTCCTCCTCCTTTGGCAGCTGTTCCGGGAAGGTATCTACCTGTTTATTCCATTTTGAGGGTGGCAGTTTACCTCTGTGTCCCGTTCTCTTAAATATCTAAGAGTTGTTGATTTTTCAAGTTGTTCAGGTGTTGTTGTTGTTGATGTTGATGTTGTTCGGTGTGGATCTCTGGCTTCTGAGTCCCTGGCAGGTACAACCAGAAACCAGGATGTTTTTATGTAATTACATATGTGTATATGCATGCTTATATGTGTGTCCCTAAATGGGATATTTATATCACACCCACAAGGGTCATTTTGGAAGAGGTGCCAGAAGATTGTAAGAACGAGAGGGAGTGGTGACTGACTACAAGAGAACAGTGGCTTATGGACATAGCAGGGCAGTTACACGGATGAGCTTGTTGTAGTAGTGACAGTATGTGCAATACCTATGCAAGCTCAAGCCAATCCAATCGTGGAGACAAGGGAAAGGCACAAAGTCTTATCAGTGGCTGAGGGGCTATTTGCAGTGGATAGATGCTTTGGTGGGTTGGACATTCCAGTGCAGACCACACATCCAAGAAGCTATAGGCAGCACAAATTGGACCCTTCCTTCCTTCCTTTCTTTCTTTAAAAAAAAAAAAAGGCATGAAGTCCTCTTCAAAGTTGGGTAGGTAGTGATTAGAGGGATGTAGATCTAGAAGGGTCTGGGGAGGAGGTGAATATAATCAAAATACATTGGGAAAAATTTTCAATGAACTAATAAAAATAAAAGTAAAAAGGGGCAGTGATGTAGAAAAGTTTAAAATGCACACATGCACATGCACATACACAAACAAACACAGTGGGGGGTACACACACACAGAGTCAGAGAGAGAGAAAGAGAGAGTCAGAGAGAGAGAGAGAGAGACACAGAGACACAGAGACAGAGAGACAGAGAGACAGAGCCTAACACGGTTACATTACTTACCCTAAGCCATGCTGCACAGTGAGATACGTTAGTCCAGGTTTCCTGTGCTCTTGTCTTTCTACTCACCTTCTCTATCTTTGACATCCAAATGTTCTACACAGTCAGATTTGAAATGTTTTAAAGCACAAGCTTTACTACATGCAAATGCAGTTTCATATGATTTACACACCACATTAGGAGATGCCTTCGCCAGTCAACACTTCACCCCAGATTCCCCAAAAGTGGCGAGTGTTACCTTGTTTTCTACATTTCTTCTAGAGGGCAGACTACAGCCCACTGTCAGATAGAGTCATCTGGAAGAGCTGGGGGCATGCTCAGCTCATCGTCATTTTGGAAAAGAGACTTCAGCATGCCGACTGCATCTTCCAGGTCAACTGCATCTGGTGCTGTCCGTGCCCATGCACTTCTGTGCTATGATGGACACGATTGGCAGGATCGCATGTTCTTTCTCTCTTATTGGCACAGGTGTACAAACACAAAATTTTCATCCCATGGGCTTAATTAAGGGTCATCCTAGAAGATTTACACACACACACACACACACACACACACACACACACACACACCTCCCCAACACTCCCAACCCAAAAATTAGGTTTTGTAACTGCCTTCCAAAAGTAAGAGCTAAGGACAAAAATCCATGACAAATTAAATTCAGGAATCACAGCAGAAAGTGAACAAGATATTATTTTTATAGAAAAGTTTTCTCAGTCTGGGGAGTGGCTAAAAGCCAACGGGTTTGCTCAAGGTCCTTTCAACAGGTCCAGTTCAGGACACAGAAAGTTAATAATGAATTTGATGTTGCAAGGCAGTGAAAGAGGTCCCACACTGTTTTAATCAGGTGCCTGACTCCAACATTGGATGGCTCTAATATCACTTGTCAGCCCTTAAAAAGCCAATTCTGCTAGCAACTGTAGGGTGAGTCACCAGGCCTGTGGCAGAATGCCAGGTACAGGCTACGTTGACCTAATTGAGCTGAAATTCAGAAGCTATACGTCAATCCCTAGCAAGCACGCTGCTGGTCCTTCTGAGGCGACATTCAGTTAACGAAGATACACATTTGGACTAACTCACACGCCTTTATTTCTTTGAGTTCACTCAAGCGATACCATTTTAAAAAGTTGGCTGTGAACAATGCCCATTGAGTGGCATCCTGATCAGCTGCATGACCCAGGGGCTGGTTTCTGAAGCCTTCTTCTGTGTCATTCATTCTTTCTCTCCACTCAAGCAAACACAGCTTGGCTGGACCCCATGGGGTTCTTTGGGTTGAAAGCCTGCAGGTGGATGGAAGATGGGAGATAGGAATACATTTATCCTAAAATGTCATCTCTTTTAAGATACTGAGTAAGATGTTTGAAAACCAGTCTACAGGGAAAAAAGAATCTTCTCAGAGATGTTTTACATTCAAGAATGTCTAAGCACCAATGAGGATACATTATGTCTATCCTCAGGAAAGTTCTAAGCTCTATCACTATCCTAAATATTAACTTTGAAAAACACACTTTTATGTATAAGGGATTTGTTATTCATAGTTGTCACAATTGAGTGTCCATTTTTCATTCTCTCTCTTCAATAAATTTTGAAAATCTATATAAATAGTAATATATCCATACTTCAAATCAAGATATACTTTGGTATGATATGTTTTTTCAAATATTAGCATTTCACACACAAATGCTATAAAATAGCCTGTCCTGATTATTACTGATTAAGTTTCCCTAGGTTTCAGGCCTGGCAGTGGTAGTGTCTGCGTTTAATCCCAGCACTTGGGAGGCAGAGGCAGGTGGATTGCTGTGAGTCCAGGACAGCCAGAACTACACAGAGAAACCCTGTCTCAAAAAACAAAAAAACAAAAAAAACAAAAAAAAGAAAAAGCGTTTCCCTAGGTGTATAACATAGCCTTGGAACAGGGCTCACTGCCTTTTTAAAGTCAAGATCTAATATAACCAGCTACATCTGAAAGGCGGATGCAGCAACTTTTTGACCAGAAAATGTTTGGTCTCAATGTCAGTGTATTGACATCCTGGTTGTTCTTTGGGAAATTGGGAACCTGTTGCATTCTTGTTCTTGGAGTTCAGAAATGTAACTGAAATGGCAAATGTCTCATTGCACCCATTACATGTGCAGAAAAAAAAATCTACCAGTTGCCTATACATCTAATCTGGCTTCCAGTATTATTCTGCACAAGGACACCCACTGTTAGAAATCAAATGATGAATATTCAAATAGACCATGTCTGTTGTCTCCAATGATGCTGGGGTTCTGTCTCAGTCTTTTCATTCACCTTAGTCCCCACAGTCTAGCGTTGTGTTCATTTTATTTTCCAATTCTGTACAGGCACTAATTAGTCTCAATTTGTGGTCACCATGAAGCTGAGAGACAAGTCCCATTTCTTGTGTCCTTTTTTACATTTCCTTAGAAGTTAATCAGCTGATTGTGCCAGCACACACCAATCAGGCCAGCACTGCAGCTGTCTGAGGCAGACGACATATGCATTTGAAGACATCTTGGGCTACGTACTGAGATCTTAACTGAAAACAAACAAACAGACAAAAAGCCAAAACAACAACAAAACACAATAACCTCAACAAAAGCTTAGGAGGTGGAGAGATGGCTCAGTCAATGGAGTGTTTACAAACTCTAGGATTTGAGTTCAGAGTCCCCACAGCACATACATAAAAAGCCAAGCGTGTTGGCACATACCTGTTATCCCAGCACTGAGAAAGCAGAGACAAGATGAACTATTGAGCTGATGCCCAGCCTGTTTAGCTAAATGAATGAGTTCCAGGTTTCAGTGACTAATCTTGTCTCAAAAACCAAGATGGAGACTGACAGATGGAGGAAAGCACATAAGGCCTCTTCATGCATACCCACACAAGTACACAGGCACCCACATAGAGATGCAAACACACACAAACACACACACATACACACACACACACAAGCAAAGAAAGACCCAATTCAAAATTTTGTTTTTTTTATTTTTTGTTTTTTTTTCCAATTCAAAATTTTGAAGTCTTAAACCTCTGGTTTTTACTTTACCCAGGAACACACCAGACACATGCCTTTGGATAAGTGACATGGCGCTGACAAACATCCTTTGAGTCCTTCTGAGGTATCTGCCTTTTGGCTTGGCTTTGCTAGGCCAGGCTGCTGGCCTCCTCCTGAGGCTCGTCGAAGGTTTCAGCTGTCCAACAAGAGTAGGAAAAGAAGGACACAGCTGTGGTATGGCTCAGTGACTGAACACTCACAGGGGTGTCTAGACCCTGGGTTCCAGCTCTAGCACCATACAAAAAGACAAATAGAAAAATAGACTGAGAATTGGTGGACTGGCCAGTGTTTGTCCACATAAACTTCCTCTTGGGAGAGCCTCCTGTCAAGAGACAGTTGAACAAGTTAGTTTCCAAACATGACTTAAGGAAACCAAATATTTGGATTTTAAGAAAACAGATACTAAACTTTTGACTCAATATGGTCTCAAAAGCCAGGATGACGAGTCATGACACCCAATAAGCAAATGCCATTTCGGTTCACTGTGGAAAACCCAAAGTACTGGCTGCCTGGACTGCTTTAAAGAGCCATAGGGCTTTTGTTTTTCTAATACAGTTACATATCCATAGTCATTTAGTCGCCCCTGCTCTTAGTTAACTACACAGATGGATCTATGACAGCCTCGGATGGGTATAACTTAAGACAGAGCAGACGACTCAACCAACAGATTCACCAAACTCTTCCAAGCTGCAAATTAAAAAGAAACAAATCAAGTGCCACATTTTCCTCACAGATGTTAAGCTAAACTGATTCGGACTTGCTCCTATAATTGTGACATTACAAGAGATTTACCGTCATCAAAGTCAATCAAAACACACCAAAAGAAAGCTAGTGAAAAAACTCAGGAGAGACATTGTAATAATTTTTTTTAATTTTCGCAGCTAAAGATCTTGTTGATTTCCACCATATTATCCATTTTCTTCTATTGAAGAGGCCTGGAGTTAGGAAGCAGCTCTGGTAGGGACTGAGCAATGCTCTCATTGCGCAGCCTTCATCAAATTCATTTCCAACATCTATGGTTGATTGTTTTTTAATTAGAAAAATTATTTTGTATTTGTCCAAGCTTCATTTAAACTTTTTAAGTATGAGAACAAAACACAACCCCTTAAATCCAGGGTATTCTAAGCAAAGAAGTCGTATTCATCAGTCTTCTCTTTAAACCTCGTACTGAGTACAAATTGTGTTTCTGTACACCCAAGTGCCTCAGCTCGTCTGTGCAACTTCCAGGAAAATGTGAGGGTCAGAGGGGCATGAGCTTCCCCCAAAGACTTACTATCAAACATCCTGTCCCTTCAGTCCCTCCTAACTCCTTATGCCCATGTGACTTAACCATGTGAAGTCAGGGCAGCTCAGCCAATGAGCTGATCCAGGCCAAGTGTCCCCTGTGCCCCTCCAGTGTTAATGCAGCACTTTTGAATCCTCACATTCACAATCTCAACTCTGCTGAGATACTTCCTAGGATGGAGCTACAGAGCTGCACTCGCTCAGAGCTCTAACTTCCAGCTCCCGCCAGCCTGTCTCCACTCAAGGCATTCATTTAGCAGAGAAGCATAGCAAAATTTATAGCCTGGGCTTTTATTATGTGAGGTTTTAGCACCATGAGAAACCTTATACTCGTGCCTAAAAGCCTTTAAGAAGACAAGCCCTGAATTTATTTTACCCAATAGGGAAGAGCAGTAGCAAGGTTGCAAATAGATCTGAGATTCAACAACGTGACACTCTCCAGACCCCTGACTTTACATTTGACTTCTGAAGATGCTGCAGGTTAAGGAAAATTAATGCAGCAATGATTCGGTTGGCACTTGCCGTCAGCTCTGACCTCTTGACTTCAAGCCGCAGAAGCTACACAAGAGCCAACTTCCTTAAACCCCTCCGTACATACACCATGGCTTTTGCACGCTCACACACATGTACATGGTAAATGAGGAATACATAAGTAAATGAATAAGTAGGAAGTAAGTAAATAGTTGTGGTGTGTGCATGTAGTTTACAACATTTTGTACGAGATCTATCTGGAGGACAAAATGGCTGCTACCATGGGGGTAGATTAATATAGCATCTTCTATAGTCACTTCTTTAGAGGACAGTGGCTATATCTATTAATTGACAAAAAAAATCTCATACACAATAATTTTATGGAATTAGTCCTCATACTGTATATTAGATACCTGGATTCATTTTACTTATCTGAAATTTTGTGTAATCTAACCTACACGTCTCTACCCTCAACCTAGACATTGATAGCCACCACCGTTCTCACTGTATACCTGAGCTCTTTTTGTTTGTTTGTTTGTTTCATTACATATATAAATGAAACAATTAAGTTTTTTTTTTTTATTTCTTCATATGGCTTAGTTCACTTGGCATGGTATTCTCCGAGTCTATTCATGTTATGCAAATAGCAAGATCTCTTTCTTTTTAAGGCCAAATTATATTCCATTACACACAGGCACAAATATACCATTTTGTCTTTATTCAAAAGTCTGTCATTTTTACTTCTCTCCATGTTGTTGATATTTTGCAGTGTGCTGTGAACATGGGAACTCAGAAATACAGGTGTCTTTATGAAGAGACCATTTTACATCCATTGGTGTTACACGCTAAATAGAGACCATAGGGCCATGTGGTGATTCTGATTTCTTTAGTAAGCTCCATGATGCTTTCTGAATAGCTGTACCATCTGCTTTCCCTAACAGCATTCTATGGCTCCCCATCCTCCATTGCCAAACAAAACTTAACTCTTTTCTCTTTGGAAATAGCCATCGTGTAAGGAGATGTGGTGATTTGAACTTGCATCTCCCCAGTGATGAAAGGTGTTAAGCATCTTTTCCATAGACTGTTGGAGATTTTTATGGCCTGTTCAGAAAAATATCTATTCAAGACCTTTGCCTATATTATGATAGTATTAATTTTTCTGCTGTTGAGATATATGACTTCTTTGTCAAATGTGAAGTTTGTAATCATTTTTGGAATCACTTTTAGAATGTTAATCTCACTCACAAGCGCACGCATGCATACACACACACACATACACACACACACACACACACACACACACACACACACACACACGATCCTGTTCCCAGGTTTTATTCTTTCTTTCTGACAGCTACTACTCTCTAGAACATTTGGTATGTACAATACATGTGTGCTTAGTTTATCTTCATGAAGCGTAAGCCTCATGAAGGATCTTTTGTATTGCTACCTGTGTTGCCTATGTCAACAAATTATGATAGTGGCTCTGCGTTCATTCACAAAGTACTTACTGAGCACCCACTGTGTGCCAGACCATGTTGAAAGTCTTAAAGATACAGCAGTGAATCAAAGAGACAAAAATTCTTTTTCCTGACTTTCCCTCATACCATGCATCCTTTGTCTCACAGTAGGACCATTTGCAGTAGAAGTCACCTGGTAAAAGGGCATTGATTTTGGACAAAAATTTCAACCTGGCCATTTCCACAGATGGTTGATCACAGGCTATCACGGCTGACAAAAAACAAAGCTCAGAAGGGATTCCTGTCTGCACTGTAGCATCTCTGGCACCCAGAGCAAGGCCTGGCATATGGTTGTCTGCTCAGCGAATGCTTGTTGCTGTAGATCTTGTCTTCCATGCCAATGGGTATCTATCCTAGATCCTCTGGCCCCTCCTAACGTAGAAATCAGTCCATCACTCATCTGTTCTCGAGGAACAGTTTTATCTGATCAGTTTATACCTAAAGATTAATAGTGCTTGGATATGCTACCTATTTACATAGAATAAACCATAGCGTCTTAAAATGTGGGTCAATGACCTTAGTTAGGGTTGCAAAACCAAATGTGAGGGCCCAAAAAAGTTGACAATAGAAAAAAAAAAAGGCTCTGAAAGCATGAGTAAAGGCTAACTCAGGATACAATATGCATGCTTCTCAAGCATTAGTGGCAATACTCATCTGTGCATTGCACAGCTTCACTGCAGTCTTGGTTCTCAGCACAGCATTGTACACTCAACCTCTACACCATACAATAGTGCAGAAACCTAGCTGAAATACCACAGCTACCTGAAACTCCTGAGATTGCTGTCGGGTAGGAATTCAGTGGTTTTACTGTGCTCATAAAGAGGCAGTTCTAATAGAAAAATGATGATTTAATATAGAAAACAAAAGACTTTTAATATTTTCCTTCCATCACTCCTTATCATAGCAATAGCAAATTAGACTGTATTGTATTAGAATATTTAAAAATTGCTGCTTAACCCCAAGTCCCACTTCCCAGGTTTTTAAAAACCAACTACAGCCCTGTTGTCTAATATGCACATATCTTTCTACAGGTCCTCTTTTATAAGAGAAAAGATAGCAGTTAGGCATGGTAATTTACCTTGTAATTCCAATGCTCAGAAGCCTAAAGCAGACACGCTTTCGGTTTGAGGCCAAGCTGGGCTATACAGGTAACTCTGTCAATAGGTAAATTAATGGCTGCTCTATCTGCCCAAGTCATCCAATGTGCACCAAAGTCCAGGCTGTTTGCAGTTCTGCTTCCTGATGACAGGGCACATCTGAGGATGCCCTGACCAGAGATTTCAAGTTTCAGTATTGGGTCACTCTACTGTCAGCTATGACTTCTAGGGTCTGAGAAAATGGGACATCCAGGGCTCAAGCCTACATACATAAGAGCCACCAATTACAGGGAGATTCTGCTTCTGCTGCTCTGGCCTGAAAGCCCAGATGTCAGATGTATCTACCTTAGATCCTAGAGCAGAGTTAGTGGGATGCAGACCCAACCTTTTCTGGAAGTTGCAGGCAGAGAGTTTTTCATTAGACGGTAGTGCTTGAAGCCATCTTTTACTGTCTGTGTTCAATACCCCTAACAAGCCAGGCTACAGGAAAGCTAATAGTCCCTTGACAGCTGGTCCCAGGGGAGAAATTCTATCATTGTGAGTTATAACTTGCTGCCTTTCAGGGTAGCTGATAAAAGAAAATCAAGGAGAAAACGGGGACTATAAGAAGAAAAAAAGGAGACAGAAGAGTAGGAAAAAAAATGCAAGATAAAAAACCAACTGGAAGGTGCAATTGCTGCTCAAATCGCCTATGATAAATTAATCATCACAGTTAGTCATTAGCATCTGTCAATTCCTTCTGATTGCCTAGACCTTAGGAAAAGCCTAACAATTCTTATGGTGGGGCAAATTATTCCTGGGCCCATAGCTCTTGAATACATACAAAATATAGCCAACCCATTCACTCTTCCTGGGTGCAGATTCCTTATCTAGTCAATGAGGGCAGGGCTATATTTTTTTATTTTATTTTTCTCCTAAAAGTTAGAGAGAACTCTGGTGCCCAGCAACAGCCACAGTTCTGTGACTAAGTTGAATTTGGAAGAGCAAGGGAGTCCCCCCCCCCCCAGGGTTTGTCAACCTGCCTGACCTCACCTCCATCCCTTGAAGCTTATGAGAGGCATTTCCTCCTACATACTATTGGCCTTCCTCACATCTGCATTTGTTGTTGATCCTGGATCTGATGAGAATGAGCTATGTGGGAGATGGGTAGGCAGAGATGTCCTACAGTAGAGTTTTAGGGAAACTGTGTCTCCAAACAGGGAAACTTTGGCCAAGGAAGTTATATGAATCTGTCAAGGCCGCAAAGCCCAAGTTTACTCAGATCTTTCTGCGTGTTCCTGCTGCCTTTGTTCTATACAAGATAAGATCTCCTCCAGCTAACTGCTGGTAAATTGGCAGTTGGACATCTAGGGTCTGAGAAAATGGGACATCCAGGGCTCAAGCCTATATACATAAGAGCCACCAATTACAGGGAGATTCTGCTTCTGCTGCTCTGGCCTGAAAGCCCAGATGTCAGATGTATCTACCTTAGATCCTAGAGCAGAGATAGTGGGATGCAGACCCAACCTTTTCTGGAAGATGCAGGCAGAGAGCTGCATCCTCCTAATTGAAGCAGTCACAGGACAGTGGAGGAAGATAACAAAGTCTCGGGAAACTCAGGCTTAAGAGATTCCCCCGGACACGCAGTAATCAACTGCTGAGAGGTGACTGAGGTCCCCCAAACGCTGAGTAGGAGCTCTTCAAAGCCACCATCCATCCATCCATCCATCCATTTCTTTGTTCTGTCATCAGTGCCTTAGGTAGACAAGTCACACAGCAGTTTTTATTTAAACCTATGGGGATGCTGGGCCTCAGGAGCTTCCTCAAAACACAAGAGGCCAGTTTAGATTCTGGGAATTCAAATTAATTTTTTAATCACTTGAAGTTGGTGTTCAAGAATTTTGTAGGTCTATCCTGTTACTAATTCAAAGCATGAAACACGATTTTCACAAAGACTTTCTGGTTTCTCAAAGCCTGAGCTTGCTGACCACCCTCCATAGACTCCGAAAGCAATGGTGAGGAGACATGGTGAGAAACAAAAGTTACAACTTTCCCTAAGTGTCTGCTTCTTAGCTCACACGTACAGCAGGTGCAGATAAGACGTGGCTTCCTCAGAGAGAGGTACCCATGAACCCTGACCTCAGGCATGATGACCTTCAGGGGAAGTGTCAAGCCTCTATGGAACTCCATTGATCCTCATATTTTCCTCAGGGTAAGGTCAGAGACAGCAAATGTCATGAGGAAAAATCACATTTTCCAATGTTTTCCCAATCCATCTCACACGGTAACCATCCCCATAAAATAAAGATTTCTGTCTGGGCTCCTCAGAGAGCTGTGCCCGGTGTCTGAACTTTGAGGGGAAAAAAATGGCCCCACAACCAACAGCTTTCCTAAGTGTGACTTACTTTTCCAGTCAAACATTTCCAGGTCTGGCTGTGAGCTCATGGCTCATTAAATGGTTAAATAACATCTCAAGCTGTAAAGTTACATATGTGAGAATTTCTCAACCTACCTCACTAACTTTCAGCATATTTGTCCTGCCCACCCTGATCCCTAAATGTTTCTTCTGAGATGCTCTCTATTGTAAAAGATGAACTTTGACCTTCTGCAAGGACTCGCATCTTGATGGAAGGAAAACAAACCCCCAAGCCTTTGCTGAGAGGAACCTGACATAGCTTGCTGGAAGAGTTTACTCTGCACTAGGAGTAGAAAGTATTAGCAAATACTGAAAATAATTTGCTGTATGTGAACCTTAATAAAAAGAAAAAAAAAAGACAGCCTAATATTTACACAGCTCCTTCCTCTCACAGGACAGCAAACATGCCCTCCCTTTCAGCGGCCACCTTGGTCTGTGTCATCACTCATCCCTTCTCTCCTGGAGGGAGTTCTCACCAAGTCACCCAAGTGGCCCCCTCAGTCACACCACCGGAAGGAGACCTATCCATTTCTACTCCTGCTGGGAGCCAGGGATTTCTCAATTTCTGACTCCTCCTTCTTCCATAAATGGTACCACAAGTGATGAACACTTGAGACTTCGTTCTGGTCCAACTAGACCCCAGAAAACTGACTCAAGCTCTCTGAGGGACAACCCAGAAACCTACCAAGACCACACACGTTCTCCACAGCCTTCTCCACAGCCCTTGCTCTTAACAGTAAAGACTGGAAGCTTCATTGTCCCAAGTGTGCCCTGCTCACCTTCCTCCCCACTGCATGGGATAAGAAATGTTATTTATCCCGTTGCATAATCTCTCATTGCAGAATGGGGGATAGAAGTCATCCTTTCGGTTTGCCTCATCGACCTAACTACCTTTAGTTTATTTTACACCTGATACTGTTTTCAAGCTTCCAAGACCTCCTAGTTTCTTCATTTGGTGATGACCCAGAGTTGAGTTTGTCTTTTAAAAAGGGATGTGTATATTCTGACTCCTGTAAACTTTTAACATCTTGGGTTTTTTGGTTTTTTTTTTTTTTTTAGTGAACATGAGTCTCCCCTTATCATTTACAGGTAAATTGTAAGAACTCCAGTGGAAGCCTGAGTACCAAGCTTGTTTCCACTCCGTGTTTTCCTTCGTTACCTGTGCTATCGCCACAGTGTAGTGGAATTAACCTCATTTTCCCTGTGTGGCGGCACTGGGTACCTCTTTTGTATCAGTGATCTTATGCTTTGTAGTAATTATTAAGCAGATTTTCAGTTAAACCAATGTGCTGTGATAATGCAACGGGTCACAGATCTCCAAAGAGCCAAGTGACCAGGCACAATATGCAGCGAGTGTAGAATGAACAAAGGGATGACTCACCTCCCCAGCAGCGAGCACTATACCATGAGTTCTCATCACATCACACAGAGGGGTACACTATATTACAGTTGTGAGCTTTTATAGCATTCCGCACTTAATATTTTCATTTTGCAATTAAAAATTAGTAACTGAACCCACAGACAGGGATCCCAAGGACAAGGGAGGACAGTGCCACCCGGGCCATCGTCATGGGGTGACTGCTCTTGCGCCTTACCCCTTCCTCAATGTACTTCCTACATGCAGCTTGTCAAAGTAGTTTTGAGTAGCTTTTCCATTGTCTGAGGATGTGATGCTGGCCAGGTGAGGCTCTGTCCTCAGCATACCTTAGCTCTTAGTACTACCTGTTTCCCCACACCTATTTAGAAGGATTTTTAAAAAAATAAATAGATCTATGTAATTGATACCAGGTTCTTGTACTGGTATGGACATCTAAAAACAAAAAGTGAACAGGACAAAGTATGTCCCTGGGGAATGGGACTTAGGAGCAAAAAGCTTCCCACTATTTCCAGTTCTTTCTCTCTGCTTTTGCATATTCCTGCTTGTGGTTGAGATGTGAGCTCTCAGCTTCCTGCTCATGTCACCATATCTGCTGTTTGCTTCAACAAGACCCTGCTATGATGGACTCTTACCTCTCAGAACCATAAAGCAAAATAAACTTCTTCTTCTTCTTCTTCTCCTCCTCCTCCACCTCGTCTTCCTCCTCCTCTTCTTCCTCTTCTTCTTCTTCTTCTTCTTCTTCTCCTCCTCCTCCTCCTCCTCTTCCTCCTCCTCCTTCTTGCTATTTTCTTACCACAAGCCTTTGTTTCTTCAGAGCACAGAGCTAGCTTTTCTTCTCTGCCTGGCCTACATATGTTACAGAGAAGCATGTATTACCCCTGTTTCTTTCCACCATTGTGATAAAATAAATCCACACAAATTTAGTGGTACAAATGAGAATTGAGTTATCAATTTGAAAAAAGAAATAACTACCATAGCTCATCAGTGAAGTTCTTCGGTGTGTTAAAATTTGCTCAGACTCCTTTAAGGGTCCAAAGCCATATGCAATACACAAATAAAGACAGGTGCTGAAGTCTAAGTTTGCCATCTAAATACTCTCAGATTGCTTCTTATTGTAAATAAAGGGGAATATAAATTGTAAGACTTGCTCATTGAAACCTCAAAGACCCAGGAGAATGAGCCCCTCAGCCTTTGAATGAGAGAAATGCAACCTGGTTGTGCCAAGATGATTAGAAATGAAAGAATCCCCAGAAAATATCCAGTGAGGACAGTCACCTTGGTCAGCCCTCTCAACTTGAGATGAACAAAATCCTGAAGAGGTGACAGCTTGGTGACAAATCTAGTGTCTCCTGGTTACAGTTTTATGCCTTCTTCTATTGCTCAGTCTCACCAGGTTGTTTTACATTTTATACTGCCATGTCACCGAGACTTGACTTCCAACATAGCAAGCCTCCTGGATCTCATACAAACCAATCAATACTCAAGGACAACAAATCCTAAGCATGTTAGTCATCTGATTCCTTAAATTAACCTATTGTTCATGAGTATCCTCTGTGACGCTGCATTTACAAACCATCTCTGTGTAAACCCGCTCGCCCATTGTTCTGTGAATCAGAGGGTTTTTATGTGTTTACCTTACTGGTGCTAAGATAAACAGTGTAAACAGACCTCACCTTTTCTGCTTTCTCCACTCTAACCAAACTGCTCCCTCAAAGGCCTCCTACTTGTCCTGTCTAGTAGATATACCCCACTGAAGTGGTAAGTGGCCTCTGTCCCTCTTCCATGGCTTTTTTATTTCTCTGGTTTTTTGAGACAGAGTTTCTCTGTGTAGCCCTGGCTGTCCTAGACTCACTTTGTAGACCAGGCTGGCTTCAAACTCACAGTCATCCGCCAGCCTCTGCCTCCCGAGTGCTGAGGTTAAAGGCGTGCGCCACTACACCCGGCTTCCATGGCTTTTCTTATACTTCAGCTTCTCCACCCTTGGATCCTTGGCTCCAAGTGTTTTCTATGGTTTTTCTTCCCAAGTTTACAAATGCTGACATCCCTTAGAATTCTGGTTTTGTAACAATGCTGTTTCTTATAAAGAAAAAAAAAAAAACCCCAGCCAGTCATGGTGCCTGGGTTTGGACCCCAGTGTTGAGGAACACAAGCCTTGCTACCACCCATCCTAGGTTACTGAGGTCTAGGTGTGAGAAACAGGATCCTCATTTCACAACAAGAGTCCTAAAGGTGGAGAATAGTAAAAACAAGACACATTTTCAGTTCCATAGTCACCAAGTATAAACCTAGACAAAAAGGGGAAAAATGGCTGGCAGGTTAGTTGGCACTAAACAATGGTTTCTCTGTCTCTTTGTTTCTCATTAGATAATTTCATAGGGAGGTATCATCCTCTTGGTGTCCAGTGATACTCCCTCTCCAAGTTCCTCATCCTATTAACTAGAGATGCAAAGCTTTGTCTGACAAATATCCTGGGTCTTGAGACTCTCTCCTGTTCTAACACATGGGCTGTCTGTCACATAGCAGGCTTCCTGTAACTTTTCAACCCTAGGACGAATTGAGAGCACCTACAGGAGCAAGGACCAGGTCCCTGCTAGGGTAGATAAGGGCCTAATACCTTCTGCTAATTTGTAATTCTCTATTAAGACTGAATCATCTTGTTCTGAAAATGGACATTGATGATTTATTTCTTACCCAGGCCAGTAAGAGACCCTGTCTCAAAAGACAAAGTAGACAGGGTTGCAAAAAGGAAGTGGTCAGCTGTTTGAAATGCCATGGGTCTATCAAATAAGTGGCATGGAAGTGTTCTTTAGTCTTAGCTATTTAGAAGTTGGTGGAACCTTGGCCAGAGCAATCTGGGATCAAAGCCATATGTAAAGTGGTTGAAAGTAACTTAGAAGAGAAGACAGTGAATGTAAAAAGTATCTAGGAACTGAGCTGTGGAAAAGCCAGGATGGAGCATGAACACCTGAAGTCTGAGGAAGGACATATCTTATTAGCTAAAGAGAAGGGTCTGGGACAGAAGCAGGGAGGTGCTAAGACAAAGAGGAGCCTCATGGCTCTGCAAGTCTTAGTGTCTGAAGCTCCAAGGAGCCAGAATGTTAGCGGAAGGAAAGAGGTAAGAATGCTATGGTTGTGGGTTTTGTTCTTCTTGTTTCTGTGGTTGCTTTGATGGAAAGAGTAGTAAGGAATTCAACAGAGTTCACAAATGGCCAATTTGACACTTCAAAACAGAAAAGTAGCAATGGAAGCGGGGGCTTCTGAAATTCATAAGGAAAAATGAAAGGTGTGGGACAGTTGAGGTTAAAGAGGGAACTGGACAGACACCATAGTCTATTCTAATCTGTCCCTTATCCAGAGCCTCTAGTGTTAGTTCTAAAATACAGACCAAGCACAAGAGTTTGAATCTTTTCTGGCTTCCAGCTTCCCACCAGCTGAAATTTCTTCAGAAACCAGCTCCTGCAGGCTCTCCAGTCTTATTGATACAACCAGACTTCTGTCAGGAACTGTTTTGTTGTTTGTTGGTCGAAGTGCTGGGGTTTGGATGTAGGGCCTTGCCATGTGTTAGGAAACAGCTTGGCCACTGAGTGACCACCTCCCTGGGGGGAATTCTTCCCGTCTCACTTCCGTGCCTGGGAATATCCATCCGCTTCAAGGGCCAGAATTCAGTATGACCGTGTCAGTGTGGAAGGCCAATCAAGCTATAAAGAATGGAGGGAGGTATACAGTGATGAAAAGACCACCAGAGACTAGCTCCACATCCATGTTCCTGCCACTCCTACAAGGGCTTGCACAGGAAGACCCAGGACAGCTGAGGCATCTTGGAGAGACTTTTGTTCTGTGCTTTGCATTTGTTTTACAATGTGAAAGTGCCCCAATGTTGGAGAAGCCATTTCATAGCTCTTACTTCCCAAAATGCGTGGACTTCTAATGCAATTCCTTCTAGCCAGAAAAAAAAAAAGACTATAATATCTTGACTCCTTTAGACTATTTTCTCATGATCCTTGAGAAAAATTCATTCCTGATACCTCCTGAAAGTCAAGTCATTGCTGCATTCATCCCAACCATCTGTTTCTTGCCTCTGTACCTTGTTTTCCCAAATCCTGAATCCAGCTTCTCCTTTATCAATAAATGGCATTAAATAAATGTACATATATATGTGTGTGTATCTATACATACATAGATATACATGCATATGTGCATACATATATACACATACATAATTTTTGTACACCTGTATGTATACATATGTATATATTTATGAAAGAAAAAATAAGATCTGCATTCTGAATAATCCAGTCCCTGTGCATCTTTGTTTGGGGCTCAATCTTATGTGATTCTGCTTTATGTATTTGGGTTGCTAAACAGAAGAATCACTGTTATCTACTTAACTCAATACATGATTTTCCTGTGAACTGTTCTATTCTTGGCTTCGCTAGCAGATGGGCTGACACCTAAAATAAGACTAGTTTCGCACCTACTCCGTGTCTGTTTAAATCTCCTTTTTATAGGAAGATAAAAGGGTAGAGGTTGAGATTCACACATTCGCTGTGAGTGCTTGTTAAAGAAGTTTCCAGACTTGAAATATGGAGTTGTAAAATATACAACCGAGAAGCTGCAGCACACCACCTATGGCTGTCCACGCCTTGACCACCAGTACTTGACAGTGTTTACAAAGGCTTGGTGGTCCCAGGAGGCCTGTGTTAGCACACACTCTCGGGATGGATCTAAACGCCATTTTGTTTTCTTCAGAGACCTTTTAAACTCTTCTCCTATGACCCGGCCTTCTCTTTCTGATCATGCGGGTTGTGTTCACGTTCTCTTTTCTTTTTCCAACAACGGGAAGCCTTTCTAACATTATCCCACCTCCCCTTCCTAAGAAGCAGTCCATTTGGAACGCTAATACATCATAGGATGCAATGAAACCCCGAAACACGTGATAGGTTAACAGCCAATCACTGGGGGTGTGGGTGCACTGACTGCAGAGTTGCTTTTTTGTCTTCCCCAGGCAGACATGCAACTTCCGGGTTGAAATGAATTTCCAAGGAGAACTGGGATAGAGCCGGGGAGCTGCTGAGGCAGTCTTACTTCACTGTCCAGGCAGCCTCTAGCCTTTCTTCTAAACAAATGTTTATCAAATATTCTAACATTGAGGCTGAGAACTGAACGTCTCAGTTCCCTTGCCCAGTGGTAAGGGATACCTCAGGATGCATCACCTTCTGGAACAAGGCGAATGTTCATTTGCCTGTCATGCTCTCTCACTACTGCCAGTGTTCAAGCCTATCAGTCACTTCTCTAATGACATGTATCCTCCCAAAGATGCCCCCAGGCCAATCCCAAGGTACCTCCTGACTTGGCATACTGGAGAAGATTTGATCATAAGATCTCTTTTGCAAAACATGCTAACCAAAACTGAGTTGTGTATCTTTGGTCGGGTCCTCCCTATATGGCCTTCCCATTTAGAAAGTATCCCTATTTTCCTCGGGCAAAAGCTTGTGAACATATGGAATCTGTTACAAGAACAGTTGGTTTGGGCTGTTTCCGATCCCTAAGCCAGCTCCCTAACCATGACAAAACACTCCCCGCAATCTCACCGTGACTCATTTTTATTTTTAAATAACCTCTGGTGTGGAGGTTTGTCAAGACGTTTTCGAAAGGTTAAAGAAATTATGTCCACATGCTTAGTGACCTCCTCAGAGAGTTCTGGCTAATTAGGCACGTTTGTCTCCCACTGAAAAAATCTCTGGCTATCTTTGCTGCATAACCCATGACTGCTCTGTCATTTTCAGACATGGATTCATTTAAGTCTTAATGTGTTCTTATCACTGTGTTTAGGACTTACGAGAGCACTTATAAAAAGGATGAAGATATTGTCTTTGGTATTAAATACAGCTTAAAAATCAAGTCAGAGAAGGTAAAAAAAAATCACAAGATCATAGCTAATGCAAAGATATGTAAATGTGGTAGTGGCTACACTACAAAAAGAAGTTCAGGAAAGATTATAGATGTTTTTAGAAAATGATGGAAAAATATTCCCACAGAAGCAAACGCTAGTTTGGGTCTTAAATACCCAATTGGTGTCATAGGAACAGAGAGAAGCATTGCCCAAAAGGGTTGTCAGGGGCTCTGGAAATCAAGAGCAGAGCAGCAGAGTAAAGACTTGGAGTGAGGATTGTCTCGTTAGAGGCAACACGTGAAGGAATAAGACCAGTTGTGGCATGCTAAACTAAGAAAGAATAGCTTAGGACGCCTATGAGGTGGTTACTAAGGGCTTAAGGTATATATAAGAACTGACTATCACAGGGTGAGGATGCAGCATATTAGCTAATTGGAAAAGCACTGCCTGGCATATGCGAGCTTTGGGTCTGGCTCTCAAAGGAAGGCAAGGGAAGGTGGAGTGAGATGCATGAATTTAAGGATGCAAGAATTCAATAATAAGGATAAAGATGCTGCAGGTACTACAATGTGTATTTGCTTTCTACAGGGTTTTGAAAACAAAACCCCATGTACCCAGTAGCTTTAAATGACAGAATGTATCCTCTCACTGCTCTAGAGGCTACAGGCCCAGCTACAGGAGCAGTCACGTGACAGCCGTGCTGTGCTCCTTCTGAAGGCTGCCTTGCTTCATTTGGCCTCTGGCGTTTGTCAGCCATCTTTCCTTCCCTGGGGCTCCCTCTAATCTCTGCCTCCATCTTCATGTGGGATTTCTTTGCTCTTGTTTCTATTTCTGTCCTTTCCTCTTCTCGCTCGGGCAACAGCAGTGTCCTGAGCCAACATAACTACTTCAATAAATTAACTTGGTAAAGATTCTGGTCTTGAAGTCACATTCTGATGCAAGTGAACATGAGGGCTGGGAGAATCCCTTCGCCCCAGCACAGAGGGTGAAATCCGGAGGCCCAGGGAAGGTGCTAAGAAGAGCAGGTGGGACAGAGGGGAGGACATCCTATTGGAACTCTAGGTGATAGAAGTATGGGAGAATGGGGAAATAGAAGGATCCAGAAGGTTCTAGAAACCTACAAGAAGAACATTATGATGGGCGGATCTGGACCAAGGGTTTCTGATCAAACTATGGTACCAACCAAGGACAATGAGTGCAGTAAACATCGAACCCCTACCCAGATCTAGCCAATGGACAGGACATTCTCCACAGTTGAGTGGACAGTGGGGTCTGACTTTCACATAAACTCTGGTGCCCCATATTTGACAACGTCCCCTTGATAGGGAGGCCTGGTGGCACTCAGAGGAAGGATAGCAGGCTACCAAGAAGAGACTTGATACCCTATGAGCATATACAGGGGAAGGAGGTCCCCCTCAGTCACAGTCATAGGGGAGGGGAGTAGGGGGAAAGCGAGAAGGAGGGAAGAATGGGCTAACTATTGAGATGTAATATGAATGAATTAATAAAAAAATAAAAGTAAAAACAAAAAAGAAATGGAGAAAAAAGAAAAGAAGATGTTCTCTGACCACCCATAGAGCAGAGTACTGCTTAGAGGGAGGGGTAGGTATAGTTATAAGGGAGAAAAGATGCTCTCAAGTCATCACAGGAAAGAGTAAAGGACGGAGACATTACAGGTCCACCCTCCCATTATCAACATCCCTCCTACACGACAGTAGCACAGGCTACGTGCCTACATTGATATGTCATTGTTACTGAAACCCATTTATCGCAGGGTTGACGGTGGTATATGTATGTGTATGTGTATAGGTATTTGTACCGTATGTTCCAGATACGGGTTTTGTCTTGTAGAGTGTGACTTAAAACCAACAAGGATGTGGGTAGATACTCCCTTGACTTTCATGCCGTGTCTGCAAGACTGGGCAAGTCTTGAAAAGTGTATAAAATCCATTTAAATTTTTAAATGTTGGCTGCAGGTCACATCCACCTTACCATGTTGGGGTTTTCCTGGCTGGAGCTTGCACAGGGCTTCTTCATGCCTTGAGTTGATATACACAGGTGCGTCACTGCATCCAGAGAACAGTGTTTCCCTGGGTTCGTTCACTGTCTCTGGCATTTACAGTTTTTCTGCCTCTTCACAATATCCCTGTGCCTTGGGAGGGGGATGTAATACAGATGTCCTATTTAAGGGTAAGCATTCAGCTATCTCTTTTTTCTCTGCACCTTGCCAGCTGTAGGCCTCTGTGTTAATTGCCATCTACTGCAAACAGAGGCTTCTCTGATCAGGCTTGAAAGGTGCATTAGTCTATGGATACAACAGTCATTAGGAGTCAGTTTAATACTAGGTCAACTTAGCAGGCAGGTTCTCCCCTAAGGCCTATAGAACTGTCCAGTCACAGGTTGTTGGCCCAGTAGTGGTACCAGGTATGGGTTTCATCTTGTGCAGAGTGACTTAAGGCCAGAGATCATTGGCTAAATACTCCCATAATTACCATGCCGCTACTGCAACACTAGGCATGTCGTGACAGGCCAGTCATTACGGTAGCTTACAGCATTCAGGACTGGATAAGGTTGATGATTATTTTTCTCCTCAGAGAGCATGCACAGCACCTTCTCCAACTATGGAAGCTAGTCAGTAGGAATGGAGATTCCAGGTCAGTACTAGTATATTTCCATGTTCTGTAACTCAAGTACACAGTGTCTTCAGTAGTAGGATTTCCTGACAGGTTCTGAAAGGCATTGACAAGTAGCCTGTAATGTTTGAGAGTCTATGGGCTATCACTGGAAAACAATTCCAAAGGAAGAAAGCCATTCCTGGAACTGGGTCTTTAATTTATTTTTTAACCTGTAGTGTCCAGTAAGGATATTGTCATCTTACAGAAAACTGTATTTCAATAACCCCCTTTCATGTGTGTGTGTGTCTGTGTGTGTATCTGTGTGTGTGTCTGTGTGTGTGTCTCTGTGTATATTTGTGTGTGTCTGTGTGTGTGTGTCTGTGTGTGTCTGTGTGTGTGTCTGTCTGTGTGTGTCTGTGTGTATGTGTGTCTGTGTGTCTGTGTGTGTGTGTCTGTGTGTGTGTCTGTGTGTGTGTGTCTGTGTGTGTGTCTGTGTGTGTGTGTCTCTGTGTGTGTCTGTGTATGTGTCTGTGTGTGTGTGTCTGTGTGTGTGTGTCTGTGTGTCTGTGTGTATCTGTGTGTGTGTGTCTGTGTGTGTGTCTCTGTGTGTGTCTCTGTGTATGTCTGTGTGTGTGTCTGTGTGTGTGTGTCTGTGTGTGTCTGTGTGTGTGTGTCTGTGTGTGTGTGTCTGTGTGTGTGTCTGTGTGTGTCTGTGTGTGTCTCTCTGTGTGTCTCTGTGTGTGTGTGTCTGTGTGTATGTGTAGCTTCCTGTAGTAGTAGGTATTTCCATATGACTTTTTCAAAAGCTCTTTATTCATTCCTCCCTGTACTTTCTCCTCTGCCTTGTCCTCCTTTCCTTCATAGCAATTTAACCCATCCTTTTCCATCCATTCATTCTAAGTTTTTATACCACTGTTTCCTATTTCCCTTCCCTTTAAAGCAACATCCCATAATCCCTTACTAATTTCAGATATCTGTGTATATTCCAAATCAAACATACGTATCTGAAAATTCAGAACCCCCACGAATGAGAGAAAACATGAGATGTTTTATCATTCTGGGTCTGGGCTTCCTCAGAATGATTCCGTCCGCTTACCTGTGAATTTCTAATAGCTTCTAATATCCCATGGTGCAAGCGTACCACGTTTCCACTTCCCATTCATCAGTTGCTGGACGTCTCGGCTGTTCCTGTTTCCTGGTTATTGTGACTAAAGCAGCAGTGAGCATGAATGAGTGGGTGTTTACAGTAGGACACGAGTCTTTGGGGCCTGTGCCTGAGACTGATGTAGTTGGATAACATGGCAGGTCTATTTCTAGTCTTTTGAGGAACCTCCACACTGATTTCCATAGTGGCTGTACCAGTTTGGACTCCCACCCTCAGTAAGTGTTCTGCGCTCCCCACATTAACTTCTGATTCTAGGATCAGAACGCCATTCAGCCACAGGCTGGTTTATAAATAGGGAAGCATAAGGGAACGTGGGTTTAAGTCAGAACTCGGCTGCAGGCGCTGCTTCCAACACTGTGTCCATAGAAGAAGCACAGCCTAGAAGCCAGGGTATCCGAGTAAGAATCTAGACTCCGGTCCTACTTTATATTTGGGGCAAAAACATGTAAACACTTCTTGGCTTCCATTTTCTTGCTTCTTTTAAATGCATTTGGCTCCAAGCCTACCAGTCTGAGTCTCATGCCTGCTACCCACTGATGGAAAGAGAAAACCAACTCCTGCGAGTTATCCTTGTACCTCCACGGACATCCGCCATGGCACATGCATCGCTCTACACAAATACACACACACACATACACACACACACTGCATACACACACACTGCATACACACACACATACACACATATATACACACCGCATACACACACACTGCATACATACACACACACATACACACACCACATACACACACACAAATAAAGGCAAAAAATTTAATTGATCATCTCTACCTAATGAGTATAAAGATTCAATACATTATAATAATACATTTAATAAGCTTCAACAAAGTACAGCACAGCAATAATTATAGGGAGCTATGGCTATTGTGATTCCTCATTGGAATGTTTTCTTTAATTTCTGCTCCTTTTAAAAGGCAGATTTTTTTTCCCATTCAAGTGGTGTCAAAGACCTTGTCAGCTTCATAGTCAAGAAGACAGTTATAACTAGCTGGGATACATGTGTGCGTATGACAAGCCATGCTTAAAGATTATCTCTTATTATTATGTTCCTGGAATATCTGCACTCTATGTCAGCATGCAGGACTGAAATTTAATCTAAAATTTTATTCCAAGTTATTCCTTAAATAACCCTCACAAAGCTAAAGTCTTAAGGTGAGTGTGGTGGCTCATACCTGTCATCCCAACATTTGGAAAACTGAGGCAGGCAGATCAGAAATTCAACAAAAGCCTGGGATAGTGAAACTCTGTTAAAAAAAAAAAAAAAAAAAAAGCAGGGGCTGGAGAGATGGCTCAGCAGTTAAGAGCACTGGCTGCTCTTACAGAGGATGAATATTCAATTCCCAGCACCCGCTTGGCCACTCACAACTGCCTCCAATTCCAGGGGATCTGACACCCTGACACAGATGTGAATGCAGAAAAAGGCACCAATGCATATAAAATTAAATTAAATCAAAATTAAAAACAAATTAAACCTTGATGCCTTGTTGACAACTACTCATCTATTAAAAAAAAAAAAAAAAAAAAAAAAACTCAGCAATTCAGAGCTTCCAAGACCCTGGAAAGGTGGGACCTCCTCAGCTTGGGTCCTGTGCACCTCCCCCACATCAGCCTAGTCTTGGCCTTCAAGATTAGAAAAATAAAAAACAGTAATGGGCAAAGGTCGAGTCTTTACTATGCAGACCCCAGTGACAGCCTCATCTGATTGGGAGGCCTAGAGCTAGATCCTGATCTTCCATAGAGTTCCCTGCTCACCCAGAAGCTGAATCATTCACATTGTCACAGGTCAAGGCAGCTTGCCACATCTGGAACACTCCTTAGGAGGACCACAGTCACCTGCCCAGCCCTCCCGAGAGCTCTCTCAGATAAAAGTGTCTGAGCAGGACATCTGGCATCTCCTACTCTCTCCATCACTGTACATCATTTTATTGTGCCTTTTAGCTAGCAGACGACAAGCTCCTTGGGAAGTCAGGATTTGTGTGTCTTTTGCTCTGAACTGTATCCCCAGACCTACTGGTTTTGAATATATGGATAAATGTTGAGGTATATTCCAAATTCTTGTATTTACTGAATCATTGGCAAATAGGTACTTATTTCCTCCAGGATGACCAAAGTTATAAACAGAAGCTAGAAAAACCTTCACTGGACTAGTTCTCAACCTGACAAGACTCATGCTTTCACTGAGACATATAAACATTTTGTTTTAAAATATTTTTGAACTTTGTATTATTAAAAACTTACTTAATTTTTAAATCATAAGACTTACCTAACAGATGTATGTGTTTGTTAAAGAAATTCCTTTCTCTCCTCTTTTAGAAGTTCTGGTAGTTTGCAGGGTGAAGGAATCACCCTGCCTTCAAGTCTTCACCAGAGATATTATTCTTTTCCTGGCCCTTGAGTTTAGGGGTGAGGGGAATGGGTCAAGACAGGAGGAACCTGCATGAGAACTTGTTAAACAAAGGGTGGATGAGAAACAAGACGCTTCACTTCGCCTCAGCCGCCTCGTCCATAGTCCATAGCCAGGTTTGCTTTGGCTATGCAAAAAGTCAGCCCCAGTAAATCACTGCCATTTTCCACAGACTTTTTTCCCCCACAACGTTCTGGGACATTCAGATAGCTGTGGTTTTGGAGGCCAACAAAATAGTGGGAACACCAGGTCACCAAGTATTGGCTGTGACCTTTGACTACAACCACTGCTGTGATCTTTCACTACAACCACTGCTCGCGCAAGCCTCCCTTGTGGTGCTCTTGGGTGTAATGTAGCAAGGACACATCCTTGATGTTAGTTCTCATGACCAGGACACAGCACAAAATCACAATACACACCTGGGTCACTACCACCTTCCTTGGCCATTGCTGCCTGTCAACCAGCCATCACAGATCGCAAATCCAGGTCGCCTTCAAACTTCTAGAATGAAAAACCCCATGCATTTTGTACATTCCTCACATTTTCTACAGATGTAAAGTGTTTTAAATCTATCGGTTACCTGCTTGTGTCATATTTAAATGCCACAACCAAATTGAAATCCACATAGTGTCCAAGAGACAAACATAGATTACTTGTATGAAAGTAATAGTAGACATTTAGATCAAATTAAAAAAAAAAAAATTCTACTCCTATTGCCTCTGACCCCAAGACTTATATCTGACTTTCTTACCTATGTGATAAAGTGTGACAATCAGAGACTTTGGTACCAAGCCTCTGTTAATTCCATTGATTTTCAGCTCAAAGGATAAGTGTCAAAACAATAGAAAAACATAAAACTAGTTGAAGAGAAGAGATTCCTGACACTTGGATTGCATATTTCAGTAGTCTTAAATGAAATTAATATTTTTTTGCCATTCAATTCTTTAGAAACCCTATCTATTCTATAATTTTGGTCTTATTTGCTGGGAGTGGAGTTTGTGTTTAGTGGCCTAGCACAAGCTTTTGCCAGCCCATCAAGGGTCAAAATTCTTTTATGCTATTTACTAACCATTACCTTGGCAAGTTCATAAGCCTATTAGTGTCTTAGTTTTCTCATCTGTGCACGGGGTAATAACATCTAAGTCATGCAATGTTGGGAAGGATTAAATTAAATGAGATGACACAGATAAGTCACTTAGTACAGCTGTCTTTAGTAGATCATAATTACTCAAACACTATTCTTGCCATTATCATCAACATTGCTTTGTAATTAGTCCCTGGGCTTTCTCCTCTGCTTTTAATTTAGCTAAAAAAAATTATTTCCCCACAAATACTTTTTGTAGAAATCCCAGAAGGAACAAACAGACACTAGTACATGTAAAAAAAAAAAACTGTTCATATACTTTTGTTTTATAAATAGAGCCATCCACATCACTTATTTATTTAGCAGCTTTTTGATAGAATTTTTATTTATCTCTAAAGGCACATGGTATTTATAGTCTATCCACTGTGTCTTTTCTTCACTTTTCAATCATTTTTAAAGGATACTACGTATGTAAGAATCGAAGGGAATAGTATTGTTTGGCTTAACATGCCCTTTTCCCACCCGCATGGTCCTAAACCTATGTTAAGTTTATGTTATAAATCTGTCAGATTCCTTTTTGTGGTTTCAAGCAAGTCATTTCACACATACACCCTCCAGTGGGCATCAATTTTCTAGTTCATAAAAGGATGGTTTTAGAATCAGCCTAGTGGTATTTAATAGCAAGGGCATATAAGAGCCAGAAGTGGACCTGCTATCTTCATTCAGCCCCTCTGAAGATCAGGAATACAAACCCAGAATTCACCTTTCAGTTTCAAAAAGGGCCCTGGCTCCCTCTGAATCTCACCTTTGAACCCTAAAAGAATTCTCAGGTACAGTAAGGCTTTCCATTTTTTTCCCATTGAAAGTCTAAACCCCACTGACTAACACAATATTCTTCTTTAAAACAATGGAATTGAAGTTGCTTCCTAGATAACCTTTTAATCTACACTTCCTGAGTGATCACTCACATCTCAGCACTCTGTCCATTGGGAGTTATCACTGCAAATGCACTGAGGGGATATAGCATCTCCTGGGAAGTTGCAAGGCAAACCCTTGCCCAAAACTTGACTGATCACTTCACTTTAATTCCACGAGAATCTAGTAAATAGGCTTCCAGGCACCACAGACTCTAAAGTGGTTATCACAAGATGTGCTCATGTTATTGGGCACCAAAGTTTTAGAACCAGACACTTCTCTCAGAAGAAGCTTGTGACACTGTCCATTTATATAACATACCAGCCAAGAGAAAAATGAAAGGCCTAGTGATCATAAAATATCTTAAACTGAGAACAAAAGAAAAGTGAATAAAGAAAGGAAGCCACTGAAGACCTCGAGTGACAAAAGTGTATTCATATTTTAAAGTTATGACCTTTTAGGTGGTCCTTGTTTAGTGAATCCAGAGTAACCCAACCTCTTACACAGCACACATTTATCTCTCACAGATATACTAGGTATAAGCACACACAGTGACATGATTGACACTACCTGAGCTCAGACTAACATCATGTGATGAATATCATAGGATTAAAGTAAAATGATTCCTCAGTCAGACTCATAGGAAGAGTTCTGAGATGACGCCCTTGCATAGCATCCTTTCCCTCCAACACAGGCAGAACCTGTGCGTAACAGGTGTGGCAAGAGGTTTTTGCAGATGTAAAACTGTTCCCAAATCAGTTGACCTTAAGAGAAGTCACCCAAAGTGGGTCTGACTTGGTCACATAAGCCCTATAAATCTGGATCTGGAGTTTGGGAGAAGGGAAACAACAGATGTGAAGCACTAGGATTGGGGGTGTTGTGCCAAAGCTAGATGTTGGAGAAATAATGTGGCCGCAGAGAGAGAGAGAGAGAGAGAGAGAGAGAGAGAGAGAGAGAGAGAGA
>OU015758.1:21496033-21508048 GCA_907169655.1 Acomys percivali | reverse complement strand
AGAGAGAGAGAGAGAGAGAGAGAGAGAGAGAGAGAGAGAGAGAGAGAACCATCTCCTGATGACAGACAGGAAGGAATAGGGACTTCAATCCAGGAACCTCAAGCAGCTAGTTTCTTCCAACAAACAGAATGAGCTTCCAAGTGGATTTCTCACTGGGGTATCCAGATAGATACAGAGTCCTGACAGTGTCCTGATTGAGTCTTGTGATAGCCTGAACAGAGACCACGCTCCTCTGTAAGGACCTTCTGACCTATGGAACAATGAGCTAATGGGTGGATATTGTTTGAAGCCATCAAATGTGTTATCTGTTACCCAGCAACAGGAAACTAACACAATGATGGAAGATGTTGCTTTTCGTCCCTTTAAATGCCCAAGTCATACATCTTCAAGATGATTTCCTTAAGCAATAGAATACAGTGATTTTCTACTTTCCACAAACTCATTGAGCTTCAGGTATTTGTAGAACTGTGTGTGCAGGAATTAGTAAAATGATTGAAATTAGATTCTTTAACAACTCTTTAAGTCAATGGTAGACCACTGACCACATAGCATAGAATACGGTATACATCCACCTACATTTTAATGTGTGTGTATAACACTTTTATAATCATTTTTTATTATTTGCTATCAGTACATATTCAAGTCCTGTCATTGGACAACATGGAATTTTTCACAAATGAATTGACCATTCTTAATGTAATTTTCTCCTACATCAATTGAACAATACACTGAGTTTCATCTTGAATCTTGAGTTTCTTTTAGGTATGAACAGACAGCTGTCAAATATTTATTGAGCCTCTGCTGTGTATCAGACATGTCCACAGACCTTCAGGATATGAAGATGATAAAAAAGCAAAATAGATGCAACTGAAGGTTAGCAGAACTAGCATATGACAATATACACATATCACCACACATATATATATATAATATGATTACAACATTTATACATACCTAATTATGAGTATATGAATAAATATCTTCACTTTTAAAATTAGGATTCAAGCTTCATATACAGAACTCTCTTTCCTCTTTAAGGATAAACTCCTCTGCACTTATTGATAGTATTACAGCATTATAAATGACACTTACCACCACTGAGAATTGTCATCTCGTTCTGCTAGTGGTTCATCATGGCAGCAGTGTCCACAGCCAGTCCCAGCCAGTCTGCTGCCTGCAATTCTAGCTAAATGCCCACTTCCCCACCAGCCACGTCCTTGATCAAGTTTGAGGTTTATTTGGTGTCTTCGTTTGCTTCCTGTGTCTCTGATAAAACCACAAGCAGTGGGCTTTCACTGCTTAGCATGCGCATAC
Source organism: Acomys percivali (assembly GCA_907169655.1). Taxonomy (NCBI): domain Eukaryota; kingdom Metazoa; phylum Chordata; class Mammalia; order Rodentia; family Muridae; genus Acomys; species Acomys percivali. The sequence goes on along the minus strand of OU015758.1, from coordinate 21,506,734 downwards.
TTCTGATTACTGAAAGTCTTCAGTTCACAGAAGCATGGCCTTGTTTTAGCTCGTCATTGTATACCACTGTATTTGTCGCAGCGAGCTCAAAGCAAGGGAAGGGGATGCAGTTAGCATGGAAGGTAGAAAACGTGACACAGCGAGTCCCAGGACAGCAGAGCAAAGTTGAGGAAGTGGAGGATGATGCATGGAACACACAGAGATCCGGAGGCTCAGAAAAACAAAGCCAACAGCATGGCCTGTGACCCAAATGAAAAAAAAAAAAAAAAAAAAGGAACAACGTATGCAACTCCAAAATGTGCTTCCTAGCCATATTTACCCATTTAAGTGATTCATTTGCCAATTTCCAATTTACCCAAAAGCTTACTTTAATGAACTGTCTCTGAATAGTATAGCAAAAACAAGCGGATCCAACAGCCTTTAAGGATATATTTGCACCATTTACTTTATTTAATTTTTCAATTACATATGCATTTGTATAACAAATACTAGTTATTTCATTCCTCACTCCCCCCTCCCTTCCCTGGTAGATCCCTTCTTCTTAACATGACCCTTTCCAACTTGTGTGTTTTCTTGGTGTGTGTGACCTACTGAGTTTATTTACATCTTCTTGCCATTAATGGGTGAGAGTTATTTTAAACATAATATTTTTACTAATTCCTGTAGAATTTCATACGTGCATACCATATATTTTGATTATACCCTCCATGACTCCCCCTAACTCCTCCCAGATCCACTGGCTACCTCCTCATTCCTCCCAGTTTCTTCTCCTTTTTGTTGGGGAGGGGGGCTGGGTTTCGAGTCAGGGTTTCTCTGTGTAACAGCCCTGGCTGTCCCGGAACTTGCTCTGTAGATCAGGCTGGCCTCGAACTCAGAGATCCACCTGCCTCTGCCTCCCAAGTTCTGGGATCAAAAACGTGTGCCACCACCACTGCCTAGATTCTTGTCCTTTATAAAAAAGAAAAAAAGAAAAGAAAGAAAACCATTCAGTCCAATTCTTGTTGTTCATGTATTTGTGGGCGTCTGTCATCCACTAGAGCATGGACAACTTATCAAGGGTGACAGAAAACTGTTTCTCCCTCCTCTAAAAGCCATCAACTGTCAATAGATCCTCGGCTAGAGGTGGGGGTGTTGCTGTTTTGACAGGCTTGATCTTTGTAAGACATGTAGGCAACTACGGCTGTTGTGAGTTCCTGAGTGTACTATTTCACCCCAGTCCTTCCTGACTCCTAGCTCTTACAGCCTTTCTACTTCTGTATGATGAGATGATATAGCTCTCTCCTTAAGGGCCATTCCATTCTGCATTACTTATCCTGTGAACTTGGGCTTTGGATGCTTTCTGTATTATCTACCTCTGTTGTTATATGAAGCATCTCTGATTATAGCTGTGTGTAACACTAACCTATGGCTATAGCCCTGAGTGTTTAGAAGGCTGTTTGACAACATGAGCATTTAGCAAAACAATAGCAGTAGATCCCCATGGGGGCCTATGATCTCCCAGCTGTGGGCTCTTGCCCAGGTTTATAGAGCCAGGAATGAGTTCCTCCCTTAAAACAGGCTTCAAATCCAATCAGAAAGTGGTTGGTTGTGCCCACAACAGTCCTGGCGCTATTGTTCTAGAGGACTCATGTTACTTCAAAACTGGTGGTTCGCATGTGGATCAAAACATGTGGATCGCAACATCTTTGGGGTCAACCAACCCTTCACAGGGGTCACATATCAGATATGCCACATATGAGATATTTGCATTATGATTCATAATAGTACCAAAATTAGAATTATGAAGTAGCAATGAAAATATTGTTATGGTTGGAGTCACTACACATGAGGAACTGTATTAAAGGGCCACAGCATTAGGAAGATTGAGAATCACTGCCTCAAACTAAAAGACCCTAATAATCCCAAAGTTCCTGTGACACTTAGTTTTGGTTGTTGGTTTCATCTGGTCAAGGGAACTGGTAATTCAGTGCTTTGGGGTGTAGCTACAAAGTTGTCTCTAGAGGAGGACAGATGTAAATCTGAACAGTCTGAATGGGAAGATCTACCCTCAATGTAGGGAGTATCTTGAGGCCCCCAAAAGACAGAAAAGAAGAATTATTCTCACTGTACCTTAGAGGGGAACTCCCTTCCTCTCCTACAGTTAAACATCAGAAGTCTAGCATCACACAGTCTTTGGACTCCTGGACTTGTCTCTTTGGCCCCCTCCAGATCCCCAGGCCTTCGCTTGGACTGAGCCGCACTTCTGATACTGAGTCGCCAGCTTGCAGATGGTCTGTTGTAGAACTTGTCAGCTTCCATGATAACCTGAGCTCGTTCCCCCGGATAGCCCCCAACCTGTCTTTAGTCTCTCTGGAGAGCCTTGACAAATGTACTCCAGAAGTGGACTTTGCCCCGCCACCGATAATTGAATGAAATGATTGGCAGCATTAAACTGACTGGAGAGGAAAGGGAAGCTGTGTTTGTGTGTGGTTTAAAATTGTTTTACCTGTTGTTACCAATATTTCTCCCAGTTGCTATACAGTGTTGATGGCATTTATCATTTTTCTCAGCAATCCACACCTGAGCCCTATGGTAATAGAGGAGGCTCCTAATGAGCCAGAACCTGCTTCCTGCTAGGAGAGCTAAAAATGGTAGCTCTTCAGTTCCCTAGCCCCCTCCACAGCTAGAGCAGGGCTATGAATTATAGCAAATTTATAAAACACCACAAGCAAGACTTTCTAAGCTCCTAAAGTTTTCTTGTGAAAGAATTTGGACTATTATTTCCCTAGACCTAGTTATGACGCCCCCCCCCCTGCTCCAACCTTAATGACCTTTCCCTGAAAGCCCCTGCCTGGCGCCACCAGACCCTTTTACACCTGCACAAACAGGATGCCTGTCCCTCGCTCTGCACCACGCTGGTAATTAACGAATGGGTTAAGCGGAGTTATAAAACTGGACTTCAAGTATTAAATGTCACTATGAAAACAACAAAGGGCAAAGCAGTCAACTAAAACATTGTAGAACGTGCTTAAAATCTCACTCAATTGTTATTAACTATACCGGGAAAAAAAATAAGCATTTTAAGTGTCTTTAGGAAATCAGTTTTCTGGCTAAATTATTTCCAGTTTGGTGACTTGGACCTGGAACTGAATGAGGGCAAACCATGTACAGGGAGTAGAAGGTGAAGGATCAGAAGATGGTCTCTCTCAGCCATGCTCAGGAGTCTGGGCTCAAACAGCAGCTGGAAATCCCTGAAGGAAGCTGACTTTGTCTGATTGTGTTTCAGAAAGGTCTGGGTACCGCCAGATAAACCTAACGGTACTTATCTGCGTGCAGCAGGGGACGTGTTACCGGAGATTCCCAGCCGTCTATCTTTTTGTTTCCAACAGTCGGGTCGTGCAGTGGAGAGGAAGACAGACACCTTCTGGTTTGCCCTAAGGTTTTTTGACAAAGACATGACTCTTGTCAGGTGGCCATATACCTGTTTCTGTTCTTGTTTCCATATAACCTTGCTGTAGCATCAGTAATGGAAATAATAATAATAACAATAATAATAATAATAATAACAATAATAATAATAAATCCACTTTCAATAAGATAGCCTTTTCATGACTCATGTAGTAAGACCATTGCATTGGCTATGGGAACACTGTTTTCTGATAACCAGAGTTGATTAGATAGCCACTCTGCAATTAGCTATCGGTGGCTATGATCTAGTGACACCCGTCTCAGTGTTGCCCCAAGTGTTCCCTCAGTGCCCAGCAGTGTCTCGCCTGGGACACTCGTTAAATATGCCAGTGCTACTGGAACGCAAATCCCTGGGGTTGAAGCTTCTACATGGGTGTTTCATGAGCTCTCTCTCTGTGGCTCTCGAGCACACGGAAGTTAAGGAACCACTGCCTCCAAGCATTCAGGATGCTAACTGAGCCTGGCTAACTCCTAAGATTCTGGTCGCACGAGTATGGCCTGGAGCTCTAGGTGAGTGCCCTAAGGACCCAGGGGACTCTAGAGGGACTCAGGGCTCATCTGGTTGAAGTTTCTTGTGCTGCTGGTCCAAATTTAAGACCAGCACCTCCAACATGGGCCTCCTCCTCTTCAGACACTTCTAACTTTCCATTAGTCACCACTACTGGCAGATTTGCCATGAGCCCACCGAACATCTGTCTGAATTACAGCGGGTTATTTCAGAGTGTGGGGAGATCCTGGAGTGACCAGAGTGGAAGAGCCGCTAAAATAAATCCTGGCAATTAGAATTCACCGAGATCCTGACAAGCTTTTCCCTTTTCGGATAGTCCAGGGTGTATTTTGTATTTTCTTTTCTTTGGAGGAGAGAGAAGGTCAGTGTCTCACCAGATACCCAAAGGCTGGCCTTGAACTCATCATCCTCCTGCTCTGAGACTAAAAATGTGCAACACCATAAAAAAATCTACTTTTATCATTGTTAAAGGCTTCGATGTAAATGTGGTCTTCAGTTGGCAAAAGGAGAGGGGGAGGGATGAGGGAGGGAGGGAAGGGAGAGAAAGAGAGAGAGGAGGGAGGGAGAGGGGGGAGGGAGGGAGGGAGGTGGGTTTCCTCCCTGCTGCAATAGGATAATCAAAGTTATTCAGTCACAGCAAATGTTAGATAGATGGGCTTGAGTCCCAGATAGCCCAAAAAAAAACCCTCAGAGGTAGGAATAGTACGCTTCCCAACAGAAAGGGGCTTTTAGTCAGGCAGGCTGTCTGTCATTTGTTGACATAATGAACAGGTGGGAGCTGAAGTGAGAGAGAGGGAGACGGGCTGTGAACCACCGAGACTGAGGTCACAAAGGTGATGAGAGCTCTTTAAGCTAACACATACTGATAACACGAAGTGCTGCCCTTAGTACGTAGGGCACTTCAAAAGCCATAATCAAGGCACGAACTGAGCTTTGGACACGTAACCTCAGAGGTGACTCCGAACCGCTGTGTGTGTGTGTGTGTGTGTGTGTGTGTGTGTGTGTAAAGAGCACTGCAAGAGACGTAATCACTGGCCTTCAGCTTGTGACAACGTGGCAATTGCAGGTGGTGAAAGGGGGATTATCAGCTTTCTGGCAGCTAAGAGTCAGGTGGCTCCAACTTTGGAAAGTGGGTCAATATTTGGACAATTGATTTTCTCCCTGTCCTTTCAGTCTCCAAATGTTAAAGGACAGGGCAGAAACTGCACTGGATGTGAGATACCAAAGACAGGAGCGTGAACCTTCACTCACTTTCTTCAGTTGCCATCACAAAAAAAAACAAGATTTCAGATATTAAAACCAGAAACAGAGGGAACAAGCTGAACTCCATCTGACCCAAACTGCTTTCTTCCTTGGTACACAAGTAAGTGACCAAATGATGTAAAAGCATCACACCAAAGAAGGTAATATATTTTAAATTCAGCCGTACTGGAGCAACCTCATTCACTATTTTCAGAATGTTTTTTTTACCTTGAAATTCCAAATTTGTTGAAAAATTCACTAAGAGGCATTCCTCCTAAATGTTCTTTCTGTTTTGAACTTCCTAAACCATGGAAGCTCATGAGGAATTAACACACCAGATATTTCATGAACATTTATATGACAGGTAGAGGTCTACTGTCAATTTTAGGGACACTGACAACACATGACGAAGTCAAACACCTGAGCAAATATCTAATTAGACACAAAAAAATGTGGTGTTATGATATAGATATATAGCTACAGTATAAAGAATTAGAAGGAAAAATATCTTAGAAAAAATTAGTATAGTGCAGAATATTTTATGATTTCCTTTTAAAAATAGCATTAATGAATCATCCTCATTGTGTGTATCCAAACCCCCCACCAATGGAAAAATGGGGTGCTTTAATGAAACAGTGAAAAGCAAGAAAACATAAACTTTGAAGAGAAATTTCATTTAGCATATGAAAACAATCCATGGTAGAAAAACAATATATGAACAGCAGAGCCCTTCATGGCCATCAGGAGGAATTGTGCTGGTGTGGGAGCCACAGAGCCAATGCCTTGAGGATTCACATCTTCAGAGAAACTAAGTAACTAACTATAACATGCAAATGCTGAAAACTAAGCCAGAAGGCTGTTTCAAGCACACGGGATCCTAGAGGAGATAGGTCTTCTAGGAGAATACAAACAAAAACATGACAATAATTATGAGTAAAGTCCAAGCCCTTGAAACAGGAAGCAGTCCGGACGCACCATCATGACAGCAGTGGTTGGCACTAATCGGGCAGGTGTGAATTTGCATACAAGTGTCTGCTTCAGGTAGGGGAGGGCAGCACCTGCAGCCGCAAACACAGGTGTTGGGCATCATTTTGAAAATTTAGCTACTAAATTACAGTCTCCTGTTCTTAGCTTCCAAACACCTCTGCATATTAACCTGCCCTTAGGCTCCATCACCTTCAAGAGAGCCAGAAACTGAAAACCAGCCAAGGGACTATGAACCCCCAAAGACAGCTAATTCCCATTGTTCTCAGCTGTGATCGTGGGACCACCCTCACGTCCCCTGAATTAAGCCCACCCAGAGGGGCCTGGGAGACTGCTTCCAGACAACCCCAAACATCTGAATAGAGATAGTTTAAAAGCCTTACTTTGAATAACTCTGCCTTGGGTTGTACAAACATGTACGTGTCGTTATGAGAATAAAACCATCCAAGAATAAGAAAGTAAAAATAGCTCAACCAGCTTTTCTGAGTTAACGTTGGTACAGTTTTAGGTTAAATAATTTAAAAGGCCAATCATCCCTTTTATACAAATTGGCAATCAGGGAATTTATATAGAATAAACACATCATCCACCCTTTCAATCTCCTCCCTCTCATCCCTCACAAGCTCCTCTATGTTTCAGAGGGATCACCCTCAGAGATCACCTACACACCAATGATTTCGCCACAACTGTTTCTACAAGGCTAAATATCAATGCCTATCTATATGAAAAGAGGCACACTCCACTTTGTTCAGAATTAACATTTTTTTTCAAGAATAGCGAGCTATTTTTTTCCCACTGAATTGTTTTCATTATGTGTCTTTATTAAACATCAGTGTCATCTGTCACGTCTTTTGTCCATTTTCCCCATTTGTCTGTGTTTTTTTTTTTTTTAATATTGATTTATGGTCATTTTAAACAGTCTGGGTGGTAATTCTGTCTGTGAAGTAACAGTGAAAAGATGGAGAAAGCAAATAATCACAAATAATTCCTAGGGTTTCGATTTATTTATAAATCCATTTATAAATGAGACCAATCTTTTTTAAAGATTTATTTATCTATTTATTATGTATACAGGGCTCTCCTTCATGTAACACCTGCAGACCAGAAGAGGACATCAGATCAGATTATAGGTGGTTGTGAGCCACCATGTGCTTGCTGAGAAATGAACTCAGGACCTCTGGAGGAGCAGTCAGTGCCCTTAACCTCTGAGCTACCAACCTTATAATAACATTTTTATTTCCCTATGATTTTTCTTCTTTTTACTTACAATACCTACTCTGAAGAGGAGATGTTTCCTATTTTGTGAGGCAGCTCTACCCATCCCCAGCTCTGGTTTCTGTTCCCATCCCCAGCGTGCACCTTCTGAGGATGGGTGCAGTGGTGAGCATGCAAGCACAGGCTGCCCATCAACCAGGATTCTTTCTCCATCTTCACTAAGTGACCAAGTGACCCAGGAAACCAAAGAGGCAGGTTGAAGAAGGGAAGAAATTGTTAGGTTCTGAGTGGGACATGTTAACTTTCAGATTTCTACAAAACAGTCGGCTTTCAATATCCAGCAGAACATTGAAAGTATGCCCATCATCACAGCCCAGGAAACAATCTCCCTCATAAACATTTGCAGTGTTTACATCCTGTTTCTGCTATATAATCTTCTCAACCTTCTCCTCAGGATTGGACATGACCAACAGCAGTCTTTATTCAGAATGTCTGTGACCATCCCCTCCAGACCTTCACAAAATTGATCTTGGTGGAGAGTGAGAGACACAGAGAGTGATGAGCACTGGTGGCCTCGGGACTGTAGCTACCCAGCAAACTCCCCAGTCATACAACTCACAGGCTGCCCCCTAAGTACTTTGCAATGGTGTAGCTGCCTTTGAGTCACCCATGCTCCGATAAGGAGCCCCAACAATTTCACTGATTCAATCCACTCACCTATGACAGGACCGCCTCTTTTCGTCTTCTCAAGGAAAGTCATACAGCAATGAGATTGGAACTTGGCCACCAGCTCAAAAACACTTGATATCGAAGTCCTAGAGTGAGCCGGAGGGATCCTTCTGGTGAGCTCACTGTCTCACAGATCTTTGTTCATCTTTCCCTGCAGTACAACTTGGAACAGATTGTTAAAATGACTCTTGATGCAAACATTAGTCCTAAGCCCCTTGCAAGGATTCCTATCTGGTCCTTCTAGCACCACTTTCAAACCAATGAATACACAGCCAACCTTGGTGTTATAGCAGCTGCCGTGTGCCCTGCTGTAAGACATTTTAATATTGTACGAATGTGGACAGTAATTGGGTACAATTATCAATGCCTATTATAACTCACTTGCTTAACACTTACACAAACTTTTCTTGAGCCCTTCAGGCCTTTACATCTAGAAACTGAAGCTTGGCAAGACTGACAGGCCTGCCTGGAAGCCATGTGGCTGGTGATAGGTCCCAGATTTAAACAACATCTGCTGAAGCAAGAGTTCCTGGTGGTCATTCAAGAACAAGAACTGTTTTTATTTTTTTAATATATTTTATTAACTTATTCATATTACATCTCAATTGTTATCCCATCCCTTGTATCCTCCCATTCCTTCCTCCCTCCCATTTTCCCCTTATTCTCTTCCTCGATGACTGTGACTGAGCGGGACCTCTTCCCCCTGTATATGCTCATAGGGTATCAAGTCTCTTCTTGGTAGCCTGCTATCCTTCCTCTGAGTGCCACCAGGCCTCCTCATCCAGGGGACGTGGTCAAATATAGGGCACCAGAGTTCGTGTGAAAGTCAGATCCCACTCTCCACTCAACTGTGGAGAATGTCCTATCCATTGGCTAGATCTGGGTAGGGGTTCGAAGTTTACTGCATGTATTGTCTTTGGCTTGTGCCATAGTTTGAGCAGGACCCCTGGGCCCAGATCCGCCCATCATAATGTTCTTCTTGTAGGTTTCTAGGATCCTCTGGATCCTTCTATTTCTCCATTCTCCCATGCTTCTCTCACCTAGAGTCCCAATAGGATGTCCTCCCCTCTGTCCCACTTTCCTGATAAGTGAAGACATTCATGGGACATGCCCCTTGGGCTAGTGTCCAGATATAAGTAAGCATATACCATTTGACTCTTTCTGCTTCTGGGTTAACTCACTCATTATGATCATTTCTAGTTCAATCCATTTGTCCAAAAATTTTGAGAATTCCTTGTTTTTTAATAGCTAAGTAGTATTCCATAGTGTAAACGTACCACAGTTTCTTTACCCATTCTTCTACTGAGGGACACTTAGGCTGTTTCCAGGTTCTGGCTATTATGAATAAGACTGCTATGAACATGGTTGAGTAAATCTTCTTGTTGTGTGCTGGAGCATCTTCTAGGTATAGTCCAAGGAGTGGAATAGCTGGGTCTTGAGGAAGCCCTATTCCCAATTTTCTGCGATAGCGCCAGATAGATTTCCAAATGGCTGTACTAGTTTGCATTCCCACCAGCAATGAAGGAGTGTTCCTCTCTCTCCACATCCTCGCAAGCATGTGGTGTCACTTGAGTTTTTTATCTTAGCCATTCTGATAGGTGTAAGATGGAATCTCAGAGTTGTTTTGATTTGCATTTCCCTAATGACTAAGGAGGTTGAGCATTTATTTAAGTGTTTCTCAGCCATTCAATATTTCTCTGTTGAGAATTCTCTGTTTAGTTCTGAGCCCCATTTCTCAATTGGGTTATTTGGTTTGGTGGTGTTTAATTTCTTGAGTTCTTTATATATTTTGGATATTAGACCTTTGTCAGATGTAGGGTTGGTGAAGATCTTTTCCTAGTCTGTAGGCTGTTGCTTCATTCTGCTGACAGTGTCTCCTGCCTTACAGAAGCTTCTCAGCCTCATGAGGTCCCATTTACTAATTGTTGACCTTAAGGCCTGGGCTGTTGGTGTTCTGTTCAGGAAGTTGTCTCCTGTGCCAATGTAAGAACTGTTTTTAAATCCTGAACTCAGGAAAGGAGTCTGAGCTAGAATGTGGGCATGTAAGACTCTTCCAGAAGGTCAAGAGTTGAATATTAGACTGGCTACATGGATATCACTATAAAAGGGGCCACCCTTGGTGTCAGGTAGCCATCTTGACATCCCTAACAATCATTGAACAATGGACCCTACGTTTTCGTTTTGCATTGGGCTTTGAAAAGTATGCATCTAGGTAAATGGCATTGCCCAAGGCATGTGACTAAGCTGAGAATATGAGCAAAGCAAGAAGCAGAATCCTGGCAAACTCAGCTTGGCAGTGTTGGCCAAGATGTGATTGTCCCAGAAGACTGCAGAAAGTAGAGAGAAACCAAATGGAAAGGGATATAGCCGAACACGAAGGAGTGGTTCTATAAGGGGCAGATAAAGCACTGATTCTCGGAATGAGACTTTTGTCTTTTGACAGATTAGCACACAAGAAGCAATGAGGTCACTTGGAGGCAGATCAGGAAGTGACAAGGTGGGACTATCCAGAGAAGACTATCCAGAGATGACTATCCAGAGACTATCCAGAGAAGACTATCCAGAGACTATCCAGA
>OU015758.1:21455046-21492288 GCA_907169655.1 Acomys percivali | reverse complement strand
AGTAGTATTTATAAAGAAAAGTAAGGGAGAGAGAAAGGAAATGGGGAAGTGATGAAATTATAATATCAAAACAACAAAAAATAAATCTCAAAAAGTGCTGTTACCTAATGGGAAAAAATTGGAGCTTTTGTTGGGATTTCAGCTTCTGTTAATATTTTCTTTCCTCTTGAGGTAGGCATTGAAACACTCATATAGCCCAAACACTAAACAAAGAGTAAATTAAAGATGCCATTAGAGGATGATCATTCATGGATAATTCAAGACTAAGGTAGTCTGGGAAGCCCAGCTTGGAAAGAAGGGAGGCATTTATGCCTGTAAGGGAATTAAACCAAAGTAACACAGGAGAAAATGGGACGGTGTGGGATTTGAAGTACCATGTAACAGATGATCGATTTTTTTTTATTGTGTTACTGGAATAGCCTTGATGTGTGGATGGGGATGCAGAGGAGGAGGAGGAGGAGGAGGAGGAGGAGGAGGAGTTTGCAGAGGATTCCAGAATAATTTCACAGAAAACTGAGAAGGGCACCGCGTTCCTGAACCAGAAAGGTGATCCTGAGCTCACCAAGAATGTGCTTCATGACATGGCTCATGATGTCCCCACAGAGTGTGGCTCATGACATTTCAGAACCTCTAATAATGTTATGGTGGTAGCACAATCAACATACCATTGGAGGGAAATCTACGTTTACATTCACTAATAACAAAGTCCATTCAATCAGCAGATTAAAAACTGAGTCACAATTTGAAACCGGTGTTCACAAGCTTATCAGCCACTATGACGGACACACATTGATGTGTCAATCATTTGCAGTAGTATACAAAGTAACTTCATATCTTCACAACTAACCACAAAATTGTAGTCTTTGTAGCTAATGTTGCTTGCAATGTCCCAGGGGCTGTTATAGATACTTTCACTATATTAACCAACTGATTAGCTGACTAATTATATATAAAATTGTCTGTGTGTGTGTGTGTGTGTGTGTGTGTGTGTGTATGCACATGTGTGTATGCATGCGTGCATGTGTGTATTATTAGAGTGGCTTACAGGTTGTGGTCCAGATAGTCCAACAACGGCCTGATATTTGACTTTCTTTTTTTTTATTTTATTAATTTATTCTTGTTATATCTCAATGGTTATCCCATCCCTTGTATCCTCCCATTCTTCCCTCCCTCCCATTTTTCCCTTATTCCCCTCCCCTATGACTGTTCCTGAGAGGGATTACCTCCCCTTGTATATGCTCATAGGGTATGAAATCTCTTCTCGGTGACCTGCTGTCCTTCCTGAGTGCCACCAGGTCTCCCCCTCCAGGGGACATAGTCAAATGTGAGGCACCAGAGTACGTGAGAAAGTCATATACCACTCTCCACTCAAGTGTGGAGACTGTTCTGACCATTGGCTAGATCTGGGTAGGGGTTTAAAGTTTACCACCTGTCTTGTCCTTGGCTGGTGCCTTAGTTTGAACGGGACCCCTTGGCCCAAATCTGCCTATCATAATGTTCTACTTGTAGGTTTCTAGGACCCACTGAATCCTTCTACAATGCTATTCTCACATGGTTCTCTCATCTAGAGTCGAGGACATCCTATTGGGATATTTGACTTTCTAAGTGGAAAGTCCAAGAATCCATCAGTTGCTGAGTTCATTAAGCTGGATGTCTCTGCTGGCCTTCAGATACATTGGAATATTGAAGAATTAGGCTCTAGGGCCAGTAAAGGAATGGACTTGCCAGCAAGAGCAAGGAGAAGGAAGTAGAGAGCAAAGGCGTTCTTCTTCTGTGTTATTTATATAGGCTGTCACTGGAAGATGTGGCCCAGATTAAAGGTAGATCTTCCCACTTCAACAAATCTGGATTACCTGCCCCTACATGTATAGCTGATCTGTCACATGAGCGTCAGTAGGTGGCAGAGAGGAAAGAGGCTATGTCTATGCTCTGTGTTCTAACCTATAAGCATCTGCATGATTAGTAGCCTAATATTCCCTGAAGAAAGAGAGCCTGAGATGACCAGCAATTGGCCCCACAGTCCTAGACACTCCCAGGACTGAGAGCAAACTAGAGACCAAAAGAACCACCTGGAACTGTGGGCCTGGGCAAGAATGAGACCAAGTTAGACAACCCTAAAAAAGGGCTGCTTGGTCAGACCAGGTGAGGATTAAACCCAAGATGTCCACAAAACCAACTCAATAGTACCAGGACAGAAAGCTAGCCTTAGGATAGGAGCTGGCCTTAAGGTAGCATAGCTGGCCTTAGGAGAGGAGATCTGGCTCTTCCACTCATCTCCCATGAAGTGGTGGAGATGAGGAAGAGATATCCTCCTTCCCCTCTCCCTCTTTACCACCTTCAGAAGGTGGGGGACCTAGTCCTGGGGTCATGAGAGCAGGAGAGCTGTCCCTGCCCCTCATCAGCTGCAGCACTCAATAAAATGAACCCAGTAGAGATGATTCTGGTGGCAGGGGTGTGGGTAAGCTGTCACCCTTTGGACATGAATGTTGGAGAGCTGGCCTGCCAGTTTTCTGCCATGCGGTTACGGGGTGAGGTAAAAATGGCCCCCTTATCCTTTGCCATGTATGGCAGACAGGAAAGCTAGCTCTGGTGTCATTAGAGCAGGAAAGTTGATCCTGCCCCTCACCTGCAGCACAGTAGAGTTGGTCTTTGATGTACAGTTTGTAGCTGAGCCAGCCCCAAGCAGATCATGAGTGGTGAAGAGCCAGCCTGCCTCTTGTCTGCAGGGTAGTTGGAAGGACTAGGGAGAGATGCCCTTCTCCCTTCCCTCGTCTCTCACCATCTATGGCAGGCAGGAGAGCTGGTCCTAGAGGCATGAGAGTGGGAGAACTGGCCATATCCTTTACCAGCTGCAACACTATGGAGAGTGGGCCCTGCACCCAACCTGGGCACCAGGGTAGAACTGACCCTGGTTTGGGGGGACACTAGTGAGCACACCTCAAGGGAATGAGAGCAGGAGAGCCAGTTGGCTGACCAGGTCAGATACCTCTAAGACTGAGATCCAGGGTTTTGAATTGGCCCAGTCCAACATCTACCCCATCAGTGAACTGCTGGGAGTTCATGAAGGGCATGGTCCTGCAGATCCAAAACTACAGGAACTCTGTGATACAGGGTAAGGACAGGATATCCGAGAGCAGTCCCAGTGAGGTCCCAGGATTGATGGAGAAGCAGAAACCAGAGGCCTTGTGTCAGATGTTCATTGCAATGAACATTTGCAAGCAAAGAAACGTGGACAAAAGGGTATACTGTGGGACATATTTTGACACACTACAGCTCTTACAATTTTTTTTCTCTGTTGTGAGGGAGGTTGAGAGAGTATGAGGGGAGAGGGAGATGAGTGGGATTGGGGTACATGATGTGAAACTCAAAAAAACCAATGAACAACAACACTTCCAATAAGGGAAAAAAATTACATATATGTGTGTGTGTGTGTGTGTGTGTGTGTGTGTGTGTGTGTGACTTTAAGGTGGGTCTTACTACTTCAAATAGTTTAATTAAGAAGAAAGTCCCTCACTGGTGTGTGAAGCCACTTGTGTTTTAGTTAATTCCAGATGTAGTTAAACTGACAACCAAGAAAGGCCTTTCATCAGAACAATGAACCTAAACCAGTGAACTACAGAGAACACATTTCACCTTGACTTGAGGTGAAGAAGAAAAGTAATTTAAAGCACACCATTAGATGCCTTAAAAATGACCTTCAATCTCATCCCTTCTATGTATCCCTTTTGTTTATTCCAGTCAGGGTCAAGAAATGAAAGTCATAGTTTCTAATAAGAAAATTTAGCAAGGTTGCTAGTATAAAAACATGATTCAAAGTCTGTCCTGTGCCTATGCACAAATAAAAAGTACAATTTTAAAATCTTATTTACCAAAGCAACAAAAAATGTAAAATACCCCCCAATAAACCTAAATTAATCTTTATAAGATAACTATGACAAAAATTAAAATATTAGTAAAGAAAATAAAATCCCCCAATAGCATATAAGTAAGTATGCCCTATATATAATTAGGAAGACAAAATCATACATCCATTTCCTCTAACATATCTGTAAAATGCAATATTCCCCCTTTTGAAGAAACCACTGTAGACAATTTAATATCATTTCTCACCAATACAAAGTACATGCACAAAGATAAATAGTTAAGACCCACAAAACAACTCATTGTGGAACAAAAGGGAAGGAAATAGGAAAGGAAGGCTTGGCCCACAGCATTGCCAAACTTAAGTCATCAAGGAGAGAAAGGCAGGTGTGTGTGTGTGTGTGTGTGTGTGTGTGTGTGTGTGTGTGCGCGTGCGTGCATGCGCGCGCGCACGCGCGCGCAGGACGGGCTGATAACTAATGCACAGAACGGAGAATCAAAAAATAGATCAAAGAAAGAAAGAGAAATTATTTGAAGGTTTGGCATTAAAAATAAGTCAGAGAACGACAAGCTAGTCAATAAATGGGAACAAGAGGCAAAGTAAAAGTAAATTCCAGTCTCAAAAAGCAGTTGCGTAATGAGCAGTACAAAGTTTAAAACTTCAGTACTAAAAGAAAAACTTTGAAAGGAAACGTTGGAAACTACGATATTGGGGAAATATGGAAGGTTCTTTAATAAAGACACAAGGAAAAAGCACAAAACATAGACAACCAAACCTATGTTAAGTGCACCTTTGGGCTCTTTTTGATAAGCCCACTGGAGCGGAGTGGCATCTCAACAGCCACAACCAACAATCCTGTTTAGGTCTATAACGCCGGGTGAATCATGCTCCGATTTCCTGGTGTTGGTTAGTGACCTCGTCAAAGGAGGAGTGCGATGAACACAAGAAAGAGAACCTGGACACGAAGCACAGGTAGTGACCCCCAACAGCAGCGATTGAGAATGAGTTTGTGTCTCTGTCTGGGAATGCCGGAAGGGAACGAGAGATGAATAATTACTGCGCATTGGAGTAATTATCTCATTGCTTTAATGATAATGTACTTTTCCATCCCAGAATTCCTGCTCCCAGCACAGTAGCTTTCAGGGTGGCAACCACGCAGCTTTGTAAAACACTTGGCTTTACCTTCTCTTCTTCCTGCCTCCGTTCTACCCCACACTTCCGGCTTCCTTACTTTCTCTAAAGTCCCACTCCCTCAATGGCTGACCTCTAGGCTGGCCTATCTTAAACCCCTCCCCCTTCTCCATTCTCTGTCTGCTGGCACCGCTGCAACTTACAACTTACTTGCGCCCCTGGGGTTTTTCTTTTCAACTCTTAAGAAAATTGTCTTCAAGTAGAGAAGGAGAAGGAAGAAGAGAAGGAGGAGGGACCGGGATAGATCCTGGCAATCATAAGATACCATAAGGAAATCAAAGCAAGCTACAACGCGGAAATGAGAATGTTTACCTGCACACCACAAACTGGTTCGAAATGGATTAGACCAAGAGCTTCTACTACCTCATAAAGAAAAAAAGGAGGCAAAAATTAATAGCAGCTAACATGAACAATATAAAGAAGAGAAAACCTGGGTGGTCAAAAAACAAAACTATAAAAAGATATTCAGCCTCTATAGTCTTTGAAACAATAAACAATGAAACAAATTCTATAGCTAAAGTGTTGGTCTGGACTAAGCATTGGAGAGGAAAAAGCAACTTCGAGCTTCCATTCTTGCTTATGAGACCATACATAAGAGATTCGATGGTGTGTCTAGTGGATCTTTAAAAATATATTTCTTTTTTGTGTATTTGTTTGTTTGTTTTGGTGGTGATGGTCTTGCATTGCTTTGCTTTGCTTTGTTTTTTTTTGTTTGTTTGTTTATTTGTTTTTTTTTGTTTTGTTTTTTTGTTTTTTGGTTTTTTTTTTGTTTATTTGAGACAGGGTTTCACTCTGTAGCTCTGGCTGTCCTAGAACTCACTATGTAGACCAGCCTGGTCTCAATGTCAGAGACCTGCCTCTGCCTCCAGAGTGCTGGATAAAAGGCATGCACCACCATGCTAGGCTGTTTTTTTAAAAATGTAAGGCAGATGGGACAGCATACTGATCATTCTGGAATCTAGGTGATAAAGACAAGTTTTTTGTTATATTACATCAAGTTTTACAGTATTTATTCTCTAAGCTTTTGTTTTGAAATAGTTTCAGTTGTATAGGTTTTGCAAAAGCAACTAAGAGTTTCTGTGTACACTTGGGTCCATATTCCCCAACATAGTCATATAGGCATGATTCAGTGCCAAGATCAGAGACCTAATAACATCCTGCTCATCATCTAACCTGCAGGTCTTGCTCAAATATATCTGACTTTGCTAATTAAAACAACTGTGCAGCTCTACAGTTCATGTCATTTTAGAGATGACTACAAGGTAAGCTGCTGTCATCAGGGGGAAAATGTATTCCTGCTCACAGAGAGAGCGAGGAAGATAAATTGCACAAGGGATAGGAAATATTTCTCCTTTTCCTCAAGGTACTCAGGGCAGAGAAAGGTCAGATAATTGGATTTTTTTTTTTTAACTGTTGCTCCTACAGATCTTCATAATTACAAATAGACCAAGTAGGAAAATTTTGTAAAAGTAATTTTTAGAAAACAGGTTTTATACTTTTCTTATGAAAATGTTAGGACATGAAAAAACATGATTCCTTTTTTTCTTAGGAGATGAACTTTAGGATATGGCTTTAGATCTTTTTTTTTTTTTAATTTATTTTATTAATTTATTCTTGTTACATCTCAATGGTTATCCCATCCCTTGTATCCTCCCATTCTTCCCTCCCTCCCATTTTCCCCTTATTCCCCTCCCCTATGACTGTTCCTGAGAGGGATTACCTCCCCCTGTATATGCTCATAGGGTATCAAGTCTCTTCTTGGTGACCTGCTGTCCTTCCTCTGAGTGCCACTAGGTCTCCCCCTCCAGGGGACATAGTCAAATGTGAGGCACCAGAGTACATGAGAAAGTCATATCCCAGTCTCCACTCAAGTGTGGAGTCTGTCCTGTCCATGGGCTAGATCTGGGTAGGGGTTTAAAGTTTACCGCCTATATTGTCCTTGGCTGGTGCCTTAGTTTGAGCGGGACCCCTTGGCCCAAATCTGCCTATCATAATGTTCTACTTGTGGGTTTCTAGGACCCACTGGATCCTTCTCCATTGCTATTCTCACATGGTTCTCTCATCTAGAGTCCCAGTAGGATGTCCTCCCCTAAGTCCCAGTTTCCTGGTAAGGGAAGGCTTTCGTGGGACATGCCCATTGGGCTAGTATTCCACTCCTTGGAATATACCCAGAAGATGCACCAGCACACAACAAGAAAATTTGCTCAACCATGTTCATAGCAGCCTTATTCATAATAGCCAGAACATGGAAACAGCCTAAATGTCCCTCAGTAGAAGAATGGATAAAGAAACTGTGGTACATATACACTATGGAATACTACTCAGCTATTAAAAACAAGGAATTCCCGAAATTTGTGGATAAATGGATTGAGCTAGAAATGATCATAATGAGTGAGTTAACCCAGAAGCAGAAAGACTCAAATGGTATGGCTTTAGATCTTAAAGTAAAAGATGTGGACTTTGCGGCTCCGAAGCCTTAGCGTGTGACCTTCCAAAAAACCAAAAAAGTGGGGACATTCCTTCACTCCCTTTCCTGCCAACAAACATGTGATGGTCTCTCCCTCTCTCGGATTCTAAAACATTTTCTCTGTTGCTACAACTATTGTCTGGGCACTTAATTAAGAAAGCATATGGAATTCAGCGCAGTCCTTCTTGGGAAAGGATTAAATACTGTCTCTCTCCAGTGGTTCAAGTACCCGGACACTAGATTGGGGATCGCTGGATTGTATAAGAATCCTTCACTGGCTTGGTTTTATTGAGTGTGGTGGCCATACCTCAGGAAGACACAGCTCAGGGCCACTAGGCCAGTGCAGGAGAGAGAGAGAGCAGGAGAGAAGAGAGCTCAGGTAAGCTCACTGCTCATCTGTTGCCCAAGAGCCAGACTCAGCACTCACCTCCACAGATAGCAGATGCTTTCTAGACTGTTCTCCTGGTTGGTTGATAACACTTTCTTTCCTCCCTCTCCTACACACACACACACACACACACACACACACACACACACACAAACAAACACACACGCTCACATACTCTACTTCCCTAGCAAAAGTCCAGTGTGAGAAGCCCAGCCTTGGAAGCAGGTAAAGAAACCATCTGTGCCACCATCTGACTTGAGCAGATAAGGCCACCTGACAGGAGGAGCACAGATTGAAGCCTGCATGGTAACACTGGCAGAATCCTGTCAGTAGCCAGTAGGTCACGGGAAGCGCTTCCCCTGTGGCAGCTGAGAACAGTGGACAGAAGGCAACAGTCCCTTGCAAAACACTAGCACAGCTCAAGGAGGAGAGCCCGCGAAGGCTGCAAACCCAACCTCCAGTGCATTCAGGTGCCGCTGGCTCACTTGATGTTCACTGCTTCTCTGCTCCTTATCAGACCTCAAAATATCTACTTGACCAAAAGTTCCCAGGGGATTGGAGCTTGGGAGTCTGCGTGCTGCCTGTACAGAAGTCGTACCTGCTCCACATCCTGTCATTTCAGATAGGCAGGGATTTCTCGTGTAACAGCTGAGGCCAGCGACTAGCCTCCGGGGACAATGATTTATGCTGGGAAAAAAATGCCATAAAGTTGCTCATATCAGAGACCTTCAAATCTCAGAGGGTGAGAATAAAACCAAGAACTGTGGTTTGGGTGGAAACACAGAGAGTTGAGAGCCTGCTAGTTTATCAATCTGGGAATCTGGGGCCCTGGCAAGCTCAGGCCACATTCCAGTTAAAACACTTTATCTCAAAAAGAGTCAGAAGACCCTTCTCTCATTTCAACTTGTGAAACTTCATGGAGCCAAGGAGCAGAAAAGGGCATTTTGGGCTGCATTTGGGAAAAGAAAATTTGACACATCTAATGCTATTTCATTCAGCCAGTGCTTGTTTACACTGCATTTAGAAATTAGAGGTATTTGAGAAGTATTGCTAAAACTGGAGAAAATATAACTAGAAATATAATAACTGCCAGTATGACACAAGGACATTAGGCTAATAGGGTAATCACGGTATTTGCTGTCTCCTGCCACCCTCAGAACGACCACATGAGATAGCAACTGTTATTATGCCCATTTTATACTCAGGGAAACTGGTGCTTGGATGTCAAAATATTCCCTCAAACGATTCCTTTCCAGGGTCCACTCAGCCACGGTTTGATCAACTTTCCCTGTTGTTATTTTAAATGACATAGGCTCGTGTCTCATTCCTTCAGAAGCCTTCCCATCTTCTTTGTCACACTGTCACATTCTTTTTGTCAAACACTCTAGCCCCGCTGTTGCAGCTCTTCTTTGATGGTGCGTTTCAGTATCCACCATCTTCGTTGTGCCTTAAGCTATGTGGGTGCTGAAGTCACATGGTGTTTGCCCATGCTCCTCTGCCTTGACCCCTCTTGCTATCACAGGGACCCGTTAGACAGTTGCAAGTTCAGACCCAGTGGATTTCACAGCACTTATTTGTAGCTTAAAGAATGGAAAAGATACTTATGAACAACCTGGGGAATGTAACTAGTTGGGAGACTGCTTGCCCGCTGAGCCTCATGGTCCAGATCTGATGGCCAGCATCGAATAAAACAGATGGCAGTTTATGTTTCGAATCTCAGTACCCGGAAGTTGGAAACAAGAGGATAAAGACTGTAGTCACCCTTAGCAAAATAATAAACCCGAGGCCAGCCTGAACTACATGAGACCCTGTATCAAGAGAAGAAAGGGGGATATTTTACAAGCCAGTTAATTCATCTGGAGATTATAATCTACTAGTTTTGGTGAGAAAGCTTTCAAACTTACGTGTTTAAGGTACAAGGGTTTTTTTTCCAGTATTGAGAATTAAACCTAGGTTCCCCCATGCATGGATATCACTCACTCTACCACTTAAGCTACATCCTCAACTCACACTATTAGAAGAAACGAGTGAACCAGCATATAATGAGTGGCCTGTATATAAAATGGAATGTGCATTTTATAAATTTTTTTTTTTTGCCAACCTCTGCTTAATCAACCACAGCTAATGGCCACGTCTTCTTTCCCTAAGAGGAAGCAACGATTTGAAAAATGAAGATTGATTGAGCTGCAATATCTCCAGGGATACCTATTTATCATCATCAATGACCCTGGAACTATAAGCGTTTCAAAATCATTTACAGGAAAGAAATTCATTATTCACAAAACCGGTGTCAGGTGTGTCAAGGATGTGGCGAGGTCTTGCTATTCAGCACTTCTTCTCTCCTGCCTGCCTGTTGCTCAATCGAGTCCATATCTCCAGGATCTGAGGTAGGCAGTCCTCACAGTACGTTCCCAAAGAGAACTCTCCACACTGTCTTCAGGAGACCTGTGACAACTCTTGACTGCTGAGCTCTTTCAAATTTCAAATAAAAGATCAAAACTAAGTTTATTTGCTTTCCCTTGCTTAAGAGAACTTCTTCAGAGGCCCTGTTGATGAAATGGATGGATATGCTCACATGGGCAACTGAAGTTTGCTTGGAAGAGATAGTATCTATGCATTTTTAATGCAGCCTCTTCTGTTCCTTGTGTGCTATAAAAACACTGTTTCCATGGGCGTGCTGAAGCAGGCGTGTGTCCCGTGAGCTGTAAGACATTTGGTCACTAGTATTACCCGTCCCATGACTCTACTTTGGTTGCACATTTTAAGTGTTGATTTCATACTTAAAATGTTGCTCTCTTTGTACCTTCCCTACCTAAAAATAACTTCATCTAGATTGTCCCAGCAAAGGTATATCAAAGCTGGTATCAAGGAGGTTTGGGAAGTTGGCTCAGATCTTCCTGCACTAGAATGAGGGCCCATGTGTGGGTGCTGGGTGTGGTAGCTGCATCTGCAAGTCCATCACTACACACAGTGGAAGGTGGGTTATGGTCCCAGGGTCTTGTTAGTTTAATGAGATACTCTGTGTCAAAGAAATAAGTTGGAAACCAATTAAGGAAAACATACAACATAACTTCAGGCCTTTACACTTGAACATGTAAGTCCATCTGCACACACATACACACACACACACACACACACACACACACACACACACTAGACAGTGTACATCTTCAATATCCAAAAATATGGTGGGTTTGGCCCACTAAAAGATGAGTGTGCATGACTCTCATAATGGACCCTATCTAAGGAAGCATACAAAGTGAAAATCTGATTTTGTTCATCATTAAAATATTCCACACAAAATATTACCCTCCTGCAACAGACAGGAACCATGCCCTTTTAGAACGTTGAGAGTGGCATGAGGAAATCTGGAAAAACAGTTAATCGTCGGGAAAATGCCTCAGTCAGAACGCCTCGGGGACAGTGCTTCCTTAATTACTCACAGCCAAGTGTAGTCTAATTGTGCGTGGTAGATTAGTGTTATGTGTTGAAAGTCTCTACATAGCTCTGTAGTTCTAGGCTATCCTCGACTTGGCCTGACCTAAACTTTAAGAACAAAGAAAGACAGTAGATATCTGGTTTTTAAAGACTTTAAAGAGTGACTCCCACACCCCATGTGTCCTAGGGAAGGGGATGGGCAAAGCAGTATTAAGAACGTTAGCTCAGTGGAGCTCTGTGGGTATAAGTTGCAAATGAAAGAAATTTTTCCAGTGGCAGGAAGATATCCATCATGTTATATAAGTGGCATTATAAAACAGATAAAACACAAAGTCCAAAAAAGCAATAAGCAAGCCTTCTGGAACTAAGTTGATACTGCAAAACTCTAGATTATGAATCGTGTTTATACAAGGCTGAGCCTGGAAAAAAAAAGTTAAACTGTTCCAAGAAGGGAAACATAGTAAACCATGTGTTCCATCCATCGTAGGCTCATGGGAATGTAGATCTGTGGATTATAGATTTGGCTACCCATGAATGCTAGTGACTCTAAAACGGTACATGATCCTCATCTATGCAAACTCTTTTGTAAACAGTGTCCAGAGTCCAGCTCTAGGAGTCAGAGCCACTGCTTGCCCACTGCTTGCATTTCTACGTAGTGATAAGCTGCCCTTCACGTTATGCCTCTGCATAGAAACTGTCCAGCCAAGACTCACAGGGGCTAAGCAACTAGTTCAATGGGCCTGAGACATGCAGGAAGCAGTGGTAAGGACCACAGCCTTGTCATAAGGAGCAGCTGCCAGCCATGCTGCTGAGAGAAAATTAGGGGCTGACTTTATGAAAGGAGCCAGAAATGTAGGACTTTGGTGTAAAAAAATTACATTTTTTAGCATACTGAACTAACCCAAACATATTAAAACACTACATACAGAAAGAAATCCCAGCATGTCTCCTAGATAGAGCTGGGGTTTGTCCTATCAATATAGGATCCTTTCTTTGACCTTTAAAAGCATGATTGGAAAATAATTAATGTTCCTCTTGTGATGAGGAAGGAGGTAAGGGTGACCTCTCATCATTTTCCCTGAGGAGGCAACTCGGCTATTGTCAGGCTTGACAATCATGGGTCATGTAGTAGGGTGAGTGGTGCCCCTGCCCTGCAAGAGAGAGATCCATGTTCTAATCTGTGGGACCTGTGGGTTTTGATAGTTTATTTCGATAATGATCTAGATGTAATTAAATCAAAGACATTTGTATGAGACCACCCTGGATTACCTAGGGAGGCCTTACATTTAATGACCTTATAGAGAACACATGCAGGATGGACTGAAGAACATGGGAACATTTGGAGACTGGGCAGAGAATGGTTACAGGGTCTCAAGTCACAGTACACCCCCAAAGCACCAAAAGCTAGAAAAAGCACAGGACACAATTCCTACTGGCACCTTCAGAGGGATCATAGCCCCAAAAATGCTATCACTTTGTCCTTCTGGCTCTCAAAACTGTAATGATAAAACTGTAGCCATATTGTTGTGAGTCTCCAAATTTGAGGTCATGTTTTATGGCTGCTACAGGAGGGTAAGAAAGACCAGCAGCATCAAGCCTCTTCGTGGGGTGTTTGTAAGCAAACCCCTACCTCCTGGTATGCAAATGTACTCCCTTTATTAAGAAATTATACCCCAAACTATAAAACAGCTTCTCCGTTTAAACTGGAGTCTTCATGACATCATTTTAAATAAAATGTTCATGTAACCCAAGGAAACGGATAAGCTGCAGAGAATAATGTCACGCAGGGGAGAGTTACACTGAAAACCAAGCATGCCTTGGCTGCTAGGGGTCTGCACTAGGAAGGCAGCTAAGTTAGGAGTGCCTCCAAAGTATGATCATGGCAGTTATTCTTTCTTCCTTTCTTCTACCCTAAATGTCAGGACCATCACTGAGACCTTTTTAATGGAGTCAGAGGCTGTTGAGGCAATAGCCTGGCGTGTCATGTGCTTTCTCACCAAATCGCGTAGGACCAGAATTCCCCTCTCCTTTAAGTCCCTATAGGCCTTTCTAACTTCTTTTTCAAAATATAACATATTGTTATTCTTTGAGAGGTTCATCCGTATATCCATCATATTTGGAGCGTATTGACTCTTTAGCACCTTTTAAGGCTTCTTTGTTCATCCAACATATGTTGTGTACCTCTCTTTTTCAGTCAGTGTAGACCCTAGGGTAAAAAGGTGTCCATTTTCTCTCAAGGAGCTTGCTTTTAAGTAGAAGAGGAAGGATGAAGCAAGAGTCATCGAGGCAGGTGATGAATGCTAGACTAGAGACAGGCACACCGTGCTGGTTTTGTCATCTTTATTGTTTTGCTGTTTGTGGGGGCTACCGAGCAAACCTATGACTCTGGACACGCTAAACAAGTATTTTAATCCAGATCTCCAACCCCACAGCTCCATAGGCTGAAAGAAAAATGTTGGCTGTGCAGTAAATGTTGTTCCTGTGCTAACTGCTCTGTTGGTAACTTTGTGGTACATCCCTGCCCATCAGGGAAAGACTGATGGAGAAG
Organism: Acomys percivali; assembly: GCA_907169655.1. Taxonomy (NCBI): domain Eukaryota; kingdom Metazoa; phylum Chordata; class Mammalia; order Rodentia; family Muridae; genus Acomys; species Acomys percivali. Next base: position 21,478,394 of record OU015758.1, on the reverse strand, counting down.
CACTCTTCTGAGCCACTTTCTCCGACCACACATCTTGTCCCATCTTTCCACTGGCCCATTGTTCTAACTACTTTATTTATGTAGATGTTTGGTTGCCTCTCCCACAAGCCTTGAGACAACAGAGCTCTCCAACTGAAGAAGTCCCATACCTGGCGTCATGTTGGTTCTACACAGAAGTTCCAAATACCAGCTTTCAGCCTTTGAATGATTTTATTCCTCTAGCCCTTGATTTTTTTTCTTCTGTACAATGAATATCATGGGAAGACTTCGTTGAGAAACGTAGCCAATAATAAGTAAAGTTAAAAAACATGGAGAATATATTTGTTTAGAGTAAGGAAGTGATTCCTAGCTGTAATTTTATTATAAACTTTGTATTTACAGGATGAAACCCTCCCCTGGGCATTTAATAGGCTTGCAAGAGTGTCTAATTTGAGTATAATTGAAATAACTTGAATAGGTTCAAAATACATTGCTTCTACTTTGATGTGTCACCACAGGGTCTATGTGAGGTCACCACCAGGCAAGTATGGGACAGTCTGAAAGAGATAAATAAGGAACCTGCACCCGGTGCGAGTAGTAGAGGCAGTTCCACCAAGAGCCCAAGACGACATTTTGTGACTCAGCGTCACTCACAAGTCATGAACCTTAGTTGGTGTGACAGTCTGGCCTCTGTCTATGCAGCTCTGTAGTTTGATCTGACAAAGATAGGCCAGCTATGCTCAGAGGCCATGTACTGTCAGCTTACAGACATACTTGCCCCCTGGCTCCGTTGTCTCAGAGAAAGAGACATTCCAAGCTCAGCTAGAATATGGATGTAGCCAAAGCTTCAGAACCTTACCAGCAGGTTTCATGGGAATGGGTAGTAACAGCACAATTCCTACAGACAGGTCAGTAAAAGGAAAGTTTCAGGACAATTTAGAATTTTTTTCAGTGATTTAAGTTTTTTTGTTTTTTATGTGAACTATGAAAAACGTTATGATGTGTAAAGACCCGAAGTCAAGAAGCCACAATGGCTCCTCCCCTTGTTGCTTGACCGTAGCATAAATGGAGAAAGCCTCTAAGCTCTCACTCTGCAACACCACAGGATCATTTCAACACAAAGAGAGGTCACAGTTCCTAAGATGGCCCTGGATGGATAGGAAAGAACTTAGGTGTGGGCAGCCAGGATGTGAAACCAGCCAAATTGAGGCAGACTGGTCAAGGTACTGATGTTTCATGTCAGAGAGACTCAGAAAGCGAAGGGACACTGCATAGATTTGCCAGGAGAGTGGTGGGGTTTGACCCATGTTGGGGTGACTGTAGATATTTGCCATATTCCAGATGAAGGCTTTGGGATACCTAGTGATGGAGACCCAAAGAAGGGGTCACCATGAACACCTTGAACCAGTAGTAAAAGTCATTTTAAATCCTGTGCTTAACTCTAAGACACTCCCTTTTCTTACGCTTGGAGGATCCACTGGTCTCTTCATAAGCAAAAGTTGCTTATGCACTTTTCAAAAGTTCCATAACTTCCGAAGCGTTTGTAACAGGGCAGTATTGACACCTAGTTTGTTCACTGGGTGAAGAGACTGGGGTAGGGAGGGCTTACTATATAGGTGCTAGTCACAACGACTGACAGGAAAGGTGGCTCTATGTCACACATCAATGTGCCAACCAGAGAAGAGAAATGTAAAATTGAATTGAATTTTAAGCTAGTGTAAAATCTTGACATAAACCATTTTAATAAAGACCCAAAGAGAACTTATAAAATGATTCCATACGTCAAAATATAAAATGTAACACGGCAGGTTTTTATGTGTCTGATTTTGTGTCTGGGAAGGAAGAGCATGACCTCAGAACCTTTGGGCCCTGGGCCACGCGAATCCTCAGGAGCCTGGCTTATGGCTCAGAAAAAAATTTTCCAAAGTTCCTCTGCAAAGCCACTTGGTGTCCTTTGGTCAGGTGTATTTCTGCTTACCTCCTGCAGCGCGGCTGCCTGAGTGAACTGAGCAGGTGTGTTCGTGTGAGATAGAGAGCATTTTTACCTGGATTTTCTTTTGATGCTTTTCCAACTGGCCTTGAAACTCTCAGGCATTATATTTTTGGGCAGATGAAGTAAACGTGTCTGCTTTTGGTGGTGTTGGCTGCTGTTGTTTCATCCAGCGGTGATTCGCAGGATTTGCCCATGTGTCTGGGGTTCGGATGGGTGATGCGTCTCATTTCCTTGACTTTTAAGTTCCCACTTAGCACATGTCTGCTCTGCTCCCCTTGTCTCTCTGGGTCCTTCATTTTGCTGCCAGGAGTTAGAAGTACAACAGGCGAGTTGTCCTGGGGTGAGTCATTGTGGGATCTTTTGAGCAGGGGTGTTGTTGGGGGCTGAGGGGGGGCGCGGATCAGAATCAAGGAAGGCATATCAATGGGCTTTGCCAGGTTGGGGTGTTTATCTGATGTTCACTTCTGTCCATTGTCAAGGAAACGCTTTGCCAGTGCACTCATATCTGAGAAATAAAATGCACCAGTGTGTTGTTACACGCATACACTACCATGTCTGAACTAACTCTTGACACATCAAATATTTCGCCCCCTCAGTTCTCACTCATGTGCTGTCCCCACAGCCTATATCCAGTTCCTTTGCTTGGCAGAATTCTGCAAAACACATGCTATCCATTGCTGGAATTATCTGGCTCATGGTATGTCAGTATTGATTTGTTTCTAGTGGTAGCTTGTCCTAAAGTGTGAGTAGAAAACAGTGTTTTTGTAGCAAATTGTTGCGTAGTGCATTCTATATATGGGAACTCAGAGGAAAAAAGGCCTAATTCAGCAATAACAATGCCCCACTCATCCCCCACCACCAAAAAAAAAGCTAGCCACCAGCAATTGTTCAAATGACAGCAGTGCCATTTCTCCTTCGTGACCCTTTAAACTGCTGTTGCCCCCCGAATCTTATTTTATTAGGAATCCATTTACTACCTGGCCTTTCCTGACGGGATTTTTTTTCTTTTCTAGTTCGAGCAGTTTCTAAACAAAAGTCTAGTATAGTTCCAGAGAAAAACAAGCATCAAAATAGATTGATACCCAGTAAATGAGAATTTAGGATGGTTCAAGAATGATGAGAGCCTGAAGCAAAATGGTAAGGCTGGATGTGCTGACTGTGTCCAGGGAACAAAAGAAAAGAGGGCGTGAAAAATGACCTCAGGATCCTGATTACTGGGTGGATGCTAATGGCCTAAGACAAGAAACATGTTGGGGTGTAGGGAATAAAAACTGCAACTCAGCTATTTTGAAGTTGAGATGTTGGTAAGACACTGAGGCTGGCGTCCACTGAGACTAACAATGTAGATACCAAGACAGGGTTGTATTCTGGAGGGGACCTGTGCTAAAGGGGAAGGAAATTGTCTTCAAGGCAAGAGGAAGCAGCCTACAGAGAGAGGCTCTGGCCTCCTGTCACTTCACAACTGCTGGTGTTGTCTCCAGTGGAGACCGAGAACTCCCACGGAGCCAGGATGTTGCCCAGCACAGCACTATGCAATGACGATCCATTCCCCACTAGATTCAGACTTAGTCTTCCAATCCTTGTAACAGAGCCACCAGCCTTCCAGAGGCGAAGGTTTGACAAATATTGACCCAAGACACCCAAAAGAAACACCTAAAAGTCATGACCTGGATAATGCGTATGTAATAAGTACAAGTTAAAAAAAATTTTTTTTAATGTTTTTTACTTGGGAGTCCTATATCTAACCTCTTTCTGAAAGACATCATTTAAAATCTCACCCTCTAATCAAAGGATCCAAGTTCCTTCTAATAAGAAAAGCTGAAATATAAACAAAGAGTGAGATGAAATGCTCTTCATTTTATTTATTAATGGACCAGGCTATATAGAACATAAACCTGGAAAGAAAGTCTGTAAGAGAAAAACAAATTAATAGCAGAGTTGGGAATCTAGAAGTAGATTTAGTGACCTACACAACCTGGACAGCCCATCCCTCCCCAGCAGGGACACTGTCCTTGATGAAGTTTCTTACCAGAGATAAAGAAACTCGAAAATGATTAGGACAATCTCAGTGCTTTCCCTTCCTTCCTTCCTTCCATCTCTCCTTCCTTCCTTCCTTTTTTTTTTTTCTTTTTTTTTTTTTTTTTTTTTTTTTTTTGTTTTTTTGTTTTTTTTGTTGTTGTTTTTTCAAGACAGAGTTTCTCTATTTAGCCCTGGCTACCCTGGTACTCACTTCGTACACCACACTGGCCTCAAATTCACAAAGATATACCTGCCTCCCAAGTACTGGGATTAAAGGCGTGCACCACCACTGCTCGGCCAGACCAATATTCTATCATTGTCTTATTATGAATGATATAGATTCTCATCAGAAAACACAGCAAAATGACAAAATAAAATTTACGAACGTTCATAGTTTCCCCACCCAAAGATAGTTTGTGTAAACACTTCACTGAATAGTTTTTCCATTCATTCTAGATAGAGATTAAAAATGACAGCTATAGGTAATATATTGTAGTTATCAATATTGTTCTATTTGTTATGGTCTGAGTGTGAAAGGCTTTGCACCGGCGCTTGTATTTGAACAAGCCATGCCCTGCTGGTGGCCCTGTTTTAAGAACCCATGGGACCTTTTGAAAGGAGATCTAGCTAGAATACACTAGGCCATAAGTGGAGGGTTTGAGCGTTATAGCCCCACCCTCCTTCTCCCAGAGATCTCTACTTCTGGATCTGCTGAGGTGTGAAGAGGATGCCACAAGGTCCCACAACCTTGGAGGATGCTGCCCTCCACCACTCCTTCCTCCCCTTAGTGTCCATTAAGTGTATCCCCTGAGCAGAGAGCTAAAATAAAGCCACCATCCTTGGAATCGCTTCCATCAGATATTCAGTCACTCAAAACCGAGAGAAACGAATGTGTTTGAAGATAAATACAGACGCAGTTATGTTTATTATACACCACTGTTGGCATAGCTACTGCACACAGCTACAGAAATTGTTGAGAATGGGTGTTTTATTTTATTGGGTGGAAAGACATATTCATGATCTGCCTTCTGCAAATTAAGACCTACCTTGCTTCACCGTTCCCCACTTAGGATTGAAATCCCCATTGGGTGTTCCCCACCAGGCCTGTCCTCTCTCCGCACTGTGCTTCTCCAGTGAGCCATTCCTCTGTGGGTAACCCAGTCCAGGGAGACCTCAGATTTTCCTACCACAAAGAACTGGCTGCTCCTTGTGTTTGGGCCGAAGGGAACAAGGTCTGCTAATGTCATGCTGGTACATTCAAGCAGCCACTGTGATTTCCTTTCACCCTCTTGGACTCAGGCATGACCTGTAATATCATTCCTAGTGGCAAATATCCTTCCCAAAATGGAACTGATTGGGGTCTTGGGTGGGATGACGAAAATACTACTATGCACAGATCATAGTTGAAAGTGTTATTTATACCACTGAAGACATGAGAACCAACCCTTGAAGCAACTCTTTGAGGCAAATACTACTGTTAGCCCAGCTTACACATGAGGAACACAAGGCTTAAAAAGATATCTGAACTTTGGCTCAAGCCCAAAGGTTGCCTGATACCTTACTGAGAATCAGGCTATATTGTCTCTATTGGGGGAGAATTTCTCACAATTGGGGGAGAGTTTTTCACAGTAGGTGGAGATGAGGGTATTAGGAAACTCCCGTGGCATGAACTCTAGACCCTAAATTCTTCTTTCCCAAAGTTTCAGTTCTTTCTAGCTAAGAAGGAACTATTAGCAGCTCAGGAGAAGGATCTTGAGCAAGCAGATTAGAAAGCTTGTGCGTCACTCACAAGCATGTGTCCATGACAGAAGCCAACGAGAAGAGCTTCATCGGCTTAAAATTACATGATTCTCCCCAGGATGGCTTACAAGTTTGGCTCCATTTGATGACTACTTTGTCTTTGTATATCTGATAGTATGCATGCTCCTCTTCAGGGTGCTGAAATTTTCATTCATAGAAGGCTGGCTTGGCTTTACCTACCCAGAGCACTCCTTCCCTCTAGGGAAGACTGAGCAATTACACTGAAAGGCTCTGGGTCAGGCTCACGTGTATGTTTAGTCTATTGTTGCTGAAATAGATTGGGTCACAGCAAAGGGCTTCCTATCCTTAAAGATAATTCTTCTTTGTTGGCTATCTTCTGAAGTTGAGGTTTTATTAACGTTGCTTCTGATATCCTTCCTCCCCTCCTATCACGGGATTATTTGCAGACTGAGATTGGACTCCATTGTTCCATGTTGGGTAAATGTACACCTTGTTCTCTGAATCTTGGTTTGATAAGGACTAACAGGAAATTTAAAAAAAAAAATTGAATAAGGAGTATAAATCTGGGTCTCTCAGCAACAGAGTACCCAAAGTGGAGTCTTGAAGCATGTAACACACATATGTCACAAGTGTTCTTTTCACTTGCCCCAAATTCACGTAATAATGATTCCATGGAGATGATTCAGGTGACTCAATTATGAGGGCAGATGTTGGGACATAGTTATCTAAGGCATGCCATTGGAAAGCAGGGTGTAAAAAGTGCAGGTGACAGGTGGAATCACCATTTTCTGCATTACATAATCCTGCGCAGGTGGTGTCAGCAACACAGAAAGATTAGGCACTGGTCAGGAAAGGAGCAGCTTTTTCATTGTAGCTGATAAGGAGGAGGGCTGGTAAGGAGATAAGTATGCCATAAAATGGAGCCCTTCTGCTTCCTGTCTATCATCGGGGGGTGGGGGGCTTCATTGCTGCTGTGAGTCAGGGGCCAGCAATGATTGCAAGGGCAGCTTAAGAGATTGGAGAGTGCTCATCTGGGTGGAGAAGGAGACTAAAGATGGGCAGATTTTTGAATGATACATGTTACCAAAAGGACAGGGTGGGACTAGAGGGTCCTAATTGCTTAGGGACAACAGTGGATAGTCAGTGAACAAATTAAAACTAGCAAATAACCAGGCTGGCCCCAGGCTGGAGAGTGGGGAGGCAGATGCCGCAGAAAGACAATGGATGGTGATGGATTTGTGCCCAGTCGGGATAAGAAAAGAACCAAAGCCACAGCTAAGGATTGTCAATCAGGAAAGAGGGCCTGGTAGGCTGAAAGGCAACACTTGCCTTGTAAGCACAGTACGAATAAGGACAGAAGAGAGCAGAAAGGTTAGAAGTTGATGAGCAATTGGTAAATCATACCTTAATGTGTTAGAGGAGATAAAAGTTTCAGTTATTACAACCCAAAGTGAACCTACCAATGGAAGCGGCCAAAGAAAAGCGACCAAAGTGACCAAAGAGAAAGAACCTGAGGAGCTAAAGATGCCAGCACCTGGAAGTAAGTTTATTTTTTTAAAAAAAGCAAAATTTTGGCATCAAAAATACCTATGTTGATGCCCATGGCTCTTTTTTTTTTTTCTCCTGGTAATATCTTGTCTTTATTTTGGTGGTATAGCTCAATTCCAATGCTTGCAGAACAAGAATGAAAACAAATATGTAGACAGAAACCTGAAAATTCTCACTGAATATGGAAAATGGCCAAACCCATGTGGCCAGCCTCACGTCTTCATGTTATGACAATGTGTGCTTGTCTCATCCCCTCTTCTGAGCTATTTATGTCTTAAAGAGAAGTGTGTGACTTGCTGTCTGGGTATCCCAGTACAAAATGCCCACACAGTATCATGGATCAATAACAGTGTTGAATAGTTCCACTATACCCTCAGATGTTCATGTTCTGTGTACATAAAAGCTTGTGCTGCTGATGCTTAGATGTCCATATATAATTGTACATGTGCTCTTTCAATCTCCTTGCAAAAAGCTACAAGGTTTCAGATTGCTTGAGAGAGGAGGTTTAGATGACATTGGAGACAGGGACAAATCTCCTATAGGCTCCAAACTTCCCCTTCAGTGCAGGGCCCAGAGCATAACACACAGCAGTGAACCCCGTGTTAGAGAGCTTGCTCATCGCCTTACAAATGATATGTTCTGACCACTAAGAGTGAAAATCAACAAAGGCCAGCATCACATTAGAGCAAAACCATGTCTGTACCTCCAGATCCCCACATAGACCCAGTGTCCTGTCAGACTCTTCACTTTAAGGTTAATTTACTACATAATTTTTTGTTCTTGTGAAGGCACGCACTTGAATTAAATCACAAGTAATTTACCTCCTAGTTGGGAGACACTCACTAGATTGTTAGATAATGTGTTCCAAATGCTGGTGACTTCTAATCCAGAAATGAGAAGTGGTGTGGTTTTGATAGCATTCCACGAACTGTTCCTAGCCAATCTCTGACATTGTTGAAGGGTTGGGAACACTTCCACTCAGTGAAGGGACATAGTGACAAAAGAGCAAAATTCTTGTAAACACTGGAAGTGCAGGCCTGGGCTGGACCAGGCCAGGCCATCTTCCCCTTGGTGAACTCTATATTTGGAACAGAGCGAAGAGTACCAGGGCAGGGGCAAGCCTTGGAGCATACATCAAGATTGAGGGTTTGACAATACATATTTTTGGTGACCATCTGGGGATTAAATTAACATATTTAAAGTTCAAAAGGGAATAGAAATTCATTACCAGAATGGGAGAGGTCATTTTTTTCCTGGATGACTCCCAAGCAGAAAATTGAGAACAGAATTTGTTGCAGTAAAAACCCAAAGGGATTGTTTTTCCTTCAAGGAAGCCAACAGATGTTTTTGTTCTTTGTAGAGCCAACTCTCGGTTAACCAGCACTTGGGCACTTAGATTTTTTGGTTATTTTGCTTTTCCTTTTTATTTCACAAAGCCTGAAAGAGAATCTCTCTAATCTGTGCTTGAGGAATTTTTTCAGTTTTTTAAAAGACTATCTACCATAAGTTGATCAGAGCAAATTATGTTTATTTCCTGTTTATCAACTTGTCCTAAATTTCTTCTCATTATTTCCTTTGTGCCAGCACATAAGTGCATCCTTAGAGCTTCACACTTTCCTACCCCTTCTCCAGTGCCAAGTTATTCCCAAGCAACCGCCAAAGCACCCCTCTTTGTGTGGCACTAAATCAGAAATTAGGTAAAATAAAGGAATTCTTAATGATAGGAGGAGACATAGTCCTGAATATAACAGAAGTCCTAAATTACTGAAATGTTGTCTTTTCTAACTTAAAGCATCTGTGTGTGTGTGTGTGTGTGTGTGTGTGTGCATATATAACACCAGACAGTAATGTCATTCAGTTGTACTACTCAATCAAAAACTTCAAGTCTCATGATCTTGATCTTGTAATCCTCACGTGATCAATATACCCCTATGAGAAAGAGGAAAAGACACCTATCCGGCCTTTTCACATCATTACTTCATTCAGTTTTCTCTGTAATATGAATAGGATAGTATTAGCCTCACTATACAGATGACATCACTAACGTGTAAATAGATTACTAGCTCTAGTGGTGTTGTCAGCCAACTGTGCAACTTACTGGTGCCTGGCACCAAAGCCTTATTTGTATTATACCTTTACCTCTCCCTCAGTCAAGAAAAGATGTGTGACGGCTTCAAACATTATTCAACCAACGTTATTGGCCAGTTGATTTTTTTTATGTGACTATGGGATCTCAGGAATCATCTAATTTAAGAGCTTTTGAAATGATGACCACAGTAGTATCAAGTCAGAAAGAAACCTGGAATAAATATAGAAGAAGAGAAGAATGAAATGTAGACCATGTCTACATTTGACTACGAGCTAATGCTGATTTGATCCGGCATCCAGAAGTAAGGGAAGTGTGGGCTTTGTATGACCCAGAGCATGTACAACTCAGAGCACTACACAGAAAGGAACCCAAGATTCCTGGTGGTAACAAGGATGAGTCAGAAGTGAGAGGGAAGGGAAATTCAGCCAGCTAACCCTTTTGTTATGCTACTGAGGAAACTGCTGATGTGACAAATTGTGATGTCTCCCTGTGACAGCTTCTCCCCAAAACTGACAATTTGGTTGAATAACGATGCTGAAGACAAGGGCAAAATTGAACAAACTTGCTTAAAATAAACCCAGCCATAACTATCTAAGGACTATTTTTTCATTTATCTGTTTGCTTTCTGTTGTTGCTTTGTGTTTGTTTGTTTGTTTGTTTGTTTGTTTGTTTGTTTTTCCAGACAGGTTTTTCTGGGTAGCCCTATCTGCCCTGGGACCCATTCTGTAGACCAGGCTGGTCTTGAATTCAGAGATTGGTCTTTGGAGAGCGGGGGTGAAAGGCATTGGCCACACCATGTCTAGCACTGTTTGACTATTTACCTGCCACTGGTACCAAACTTCAGTCGTAGGAGATTTCCTCAGCTTATTAGGCACTGTGTTTGATTTAGTTACCTGATTTAATCATCACAACACACTTCACAGCAACATCATTATTCTAATTTTGCACAGGAGGAAATCAGGATCAGGTAATTTGCCCATGGTTAAATAAATTGAAGAAACAGAGGGAAAATCCGTGTGTGTTGACTCTATCTGGAACTCTTGCCATGTTTCAGAAAAGGGCACAAAGTGTGCTATCATCACATATTTTTCCCCTGAGAAATTAAGATCTTTAACCAGCATCAGCAACCTGTCCCAGATCCCATAAATATTTCCTGATAAAGCAGAAACTATAGCCCCAGTTTCATAGCCCACCCAGCACCATGACACTGCGCACTGTGTTTTTTGCTCTCCTGCCTTTTCCTTAGACGGCACACAATTTACCTTAAGATCTTGAAAGCCCAATCCAGACAAATCGGCTTTGCACTGGCAGCTTCTGTTGCCCTCTTGTACAAGTTGCAGTCATAGTCACCCACTTGCTCCGACCCCCCGAAGGCCCAGCTTTATAACCGGATAGTGAAACTAGATCTGAAGAATGAGAGAAACCGGGAAATCAATGCCCACAGGGCAAAACCCTTAGCCTTGTCATTTTACGACATCTTGGTTCTTCCCTGGGGATTTCTGTATCTGTGCACTGAGTTTTTTTTTTTTCTCATGTATTCTTTAAAAATCCCCTTTAATGGAACAATACAGACTGTCCCTTTGTCCCCCCCCCCCTTTGTCCCCTCTTTGTCCCTCTTTCCTACGCGGCACCACAAGACCCCAGCATTGGCTCACCATGAGTAAGCCCCTCCACCCCCGCCCCCTGTACAGAGCTCATAACCTGCTCTAACACTTAGCCTACAGGCCCTGCCACGTTTCTGCCTCTGTTGCCCTTTTACCCTTTCCAGAAGGTCAGAATGGGGATTCCAAGATATTTTTATCCTCTAGAGATATCAAGAATTCTAAGAACTAAATTCATTTAAATACTTTTTAGACATGACCTGATCACTTTAATGTTGAAAACTATGGAATAAAACAACAGCAGCAACAACAAAAACATCCTACATCTCAGAAATTGGAAATATTTTCTAACTAGTGGAACAGAAGAGAAATCTGATCAGAAAGCAAGAACGAGGCTAATGTGTTCATAGCAGAAGCCGTAATAAACCTTGCAGGGCTGACAGAAAATTAATATTACATTGTTAAAAAGGAAAACTGAAGACACAACCACTTGAACAGAGTGTTGTGGAGCATTAAAAAACTCCGAACCAGACAGCACTTAGGATGACAGAAATACAGAGAACTCCACTTAGTGTGAACAACAGGCTCTTAAACACAATACAAAAGCAAACTACACCACATGGGTGCATGCAGCTCTCCAGTGGCTTTATTTGGTGTCAGCTAGTGAAAGTCCCAAAAGAGAAGATAGTTGGTGCTTTCTCATTGGCTAAGCGTAAGGTTTGGTTTACTGGTTATTTCCTAATAGGTTTGTTTGCATGCATAGGAACCCAGAATACTGGAGAGCTCTCAGCCCAATACCCAGCTGATTAATTAATTCAATAAGATAAGTAAGAAACAAAGAACTGCTTCTGCAGCTTATGAAATAACCTACCAAAGAAATCCAATAAAACTATAAAGACAGCAGGTAATTAATTATAAACCAAAAGTATGATAAAGCAGAGGAATAAATCTGAGAACAAAAAATTCAGTAGAAGAGGGAAGCTGCCAGCTAATCTTATCAAGACCAAACTGAAGTATGAAAAAAAAAAAAAAAATTCGCTGGGACAGAGGAGAGGGAAACAGTCAGTCCTTCAAAGTAAATACAAACAATAGTAATGTAAAAGTAAAAAAATAAAAATAAAAAATGTACCCTAGGTGAAATGTGTGGTCCTTCAGAACGGATTTCAGAAAAGGGGATACAAATCTAATAGACTGATTTCCCACACAGAAATGTAGATACCCGCTAAAGCATTATTTCCTGAAACATCTCCATTTACATTTCTGAGACTTTCTTTGTCCGTTTAGAGGAGTATTTTTCTATTAATGCACTACTGAAGCTACATGTCTAAAATATTTTAGTATAAAATTTAACCAGGAAATTTAATCTTGGCCAAATATTATTTTGTATTCAGGAAGTCATGACTAAAATGATTTTTAAAGTCATATAGAGGAAGTTGAGATTAATTAAATAATGATGTCGAGAGAAGTCTAATCAATACTATGTTAAAATATTTATGACAGAGATTAAATATTTTAATGTAAAATTTCATTAAAATATTAAAAAGATAAAATGTTTATATAACATTAAAGCATGAAATATTTTTATGTATGAAATGAATCTAGAAACTATACTTGAGATTGAAAAATTAGAACATAAAAGTCAAATTTTCCATATTAAAAATACCACAAACAAAATAAATAGAAAAATTATTAATCAAGAAAAATATGTAACAAGGGCTGACTTCCATAATAGTTATTAAAAATCTATTTTCTAAACTAAATATTTGAAATGTTCAAAGATAGTCCCCTTTAAAAATGCAGTAGAAGCTGAGCATCGTGGCGCACAGCTTTAATCCCAGTACTCGGGAGGCAGAGGCAGGCGGATCTCTGTGAGTTCAAGGCCAGCCTGGTCTACAAATGGAGTCCAGGACAGCCAGAGCTACACGGAGAAACCCTGCCTCAAAAAAAGAAAGAAACAAAGAAACAAAGAAAGAAAGAACAGCAATATTCTAAACACAGGAGGTGCTCATTCTCATTCATCATAGAATCACATACATGCACATTCAAGTATCAGGCATGCAGTCTTGATAGCATATCTATTGTACATATATGGAGATGTAGCCACTCTGGCATGTGTTTTGGTAGGAACCCCATAACCTCTTGGGATAGCAATGTGCTTTAAAAAATAAAAAATAAAAAATAAAAAATAAAGGAGGAAAGAAGGAAGGAAGGAAGGAAGGAAGGAAGGAAGGAAGGAAGGAAGGAAGGAAGATATCTTAATACAGCAATTCTATTTTCGTTTTTATGAAACAGAGCTTGATAGCCCTGGCTATCAAGCCAGACTTGGTGGCACATACCTTTAATCCCAGCACTCAGGAGGCAGAAGCAGGCAGATCGCTGTGAGTTCGAGTCCAGCCTGGTCTACAAAGCAAGTTCCGGACAGTCAAGGCTACACAGAGAAACCCTGTCTCGAAAGAAATAAACCAGCCCTGGCCATCCTGCCACCAGAGTGCTAAGATTAAAGGAGCCCACCACCATGGCTATCTTTAACACAGCAATTCAACAAGTAACTTATAGTAAAAGTCAGGTATAAAATCAATGCTTTTTAGTTAATAGTTGATAGTAGTTGAAAATCACCTGGAATAATCTAAATATTGGGGAACTAGCTAAATACAACATGAAATACTCAAATATGGAACACCACATGGGCACTGAAGGAAAACAAGGTAGTTTGTTGTTAAGTTAAACCCACAACAATATAACTGACATAGAATATAAGCATGATGGGGTGGGGGTGCTATAACATTAACTTCTGTTAAATACCTTCAGTGAGGAAAGTTTCCTACCACTGGAGAAAAATTTAGAAACTTTTCTGATCACTTAATGAATACACAATTTTATTTTTACATCACTTTAGATCACCAATAGAATCCTAATTAATACCTCTAAATGGATACTTCTATGTCATAGTTGATACTGGCAAGTTAGATTCACTGCTGTCCTCTGTGTCCAGGAAAGGTGTCACATGTCTTTTCCTGGGGAAACGTGAACAAGCATGTCTGTTCTCCACAGACCAAAGAAATTATTTCACCCAGCTTCATCTTGGTGAACTACTGAGGTCATTGGGAAGCATGGGAAATGGGCATTTTGGGGAACTTGAGTGACTTGTTCAGAGACAGCCTCACAGATGAAAAGTCCCATCATGGGTGACAATTCACAAAGGTTGTATCACTGCCAGGTGCAGCGGATCATTCCTGTCACCTCAGCACTCAGGGAGGCAGAGGAAGGTGGATCTCTGTGAGTTCGAGGCCAGACTGGTCTACAAAACCAGTCCTGGACAGCCAAGGCTACAACAGAGAAATCCTTTTTCAGAAAAAGAAGGAAAGAAAGAAAGAAAGAAAGAAAGAAAGAAAGAAAGAAAGAAAGAAAGAAAGAAAGAAGGAAGGAAGGAAAAAATTATTACCATTGTAGGTCTCTACACAATATAATCTATTATTTTATCTAACAAAATTAGTAAGGAGATTTTTTACAAAATTGCCAAATTTTACAGATAATAGCCACTAAACTATTAAGAATTACTAGATGTGATTTTATGTAGGAATAAACAGATGAACCAATCAAGCACAAGGGAAATTACAGGAAAAAACCTTAGGCTTTTGCTCTCACTATGATAAAGGTGAGCCTCCAATTAGTAGATGGTAATGTATCATTTAGAAAGCGATGTGTAAAAAGCAGGCCAGCCATTTGGAGAAGTACATTTATTCCTTAACCAAGTTTAAGTTAAAATTTTAAGTGAAAGAAATAAATACACAACATAGTCAAACTATTCTTATTTCTGACTTCTCAGTGGGGAACACATCTTAAGTTTATATTAAAATAACTGCTAATATGACACCACAGTGGGTAGACTCGCTACTGAACCAGGATTCTCCAGCAAACCATGAAAACGGAATACCTTTCCCAAGGCAAAGGAAATGTTTTTCTAGCAGGTAATTGCTTCTGTGGTCCTATCCCTTGAGCTATCCTTCTTCGCCATGGAAGGAGCTGAAATTTGGAGCCTGTCACGTGCTTTTTTAGTTTTAGCTGAGGCCAATAGAATATTGTCCACAAGGACGTTTGAGACAGGTCTGTTGATCAAGTTTACACTGTAAACCTTTCCACAGCCATTGCCAGCAAAACACTGTGGTGGTGGCTGTATGTGAGCTAGTTGATTTATTCTTTTTATGCCCAGGTTAAAATTTTTTTTTATAATTCCGACTTTAGAGTATTCTTAGCCAGAAAGTTTAGGAAAGATGAAATGATGACTGCTCTACTTCAAAAAGAGAAAACAAGCTGAAACTGGCCTGGAAGCTTCTTCCCTGTTGGATAATTCTCACTGTGCCAGAGGTACTATGCAGGCAGCTGATTGCAATTGTTACCAGCATCGTTATTTAACTGTGAACCCATGTGCAACAATATCCACCAATCAGGGAAGATGAGCTCACTGATACAATAGTGGCAAGTCTGTTAGGGAAGTAACCAACTGCTTTCTGATTCATTTGAGCTCCCCCCACACACACACCCCACACACCCCATACACCCCACACACCCCCCAGAGGACAGAATTCACTTCTGGGATTGTAAATGCAATTAAAAGCCTATGGCTGGAGAGGTCCTAGGGAAGTTACCACTATTACTTTGCTAAAGAGACATGCTCATCCATTTGCCTTCTAAAAAGCTATGTTTGCACCCACAGATCGATGCTGCTGCCAACTTGGCTGCGTTTCGAAGTATTCAAACTTAACTGCAGAGACTCACGACTGGTCAAAGAATGAGAATGAATGATTGCTAAATGCCCAGTCGTCAATGGGATAGCTGTACAACCCCCTACAAAACTCAGGGACCATCACAGAAAAAATGTAAAAGCCGGAGATGGTGTTGAGGGAACATTGATTTCTGAGTGTGGCTATTGGCCTTGTTGAACTGTATTTCTCACCACACATGTGATTTTTGAATTAATTAACTAATTAATTGGCTGTTGCACATTCAGAAACCTTTTATTGTTGCTACAGTTTGTAACTGTCTGCTTTTAAATAGGTGGCCCACCCACCGTTGGGTTACACTCCAGTTTTTAAAACTGGTCCTGTGTAATATTTTGATTAAGAGTATGGCTCTTAAAAGATGGATAAAATTGGTTTCAATCGCTGATCTCAACTTACTATTACCGAAACATAGAAAACCTAACAAAACCTCCCTTGGCCTTGCAGAGCGGTGAAGTGGGCCAAGAGGTGCCCTAGTTCCATCAGAGAATGAAGCACAATTAACTGCAATCACTTCCATCATCTCCCACAACATCAGCATCAACATCTTCTCTGTTGTCAGTTTTCTTCTGCTTTTAATGGGATGCCCAGGATAACTGCTGCACTTCCCCTTCGTTTTTACTTAGACAATGGTATATCACAATATTTTTTAAAAAGCATCCCATCGGGTCACTGAGTTTTCCACCTAAATCTGAGCCAACAAAGAAAGGAAAGACAAGATGAAAAGGAGAAAAGCCCTTCCCACTGACCCTCCTTGTGGACCAAGCTCTTGAAAAGCACATAGATGGAATGCCCTCCTATGTCACAGCTAAAAATTGAAACATAAATATTTTTTCCAGTTGGCTTTATTCTGCAGAATTTTGTTGTTGTTGTTGTTAAAGATTTGCAGTTGAAACAGCCAATTCACTCCTGAATTTAAAAAAACAAAAACAAAAAAAAAACCAAACAAACAAAAAACCTTTTGGCAGTACTCAAAGTGTCAACTAATTAGATCCAAGTTGTGGCTGAATGTTTTGAAATGTATACATCAACCATGTGAATAATTGAGAGAGGTTATCAGAAATGGAGTTTTCATGGCTGTGAAAGGACATGAATGTCACAAGAGTAAACTAAGTTGTGCACATTTGTAAAGCACTTTCAAGGGTTCCCCTCAGGAAGCACGGGATAAAATGGCTTTACTGACCGGCTTTCCAACTGTGTGCTCAGAAAAGGCGCTCTGCCTGTAGGTAGAAAAACATTAGCAGGATGCTTTCTGCGCCCACCTCTGCTAGTGATGCGTTCAAATGGGTTTCTCCTTTTTGAGTAAATTAGTCCCTTATCCTGTAGGATTCAACGTTAGTTATAAAAAAAAAAAAAAGTACCCTTAAAACTGGGTTGGGAGGCCTGTGAGATGGCTGAGTGGGTACAGCGCCTCCTGCCAAGCCTGATGACTTGAATTAGACCCCCCGCCAGAACCCACAAAGTGGAAGGTGACAACCAGCTCCCACAAGTTGTCCTCTGACCTCCACAAGCACAATGTGACTGACGCACACACTCATAAATAAATTTAATGTGATTTTTTTTTTTAATTTTAAAAAGTGAGTGTGAACAGATAGAGATGGTGTCTGTCACACGTGAGCAGCCAAAGCAGCCACAGTTCGCGGAGGACTCACAGGGCAGCCTGACACATTCCTGCTGCCTAAGCCACTCCAGCAACAGTTAGTGCATGGGGTTTACTCATATTTAATATTTCGGCTCGCCTTCTGCTTTGCTATGAGATAGTGAATAAGAAGACAGCTGGGCTGAGGCTCATTATTCTGTGTGATCTCCTGGCTTAGCCTGAAAGGGTGGAATTTAGACTTGGTGAGCTGACTCTACTGTCCCGTTTTGATGGGCAGCGTCCATACATCTCCCATCATTCCAGAGTTTTGTCACCTTCACTTCCTTGATGGTTTGTACTGACTGATCCTAATGCAGGGTTTTCCTCCCCCTGCCCCACCCCCACCCTGCATGCAGAGGTGTGCAGCAGCATCTCTTGTCATCTCTGCTCATCACATTTCAAAAGTACTTTCCTCACACTTTATACCCATTGCTGCAATCAATAATGTCTATGAATAATTGCCCGCAGTTCATAGAAGGGAAGATGAGCAACATTCTCCTCTATTTGAGGACCAGTACATGTGCTATACAAATAAATGTGTTTCAAAATAGTAAGAAGAAGTGAGGCTGGAGAGATGGCTCAGCAGTTAAGAACACACACTGCTCTTGCAGGACCTGAGTTCAGTTCTTAGAACTCACGCAGGGTAGTTCAAGACTGTCCATCTGTGGACAGTATGAAACACTCTTCTGGATCCCTGGGGCACCTACACACATGTGTGCACATTCCCTCAAAGATGCATATATGTGCATACATATACACAAAATTAAATAACTCTACGAAATAGGGAGAAAAACAGCAATATTGCCTTTTATCTTTAATATCAAATGACAGAAAAATGCTGGATTCTCAACTCTGTTTGTTTTGTACTCTTTTGCTTAATAGATATGGAAAAACTCTACAGTAATAAGTAGAGTAAAACTGAAGTAGAGTACTGGCCCTTTAAGATAGTTGTGGGCACTTTTTAAAAATACTATCCCAACCTCACTCCTTAGTAGTTTTTAAAAAATATTTTGTCAAATGCAAATTATTTTGTCTTCTTTGTCATTTTCTGCTTTGTTTTCCTTTTACTCATGCTTTGGTCATTGGAAAATATTGGTTTATCAAACTTTGCTGTTCTTTCAATGCCTGACACACCTTATTGATTAAATTATCATTTTAATATTAAAGCTCACAATTGTTGGCCTCATCACCAATCTCATGAGTGATGCCTTTCAGCCCAGCATGTGGTCAAACTCATGGCGATGGATGTGAGTCCTCGAAAGCTACCTAGATTTCCAACTAGTTGATTGTTGGCAAAGCAACAGGCTCACTTCTTTCATTTCTTGAGAAAGTGCCTAATGACCACAGTGGTCTGTCAACCATTCCAGTCAAAATATGTATTGTGGGAGCAGTTCACTTACCTTGTAATGAGTGTCAGAACCTGTGTGCCAGCACAACTTCCTGGGATTTGTACCAAAGGTGACTCTCCCCACCCCCACCCTTCAAACCATGGAGTCCAAGTCCAAGGGATTTGGTAAGGAAGTATGCATCCAGTCAACTGCCAGTGTGGTGCTTCGGACACATTAGGCACTCGATAAATAGCCGTTGACTATGAAATTTAACTAATTTAATCTCTTTTATAATCTTGATAGTTTTATGGTCTTATAATATGGCTTTCTCTTCATGTGTCTACACTGAAGAGGGCTACTCTTTAGTCCCTAGGCATTTGGAGGTAAAAGAAAGACTTTCTGTAGAAGGTAGGCTGAATAATAAATCTCTTCCCAGGGTAGCTGGCACCATAACTACCTGTCTATCACTCCAGCCGCTGACGGAGTCTCTCCAAGACAGATGATCCACCAGGCAAGATGTAAGGGTAGAAGACTTTAGAGGTCTCTGGAAAACCAGACAGACTTTGTATCCAGAAGGACCTGACGGTCCTCGGCTGAGGCACACAGGAGAAAACGGAAGATAGTATTCAACAAGGGAAAAGAAATAAGAAGAGTGACAAGATTTCCCAGAATAGGATTGGAGTTCTGAGATAGCAACCCTTCAGCCAATCATTCTGGAAGTGGAAGATTAGTATGCCAAGAGGAAAGCAGAACATAGAAACTTCCAGATGTGAAGTAGAGATAAACCTGTTTTTTATGATCCCAAGTGTGGGATCGGAACGGACTTGTGAGAGAACGGGTGAAGTTAATCCACTAGAAGACCAACCACCTCATGCGGGAGCTTGATTGTTGCCAGTGGAAAAGACCCCATGAACAGACTCTGGGAGGAGATATATAAATGAGCCAAAAACTGGAGGCAGGGCTTTTGGAAACTTCGGATAGTTTTGGCTGTTCATCGTGCCACTCCTAGAGAAAACCGCTCTAGGGCAGGCTTCGGGACTCCAGCTCCTGCTGAGGTTCCGGGTCCTGGTTACTCCAGGTTCCAGCAGAAGAAATCCTGCTGAGTACGCTGGGAGAATCGTTCCTCAGAACTAATATCCTTATGGTTTTGTTGTGTTTCTTAATCCTCTTTTCACATTGTTTTCGGTTAGTCAGTCGGGTTATAGGTGACATATACTCGGTTAATAAGTTGTAATAAAATATATTGGTTAAGAAAACCAAGCCTACACAGATGGATATAATAATATAGAGCAATATTTTAAAAACTCAACTACAGTTGGGGATAACTTAGAGTTGAATGCAAAAGAAACAGTCAGAGTGGCAAGGTCCTGCCCTTGTATGAAGATTAAAAGCCATCAATTTTTTTATTTTTCATTGATATAATTTGAGACAAAATGTGTGACTTTTTGCTTATAATTTCATATATTTATAATGCAAAATGACTAATCCTCTCTGACCAATTTATGAAGAAATAAAACGCAGTCATAGTATCCTTTGTGGCTTAGCAGAAAGCATCCTTTACACGTCCCTGTGACTGACATCACTAACCTTTGATGTAGCCAAAAACTGGAAATGTTTACATTGGGAGGTTTGAATTCAAGAAGCTGCAAATGTGTAGTATTTAGGGCTGGCAACCAGAAGAGCTAAGTCTTTACCTAATAGAGAAAATAAGCCTAAGTCAAGAAGCAAAAGTGTAGTTGTGTACTTCAGAAAATACAAGTTAGAGTCAGAAGAACCTACCATGTCCGGAGTTCCTCCAGGTAGTAGCCGTTAGAGTGGGCATGCCAGAGGAGAGTGACTGTGGTTTCCACAACCGAGCTCTCAGGAGTGCACACTTAACCTTTCATGTATATTTTACCACAAATCATATCAATAAAAGCGAAATAGTTAGTGGCTTTTGGTCTTCATCCAAGGGCCACACCCTGTCATTGGTCCTATCTTTAGAAGAAGAAGAAAAAAAAATCAAAGATGTTTCATTTTCAGTGGAGAAGAGTCTGACTGCAAAACCAGACTGACTTTTCACCTGAGTGTTTCTGGTAAACCACACTATTTGCAATTCCTCTGTAGACACAGGAAGCAGCCACATCCCTGACTTTCTGTGGCTCTCTGCTCTTACCAGAATTACCTGCCATGTACCATTTCTCCTCGGAATTCTGCCCTTGTGTGTTTGCTGAATTCAATATTGTGTCTAACTTTCACACAAACTTGTGTGTCTCCTGCCAGGCTGACCTACTTCTTGTGGTATGGTTGTAAGATTTGGCCAAAGTTAACTTCTCTCTCTCCCTACATCATCAGCCTTTAGGGATCAAACTTCTACTCAGAGCTCAAATCCCACTTCCGAGTGGAAACTGCTCTTGACCCTTTGGGTGGAAGGGATTGGTCCTACTCAATACCTTGTGTTTTAATGGTCTTCCAGCTTCCTGAGGAACACACCGTGGACCCCATGTTCCACTTTCTCATTCCTCTGTAAAACATCAAAAATCTAACAGAAACAACCCAAGGACACAAACGCTTATTTTGGCTCGCAGCTTCAAAGGGAACAATCCATTATGGTGGGCTGGAAGGAGGGAGCATCGTAAAGTTCACCACAGTAGGAGTGTATGACAGATGCTCCTCTAATCTTGGTGGACAAGGTGCAAAGGGCTTGGCTTGGAGTAAAGCCTGCCCATAACCACTCCTAGTGGCTCAGACCCACCAGCTAGGCCCTCCATCCCAAAGGTTCCAAAGCCTCCCCAAACAGTACCGCTATTAGGGACCAAGTATTCAAACTTATGATCATTGGGGGACATTTCATGTTTGAGTCATGACAGATGCAAAATGTAGCATCATTTGCCTGTAGATCACAGAAAAGAACAAGCATCCAAAAATTCACCTCCTCCCACCAAACACAATATAGGCTCCTTTTCCAAAATTGTATCTTTTCATTCCAACTCCTCAGTGAACTGCTACTGTCTATGATTTCATTTTCTTTCTTTTGTGTTTTTTTTTTTAATCCTCTCTAGATGTATCACTAAACAACGTCTTAATTTGTTCTGCCTTGAATTTTATGTAATGTAATCCTACCTTGTCGGGGTTTGGTTTTCCTTCTGTCATTGTTCTTGAGACTTGGCTATGTTGATGTGCATAACTGTCATTAATTCTTTGTCATCATTCAATGTCCTAGGCATCCTATGAGTTATTTATAGTTTCCTACTGTGCCATGAGAGGTATTGTTAGTATTTATGATGACTTATATCAGTACATATTCTTTTTTAATATATTTTATTAATTTATTCATATTACATCTCAATTGTTATCCCATCCCTTGTATCATCCCATTCCAGCCTCCCTCCCATTTTCCCCTATGACTGTGACTGAGGGGGACCTCCTATTCAAGTGACACTACATGCTGGCAAGGATGTGGAGAGAGAGGAACACTCCTTCATTGCTGGTGGGAATGCAAACTAGTACAGCCACTTTGGAAATCTATCTGGTGCTATATCAGAAAACAAGGAATAGGGATTCCTCAAGACCCAGCTATTCCACTCCTTGGAATATACCCAGAAGATACTCCAGCACACAGCAAGAACATTTGCTCAACCATGTTCATAGCAGCCTTATTCATAATAGCCAGAACATGGAAACAGCCTAAATGTCCCTCAGTAGAAGAATGGATAAAGAAACTGTGGTACATTTACACTATGGAATATACCACTCAGTACACATTCTTATATATTAGTATATGTCTTGGTGCATTTGTACATGCATGTGCGCATGTGCATGCGTGTGTGTGTGTGTGTGTGTGTGTGTGTGTGTGTGTGTGTGCATGCATATGCGTTTAAGATCTCTCTGGAACATGATGTGATTCTTGGACCAGTAATATTGACATCTAATAATGCAACTTTCAACCCTAACTCCAGACCTACTGGCTCAGGACCTCTCAGAGTAAGGCCCAGCATTTTCTGTCCCAGCTAACCTTCGCCATGATTCTAAAGCATGCTTGGATTGGAGAATTTGAGATCTAATGTGTTGATACTTTTGTCATATATTCTGAAGCATCATTTAAATTAGAGTCATAGCATCTTTTCTGTTAAAACAGTTCTAGTTCAGCCTTTCTTTCTTTCTTTCTTTCTTTCTTTCTTTCTTTTCTTTTTTTCTAGTTCAGTTTCTTATGTGACTTACCATCATCTAGTTTTCTATGCTGACTTTTATTTGTTTATTTTATTTTATTTTGTTTTATTTTGGTTTTTCAAGACAAGGTTTTCCTGTGTACCCTTGCCTGTCCTGGGCTCACTTTGTAGACCAGGCTGGCCTTGAACTCACAGCAATCCACCTGTTTCTGCCTCCCGAGTACTGGGATTAAAGGTGTGCACCACCACCGTCTAGCCTATACTGACTTTTAATCATGTTGTGTGCTTAAGTTTTTGCCAAATGTGGCTCTTGTAAAACAGAGTATTGCTTTTTTTTAAGTTCAGTTTTATAGTCTTGTAATTGATGGGTTTAGTCCTGCTGCACTCTGTACTGATCTATTCAAAATCACTTCTACATTTCATATTCTATTGATCCAAGTTTTCTCTTTCTTTTTTTTTTTTTTA
>OU015758.1:21428248-21446635 GCA_907169655.1 Acomys percivali | reverse complement strand
TCTCTCTCTCTCTCTCTCTCTCTCTCTCTCTCTCTCTCTCTCTCTCCTGTTCCCTTCTCTACTGTGCTCAACTCTACTATACTGCTCTTATGTAGCTTCTCTTTCCTGTCTGTTTTCATGAGAATTGGGTATATCCTATCTCTGACTCATTCTGTCAAATCTTTCTCTGATTCATCACTTTGTCTGCCCATCAACTAGATGCTACTGTCACTTTCAAACAGGTATGCTTCCTTCTACAAATTAACTTTACCTTCATTGTCTGTATTCCAGCCAAAGGGATTAAAGGTGTGTCATTCCAGCCAGATAACACAGAACTAGAAAGTCTTCGGATGCGATCCCTCACTAGAGCTGCCATGTTGCTGGATTAAAATGCCTTTACACATAGATAGATAGATAGATAGATAGATAGATAGATAGATAGACAGACAGACAGACAGACAGACAGACAGACAGACAGACAGTTATTTTAGAGAATTGCAATTGTGGGGACTAACAAGTCCAAAGTCTGAGGCAACTAAGAAACTCAAATCAACTAATAGCTTAAGTGAATCACATTCACAAAGTGTTTGCATAGCAACGCCTGGATTAATATTTGACTAAAAGCCTCAGCAATGTAGTCTATCCACACTGAAATATGAAATTAAGACAGTCTTGGACCCTCGGAACTAATCAAGCCCCTAGGATTTTTCCTTCATCCAACATCACACAACACAAGATGACTCGGCTATCTCAACCACCCTGGCATTCTGTGATTTACTAAAATGGTTGTTGTTTTAAGCCTTTGAAATTGGGGTTTGTTGGGTATAGTACAAATCCCAGCGTATTAAACAGAATTGAACTCCTGAGTCTTGAGGACATGAAGTGGGTCATCTAAGGAAATAGAAGCAGGATTTGGATGCCATCCTCCGAGAGGAAGCCACCCATGTGACTCAGGCTCAGTGATTTCATAGCCGTTGTTCGTCTTTCAGGCATCCACCACACATTTACTTACCAACTTCCGACCTCTCAAAAACAGCTGGATTCTGTTTGGGGAATCCAAGAAATAGATTACCTACATGCCCTCAAAGTGCATGATTTTGCCTACAAAGCCAGCACCTCCCTGGACAGAGTAATTGCGTCAAGCAAGAGAGGGCATGTGCTCTCTGGCTGTTAAGGGTGGCAAAGATGTTCTTCCTGCCTTGTTGAGTGGCAGTAAGAAAGCATTTGGCTCCTTCCAGGAACCAGTGGCAGCTAGTGGGTGACCTTGGTGGGATTCAAATATTAATCCAACCGATTGGGACCCAGAACAGAGATGGACCACTTCCTGAGCTACCAGGCTGCACCCTCAGAGTCAGCCTCTTGTGAAGTTTACATTGTTTTGGCTTTTCAGTTCTATGAACTGGCAAATTTTCTTTAAAAATCTATTTAGGTTAAACTTTCAAGGAGTCCCATCTGACTGCTTCTTTGTATTCATACCAAAAGGAGAGATCGTTACTAGGAAGCATCTACAAAAAGGAAACTGATCCCTTCAGCCCTTATCAGTGGCTGTTTCAGAGTCAGGAAGATATATGAGCGTCACATGGCATCTGTCCTGAGGTCACAATTCTGGACTCCATATCACCTGTTAGGAGGGGAGGATGGCAGGAAGCAACATTGTAACTGAGATGAGTTGACCAGCCACTCTATACTAGGTACTAAGTATCCTTACACATATTAGTTAGTGAATCCCTCAGATGGCCAGTTCTAATCATGGTGACCGCCGAAGCCGAAGCTGAGAGAGAACAACAATTCAGTTGGCCAAAGTTAGGGTCCTCAGTCCCACCCAACTCCAACAGCCCTCCCCAACACTTTGCATCTCAAAAGCAGGCTCCCAAATCAGTGCCATTATCAGCAACACCAGAGACTAACAACAGTGCAGATAAGGAAAAGAAGGCCTAAGAGCACATAAACCCTTGGGGGCGTGGGAGAGGAAGGTGGGAGTGGCACAGAGTAAACATCACGGCAGCCATATTTCTACTCAAAATCTCTTGAGCGCTGGAGCAGGCTCTCTTCTGATCTCCTTTTCCAGCAGATAGAGCTGAGTGAGGCCAAAATGGTCAGATGACTATTTCTAAACCCAAGGAGCTGCATACAAGATGTAAGCTGGAACTAGAGCCTGCCTTGGCTCTATCTCATTGGTCCACAGCAGTTATCATTTGGGAAAAATGATGACTAGATTGTCAGTCAGTCTGCTACTTACTGAGCTGAGCCTTTTCATCATTAAAGGTGTTGATTTCTCTACCTGTTAAACATGCAACAATAATAGCACCTGTTGTATATAGAAATCACACAAATCTGCAGTGGGAACATGCTGAGTGATGATGTTCAGCACTGCTGAGCCACCTCATGCCCTACAGTAATGACTCTCTACCCAACCAGCTCTATCTTGTGTTGCCCTCTGGGAGTCTTTTTCCACTATGTCTGCCTCCAGTGGATTCTCAACTAGTTTTGTCAGTCGTCTGCTTTAGGTAAATCTTTCTATTACTTTGCCATAAAGTAATAGGGAAGATAAAATGGGAGCCTTAATTTAATTTGTGTAGGTCTTCTTTAGGCTTTCCTTATCTGATAGAAAAAGGGGAAGGGGAGAGAGGACATTTCCATGTCTTTCTCCACCCTCCCTCCCATTGTTGAAAGTTGCCACCAGAAAGGGTATGAGGCAGCCAGTCTTTGGTGATGTACTGATAAGGCTTTTAATGGATTGTTATAGCTTCAGGAGTAGCTGCACGCTGACTACTCAAACACCAGACCCAGGTTGATGAAAGTTTATTGAATGCTGAATGAAAACTGACTGATTAGGGCCATAACTGGGCCCAGGAGCCAGACTAGAACACTAGTCTGTTTCTAAGGAAGGCTTTTTATAAGAAAAACCATAACCATAACCAGGTAACAACCAGGTAACCAGGTGGGAAGCAATGAGGAGGGCAGCATTGCATCACTTTGACTAGCTAAACACAAGAATAATTGATTTTGTTCTGAGCACAATGTATTCAGGTGGCTAGACAAAGCATTTTAAGCTGATTGGCTAAGATAAAGGCTTGGGGTATCCCACCTTTCCGGAAGAAGGGAACATAGCAGGATGTTTAGGTCTTAACTCTAATAAACATACATTTATCTTTAACTCAAGCAGAACATGTATTTGCCATCTATTGTTTTATTCTAAGCAGCAAGTATTGAACTATCCTGGTCTCTGGCATATCGGGCCTGAGAACTTGAACTTAATTTCACCTTATAATCAAAATGGAGATTTGGAGGCAAAAATGGCTTCTGATAGGCTAAAGGTATCAGCAGGTGTTTACAAAGGAGCCTCAGTTATGCTTAGAACTAAAGTAAGTCTTAACGGAGGGGCTATTGAGTTTAAGCAGGTGGCAACGTGATGCCATCTGCTCTATAGAGTATGTGATATTCCACTAGTGTCAAAGCCTATGCTACACTCTCTAGTGTTAGGATGTGGTGTCAGCCAAGAGTGGGTGTCTGTGTTTGCGTTGGTTCTGTTGGTGTGGGATAGGAAGGAGGAAAGAGGAAACCTGGATCCTTTTTCATGTCCAGGCTCTGCCCACCAGGATGGAGGAAAACGCACCGGGTAGTAAAGACGGAAGAGAGGGTGTTAGATTCCTCTAGGACTTTATGAGACAGCCTGGCTGGGGTAGAAACTGCTTTCATTTGAACCAAGAGGTAGGATTAGAAGACACACCACTTAGAACCAAGCCCTTTATCAAGGGCAACAAAAAAAAGGGGGGGTAGTATGTCAAAAAAAAAAAACAAAAACAGAATAGGACATTGTGACCATTGAACAACCTTGGGATGGAGGCAGAACCCAGTGCACACCCTCAATTGCTTGCTTAGGTGCTCTGCTGCTGTGCCATGGGTGGGGACAGATCCAGAGCACCTGGCTGGCTCTTGCTCCCCTCAGGACTGGGTTGGTACACCTACCGAAATGGTTGGAGGATAGAGCTGGTAGAGACAACAGCTAATGCTTCCAAGAGTTCCTTGAACTTTAGAGCAGCAATAAGACCTCTGTCAAGTCAAAGGCCAAGGCACAGTGAGTTCCTCCTCATGGTGTTTTGTGAGAAAGGGAGGCAGAAAGGATCCTCAGAAACTGGATGTCCAGGTAGAGAGGTCCCTTAGACTAGGATTCCCAGATTAGAAACAGAGGGTTGTAGGGGGGTGGGGCGTGGCAGGGGAAGCAGGGAAATAGCACGCGCCTTCTTAGCATCTCAGGAATCACTGCAAAGTTTCTGACAGAGCAAGCACCCCACCTGTTTTCACACAGGCCAGCCTCTGCCTTGCCCAATGGGTAGGGAAGCGATAGTGTGAATACGTGATGTATAAAAAACGCACATGGCTAATGTACTTTAAGGATGTTAGGAATAAGGAACTGGGAAGACAGTTTGCAAAAAGCTCTTTGCACTATTTTCTTTAAATATCAAACTGTTGTAATCTTTTCCTAAAATGTGCTATTATTTGGAATAAGATCACATGGTCCATTATAGCAGTGAAACATTTCATACAAGCTCATAAGCCCAGGCTGAGAAATATTTACTAGGAAAGGAGTTTGTTTGTTTGTTTGTTTGTGTTCACATGCGTCATTTTCCAGAATTGTAACGTAATTCTCTTTCATGAAAAGAGTAGACAGTGCGCTGTCTGCACCATAAACTTATTCCATGTTCCCACTGCCAGGTCACCTGCCAGGCAGGGCCATAGGCACCTGGTGGCTTCAACGTGGACACCATATGTCATAAACCATATATCGTAAACCACGAACCTTCCCATAGAAAGTGACCGTTATTTTATATTCCTTCTAAGCTGTGTAACAAGGTTGGGCAGATAAACCTCTCCGAAACTCTATTTTCTCTTTTGTTAAAAAGGGAAAAGAAAAGCAGCAACCAAACTTTGAAAGGGGGTGTGCCTACAGAGGAAACGAGTATAAAATCAGTGCCTGGCACATAAAAGGTCTCGGCAAATGATATTTGATAATAAACACAGCTACCCTTCGCAATCAGGTCCTCAGGAAACATGGCTAGCAGCGCTTTCCTCAGCATGTTTCCTAATTTAACTACGTGAAGCATCTAGAAGGCACTTCGCCAGAAGCAGCCTCTGGTTTGTATCTGAGCGGAGTCTTGATCGTTAAGCAAAGTCAGGGTCTTTGTCATCTCTTCATCATCACTGGCCAAGCAGAGAAAGGCCAAGCCACAGGGTACATCTCTGCCCTTCAATTCTCTCAGTTCTTGAAACAAAAATGTAAATTAATAATAATAATAATAATAATAATAATAATAATAATAATAATAGTAATAGTAATAGTAATAGTAATAGTAATAGTAATAGTAATAGTAATACCACCCAGGACACTTAGTGTCAGACCCTGGAAGGGGGTGGGAGGGCTCCTTTCTCGGCTTCTTCCTCAGCACCTGTCTCGGAGACGGGATGCAGGCCCCGCGGCCGCTTCCTCCTGCCCCCGCCGCCCGGCGGACCCTGGGCTCCAGGCAACGCGCCCGCCCGCGGCCCACGCCGACTAGAAAGCGCCCATTGAGCGCCTGCAGCTGCCGGTGCTGCTTGCCCAAAAACTAAATAAAGCCCCGACTGCAGTTCCAACGAAGAAGACACTACTGTGTTCTTCCCAGCCCAGTCACGGCTATAAAGCATTAAATGCAAACTGCTGATTGTTAACGCGGCATTTGTTTACACCCCGAATCTTGAATCACAATGGGGTGGCTCTCGGGCTGCCAGGGCCGGCCAGGGCCGGCTTTATCTTGAATGCTGCAGCCTGTTCCCTGACTGGCCACACAGAAGAGAAATTGAGTAAATAGCATAGCGTTTGGCTTTTTTTTTTCCAAATAGTTGTTTGCTCATGAAGACCTCGGTGAGATTTTGTTCCCTGTGGGATTAAAGAGAATATATTGCAGAAAAAAGTTCGAGGATTTGTAAGGTCTCCCAAATGAGAAAAACCCACGCTGCATGAAATAAAGAAGAATAGAATCAATGAAAGGATGCTGGGATCTTCTTAAAGAAGCGCAGGGAAAGAAGAGGGCTGGATGACGGGAAGTGTGGTTCACTGGACACCTGCAACATTTATCCATCCCTAGCACCAATCATGGCCATACGCCTTTAAAATCCATCAGCCATGTTCTAGTCTGAATTTAAACAATTTTCACATGAAAATCTTAGAAGGAAAAGGGCCCTTTACACCCTACCTTTCCAGGTAACAGTCCACAACGCAGCTTTCTTTTTAGTGTTAAAGATTTTTTTAGGTTCATCATCATGATAGCGTTTTATTGCTATTATTTTTTCTGGTCAAAAAACACGTTAGTGAAGTAAATGAGAAAATGCAGGCAAACACATAATAAAGTTCACACCGTTGAATTAGGATGTGTCTATTTTTGTGCAATTGTTTTCAATCTTTATATATACACAGAAAGAGGAAAAAGTTAACATTTCTAATTTAAATGTCTTCTGGTTTCTGGTGACCAATCCCTATGCCGTTAGTATTCATAATAGGTAGAGTTCTGCTTCACAATAGAAAAAACAAACAAACAAACAAACATCCTTCAGAATAGAGTTTTGGGTTACCAGGCTTTACTTAAAACCTAGAATGAGCTACTCAAAGCTAGCGACTTCCGGAGATTTATTCACACGTGAAACACACCACCGTCTTCAGGATAGTTGCAGAATCATAGTTGGTTTCAGCATAGCCTGAATACAGCAGCAAAATGACACCTTCTCACCTGCAGATGTAACCCAAAGGGAAAAGAGAAGGAACGGGAAGGAAGAACAGGGCACAGAGCAGATGTGAGACAAAGCTGGGAACACACGAGAAGTGGCGATGGATTCAGTTCACACAGGCGCATGTTGACGGCTGGCTTCGTGGCAGCATCAGCTGACACAGTCTTTATTCCGTAGTGAAGAGTCTGCGAATCAAGACGCAGAAGGACCCAGTGAAAAGTCACAAAGGGGCAGGTCTTGGAAGGGACATTAAACAAAGCAGCACCAGGAGGACCTCGGACAGTGCGAGCACCTGTTCCATGTAGAGCTGGCCACTGGCTGGGAAGGAAGGGGAACAAAGGATCTGCAGTCTTGGGTGACCCCCCCGGGGGAAGGGGCTCACTGTCGGACGGGAAGATAGGATATACACAAGTCCTATGAGCAAGGCAGTGGAGTTGCATGAATGGAAGGGATTGAGGGGCTAATGAATGGGAGACCAGCAGACAGAGACACACAATTCACAGGAAGGAGAGGGGAAGGTCTCCCACCAGGGAGAATGGGAGAGCAAAAGGAGGAGACCGGGACCTTGCCAACAGGGAGAGTTTTCACAGCTGTGTCAGAAACACAACTGTACTTTTAAAAGTCTCCTTTCTTCATAGCCAAGTCCGGGTCCAGCACAAACACTGTTAGATGCTGACATGCCTTCCTTTTCAGTCATAGAGAAATGTCCAAAAGATTTTGTGAAGGGTGAACTTAGATATTTCTCAGCCTGTTCTAAATAAAAGAGGACCCCTCCCCATGGTTTAAAAACAAACAAACAAACACATATCATGAATTTATTTTAATAACATTTTTCTTTTTCTCTTGTGGATTTCACATTCCATCTGTACTTCATGCAATCGTGAAATAAGCGTTTTCCCACTCCTTTCATGAATTGGATTCAGACCCACAAAGATCTTGCATAAGGTTTGTGCTTACCCACCCCCAGGTACACACACATGCTTAGACATTTGCTAACTCACAGAGTGACTATTCCTTTTGGAAGGCAAAAATACAGACAAGTGATGCAGGCAGATGTGGCCAGGGTGGATGCAAATTGTTACAGCAATCTTTTGAAAAGCAAATTTAATTTTAGTTACATTTGAAAGTTTACGTATTTTCAAAGGTGGCTTAGTATTTAATTCTCAGACTCCCCATCTTAAAACCAGTTTGCTTCCTTTTTAAACCTACCCCAGTGGCTCTTAAGGTCAGACAGGAACATAATTCCAGCTCTTCAAATAAGGAAGCCAAAATGAAGAGACAAGGTAGCTGTGTTCCCAACATAGGGCCTTAAATTCTCACCTATTAAAACAGATATTGTCTGCTGTGCCTGGAACCTACATCAGCAGACAACGGGAGTCTGTCCAGTTATGAAGCTGTCATCCTTTCTTTGTTTTGCTGTTGTTTTTTCAAGACATGGTTTCTCTATGTAGCCCTGGCTGTCCTGGAACTCATTCTGTAGACCAGGCTGGTCTTGAACTCAAAGATCGGCGTGCTTCTGCCCCCTGCCCCACCTGGAGTGCTGGGATTAAAGGTGTACGCCACCAACTGTTCAGCTAAAGCTGTTGTTTTAAGAAGGGTCATGGCCCACCTCCAATTGAATCTTGAGGACATTGAAAACATCTGTGTTGGGTTGGGGATTTAGCTCAGTGGTAGAGTGCTTGCCTAGCAAGCACAAGGCCCTAGGTTTGGTCCTCAGCTCTGGAAAAAAAAAGAAAGAAAGAAAGAAAAGAAAGAAAGAAAACATCTGTGTTAAGACTTTTTAAAAAGACAGAATGTATCTATGAACTTATAATGGAAGGGTCGCATGCCACACAGTGGAGCATCCGGTGGGAAGGAGGAACATATTCTTATCTTTAAGTAGTTTTCCTCTGATGATTAGATAGGCTAGAATGTGTCTCACTGTGTTTGGAGTAAATAAAACTTAGGGTGACTTCCCCCCTCCTCCAAACAGTAACGTCCTAAAGCACATCAATATTGTGAGATAGAAAAATAACTGTAACTTGACCCCCCAAGTTAATCTTTATGTTTAAGTTGAATTATTTTTTCCCAATACTCATATCTCATGTGTGTATTTCTAGTTTGAATAAACTTAAACTGTGTTTCAAAGTTACAATTTTAAAAGTGCAGGAAGTTTTAGAACATAGAATAATGCTATTTGGAAAATGTAGGTCAATTTTCTATCTATCTGTCTATCTATCTACCTATATCTAACCTATCTCTATTTATCATTTCTGGAGTGGGCTATACTCATCCAAATCTCATGATAATGTGTTGCAATAGTGCTTTTAATTCTGGGCTCTTTTTAGAATAATGTTGGTGAAGACATTGTTGTAGTCACTATTAGTATATAATTACCCCCAAACCAGAAGCCTAGACCTGGCTTCTTCTGTTCCCAGATGTAGGGTTCAGAATTCAAGGAGGCCTCCATGGGCCGGCCTTTCCCAGGACATTTCATACAGGTGTAGTCAGTGATATCTGGGGCTCCTGCCCCAGATGAGGCGAGCACGGGATGCTCAAAGTTGCTGCTGCTGGCCTGTTGCTCGTTGACTCTCACGCCGGCATAGTGTTGAAGGTCAACCAGGCTTCCTGGGTGGATGATACAGGAGAACAAGGCAGGATCTTGTCTGAGCAGCCTCAGACAAGATTCCTCAGTGGCTACCCTCAGTGCCACCAACATTGTCACCCTCCCGGTGGGAGGAGTTACAGATTCTTTGAAGGTGGGTTTTGAAGCTGTGCTGAGTTTTCCCTTTGTCATTGCCTTTAAAAAGAACAATTTGATGCTCAGTTTCTTTCTTTCTTTCTTTCTTTCTTTCTTTCTTTCTTTCTTTCTTTCTTTCTTTCTTTCTTTCTTTCTTTCTTTCTTTCTTTCTTTCTTTCTTTCTTTCTTTCGCAGGAGGTGGGGTGCTGGTGAGACAGAGTTTGTCAGTGGCTGTCCTGGACTCTGTAGTTCAAGCTGGCCTCAACCCGAAAGAGGTCCACCTCGGTCTCCCAAGTGCTGAGATCACAGGTGTGCGCCACCACGCCGGGAGGTGCTTAGTCTCTTAGACTAGACTGTTGGGCGATGGTCTTGCGCACTGTGTATTGTAGTCAGATGCTGAGTTCTGTTCCTCGAGATATGCTTGGAGTTAGGTGGGTATTTTCATTTCTATGAAGAGTCTCCTGTATCAATGTTGTGTAAACAATGCTCCCTAATTATCTCTGATTGGTTAATAGAAAACTGAACCACCAATGACTGGGCAGAGGGGACAAGGAGGCGGGACTTCCGGCCAGAGGTCTCAAATTGTGAGCTAAGAAGAGCAGAAAGGGAGAAGGTCGCCTTGAGGAGTTCGCTGTGAGGACAGAGGGAGCAGAAGGCCAAGGCAAGACTGAGATTGCAAGTAAAAGGGCACATGGCTGGGAGGTAGGCCAATTAGCATAGTTGGGTTAGAATAGATGAATATCTGCCCAGTTATAGAGCTTAAAGCTTGTTTAATAAATCTAATTGGTCTCTGTGTCAATTTGGGAGCTAGAGTGGGTACTAGAAAAGGCCCCTACTAATACCGTATTTCAACACTAGACTATGGATGGTCTTCAAGACCTCAAATGTTCATGAGTGTGTTTTATGCTTCTAGAATTTAGCATGGTGTTGCTGCATAGCAAGTGCTACAAAACTGAACAAAAGGCCTAAGGCCTAAAATCCCAGACGACAAAGCAATCAGCCAGGCTTGTCATACTGAAAATACCACCCCAGAGAGATAACCAAAATACCTTCGATTGTTTGAATCTAGCAATCTTCCAGTCAGGCTCCCCTCTTTTCCCTCCCGTGGCACAGTTGGGGTTAAGCAGCACAGCCAAACGGCAAAGGCAGGGTCATTGGTGCCCGAAGTCTAGTCCTTGCTTCTTGTCCATCCCAAAGCATTGTGCTATCAGTTACAATGTGAGGATTTCACATTATCAAACCTCAGGGGCACTCCACTTTAGATCGCTCCTCTACAAGAGGATGAGAAAAGACTTCTCCCAGTATGCTAAGTACAGCAGGGACCTTTTTCTCCGTAACCTTTCTGTCCCCAGGAAGATAAAGAAAGGTCCCAGAGGCCTCACTAGGAGGCCTTGGGACTCTGATACAAGTCTTTTCTTTCTTTCTTTCTTTCTTTCTTTCTTTCTTTCTTTCTTTCTTTCTTTCTTTCTCTTTTGGTTTTTCAAGACAGAGTTTCTCTGTGTTGTAGCCTTGGCTGTCCTGGACTTGCTTTGTAGACCAGGCTAGTCTCAAACTCACAGAGATCCACCTGCCTCTGCTGGTATTACAGGTATGCTCCACCAAGCCCTCCACCCCCCCCAAAAAAAACCTGACTTCCGGGCCTTTCCTTCATGTTCCCAGTCTATGCAGTCTATGTGTCTGGGACCCAGGTGAGCATGACAGTGCTCCTGTGATCCATGAGGAAGTAAAGATGTCACAGAGCCTTCCTGGAACTTGGTCACAGTGTACGGTGTATTTCAGGCAGGGTCTGTTACTTGGAACTGTGCTGTAGGGCATCATCCTGACCTTCTGGTGTAGGGAAAGCGGAGAGGCCAGTTCCCACCTCTGCATCCCAGGGATGCAGGTTTGCAAACAAGAGTGGAGCTGTTGAGGAGCCAGCCCTTGCAGTGGTGAGCGAACGGGAAGAAATTTTGCTTTCCAGCTTAAGGTTTGTCTAACTTCCCTGAGCAGGAGGCTCTGGCTTCCGCGTGTACTGGGGCTATAATTGAGTGATTCATGTTCATGGTGGTCAGTATTTATCTAATACTTGAAGCCCTCATTAGAAATAAAAAATTCATTAACATTTGGCCTCCTGAACTCACTAATGTGGCACAACCCCCTCTAAGCTTCTTGTACTATTAGGGCTCTCCAGAGAAGCAGAACGAATAGTGTGTGTCTGTGTGTGTGTGTGTGTGTATGTCTGTGTGTGTGTGTGTGTGTGTGTGTGTGTGTGTGTGTGTGATGCAAAGAGATGAGTTGCAAGGATTTGGCTGATATCATTATGGGAAGCTGACAAAAGCTCCCAAAAGGAAGGACAGAACAGCATACTAGTGCCTCAGAAAAGCATGGCTACCACTGTGGGTCCAAGGGACTTGATGTTACCAGAGGCAGATGGAGTAGCTCTAGGAAAATTCCAGTAGGAATGTCCAGGGTGACAGGTACTGTAGTTAGAGCCTAAAGACATGAAAGCAGGCAAAGCAGTGCTTCAGCTACAGGCCGTCGGCGGGAAGGAAGCAGCTTTCCTGTCCTATCAACCTGTTTGTTCTAGGCTGTTGGAAACTGGTTGAATCTCTCTCCCATTAGAGAGAATGGTGTGTTTCCAAGGCTACTGATTCGAGTACTAATTGCATCCACAAACACCCTCATACTCAAAATAATGTTTGACGAAGCATCTGGGAAATCTCTTGCACAGATAGTTCGATACAGCTAACCACCACACTTATTTACAATAGAGAGCTAATCAACTAGAAATCTCAGATGACTCTCCATGATTGTAATGGAATATCTCTCTGCTTACTCTGATCTAATAAACATATATGTATGTATATATATATATATATATTGTATGTATATGTATATATGTATGTGTAGATATATAAAATGTTCTTCCTGTTTGCTGTATGCCCACAGCATTTCAATTTAGGCCATATAACTAACCGGGACAGCCTATGTATGTTTGATCTTTATTGTCATCTTGAATGCATTTAGAATCATTAGGAGATACATCGGTGGTAGGTCTGTGAGGATGTTTCCAAGATGTTTAACTGAGGAGGGAAGACCCACTATAATTGTGGGCTATATCATCCCAGGAGCTGGGGTTCCAGACAACAAAAAGGGGGAAACAGAGGTCATCTTCTGTACATTAGCAGCAGCACTCACACCCACTCTTCTAACTTCGATGCTGGGGCTGGCGTTGCCCTCAGCGAACCCTTTGTCAAGCTCATTTCCTGGTGTGGCAAGGAATTTGGCTAAAGCAACAGGACATAGTAAGAAGGTCAGGACCACTCACCCCCAGAAAGAAGATCAGGGGGAAGAGACAGAGGCCCTCATCTGCTGTGACATTCCTCCCTGCCCCAACTCAGCCCTCAGTGAACTGAGATTCTCCCCTCACAGTTTTCAGACCCCTAGAAGAAGGGGGAGGGGCTTATGGAGCCCTACTATATTGAATACCAATATAAGTTTCATTGCATCTCGCTAAAAATGAAAGCAGATCAAACCACCTTCTCTCCGCTTCATGACTGGGGATGGATGCCCTGCTATCATTAACTTCCTGATCATGATAGACTACCGTGCCCTTTAGCTGTGAGCCAAAATAAACCCGCCCTTCTGTAGCTTGCTTTTGGCACATATTTTGGTCACAGCACTGAAAAGAAACTAATACACCTCCTTTATCCCTGTCCCTGTTCACTGATAACGGGGGTCCGGGGAGCCAGTGTTCTATGTATCATGGTCAATCTGTGACCATTAAAGGAAGAAGACTTACACAGGCTCTTATCAGTACGACAGACGATGCCAGCCTTGCAGGGGTTGGGAGGGAGAAGTTGAACTAGAGAGTAAAACAAGGCTCCACAGACAGTCTCAGACTGAGGCGTTTTGTTGCCTGTGGTTGCAAAACAAATCATGTGTCCAGTATGATCTTTCTAAACTTCAGGAATTGAGAAACAGTCTTCACCTTGATCTGAGTTATAAGCCAGGGGCCCTTTCTCATGTGACGGTAGGAGACTTAACTTGCTCTGTGGAGGTCATGTGTAGTGTTAAAAGCATGCAGTTGCCAAAGCACCAATTGGTACCCACGTGAACAAGAGTAAAAGTAAGGAGAGGGACAGGCTGCAATACAAAATGAAATTAGATTACAATGGCGGAAGAAGGAGGTTGGTGCTTGTTTTGAAAGAATTTTTTATATTTATGATTCATGACTCTATATAATCTAGTGCACATGTTATGAAATGGATACTGCTGTAGTAATCTATATCATCTAATGTGTACACTGGGAGGTGGGGACTGTTATAATCTATCTAATCTAATGTGTATGTGGTGAGGTGGCACTGTTATTGCAATCTATATAATCTAATGCACATGCTATGAGATGGGCACTGTTATGTATATGATCTAATATGTACATGCTGAGGTGGGTATTGTTTTTGTAATCTATATACTCCAATGCACACACTGTGGGGCGGGCATTGTTATTATAGGTAAGCTTCTGTTTGGAAGGAGGAGAAGTATAAGGAATACCACTGACTTGTCCTGAGGTCACCCAGCAGAGCTACCTACAGAGATGTGAAACTGGGAAGTCTGGCTCCAAGTCTAACCCCCAAATTAGCTACACCACCTTTAGCTGGGTGAGTTTTCCCTCCATCACCAAAACAAATCCACCACATGCTCTGCTGTACCCTCAAGGGTGCTGCCTTGTGCTGCTAAGTCCAACAGGATTGCTAGGCGAGTGTTCCCTTTCTGCTGGGTGTCACATCCCTTTAGTCACAGGCAAAATAAAAGCTCAGGTCTGATCAGTAGCTGTCTCTTCCTGCCCTCCCATCATTCTACGGTGCAGCCCACCAATAGCCCACCTTCCTTGTATCTTTACCCTGATATTTGACTGGAACCCTCCTTTCCTGTGGACATTGTTATTATATTGGTTAAAACAAAAACAAAAACAAAACAAAACAAAACAAAAAAAATCCTCCATTTGGGCTACCAAATACCTGGCTTTCTCGTGGCCATGTTTGCTAACTTGGTGACAAGAATCTTGTTGTAGTATTCGAATTCCATAACCAGTGGGACAATCCTTCCCTCGTCTCATCACTCAACACCCATAATGAAGTCTCCTGCCCTTCCAGCTGGGAAGTACAGAGGTGAGGAATGCAGCCAGAACCTCTGCCCTCACAGACCATTGTCTGGTGAGGAAGACAAACAGTATTGAAAGAATGATTCATAAGTGTAGAAGTAAATGGGAAACAGGTGCCACCAAGAAAGGGTACACTTGGGATGAGCTCACAGAGGAGGCAGGAAGGTAGGGCTTCTCTCAGGAAGCACAAGCAATAGCTCCCACTGTAGGAAGCATCTCCAGGAAGGCTGAGCATGGTGGAAGATGGAGGATGGGCGTGGTGGGTGAGGGAGGCAGCAGAGACACCCATGATTGGTACTTGGGCCTAGTTTCCTAGAGCTGTCCATAGTAAAGCATTGGGTGAGGTTCACTGACCTCCTGAATAGCACTCCACAAAGTTGTCAAAAGAATATGGGACATATTTTGGAAGATAGATGGCACCACTAGATTTATACTGAAAACAAAAACAAAACAAAACAAAACAAAACAAAAAACCACTTAGGCTGGAACTGCAGAGATGATGGGAATGCTGAAGATTCAGGGGTATCAGAAAAGATGCCAAGTTGATGACTAGTAAGTCATGAGAGTTTGGGCTTGGGCAGCAGTGGTGGTGCTATGTAGCAAAGAACACATTTCAGAAGCTTCTAGTTCAAACTCTGGTGAATGATACTGTAGTAGTTGTTTTCCTGTTGGGGTGATAAAAATATCATGGCCAGCTGGGTGGTGGCAGTGGCTACTTATGCCTTTAATCCCAGATCTTGGAAGGCAGAGATAGGTAGATGGATCTCTGTGTTTGAGGCCAGTCTGGTCTACAGAGTGAATTTGAAGATGGCCAGGGGCACACAGAGAAACCCTGTCTCGGGGTGGGGTGAGGGTGGGGAAACAATGACCAAAAGCAACTTAAGGAAGAGTTCATTTGGGCTTATAGATCCAGAGGACTCGAGATCATTACTGCAGGGGAGGCATGGTATGGCCGCTGAAGCTGTGAGCTGATCGCATCCCATCCGAACACAGGAAACAGAGAATGAGCAAGAAGAAAGGCGGAGCTTTAAACCCTTAAACCCCGCCCCCAATGCCTGCATCCTCCAGCAAGACTCCAACTTCTAAAGGTGCCATAATCTCCTTTGAGAATAGCACTACCAACTGGAGAGCAAGTGTTCAAATACACGAGCCTATGGGGGACACTTCCCATTCAAACCATCACAGATGCAATGATGGATGGTTGAAATAATGGACTCTACGAGGGAAATGGGAGTGAACGACACACGACACTGCTGAGGCTCATTGTGCCATTTACTGAGGTAAGAACCGTGATCAGCACCAGAGAAAGCTAATTTGGATGGATGCCATTTTGTTTTGTTTTGCTTTGTTTTATTTTTGAGACAAGATCTCATATAGCCAGGTACTGCACTTTCAGTCCAGTGTACTTTTTTTACTTTTCCCTTTATGTTATCAACACATTATTTACCAAAATTTTGGCACTCATTCACTGGAGCAAACCACCACAATAATATCAACAGAAACAACGACTCTGTCTGAGTTCAAGAAGCCTTGGCCTTCCATTGGCCCTCAACTGGACTTGTAGGAGCTTATTAACAAATACCTTTTCCACACACTACCCAGATTTCCCTAGCATAGTTTTTTTTTTAATCTCCATCTTGTCTTTAAAACTATTTATAACATCCTGTGCCAAATATTAGAAATTGTACCCTAATAAGCTAAAACAAAAAAAGACCATCCAACCTTAAGGATATAGATATATTTCGTACAATACATCACAAATATTAATCTATAAGTTGGGCTGAGCAAAAGCCAGCAGCACCCTGAACTGATGGTGGTGTACTTCTCGCTCTCCTCAGCTGTCCCTCTCTGTGCCTGAACCATCCTTTTCCTTTCCTCACAGACCAGCTTCCACCACATGTCTTGTCAATATAAAGGAAAACATAGCGAGTCACAGCCACCAAGGGTTCAATGTAGAGTTTAGTCATTTCATCCTTTGCAGTACAAAAGCCACATGTGACCTCCTGTGGACTGATCAGCTGTACCAGGAACTGGGACCCAGGAAAAGGTTATAATCGTCCCACTTGGATTCATATACCTAGATAAGTTGCGGCCCAAATCAATACTCCCATGATAGCTCAAGGTGCCGGTCCTGAGACTGGGGGAATAAGACATGAAGAAGAAGAAGAACTGAGGAAATGGCGGGGGGTGGGGGGGCACATGCATTCTGCTCTAGTTGGTTTCTTCGGTGTTTTCTAAGGATCCAGGAGTAAATCCGCGCTTCTCAGGGCAGATGGCAGAGCCCTGTGAGAGACAGGGCTTTGTGGAAAGTCTGTAAGTCACCTGGAGCTGGTGAGGCCAGGCCCTTATAAGGGATTAGGGGACCAGGCTCCTTTTATCTCCTTTGCTTTCCACCCAAGGGGTAAATGGCTTTGCTGCATTACGTGCTCCAGTCGTGATGGATTACCACAGCCCCATGATAGGGCGACCTACCATGAGCTAAAACTGCCCAAATACATGCAACTGGTTGACTATCTGACAGAAAGTTCTCCAATACAATTCCCACTGAGTAAATTAATATGCATGTGCCATATGATTTAGATGAAGAAACCTCCAGGAATGCCTGTAGTTTAAAAAAAATATATTTCTATTTAAAAAATTATTATCATGGCATCTAACGTTTCCAAAATTTCATATGCATGCCTGCCATAGAATGAACTCATATTTATATGACTTGGACTGTGAGGTTAAAACTGATTCTTTCAGCAAAGTAACATGCGCATTCTGAAATTGTGCTGAGTTACAGTATCATTTGAATTTCTGTTTTTTGTTTTTGTTTTTCAAAACAGGGTTTCTGTTTGTAGCCTTGCCTGTCCTGGGACTCACTTTATAGACCAGGCTGGCCTCGAACTCACAGCAATCAGCCTGCCTCTGTCTCCTGAGTGCTGGGATTAAAGGCATGAGCCACCACATTCGGCATCATTTGCATTTCTATAGACAGAAAATTATGTAACAGACCCCAGATCTTTTGATTCTCATTTGATGAGCACAAAGACTTCTCAAAGTCCTGAGAGAAACAGCAGACACCGCATTCCAGGGCATTTGGGAAAATACAGACCTATGACACAAGTCTAAGTCTGCTGCTGTGGGTCCTGTGCTCCCTGACACTAGGAGGTAAAATGAGGGCTGTGTGTACTGCGTGTGATGAAAATAGTCACAAATAAAAATCTCTTGTGGCTTGTTTTATGGACAGCATTGGGTGAAAAAAAAAAAAAAGAGAGAGAGAGAGACAGGGAAATAGTTATGCCAGCATTTCCTCTGGATTCCAGGATGTGACTCTAAGAAGCACAAGGAGACAGACTCCCTACTCCAAGGATTCTTGGCCTTATATGTAATCCCCAGCCAGTAGAAGGGAATACACAGGTGGCCAAAACCATGTGTATAATAGCCGAGTGCTGAGTGCTCAATAGGCAGCCTACATGAGCATAGGCAGACAGTAGGAGCTGAGCGTCCACACAGGCATAGGTAGTCCTGCCAAGGGCTGGCCTGGACAAAGCTGCAGCTTGTCTCAGTGCTCTGTACTCTGTTACCAGCAGAGGCTGACGTCTCTTCCT
Organism: Acomys percivali; assembly: GCA_907169655.1. Classification (NCBI taxonomy): domain Eukaryota; kingdom Metazoa; phylum Chordata; class Mammalia; order Rodentia; family Muridae; genus Acomys; species Acomys percivali. The sequence goes on along the minus strand of OU015758.1, from coordinate 21,428,442 downwards.
TTAGCCTTCCTGTATTTACTTTTAACTGCACCCTTTTCCAGCTGGATGCTACCTAACATTCCGCCTGGTCTTACTTTCTGAATTGAAAGAGGATGTGTTTCCCCTCAAAAGTGTCATTGACATTAACCTGTGAAACATAACAGAACTCTGTGTGTGTGTGTGTGTGTGTGTGTGTGTGTGTGTGTGTGTGTGTG
>OU015758.1:21403909-21424140 GCA_907169655.1 Acomys percivali | reverse complement strand
TCTTCTTCTTCTTCTTCTTCTTCTTCTTCTTCTTCTTCTTCTTCTTCTTCTTCTTCTTCTTCTTCTTCTTCTTCTTCACACCCCTCCTCCTCCTCCTCTTCCTTCTTTTTCCCTTGACAAGGAGTATTTCACTATGAGAGAATACCAAAGTTTGTTTACTCATTCACCTGTTTGCTGCTTCTAGTACTGCAAATAAAACTTGTATAAACATCTGCAAATCCTCTTATGGGCCTATGCTTTCATGTCTCTTGACCAGATCTTTAGGAGAGGAGCAGCTTGATCTTATTGGAGATGCTCATTCAACTTCCGTACACTACGTAACTGTTTTCTTGACTCTTCCATTCCATACCATCTCTGCCAGTGTAACGGAATCACATTTGGCCCATGTACTCTCCAGTACGCCATGCAGTCAACTTTTGTAATCCTAGTCATTCTACTAGGCACGTGCATGTTCTCGTCAGTATATATTCATATTCCTTTTTTTTTTTAAATCCAACAACCAATTGTTGAGAACTCAGGAAATGTAAACTAATATTTCTTAAATAGATTTGACCCTCAGTTTTTAAATGTTATTTTGTTAAAAAGGATACAATGTAAAAGTAACCATTTTGTTTACTGTAAGGGTGCAGTGCACTAGCACACATTATGCTTACAGCGTTATGCAGGCACACCCACTGTTTGCTTCAAATGGAAACATATGCACCCACTAAGCCCTCCTGCTCTCCTTCTCTGAAACTCTCCTCTCTGTGCCCTTTCCTATTCTAGATATCTCATATCAATGGAATGATCCTTTTGTGTCTTTTTTCTCTCACTAGGCATGGTGTTTTTAAAAGTTCATCTGTGTTCAGCAAGTTCACCAAAAATATTCCTGTTTGTGTACATATATACATACATATATATGTACACACGTGCATACATGCATATGTACATATATACACATATATAGTACATACTTATGTACATGCATATGTACACATATACACACATATATATGTGTGTGTGTTCTCTGTGTTACATGGTGGTATTTGCCCACTTGTGTGGTGATGAACATTTGAATGTTTGAACTATTACTGAATACAGTTCCTGGGAACAGGATGTATAAGGGTCTGATGGACATTTGTGGTGTTATTTTGCACTTCCCCATGGATTTTTATGTTAGCTGGCTTTCCACCCATATCTTTTCTTTGTTGAAGTTTTGTTCAAAAACCTTTTGACTACTTTTCACAACTGCAATTTTTCTTATTCAGTTGTAAAAGTTTCTAATGCATTCTTATCAAGGTTGTGTTTTTATTTTCATAGTAGTATCATTTGGGGAGAACATTTTTGAATTTTAATAAAGTCCAACATATTTACTTTTCCTTTCATGCACCTCAGGATTGGTTTTTTTGCTTTGTTTTGTTTTGTTTTGTTTTTGTGTGTGTGCATGTGTGTGTGTGCTAATATTTTAGAAAACTTTTCCAGGTCTTCCTAAAACTTTCAGAAGTTTCATTGCTTTAGTTGTTAAATGTAAGGATGATCCATTTCAAGTTAATTTTTATGTGGTGAGAGGTAAGGTCAGGGCTCTCTTTTCCTTGTGCACAACTTTCCACATGTCCCATGCCCAATGATGGGTCACACCATGTGTAGATTGGTGGTGTGTTGCTCTATTGGTCTGTCTTCAAATCTGGCTCTGGTTTATTAGCCTCCCAGATGTGTTGCCTGAACATCACTTACACTGTAATATTTTAACAGTCACGAATTGAGAAATGTAGCAACAAATCTTTTTTTTTAAGTAATTTATTCAGATTACATCTAAATTGTTATCCCCTCACTTGTATCTCCCGTTTCCCCCTCCCTTCCTGTGTTTCATCCTATTCCCCTCCCCTAGAGCTGTGACAGAAGGAGATCTCCTCCCCCACCATATGGTCACAGCCTATTAGGTCTCATCCTGGTAGCCTGCTTACCCTTCCTCTCAGTGCCACCAGGCTTCCCCACCAAGGGGAAGTGGTCAAATAGGGGGCACCAGAGTTCATGTTAGAGTTAGTCCCTGCTCTCCACACAACTGTGGAGAATGTGCTGTCCATTGGCTAGATCTGAATAGGGGTTCTAGGTTTACTGCATGCATTGTCCTTGGTTGGTACAGTAGTTTGAGCAGACCCCTCTGGGTCCAGATCTGCCAGCCTTGATGCTCTTCTTGTAGATTTCTAGGACCCTCTGGATCCGTCTAGTTCCCCATTCTCCCATACCTCTCTCACCTGGGTTCCCAATAGGAAGTCCTATTATCTATCCCAATCTCCTGCTAAGTGAAGACCTTCATGGGACATCCCTGTTGGGCTAGTGTCCAATTATAAGTAAGTATATACCATGTGTATCTTTCTGTGTCTGGGTTCACTCACTCAGGATGATCATTTCTAGTTCCATGCATTTGCTTGCAAATTTCAGGATTTCTTTGTTTTTAATAGCTGAGTAGTATTCCATACCCTTTAGTCCCTCACAGAGTGCTCCCAAGGTACCAGATACTCTATCATCAGACAAAGCTATAAAAGAAAGAAAGTGTACCTTTTTAATGCATAAAACTTGTTTGTTTTATCTTTTATTTACTTAAGCAATCTTACAGCTTCAAAGCCTCGCTTCTTATTGAAGATGGTTTTAAGAGAAGATACCAGACAAAATGTAATTGAAATGCTCACTAGGTGCTCATTTCATCTCATATTTACGAGTCAGTCACAAAGCATGACAGCACGTGCCTCTATGAAGCCCTGGATTCGATTCCCAGTATCATCTATGTATACATGCATGCATGCTCATACTCAAACATACTCACAAAAGCCAAGGGCCTCCAGAGCGAATGCCATCAGCAGAGACCTGTAAGCACGTGACAAGGCGGTCATCCATTCTCAAGAATACAGTGGGGAGGTCCCCTCTTTCAGAGTTTTGTATGTAACAGCTGTATAAGGTTACTACAATGAAAGTAAATGAGAATTATAGGAATGCTTGCTTTTTGAATATTTTTTATGTTAGTATTTAATTAACCTTCGTGGGTGGCTTTAAGCTATCAGGACACAGGCACCTCTAACACCCTTAATCTTCTCTTCAACTCTTCTGTTGAAGAATGTGGCCCTCACCCAGAACGTTGTAGTAGTCCGATCTCACAACATCAATGACAGGAACAGCTCCAGTCTTGCTTTTTGCAGCATTGACTTGTGTCTGCTCACTGACCAGCATCCACAGTTTATTCAGGTTGACAGTTGGACAGGAGCTTTGGATCCTCTTTATTTTTTTCAAGATGGGATTTCTCTGTGTAGCCTTGGATGTCCTGAACTCACTTTGTAGACCAGGCTGGCCTCGAACTCAGATCAATCGGCCTGCCTCTGCTTCCAGAGTGCTGGGATTAAAGGAGCATACCACCACACCCAGCCCCTGTGGTTCCTCTGTAAGTGGTAATGCCTCACACCAGCTTTCCCAAAGTCGCCTGGATGATATTTGTTGAAGTTGATCCTGGGGTGATGCGTGCCTCCAGCATCCCCATCACCTTGCAGGTGCTTGTGGTGCTTTCCGATGTGGACTTGGCCCTGGTTCACCCTGATCCCAGACCTTCTGAGTCTTCCATAGTCTGGGCAGCATGGCGGCAGCAGAAAGGAAAGAGCTCGCATTTTGAATTCTTACTTTGATATTAAGCATCTTGGTCAATATTTTTTCCAGTTTTCTGTATAATATGTATTTAACCTAGATACTCATACTAGCTGATGATATTGAGGTCAGTAACACACAGCTTGGATTCACCCCAAGTGGGTCTCAGCTAGTGGGCAGAAAAAGGGGGGAGGGGAAGAAAAGCATTGGGCAAAAGACCACAGTATTTGGTCCCAAGTCCACAAGGCTGTAGTCCTCACCTGTCACCAACTCTGAGTCAACAAGTGCCTACCATGTGATGTCCACAGTATTGAAAAGCAAATGATGGTGAATACATGCCTCTTCAGATCAGCATTAGAACCACCACCTAAATGCCCTTGTCTCACCTTACTTATTTTAAATTTGCTAAGTGGTGACCATCATACTCTTGGCCAAACCCACATTAAAAAACAAACAAAAACAACTATTTAATTGCTACCATGTAATAATCCAGAAACTTCCCATAAATAGACATTTCCAGCTTCTTTCTGAAAACTGGAAGACAGGGAAAACCTGGGCTCACAAGTCTAAGTGGCAACCATCAGTTAACCTCCATCATTAGCTGTTCATTGTTAAGAATAGATGTGTTGACTCCTGTCTATATCGCTGAAGATGCCTTTCCTACCTGGAGTCTCCAAGGTAGTGGTTCTTAAAAGCTGGCTTCTTCACCTTGCTGCCTTGTGAAGAAATTTAGAAATAACTGACGCTTATGTCTTACCCCCCAGCCATTTTATATAGAACCCATCTCTGCCCTACACACCAGATCCTGGGATTTTGATAAACTCCCCAGGCAACCTTGTTGTTGTGTGATCAAAATTGAGGGCCACTTAGATACAGCATTTAACCTGGCAGTCATGTTCAGCTGCAGCTGAGAGCCAGTAGTATAGGGTAGGATCTAGTCTTCTGCATTTGTAACATGCTCTTGGTTCTGCCGGTGTAGCTATTAAGACTCCGGAAGACTGATGTTCATTTGGTCTGTGTTTGGAACCCTAAGATACAAACTTAGTTTTCAAGCCCAGCGGAGGCATATTATGACATCACAGTTACTACAGTCAGTCAGATGGCCAATGACGGCAGCCTCCTGGCTTTTTGTCCTTATTATCCTCTCCATTTGTTTTGGCCACTCAAACTCTTTTCTCTATAACGAAGGTCCTTGATTGACTCTGGCTTCCAAGCCATCTTTGCTGCCATGCACTGTTAAGTGATACTCCTGTACCCCTGTTGGAAATTTCACATCTTCTGTCATTTTATATAGTAACCAATGCCCGACAGTTTGACAGGTGGTGGGTGAATTGTGTGCGCTGGTTAGGTATTTTTGTTTTGTTGTCTTTTTTGTCAGCTTGACACAAGGTAGGGTCTTCTGGAAGAGGAAATCTCAAATGGAGGGAAAAAAATGTTTTGAATATATTGGCCAGTAGGCAAGTCTGTGGAACATTTTCTTGATTAATGATTGATGTGGAAGGGGGACAGTTCACTGTGGGTGATCTCACTTCCTGGGGACATGGTCCAGCATTGTACAGAAAAAGAAGATAAGGGATCGACGTGGAGTGAGCCACAAGCAATTCCTACATGACCTCTGTTTCAGTTCCTGCCTTGACTTTCCTTCATGATAGACTATAGGCTGTAAACGGAAATAACTGCTTTCTTCCTACAGTTCTTTTGGGGGTGGGCTTATCCCATCCATAGGAAACAAACCAGAGTCCTGTGTCTATATGACATATGAGCGTTTTATTGAGGGTGGGTGTCAGTATGCCCCAGAAGCCCCAGGACAATCTCAAACCCCAGCATGCACCAAGTGGCTTGGAGAGTTTCCTAAAGCAACTTTTTTTTTTTTTTTTTAAACTCCAATCTGACATTTTTGGCTTAGTGAAGACAGAGAATTTATATTTCCAGGAAATTCTAAGGAGATGCTCATGGGCCGACTATCTAGAGGCTTTCTAGAAATGAAAGGGAGGCTAGTGGCCCAAGGGGCCCCATTCACCTTATCATATCAGCTTCTTGCTTTGTAACAGTTACATTTTGTGTTTTCAGATAAGATTTTACTCAAGAAAAGGTTACTTAAAAACACATGTTTAAGGCTGTGTCTCAAAGGCTGAGAACTTGTCATACAAGGGTAAGGACCTGGGTTCAGACCCTAGCATTAAAGTAAATGCTGGGTGGGCATAGGGGCCCGGCTGTACATCCCACTCCAGGAGGCAGAGACAGGCAATCTTTGGTGTAAACTGGCTAGCTGGCATATCTGATGCGGTGCTCCAGGTTCAAGTGGGAAAGCCTGCCTCAATACATAAGGTGGAGAGGAAGGCTCTATTGTCAAACACACACATGCATATACATGTGAACATGTGTAGACACACACACACTCCAAGTATGAATACTGATATTGTGTTGTCATTGCTTTTAATTCATAGCATCTATGGGAAATGAAAATGAAATACTTACTAGAGATATGAGGGAAGTATCAATCTAATACAAATGAAACAGGTTATTTGGTGCTCACGTACAGACAAAAAATTATTTTCCTTCCCACGTGACCTTCTTTAGACATAAACTGTGTCTTGTGTTCAGCTATAATGGAAAAAAGTCAGAGAAAGTATGAATGTACAATAAAGTGCTGAGGGTTCATCTAAAAGAGGAAGTACAGTTAGGGATTATAAACTGGCTTAAGGTTGAATAGAATCCTATGGTGGAGTCTCTTTCCAAGACTATAGTGTGTACAAGTGGAGGAGATAGCTAGAAAAGTTTGTATCTTTCGGTTTCTTCAGACGCGAGGAAGACGTTTGTGAATGTTTTGTTACTTTAGTCATCTTAGTTTGGCTTAGAACCAAGGACTTCTACCACAGGAAACACATCAGTACCATCTACTTGGAGGCCCTGGTTTCTTACTGCTGTGATAAAACATTCTGACCAAAGCAACTTAAGGGAGAAAGGGTTTAAACTCACAGTCCAAAGTGGTCTACCATCGTAGGTAAGTCAGGGCCACAGGAACTTGAATTAACGAGTCACCGTGTGTTCTCAATAAGAAAAGAGCAATCAATAGCCTATGCGTGCGTGCGTAGTGCCCAGTTTGTTTTTTCCATTCATACAGTACAGAATTTCCTGTTCAGGGAATGATCCTACTCATAATTAAGATAGATCTCCCTACGCAAGTTAACATAGCCAATATTTAGAGTCTATATGATGTGAGCTTGAGATGCTATGGCTTCAGCTTCAAAGTGCTGGGATTACAGGTGTTTGTCATCACATCCCACATGATAGGTGAATTTTGTTGTTGTTGTCGTTGTCGTTAGTTTTTGAAGACAGGGTTTTTCTGTGTAGCCTTGGCTGTCCTGGACTCGCTTTGTAGCCCAAGCTGGCCTCAAACTCACAGCTTCGGAGTGCTAGGATTAAAGGCATGCGCCACCAGGCCCCGCCTAGGTGAGTTCTCAAATGTGATGTAGGTAGCAGCCTGCTTTTTGTCTTCAACAGATACGAGGAGTAACAGAAACATTAGTACCTTAATAGCTTACCAAGGAGAGCTCTGTTCTGTTTAATTGGGAGCCACCTTTAAATGTGAGTGCATTTGCTTAGCATCAGCTGTGGATTTCATTTCCCCACTCTGCTTCCAGCAGTCACAGTAATACACTACCAAATTCAGAAACGACAAAAGACTAAGTAGTTGGTTAAGAAAAAGTACTATTCTTGCCAGAACACTGGAGAAAAGCTGCAAAAGGAAACTTTAGGGCAGGAAGGCTGCAGGTCTGTGACCTGCAAAATAAGCCACATTCTCAGAGCAAAATTTTAAAAGTTCAATATTTATTGAACGTTTTTATGAGGACAAAACACGGGCTGGCATTTCTTTTTTCTTTTTTTCTTTTTCTTTTTTTTAATCACGGGAAGGCATGAGCCAACATTACTTTTTTCTTGAGCAGCTTCAGTGGTGGTTTCTTACTCCAAGGATCTGCACTTTTACATTTAAGAAACCATAGAATTTATTTGAGCTTCTCCAGTCTATCAGAAGCATTAGAATGCGGCGGGCCATATGAACGACTTAGTCTTTGCCATGCCAAGGACAGCCAGGGATCATTCCGCCTGTGCCCTCCTCACAGAACTCTCCTTTTCCCCGAGGTCCTGCCTGCCTCCCAGAGGCAGCGGTGCCAGGCTTTTGCAGGCTGCGTGCACTCATTGCTCCAGCTAACCCTTTCACCCCTCCTTCGCCCCGGGAGTGCCACGCCGGGTGGCGCGGTTTTTCTGACCACTAGGGAAGCTGTGCAGGCGAGGCCAGGAATTACAAGGCCTCCCCGCTTTGGCGAGCCCTGGCATCTGCGTCCTCCTGACCCCAGGCACTGTGCTGACGCTCTAGTGAGTTCGAAGGAGTCAGGGACTCGCAGGTAACAAGCCTGGCTCCAGGGAGGCCCAAACTTAATCTTCCACCTCCCCGGATCCCTATTTTCACTCCTTGCTTCGGGCCGGGGAGACGCCCAGCAGCCGAGCTAGCTCCAAGCGCGCAGAGCTAAAGCGCTCTGTAGCAGAGGGCGCGCGCCGGCCGGTAGCCCGGGGCATCCCCGTGCCGGGGGCGGAGGCGAGGGGAGCGGACGGGGGTGGGGTAGGAGGTGGGGGATGGGATAGGGTGGGTGGGCAGCACTGAATGCAGCGCCCAGACTTCTGTAGTTCGCCCGGAGACTGGCAGAGGCGGAGGGCGCGGCTCGGGCGCTGGGGGCGGGGTCGCTGGCGCTGATTGGTGCGTATCTGGGGGCGTGGCGAAGGGGCGGGCCAGGGGCGTGGCTGGCGCCAGGCGCTGGTGCTGCGGGCGCACAGCGAGGAGTAGCTAGCAGCTGGAGCCGAGTTGGAGGGAGCAGTGGAGCAGTAGCTGGGGCGAGGACGGCTGTGCAGCCAAGGCACCGGGAAAGCCGAGCGCCGGCGGGTCGCAGCTGGATCGCAGGCGCTTGGGAGCTGTGAGCTTGAGAAGCCGTTGAAGTCCAGGCCGGGCAGAGGAAGGAAGCGAGCCGCCCCGGAGGTAGGCGGCAGCGGCGGCGGGTCCCGGTGTGCCCGGGAGGGGGAGGCTGTGCGAACACGCTCGGCCGCTGCTCTTCCTGTCACCGGCAGCTACTTCTGCTGCCGAGCTACTCGAGGGGAAGCGAGCCGGCTGCCAGCCCCCTACTCACCAGCATCTCCCGGCCGCTGGGACGCCTTCTCCGGCCTGTGGCTAGCCTGTGTGTTTGCAGCCACCTTCTGCTGTCGTTTCCTCGGTGCTATACCGGGCTGGCTCTGTTCGTAGCCAGGCGCCTTCGGTCCCGGAGTTGCCAGCGGTCGCCGGCTCCCCTCCTCCTCCGTCACCTCACGCTTCCGAGGGTCCTCGATCGCTCTGCAGCTTCCTGGAGCCGGGAGCGCGCGAGGAGAGCGCCTGGATCAGTGCCTTTGCGTTAGCGCTCCGTGCTCTCCAGGCCGGGCAGTTGCAACCCGGGCTCCCGGCCCGGCTGGGCCACGGGGGTCCCCGGAGCTCGCCCCCAGCCCCCGCCCTCCGAAGTTTGCCTCCCTCCTCTTCCGGGGTGGGGGAAGTGCGCCTTGGGGCGGCGGGTGGCCGAGGCTCTAGCTTGGCGTCTGGCGCCCGCCGGGCTTGGGTAGGTTGCTGGAGGCATAATGAGTGGGATCCTGGCACCGCCCGGAAATCCCGCTTTTCTTAACGCGGGGCGACCCTGGAGAGACCTGCTCAGCAATATGCTGCCGGCTGGGAAGAACCGGCCTGCGAGCAAGCCTGAGCTAAAACATCTAGGGGAATTGTGTGCAAGCCACTTCCTTCCCAAAGGCAGAAACTGCCCGGCAGATCACAAGACAAAGAGAATAGAAACGCTCTGGCCAGGCACGCGTGTACAGAAATGCATTTTGGTAACCAGCTTTCGCGCACAATAACGCAAGGGTGTGAGCGGAGTGGCTGTGACATGTTGAATGCTGTGTGCCGGCACTGGATTCAGGGGAATTCTGCTCCCGAGCGTTGGTGATACCGGAAAGGTCTCATGTCCACCGTTAATTCTTGAAGGAGCTGCAGGGTCTGTTGCTGTATTGGAGTGAGTTTATGCTTTATTTAGAGGCTTCACGGTTTTAGGATTTCAACATTTTTTTTTCTCCTTTCTTTTCCTGTCTTTTTCCTCTTTGTCAGACAGTGTGAAATAGGAAGGGATGAAGCAGTTCCGGGTTTTGAGTGTAGCATGAGATTGTCGTTTCAGCGAGATCGAGTTTCAAGTTTTAGGTGGTAGGGTTACTCACAAAGCTGATTGACCTAGGTTCCTTGTGCAAACATATCTTGTGGCATGTGTTGGACCTTTAAAGTAAAGGTGGTAAACTATGAGCTATGAGCTAAGAAAGCTTGGAGTAGGCAGGTGCTTTTACTTCAACCACAGATCTAAAGTAGAAACCATTAGGACGGCAGGGCCTTTTCCACAGGTGAGGTGTCCTGGCATCATTTGTCACTGAGCAAAGAAGCAGCACCTCGGGGAGTTTTGTTTTGGACAATTGCACTTACTGTTTTTGAGAGAAAACACTTAACAGCAAGCAGATTGTTTTCTTAAGCACATGCATTTCTTACATTTTGGAAATCAAGTGACTTTTTTTTTTTTTTTTTTTTTTTTTTTGGCTTATTACAAAGAAAATTATCCTGGTTTTTCTTGTATGTCTTGTTCAAAGTCAGTAGGGGAAGCTCCTTGCTTTGCAGCCGCTCAGCAGTGCCACTCACTGCTGGCTGGTTTCCTCTCTGTGCCTGTTGCAGGCCACACTACTTTCCCATAGCAATCTGTCAGTTTTTTTATGGTTTGAAGAAAGTTGGACACAGCTGATACTGGCTCTCAGAAGGCTGTTGTGGGAGTTTACTTTTAACTTTCATCTTGCACTGGGACCTGCTCCTAGTTGCATAACAGAACTCTGCCATGTGCACACTGTTATCTGTTTTATTTGCATTTGGTTAATGACAGCGTTCTGCCTTTTCACATCTGTGATGCGCCCTACTCATGCAAAAAAGTATTTTAATGTCTAATAATTCAATATATTGTTTTTTGTTTTGTTTTGTTTTGTTTTTTTCCTGATAAAAGTTGGTTTGGGGAAACTGAGCTATTGAGCTCATTACAGAAATATGTATTTTAAAATAGGCTGCTGATGGTGGGTGGTGTGCATGTATCTGTAGGAAATGTTAATTATACTTAAGCTGATCGGTGTCCCCCCTTTTTACTTTTATTAGTGTATATTGTGTACACCGTGGGGGGGTTCTTTGGAACACTTCTGTACATGTGTGTAACATACTTTGTTCACATTCACTTCCTCATTATTCTTTCTTGTCCCTCTTCTTCTCTCAAGCTAATCTGTCAAAAGGCTTTGAATCTTAAGTGCAAGTTTATTCAATTTAAGCAAACTTCGTACCCTTAAAAGTGTTGCCTATTCCTTTAAACTTTCCCCATGAACACCATGGAACTTTAAGTTTGCTGTGTTGATTGAAATTTCCTTTCTGTGCCCTCCCCACCCCCCCCCCTCGGCGCACCAAGTAGTTCAGTGAAGTGTTGTAGAAGGCATTCACTTTGAAAACTTATCCGCATACTTGTTAAAACAGGAACCGTTCTGGTCCAGTTTCTATTGTGTTTGCATTTTTGATTTGCAAAATGTGTTTTATTGGATAAAGAGATAGTGAATGAGCCAACCAGAATTTAAAAAAAAAAAAAAATGGTTTTATGGTCAAGTCATCTATAATGAGCTGAGCTAATGTTTGCATGCGAGCTTTTACTTTTAATTCTCTCATGAACAAGGTGTACACACACAGCCAGGAGGTGGGTGGTGGTGCACGCCTTTAATCCTAGCACTCGGGAGGCAGAGGCAGGTGGATGTCTGTGAGTTCAAGGCCAGCTTGGTCTATAAAGTGAGTTCAGGACAGCCAAGGCTATGCAGAGAGACCGTGTTTCCCCCCCCCCCCCCCCAAAAAAAGGCATTAAAAAAAAAAAGGTGTGCAACATGCAGAAGGAACTAGCCCCAACTGCCAGTCTGTCATGCATATAAGACAGGCTAAGCACAGAGCCCTTTGCTCGGTGTGGAGCTTTGTTAGCTAAAGCCGGAAGTGAAGTATCCTGGAGAAGCTTTGAAAACTATAAAGTCACCTGGCAGCAGAAGGGATTATCAGGAGTGTGTGTGTGTGTGTGTGTGTGTGTGTGTGTGTGTGTGTGTGTGTGTGTGTGATGTAGTCCACACTGAACTCTCAGTGCAGTAGAACTTGACTTTGAACTCTTGAGCCTTTTACCTCTACCTCCCAAATCCTGAGATTACAAGCTTGTGCCACCAAATCATCCATCAGTTGTGTTTTTACTTTAAAAGACAATGTAAATTGTATCTTATTTTTTTGAAACATAGGTTGTGATTAAAGCCTCATTTGATTTGTCTCCTCCCTAATGCTTTTTTTTTTTTGTCCTGGCTTCGCTAATACTCATTGAAATCACTTGCCTAAAGTAATGGGAATTAAGGCCATTTCTTGTATACTAAGCCAAACGAACTGAAAAATAGACTTTCTAAATACTTATAGCTTGTCTGTTTGGCTTATGTTTGTCTCCTGCCCTCCACACCTTTTTCTGGTAAAATGTGGAATGAATGTGTACACGCTTACTGAAGGAAAAAAAAAAAAAAAGACTAAAGACACCGTTGGAGATTTTGTTCTGCCACCATTCTTTTCCTTCAAGTCAATCAAATATATACACATAAGCACCTGTAGTCAAAATAGCTCTCAGGTTAATGATCACCTGGGAGAGAATTGAAGTCAGAGGAGCCTGGCCAAAGAGTCAGGAGGCTCCACCAGTGGGCGTTGTGAGTTGTGGAGGGGAGGTGTCCAGCCAGCGGAGAGTCTTTGCCCCCTTGTCTTCATCCTAGAGTGCCTGTGTGGTCCTAAGGACTGGCCTTGTCCCATGAGGATCCAGCTGCCTTCCTTCTCTGGGGCATTTCATGACTATGCTCTGTTGGCTATTCCTCTTGGAGGGCAGCCCAGAGAGCAGCCATGAATTGTGACTCCCACCTTGTGCCCTGCCACCAAGCACACTCCCACATAACCACCCCCCCTGACCTCTACTGAGCCATCTTCCACCTTAGTACAGAAGAATTACTTGGGCTAAGTCCGCAGGCAGACTCTATCTGACTCTATTTGCGGCCTAGTTTTATTTTAGGTAGCTTCAGGCTTCTTTTAGAACTGCTTGCAACATTGAAAGGCAGTGCAAGAGAAAAATCCCTGGCACCTGTCTGCTTCTGTTTTAAATCTGCATTGTGTAAATGGCAGTGCCATTCAGTGCTGACATTGCTAGCAGTTCTGTTGTTACTAAGAGCAGTGACAAGAATGCCATAATTGCAGTCGGCTGTCACTTCAGGCATGCTCTTTAACTTACCTTGTTTTCTCATCTGCAAAATGGGGGCTGGTAATTAAGCTGGAGCAGCTGTGAAGGGTACATGTCTGACTTCAAGAACTGTGCCTGGCACGCAGGGAGCACTGAGTCGGGGTCAGTTGTATGAAGCTTATAGTGACAAGTGTAGTGCTACATGCTTTTGTGAGTGTAATTGCCTTTAATCCTCATGATGACCTAGTGAGGTATAAGGTCTGCTTCCTCCATCGGCCTCGTGGGTGATGACGTGATGAGGCCGGAGGTTTCCTCGACTTGCCCATAGTTACGTATCTAGGCATGGGTCAGGGCAGTCTCTGTTAGCTGCAGCTCAGAATTCGTCCTTCCTGCCATGAGTATTAAGGATTACCATTGTCTTTTCACAAAAAGAGGCACTTTAGGGCATCTCCCTCAGTTCGCTCCTCCCATACCTACCTCTCAATTTCTTTCTACTGTAGTGGTGCAGGGAACCAGGCACACTGGCCTCATAGCCTCTTCTTGGTTTTGTTGGGGGGCCTCTTCCTTAGCCAATAAATAACATGGCCCTTTGTCCTAGCCCTCTCAGTATCTGTCAGTCTGGAAGAGCTGGGGTAGCCCTCTCCTCTTGTTGGTGTGCTCAGGGACATCCAGTTCTGGGACTGCTTTGCAGTCCCATCTCTTTACTGTGTCACCTGGGTGTGTACTCCCTGCCCCTAAAGGGCTTGCAGGCAAGAATTACAGCCTCCACACCCACTTAGCCACATTAGCTACCCAGCCTCCACTGTGGCAGCGGGCAGCACGTTTTGCTTAGCTTGTTGGCTTGGAAATGAATTGACGTATTAAACGCCTATAACATTGGGCTGAAGTTGAGCCCACTCCTTTTCATTCTGTATTATTTGAGGTTACTCAGTCCCATCACTTTACATACAAGCACATGGTATTTTACTAGGTTCTTAGGTCTGTTTTAATAGTTCATAAGTTCAGGATTTTGAAAGGTAGACAGATTTTCAAGTCATTTCTGCATAGAATTTCTTTAGGCTTTTCAGGGAGGGGCGTATAATAGTATCCCATGGATGTATTATGTTAGAGCTTTTATCATAAAATTGCCTGGGTTATCTGAAAATAATAGTGTGTGGATGATGACTTTTATGTGCATATACAATAACCTTTCCTCTGTGAATTTGGGTGGAAATAGTTCACTGGGCAGGTGGTTGTATCTTAACAGAATGGGAGGCATAATTTGGTGAAAGAGGGAAACATCTGTCCTGTCAACTCCAAATTGACTTCAAGAGGGTCACACAGGCAGTTCCCAATGCTTCAGGCCTCTGGGTGTTCTGCAGTGCTGGGGACAATTTGAGGAAGAGCTTGCCAGTCCTCTCGATGTGACAGCCTTCCTCGTGACTCTTGATTGATGCTTCACTTATCTCCCCAGGGAGGAGCTAAGTTGTTAGAAATTGTGCAATGAGAGGCCCAGGAGAGTGGCACAGGGCAGAGAGGCCAAGAGGGATACAGGTGGCAGGAGCTAAGTGCACAGAACCAAGAGGGTCAGGATTCCAGAAGTGATGTGCTCAGGGTCGTTTTAGTCACTAATTTATGGACTTCTTAGGCAAGGCTGCGATTTAATGAAGTCGCTCTGGAGAAGCACGTTTGCGGGGTTGAGATGTTGGGTCCTGCACTTGGCAGGCATGCTGCCCACTTATAATGGCCCCCCCTTTTTTTTTTTTGCAGGTGTGGGAGAGCCAGACATACTTACCTGTGTGGCTGCTGTGAAGGCAGATTCACAACATTCTCATGGGGGCGGGGCAGATAGAATAGACAGGACATTGCATTGTTGATACTGGCACTGTGCATAAGCTGCCCAGGGACATCTCAGCTTTAGGAATCCAGAAGTAAGTTAGGGGGGAATCTTAAAAGTGAGGTCTCCACATACTGGTGGATCTGATTCTACCTCAGGTGTTGAGTGTGTCACGCCCAAGATATTAAACTTCTTCTTGGCAAGTGAGAATATCTATAGTCCCTTGCTTACCTTGAGGATCGAATGGGTTAATGGAGACACAGCTTCCAGGAATTATCACGTGATGGCTGTGATAAGTGTGCCTCACTGAAATGGGTATGGCAGACCAGGCTTGAGAAGGTGTGCAGAGTGCAGTCAGAGAGAACTGTCTGCCCAGCCAAAGTCTCTCTGAGCCTTGTCACCACATGAGCAAGTCCCCACCCAGACAAATGGCTTTGTCTGCTCTCCCGTCTCTTTTTACAACGGTGCTTTCAAACCGCTTCACTGACGTTGAGTCACTGCTGTCCTTGACTGCCAACCTCAACCGTCCGCATGTCCGCACTGATCTTCCCGGCCACAGTTTGTGGCGTCTCAGAAGACAGGCATGTTTTATCTGCACTCCCGAGTCGTAAGAGAGCTGGGGTTTCCTTATCAGACTAAGACCCAGAGTTCTGCAGAGTTGTTAAGATTCTCCTGACAGAGGCGGGGCAGGGGCTGGGGGGTGGGGCTGGAGGGGTTGAACATTCACAGAAGTGCCTCAAGGTCTCTACAGGTAGGGATTGCTTTCTCTAGAGTCAGTCTCCCACAGTTATCAGACTCCTCCCAAGTTTCACCCCCTTGTGTGGACTTAGCCTCAGGCACATTCAAGTGGAGCTCAGGTTTACAAAGCCCAGGAAAGGCATAGGGCTTCTGTGCCTTGCTTTATTGTTGTGCCCTGTGCTAGGTAGGGCTTGTTTCATGGCGGTGGTGGGAGTAGGGAGACTGGACACATTGTATTTCCTGTTCTACTGAGAATCCCACCAAACTGGTCCTCTGGGTGGTTGAAATTGAGGAAGTCCTAGGCACCAGCTGACAGAAAGAACTACCCTGGCTACTGATTTAGGACTTCCCCTCCCCCCTAAAAGACATACATTGCCAGGAAAAGCTAACAAAAATTTCAGGGCAGATTTGAAGGAATTAAATTATTCTTAGGCATATTGCCTGGTTTCCCAGCATTTAGGGATATGTAAATTTTCATGTTCTTTGGAGTTCTGTGTCTCTTTTGTACAGAGCACATTAGTACCAAAAATGAGATTTGCTAGTTCTACATTTCTGTGTGAATTTATGCAATGAATATTTAATTTGATTCTAGATCTTTCAAAAGGAGAGGCCCTCTTCAATCGTAACATAGCTTATTTTTCTCATACGCTCCACTGGCTGCATTAATTTTTTTTCCCCCTCTGATGCCTGAAATGCAAAGTAGAGTACTATCCCAAATTAATATTCTTGCTCCACAAAGATTTCCAGTGTTTGTTTTTACTTCCTTTGAATCTGCGGTCCTTAGAGTGTTATTGTAGAAAGCTAAGAGGCTTTAGCCATGTGAAGTTGAATACTTTACACTTCTGAATGCCAACATCACAATTAATCTGTGATTAGATTTTTGCTTCTTAAGATGCCCAAGCTGAAGAGTGCCTGGCATATTCAACCGCTAAAGGGTTTCACTCTCTAAACTTACAAAAATCCCCTCAACACAGCACCCTGAAATCCTGTGGCTGTTTTTGTATGGCTTTATTGGTCTGTTGGTGAACTGAAACCTTTAGCTGGAATTTAGGCTCTACAGTAAAGGGAACATTGACAACCAAACAGAGTGCAATGTGGCTCCCTATTGCTTGCTGTCCTGTTAGGCCATCCATGGGGACCAGAAGTTCTCTTAACTTTGGCTCCCCAATTGCTCTGCTTAGTAATAAGACAATATTTTCATTACCCTGGCCTCTACACAGCCTGTTCTACACAGTGCTTCCATAGGTAGCAGTAAGCATGGCCTCTTCTTTTCCTTTCTTACTTCAAGAAACAAAATCTAGATGCTATCCTCATTGCTGGCCTGCCACCTGGGAATCTCAGAGTCTCTGTGGTTCCTGCAGGAGTGGAGGCCCCAGTGGGAAAGCTTGACTTCCGCCTCCCCTCTGTGGGGTTTCTTGCAGGGCTTTCACCTGTGGATCCACTGTGCCTACCTATTTCTAGGGCTTACTTTGTAAGCCCTTCTCAGATTGACTGAGCCACAGTGTTGGTACTTGTGAATCTCTTCTCTTTCTGTGTCTGGCTCTTTCTGCTCTCCCCCCACCTCGTGTGTGTGTGTGTGTGTGTGTGTGTGTGTGTGTGTGTGTGTGTACACACTCATGTGTGTCTTCCCCATCCCATTGAAATCAGCTCTACTGCATTCGCAGCTAATTACAAAGCCTCCGGGTGTACACCTGATCTCAGCTGGGGTTTTTGGCCAGCCACTAGCACACCTGCCGTGAATGCTTACACCCCACAAGCCCAGCAAGTGTCTTGGCTCCCTTTGCCCAGCGTTGGGTATGGAATTCTCAGCAACACAGGGGTCAAGCACTTGCTCCTCTTGCTGCCCCCGGATAGTTTTTCCGCCATCCACACGTTATCCCTTTATACTGTACACTACTTCAGTCGGTGCCGTCATGTACCTGCTGTTGCCTCTCTGGTCCCTGTCCTCACACCGTTCTCAGTAGCCCTCACCTCCATTCTTTCCCTGTGTCAGTCCCTTGTGGCCATTGAGGTCACACTGGGGATCGTTGAGAGGACCGTTCGTCCTGTGGCTGCTCTCCACACCACCCATCCAGGGCTCACTGTTGAGGACTTATTTACGGCTGCTATGCTTTTCAGATGGCCCTCTTGCCATCTCTGCCCAGGTTCACTGTTTCCCCTCTTTCTTCTGATGGATGCGACTGCCTGTGCCTCCTCCTATAAAATGACATTTGCTTGGTCTCGTCTGTACCCAGAATCATGCTACGCATTTCATTCTGTCTGTAGGTTCCTGCAATTTGATGCTCTCTCTTTCACACTCTCTCTGTCTCTCTCCCTCCCTCCCTTCCTCCCTTCCTCCCTCCCTCCCTCCCTTCCTCCCTCCCTCCCTCCCTCTCTCATCCCATGGCATTTTGTGCCAGCATCTATTATGGTATCTACCTAACGTTTTGGTTCCTTGTGTTCTAGTGTTATCTCCAGGACATTGCCACATGCTAGCTCTTCCACTCCTGTCCCGCCCAGTGTTCTTAGAATGCAGGGACTGCCCTGCTAATTGTGGTTTTGTATACTGTGTCGAGCATAGCACACTGGCCTGTGTATGTCATCTGCCAAATCGATTAAGTACTTGTTGAATGGAAGTAGAAATTCAAAATCCACACAGATGGCGAAGTGTGATGTTCATTCATAAGCCTTGCTTTTGCTTTGCCAGGTGAAGCTGCGAGTGGAGCGTGGCAGTAAAATCAGACGACAGATGGACAGTGTGACAGGAACGTCAGAGAGGATTGGGCCTCGCTGTGAGAGTCAGCCTGGAGTCAAGGTGTTGACAAGTTGCTGAAAAGGACACCAGGGAAGACTGTGGCACGCAGAGGGAGTAGAGCCCTGTCTTCAGTTCACGCCATTGATGGAGGACAGATGGACAGCCGGATGGCCAGTCACCTCTCTTAAACCTTTGGATAGTGGTCCTTTGTGCTCTGCTGGACACCTGTTAGGGATTTTAGCTCATTCTCTGAACTCACTTTCCCTGAAAACGTAAGCTCAGACTGCCGTGGGCAAGCGGGCGAGCCTCAATTGCAGCGTGACCTAGCTGCAGCCATGAGTGCAGAGGGGTACCAGTACAGAGCGCTGTATGAGTATAAGAAAGAGAGAGAAGAGGACATTGACCTCCACCTGGGGGACATACTGACTGTGAATAAAGGGTCCTTGGTGGCACTTGGATTCAGTGATGGGCAGGAAGCCCGGCCTGAAGAAATTGGCTGGTTAAATGGCTACAATGAAACTACCGGGGAGAGGGGAGACTTTCCAGGGACTTATGTTGAATATATTGGAAGGAAACGAATTTCACCCCCTACCCCGAAGCCCCGCCCCCCTCGACCTCTTCCTGTTGCGCCAGGTTCTTCAAAAACTGAATCAGACACTGAGCAACAAGGTCAGCACGGTGAGTGGTTGGCTATTTGGTGACCTTTTGGTTTGTTTTTATAGTGTGTGTGTGTGTGTGTGTGTGTGTGTGTGTGTGTGTGTGTGTTTTAATTGGTAATTCCTTAGATTTGAGCTCAGATGCTCAGCTTGTGCAGAAGTCATCTTAGCAAGTTGACCTGAACTATATACACTATATATAGTGTATAACAGGCTGGCTAGACGTTTGCTTTCGTGCGGTTGGGAGTTTGTATACATTGGGAGTCTGTGTCTGAGAGCCCGTTCCATGAATATCATTAAACATTCTTCTTACGGTGACCACTGAATGAATACACACGTCCCATTCTTGCGTTATTATTGCTTTGGGAAACCAAAGGTTAAGTCTAACATAAGCATATTTAATGTCAATGTGGTTTGCATGGGCAAATGTAGAGTCTTAAAGTGACCACAGAACTCAGCAGAGAAGAAGCCATTATTTTTCTAACCCAGAATCTCCCTTGTGGTTTCCAACCCAGGCTTAGAGTTAGCATCAAAGGACAGGGGCTTCTGGTCCCTCAGGGGCAGTGCCATGATGGCAGCAGTGCTTGTAGGCTGCATGGCCCCTGTGCGAAGAAACGCGGGTTCATTGGGTATTTCTATGACATGGAAGCCACTTCCATCCAAAGTCCACATGCTGGCAATGTTTTGTTTCTCACTAGTGGGCACTTTTTATTTTGGGGGGACGGTTATGTAGTCTTTCCCCCAACCCCTACCTCCCTGTGAGACCTAGAAAGGAGTAACTAGGTACATTAAATGAGCGGGGTTGCTGAGCTGTGGCTATACACCGAGCAGAGCTGAATGGGTTTCCCGAAGGAATTCTGATAACATCATGTCAGGCTTTCCCAGATGAAGGAGGGAATAGGACTAGAGAGGCAGCTGTCAAGGATGAGAGCAACAGGGTGGAGAATGCAGTGCAAAACTCAAAGCCCGCACCTGAGGCATGCTTGAAGGGAGGCTCTTTTTGTCTCCCGCATTAGACTCCAAAGGCTTAGGTTGAGAACATTATATTATATTTAATCATGACAAAAAATGTAGTTTTTTAAAACTACACTAAGTTAAAAAAAATTTTTTTTTTGCGAGCAAATTAAAAAGCTTTGAATGTGTGCATGTGTTCTGGGTACATACAATTTTCTAAGTCTTGTGTTTCTGCCATGTTATGGTTTAGCAAACTGAAGATAAATACGTCATTTTTTTTTTCCTCTATCAAATAACATGTGTTCTGACTTGACTTCTCTCTCTCTCTCTCTCTCTCTCTCTCTCTCTCTCTCTCTCTCTCT
>OU015758.1:21355953-21402899 GCA_907169655.1 Acomys percivali | reverse complement strand
TCTCTCTCTCTCTCTCTCTCTCTCTCTCTCTCTCTCTCTCTCTCTCTTTTGGTTTGAAAGATTTGCTTATTTTATGTTGATGGTGTATGTGCGTGCCTCTGTATATGTGCACCGTGGCATGCAGGTACCCATGGATGTCAGTAGAGGGTGTCAGATCCCTGTGAGTTACCATGTGGGTGTTGGGACTTGCATGCATGTTCTCTGGAAGAACAACAAGTGCTGTCAGTTGCTGAGTGCTCTCTCTCTGGTCCCCTGATTTCTTTTCTAAGTTAGAAGCACTTAAGTAGGTTTGGTTAAGAAGAAAAATGACTTCATTGCACTGAAAATACAAAGGGTTGCAGAACCAAAAGGAAAAAAAAAAAGCTCAGTTGAATTTAGAGATGATTCATAAGATGGAGTTGAGGGTGCCAGGGCCATAATTACTGACAAAAAGACTTTGTGAAAATAGCTTCTAAACAAAATTGCATTTGATAACTGTCATCCGGTCTAAGTTTATTCAGTTGTCATACCCAGTCAAGGGACCAGACTTATTGAAAAATGGCTTTCTGTTTTGTAAGGTGTTGCACATTTATTATGTTTTCTTTCTCTTGACAGCACTGAGATTTTTTAACAGCCCTTTCTTTCTTTCTTTCTTTCTTTCTTTCTTTCTTTCTTTCTTTCTTTCTTTTTTTGATAGTGGAAAGTGAGAAAAATTTTAGTAGGATTCAAGAAAAGACCCACAATAATGTACGTGGAAATATTAGAAAGAATGGGCGTGAAGATAAATGAGAAATTCAAAACAGCTGAAAGGTTGGGAAGACAGTGGAGGGAGGGGTCACCAGGAGGGCTTTGTACTAAACATTCATTGGATATACCAGAAACTTTAGCCTTCTGCTCTCATTTAAATATGACTCACGTAATGTGGGCAATCAGCAGCTCACAGGTAGGTACAAATGCACCTTTTTTTTTTTTGCCCATGTAAATATTCATTTCTAAAGCCTTTTAGGTAGCAAATTGTGGCAAGAAAAGGGAGTTCTTTTTTCTCCTCTCTTTTCTCCTCTTATGTAATAACTTAACTTCCTCAATCTTGTCTTTTTTTCTTTCAACTCCCTCCATGTAATGTGGATTCTTTTGACTTCTCTGGTTTTCTTTCTCTCATTTATAAGGCCACTCTCGAAGCCCTAAGAACTGTGTGCATTTCTCCCTTTGGGACACCTGGACACCAGACACCCTGTTGATGGGCAGTGATGTAGACAGAGGAAGCTTGGACCAGTGCATGCTAACCTCGCTCCTTTTATCCTGTTGATTCTCCTTAACCTCAACCATCACTTTTTCTCTTCCTTATGTCGGAGAGGAGGTCTTGAAACTCCTGGTCTCACGTCATCCCCCTCCCTCCTCAGCCTCCCAAGAACCTGTGACGATAGTTGAGTACCACTGCTCCTGGATTCCGCTCTGTATTTCGGAGATGAGTGTTCTTCAACTCTGGTCCAGAGTGGACTCTTGATGAGCGCCTCTTCCCTATGCAGTGGAAACCAGCCTTTTCTTTCCTTGTACTGTGTGCATGTCGAAAGAAGACTAGGAGGTTTAGTTGTAAGGATGAAGCAACAAGCATTTGCGTGAGAACGAGCAGGTACAGTTGTTATATATAAAAATTAAAGGCAGATGATAGAATACAAGGTACCAGGCAGACATTATATTATACAGAGTTTATTAAATGAGCATGGGGGGGGAGAAGGAAAGGGGGAAGGGGTACCCCAGAGAGAGAGAGAAGAGAGAGACAGAGAAAGTAAAGAGGGGGTAGAGGGAGGGATGGAGGGAGGGGGGGGGAGAGAGAGAGAGAGAGAGAGAGAGAGAGAGAGAGAGAGAGAGAGAGAGTGTGCGGGAGCTAGACCCAGCCGCATGGAGGGTCTGCCTTTTATACCCTCCTGGGCAGGGCCACGCCCCCATGGCAGGTAAGCAGTGACATCACAGGTTGGCAGACTGAAGCAGAATCCTAACAGCAGTTCTGTAGCTAAGCCAGTGAGTGCCCCAGTGAGTGCCGAGTACACAGTAAATGTCAAAGGACAAGCAGCGAAATGCAACCTATGTGAAGATCTGATTACGCAGCTCCTCCCAGGAAAATGTACCTTCTTCTCCCAGTACATTTTGCATGCAGGTGTCTAGAGCACTCTGGCCTACGCTTAGGATGAGTTTATTTCTAGAGTTATCTTGGCCTAAGGGCATCACATTCATTCAGTAAACACAGGTGGGGGGGCGGGGGGGGAGGTGGGAGGTCCCTATTTTGTGCTAGAAAGCAAAACAGAAGGTGAAATGAAGACTCCTCACCCCCCTTCCTTCCCTGACTGCACCCCACCCCACCCCAT
The DNA here is from genome assembly GCA_907169655.1 of Acomys percivali. Lineage (NCBI taxonomy): Eukaryota > Metazoa > Chordata > Mammalia > Rodentia > Muridae > Acomys > Acomys percivali. The sequence continues at coordinate 21,400,557 of OU015758.1, read as the reverse complement.
GGCTGCATTCTGTTCTCTTTTGGTTCCAGCAGTTCTTAGATCCCTGCTTTGGCAATCCCTCCCCCCCCCCCACCCCCTCCCCCCCCCCCCACCCCCTCCCCCACCCCAGACTTCTCACTGAGGCTGGCTCTGCTGCAACCTGCCCCACCCCCACCCCCGCTTTTGCCTTTCTCTGGGTGAGCTCTGCAAGAGAAGGGGGTCCAGGTCCTCTGTGATCCAGCTGTGGAGCACAAGGTAGTAGTGTGTCTCATCAAGTGAGTAAAGGCGAGTGCCTGGGACTCACCCTCCAGCTACAACACATGATTCTGAAATGAGCCACTCGCTCTGTGTGTCACACTCAGGCTGAATGGCTTAGCCTGCTCCTGGCCAGGAAGCCTTATTTGCTCTTTGTGTCAGTCACCTCTGAGGCACCCTGTGGCTTTGGCCTTCCACATTGCTTGCTGTGCCTCCAGAAGGCGTTCTCTTCCGCCACAGCCCTCGGGACAGTTTGTTCTGCTGCTGGGAAAGTGGGTGAAGCTGATAGGTGTGTCCTATCCGCAGGTGACCTGAGGAACAGATTTTTCTATTACCTGTAATGGCTTCTTAACCTCCCCCCCCCGCACCCCCTTTTATGGCCCTCTCTTTGCGTGGGGCTACAGTTATCAAAAGGAGACTCCTGTTTTATTTCGCCTTCTTGTAACCCAGTGCCCCACTTGAGTGTGGAGGCAACTTTTTCTTCGTGTCGTTGGAGAGTGCAAGGTGTATCTTCCACATGAGGCATCAATCAATCATCTTGCCTCTCTGCCTTAGCTGTTGGGTACAGGCTTTCTGTCCTATATACGACCTTGTTAGGGGTCTCCAGTGCCATCTCCTATACAACGAAATGAATCAACTCTGAGGATTTAAGGACGAGGCACGCTAACTCATTCCTCTTGTACGGAAGTTGTCTGCAGGGCTGACTCAGCAGCTTGAGCATATGCTTTGTGACCCTCCAGGTGAAGTTCAGCACTGGCTGGAGACTTTAGTCCTGCGAGTTTCTGACCAAGAGAGTTTACGTAAAGTGGTAAAACCTGCCAACTTGACTGGGCCACTTGGGTAGCATGCCCCATGCACCCATGACCCTCAGGACAGCCGGTCCCAGCTGGTTTCACATATAAAACAGAAAGCAGGCATTGCCTTGAATTGTTTTACATTTTGACCAAAATCCCTTCTAAACACAAGAAGAGCCTGCGTTCCGTGTTTGTTTTTATGATGTCCTGGTGTGTCATCTTTACACTTTGCACACTCTAGCCTTTGAGTGTCCCTCCATGCTTGTTACTCCTTGTCTAGAAAGTGAGGCTGCAATAAATCGCATGAGTCAACTGCACTACGCAGAGGTCTTCGAAAGCAGAGTCCTGATCCCAAGTTACACACCTTGGCAGGATGCCATGGTCTCCGTGTGTGCGTGGCTCTCTGCTGGAGACAATAGACAGGGATACATTCCTTTTGGTGTGAATTATGTTTCAGAATTTGCCTTTTCTTAACTTTGTCCACCTTCTCTCCTTTCAAAGGCAAGGAAGGCGTGGCCCCGAAGCTGGAGGATTGTCTCTGGCATCTGACTTTGCATTCAGCATTCTGTAACCATGGTGCTATGTGCAGGAAGCAGGGCACGGTACAGGACCCTTGATGAGGCGGCCCTTGAGGCTCCCCTCCCTGCTTCTAGGTAGCCAGAAAAAAAGCTTGAATGTTTGCCTTCTGTGTTTTCCTAGGAAAGAAAAGATATTTCTTAAAGATCATCAGTGTAACCGATTAGTCTGAATTTTGTTGTTGTTGTTGCTATTTTAGTGGTGATGTTGATAGTACTGAGAATCAAACGCAGGACCTCATACATGTGGGGCAAGTGCTGTGTACCTAGCCCACATATGTAGTTCTTTTTTTTTTAATTTAATTTAATTTATTTTTTTATTTGAGATACAGTCTCACCATATAACTGACTCACCTGGAACTAGCTGAATAGCCGAGGAGAGGCTGGCTTTTAAAGTCTCTGGGATGCCTTCCTCAGACGGCCAAGGCTACACAGAGAGACCCTGTCTCGAAAAACCTAAATAAATAAATAAATAAATAAATAAAAATAAAAATAAAAATAAAAATAAAAATGCCTATCAGCAGGCCTGGTTACAAATGTAATTCTTGATTCTGATAAAATGAGATGTCCCTAACCCCTTCTCTGGTGATCACAGAATGGATTACTTATAAATTATTACATATTGTGATATAGCACCCTCTTCCATGAGAATGTAAATATGTAACTAACAATTAATATTCTTGGCTTGTTAAAATATTTTTCTTGTTAATTTAAAAGGTAATCATTCTCCCACTCCAGAAATATTTGCAAGGAAAGAAAAAAAAAAAACCCTGAAGAACAATTTGCATATTCATACTCATTTGTAAAGGGAACCCAGAAGAAGTGAAAGGACTGTTCCTTTACCCTCTTTCCCAGGAGGCTTCTGGCCTCTCTTCTGTAGTGCAACTAGTTAGGAATTGACAGTCAGCAGAGCCCTTGGGCAGCTGAGTCAAGGCTGCCCTGGGCATTCACAGCCCAGAGAAGTGACACACCTCCTTTCCCTGTTTTACTCACAAGGGAAGGTGAGAGTTTCTTTAAGCTGGGACTGTGGGAGCAGTCAAGTCATCTTGCCTGGATGACAGATTGGCAGGACTTGTGTCCTTCAGAGTCAGTGGCTGAGGCAGGCATCTTAGGTTCTTTCTAGATTTATTTCTATTGCTTTATTATCGGTATAGTTATTTGGGTAAGTGCTGGTAACACCTAACTTCCCTGCAGGTGGAGTTACAGATGCTTGTGAGCTACCCCCAGGGGGGGTGGTCCTCTGAAAGACCCGTAAGGGCTCTTAACCACTGAGTTGTTTTTCCAGCCCCACATTTTTTTTTCCTTCAGTGAAATGCAGCAGGTGTCTCTAACCCCTGGCTTTGCTTCTCTTGGCTACCCGAGGTCAACTGGGATCTGAAAATATTATACAACTAGACATTTGGGTGAAAAACAGGCAGCAACTGTATTTCCATGAGCTTTTTTACTACAATATATTGTGATTATTATAATTTTGATTGTTTATACACTATACTCCTATCACAGGTGTGTATGTATAGGAAGAAGATGGTATATAATAAAGATTGGCACCATTTGTATATTAAGGTGCCCACTAAGGGTCTTGGAACTACTGTATTCGCAGCAGTGGTGTTGGTGGTGGTGGTGGTGGTATGTGTGTGTGTGTGTGTGTGTGTGTGTGTGTGTAAAGTGTGTGAAGGGCCACAGGCCTTACATGCTCAGTGTGGATGAAGCTCTCCTCCTCTGATTCAAACAAGTTATTTAAGCCAAAGGCGCCTATTTTCTTCACTAACATCTGAATTAATGTTAATGTCCTAAGTTTTCTTTGTTGAAAAGAGAAAAACCCCACAGACTACAAGTATTCCACCTTTAGTTTAGTTGGCACTAGAGTTTTTGATAAGTTTGATGTCTAGTCTGGTTTCTGAGTGGGTGTATGTATCTTTGTCCAAAAGGGATTAGTAAACACATCGTCAGTATATTTGGATTTGAGAAAATAAACATTGAGAATTTTGAAAGTCAACAACAAACGGTGCCTTACATCTGCTAAGTTACATTCCAAAAGGGAAAAAAAGAAAATTGTACCTGTGGCAACTTTGCATGCCAAGTGTGTCACATCATTTGCATATTCATATTTCAGTAAGGAAGAAACAGAAGGTAAATGTTAGCAGTGCAGCTGGCTGTTGCTTATATGTGTGTTTTTTGTTGTTGTTGTTGTTACTAACAGAGTGCCACAAGAAAGGCTATAAATTGGACAGAAGACTGAGATGGGAGGAGGGGGGTTACTTGGTGTGATAGCTGGACACAAGGAACAAGGTTGCTTTATAGGCAGTACTTAATGTTTTCCCGTCTTAGTTTAATTTTAAAGAGCAATCTCCCGACTTTTAATAAAGAGGATTCAAACTGAGGCCAAAGAGATGAAGTAGAAATTGCTTTCATTCCAGTAACTTGGATACAGTAGCCCTCAACTTAACAAAATAGTTTCAGAACAGTTACAAAGTTTTTATTTATCATTACATATAAAGTATCCTTGTGTATCCTTATTCTACTACTGTGGCAGTAAAAATATTGCTAATGAACAATCTCTTAACTAAAAGTGAAACACAGTGTACATTGTTAAAAAGCAACTTTGTAGCAGGAAGGGAAACAAGTGACAGAACTCGCTACCTAATTATGTTTGAAGGACTTTCTTCCAGTGGCCTTGTGCCGCCTGAAGAGCCTGGGTGTCATTTTTAGGAATACTTTCTCTGGATTATTTCTAGCTTGGAGGTGTTGGCAATCTATTTATATTCATCCATCCTATCTGTTCTCAGCTCGTGGCAACATGCAGGGCTTAGATTATTCTGTCCTGTCATATTGAAGTTAGTGGAGTAAATTATCTATAATTTCTTGATGCATATTGAAGTTAGTGTAGTCAATTATCTATAATTTCTTGATGACTTCTGATATCTAGGACAGGAAGGAATATCAGCATACTTGAAATATAAATTCTTTCTGATATGCTGTTTGGGTCAGAAACTCTACCTTACTTCTCAGATATTCCGTAAGCACTTTAAAACCAGAGCACATTAACCGTAAGCTGGAAAGTTCAATACTGGCTTTTCTGACATGATGCTGTTTTTGTTTTAACCTCTGAACTTCTACTGCTAAGAATTGTTGGAGAACTAATGCCCCCATCCCCCAAAGAGAAGGTCTTTCCCCACTAATACCCCAGGAATACTACCCTGAACTCCTGGAGTGGAACAAAGAGAACACAGTTTATATGGAGGAGTGATTTAGGATACCTGGGAAGAAGTGCTCACAGGATCTCGTCACAAGATCTGCTTGGCAGCTGCTCTGGGGAGAATATGAACTAAAGCTAATAGAGTGTCCAATTGGTACTTTTTTGCCAATCTATATGATCCATGATCTTAAGCCATATTTCACCAGTGTAAAGCAATTACTGTACATTGTTGGTGGGCACTTGGCAGTTGTCCAGGAGCAAATTAAATGCTGTCTGCGGAATGGGTGTCATTCTGTGCAGTCTCTGGACTCATCCTCCTCTTTAGGGGTTTTGTTTAATGGCTATTTTAATGAAGTCTTCCAGGACCAGTAAAGGATGGTGGTTATAATGTGTTCGTTTGGATGGCGAAACTTTGCTTATTCAGACTTCACATCTGCAGAAGAGGTAACACATTCGCATATTATTAGGCAGGATTGTGTCATGAAGCCAGTTCCTGGCTTGTGTGGTCATTGTCTTGGTCCAAATTTCTGTTCAACAGGAAAACACTGAATAGTCTTCTCAGCATATGGGACAAGCTGTTTTCCTTGGTTTGATAATTTTCAAAATTACTTAACGCTGTGGAGAAGGTAATATTTTATGATATTAGGCATTACAAAAGATGTGAACTCTTAAACTATTGTGACTGCATTGAATTCTGCTGAGCTTAATTTTACTGTAGTTTTTAAAAAATGAATTTTTCTTTTTGATTTCTGGTGCTGGGACTCAAACTCAGAGCCTTGTGGATGCTGAACAAATACTCTACTACCATGCTACACCCCACGCCTTTGATGTATATTTTAATTAAACTTAAAAACATTGCTTCTACACCAAACAATTCATTTGAATTTTTTTCTATCTTGCTTATTTCTATTCTAACCCTAGACACATAGTTGGGTATTTGTGTCACTGTTAAACTTGTTTTATATAGGTATTTATAGTTTTTAAAAGTCTGCATATTACATATACTTTTAAAGCATTTTCTATCAGTAACAAGCTTTACTAGGTTATTTTAAAGGTAGCCAAAATGGATTTTTTTTTTTATTTTTGACATTGACTTTATCTAGTTCCAAGAAATGAGATGGAACAAATGTGTTTTTAGAATATATCAAAAGTATGTCTAAATGCTTACTGTCCTATACTTTCTTATAAATGAATTTACTGAAAGTCTTTTAGTTTTAAGTTAAACCTTAAAATTCTGTAGACATAAGTGTCTGCCAGGCCTCCTGCTAGGTGTTTTATAGCTGTTTTTGTTCACTACTCACTTACCCTACACAGATAGGTCCTCATAAGTATTTTGAGATGAAGCATAAGCTCAGAATATTGTGCGAATATTCTTTGGAAAGAAAGGGGACTTGATAGCCAAGGAAACTTTCCTGAGTGGAGAGCCATCTTGGGCATGGTGGCACCCACAGTATGAATCTTGACTTGCACTCCACTGAAGTGTTGGGCTGCTGAAGTCTGCTTTGTGACTGATCTTCATTTATGCCTGTTTTATCTGCTCAGTTGTGGTAGACTTCCCAGTCACACAACTGCGAAAGAAATTTCCTTCACATCGCATGTGACTTGCAGCATTTTCTTATTTCTGATAAGCGTATCCAAGGGATGGTTTCGGAAGAGATGGATGAGGCGTCAGAAGGAAGACCATGTTTTGGGTATATGCCTGTATGTGCCCTGCTGCCACCCCAGGATATAGATGCACTGTGGTCTGATAGTTTACAAGTTATACAGTCTTATAAAGCCCACACTCCCGCCTGTGTTAATTCTGAAGAAGCTAAATGCTGCCTCACGTGCTTCTGAGGAGTTTCAACTTTGCATATTTTGGGCTCATGGCCTTTCAATTAGAATGCAACACAGGCTGGGTCCTGCCCTGCTTCAAAGCCAAAATTTTGAGGACACCCAGCCTAAGAGCTGTGTGTTTTGGCATGTGAAGACCGGCTGCTTGGAGTCTGTACCTACAAGAACTCTCATGTTGACTCCAATGAATCTGGGGCCTTGTTCCCTGAATTATGTCAAGGTTAGCAGTAAATGCCGCTTTAGAGGACTGAGTAAATTACTAAATTCCTGTGAATGTCAAACTTTATTTCTCAGCAGAGTCGGCCGCTGCCAAGTTTGTAATGTAAATATTGTGTTCTGTTGCCTGACTTCCAAGGACAGAAGGGTGGATGAGGGCATGTGTGGGGCACAGGTGCATTTTATTTCTAGGTACTTAACATGGCAATATGACACTACACACAGTCTCTGAAGCACTGGGTGCCAGGAAGACTTCTTGAATACTTTAACTTTTGCTCCACCCCCACACCTTCAATTGAGAAAAAAAAATATTATGTAAAATGTTTCCTGAGTTGATAAGATCCTAACTGGTAGCTCTGACCTAGCTTTTTGAGAGCCTTCAAGAGGACATCTCGTCTCACCATAGTCATAAGAGGCAAAAACAAAAATACACTCTTGCTGATTCCCAGAATCGGATCTAGTTGGAAAGCCTGCCTGTTGGGAACTCAGGGGACCCAGTAGAGTAAGACTTGAGTGCCTAGAGGTAGCTAGGTAGCCTGCTGACCTCTCCCTCTTTGTTCCGACTCTAGGGCTGTTTCTCCCCTCTTTTTACCTCCCAGCTGTGCCTTTCAGTTCAGTGGGAAACCATCATTCCAGAATTAACCAAGAGCCAGGCCTGTAATCCCAGTGCTCAGGAAACTGAGGCGCAAGGATTCTAATTCCAGGGCCAACCTAGATTAGCAATGAGATCCTGCCCCCAAAAACAAACAAATGAATGAATTCCCTATAATAAGCTGTGGGGGGGGGGGAGTGGGGAAGGGTCTATCGGAAGCAGAGTGCTTAAGGTGGCTCAGAACGTGGACTGAAGTTCTGTGTATTCTAGGCTTTTGGTCTTTCAGGGCCTCAGACAGCCAAACTAATACCAGGAAAGGATTTTTTTCCCCTTTTCAGATTAGCAAAACTACATTGAGATAATAAATACCAGTTTAGGCATTGCCTGTTGGCTTCCCTCTGCCATCCGACTTTAGACATGAAACCAGCACCCAGCTTGGTGGAGAGGATGGGCAAACAGCGTGTCTGTGAGAGCTCGTAGGCATTGGTTAAACAGGAAGAACCCTCCCCAAGCCTAAAGAAAACTGTCATTTGTACACACAGTGGGTTGGAAGGCAAGAGAGACTTCTAGAAGTGAGTGCTTCAACCTTGCCTGCTCAGAGCGGACAGAAAGCAGCTGTGTGATCACGAGCTGAAGAGACAGAGGATGGGGTGAGCGAAAGGGGAGTTACTAATGAAACTAAAAGTGTGGTTGTGATAGCCAGGGAAAAAGTAGAATAGACCTTGCTAAAAAAATAAGAACTGTACTGAGTGGGATACAAGAAGAATGATCTTCCAGAATCCAGAGAAAAAGGCTAAATGGAGTAAAGGGGGAAGCTACACAGATACGTGGTACTCAGTTCAGGTAAAACGGTAAAGTGGCAGAGACAGCTTCAGGCCCGTGTGCAGATCGGAATGTGTTCTCCGTCGTTGCGCGTGACGGCACTATAAAGCCCCCTCTAGATATGGTTTAGTAAAAAATTTTAGATTATAAGAACAATATTAAAGTTCTTTGCCAAAATTCATAACAAGGTGTTTGTTACCAGAGCAACAGAGTTATCCTCCATCTCTGCCAGTCAGTGCCGAAAGCTGCTCGGTTTCACCACAGTTTTGAGGAGAACTGGTGGTGACAAAGGCATAAGCTGCCTCCTTATACTTTATATTAGCTGAATTTACTCGGAAATAACACATTAAACCTTTCATGGCACTTGGGCGGAGCTTAAAGGTTACATTGCCATCCTTAAGTTCACAGTTATAGCATATATTAAAAGTAATTTTGATTAACTCAAGGACTAATTGTTAGACACATACAGGGTACATCTTCCAAATTCCTAGAACTACCATAATATGACAGAAGTATATAAATGGGGCGTGGCAAAATGCTTATTCTGCATAAAAACGTTAAAGTAATATATGTATGTGTCTATGTGTCCACACACATAAATCTAAAACTAGATTTACACACGTTTCAGGTACTCTGCTAACCCTAGTGTGTTAGCTAGTTACTTTTCATGACAGCTCTATGATAGTGGCCCTTAGCCACACCCATATCGTAAAGCCAAAGTGCAGTTAAATGATGTCCCCAAGTCACACAGCTAGTAGGAAAGTGGAGATTTGACCTCCTAGTTCTCTCTAGCAGATATACCATGCTAAGATGGCGTGGTAGATACTCATGCTGTACTGTGTGACTCATGCACTCCCGTCCAGCCAGGGTGTGTCCTAGAGCCAAAGACAGATGACCTCCCTGGCTTTCCAGTGACCTATGGGTCTGCCAAGACAAAAGGAGCTAAACAAAGTAGATGTTTCCTGTGTCAGGAAATAGACTCAAGAAAAAGTGATGTACAAAGCAGACACGAGGGTCGTTCTTCCCTCTGTCAGAAGAACACCAGCTCAGCAAGCTAGGAAGAGGTGGTTGGTTTTAAAGACAGTTTATCCTTCCTGCATGTTGGAGCCTACTGTTGTTAATTGTTTTGTGTGTGTGTGTCTGTGTGTCTGTGTGATTTGGAGGCCAGAGGACACCCTCAGGTGCCATCCTAGGAGAAAGGGTCTCTGAGTGGCCTGGAAGCTTAACGCTTAAGCTAGGCTGGTTGCTCAGTAAGCCCTAGGGATCTTCCTGTCTCTATCTCCCCAGGACTGGGACTACAGATCCCATGAGCCACCATGGCTAGCATTTTTATGTGGATTCTGGGGATCAAACTCGTTACCTTGGTCCTTGAAAGGCCAGAACTGAAGTGACTGCCTTTCCCCGCCTCAGCCCAAACCTGTGGATCTTAATACGGTTGATGAAAATATTAACTGTTAAATTAACCTCCACTCAACTCATGCTTCTCAATGTTATATAGCACCTTTTTACATACCACATATATAAAACATATAAACTGGAGTTTACATACTAATTATTATGTGCTTATATATAATACATATGAAATTATACCTAGATAAATAGATCTGATAGTACAGCATATAAGGACATAAGAAAATCTTTACTGGGTTAATTATACAAATATGCCTTTCTAAGGGAGCTGCTTGCTGTTTCAAGCATGCTATAACTTGCTACTTTACTGGCCTTCACTGTTTGGAGTTTTATGGACAGTTACATTGTAACTGTCACTTGTGGTCTAATCTTCCCCTAAAGGGAAATTTGAGAAACACTGTCAGCTTTTTTGAGCAGAGGAAGTTTAAACATATTGGTGCTGAAACTTCACAATTGTTTAGCTTAAACTCCCATTCTTGTCAGACCGCGTCCCTCCAGCCCATCTGTGGCTGGAGTCAGCTCACTTTGGCTTTCATGAAGGAAAAGTTTCCCAAAGTGCAAAAATGTTTACTTTTCTTTCCTTTGCCAGATCCGGGGCCTGCGCAAGCAGATCTGAGAGCTGGTTGCCTATCACAGTTTGGTCAAATAACTGAACTATCATCAGTGCACAGTTTTTAGTGGTATAACCACTTTTGGCTAATTCCAACTTAATTCTAAAACCTAGATAATACTTGGGGTAATTTTTGGGGGGTTGGGGCTTGGGGTTTGGTTTTCAAGATGGCTTCTCTGTGCAGCACAGCCCTGTCTGTCCTGAAGTTAAGTAGACCAGTCAGTCTGGCCTCAAACTCATAGAGATCCTCCTGCTTCTGTCTCTGGAGTGCTGGGATTAAAGGTGTGTACCACCACTGCCCAGTTATAAATTATATATATATATTAATATATGAAAAAATTCCCACCTGGCTCCTTCCTTCTCTCTCTTTCTTCTACCCTTCCTATGCTTGGAGAATCTAGCTGTGGATGCAGGTGACTTTCACACACCTCACAAGATGATGGTTCACAAACATCTTTCAAAATGTCGGAACTGCTGTCCCACCTCAGCTCTCAGGCGGCCCTGCTCACCCCGTTCCTGAGTGCACACTGAAGCTCTGGCTGTGGTTTCTACTTAGATGCTATCATGCGCCTCCGTGGGTCCTCGAGGGGCCATCTTATATCAGCATCAGACGCTGTGTTCAGTTCACCTGTGGAAATGTGAATTTTACATCTTACCGTTTATAATTAGTTTTTAAAGTTTGCCCTCACACTTTTACATGACATTTCCTAAGAGAAGGAAGTAGGAAGGCTAGTTGATAGTGATTATAAAACTCTTTTGACATGAAGGTAAAAATATTTTGTTTATAGAGATGAAAAAGGAGTTAATATTTAGCAACTCCAACGAAGGCAGGGCAGGATCTAAGGAATGTTGTCACCTGACCCTCTCATCTGTGGGTGTGCACCTGAATAACTACACGGGGTTTCCCTTTGCTAGAAAGGCTCTATTCTTGACTTTTCTTTACATTTTTGTTTTCAGTTCATGATCCTAGATTCCACAACCTCGTTTTCATACATACATGGAAGAGGAAATGTCCTGCTCTGACATGAAAAAGTTCAGCTTCCACGGGGCTGTTCCTGACTTTGCAGGAATGGGTGGAGTGTGTGCGGTGTGCTGGGCGCTGTGCACCATGCTTTAGTTAATTCCCTAGTTCTATTTGCAGGCCGAAGCGTAGGAAGGAAAAGAAACTAGACCAGGCTCCAGCACAGCTGGCGGGAAGTCAGTCTGCACAGCCGACTTGCTTCTTGCTTCTGAATGTGTGCGTCTCAACGCCACACACAAAACCTTCAAAGGACCAACAGGGACTTCTAGGCAGTCATAGGGATGCATTAAGAAGTAGCAGTGTCTAAACCATAGACCTGAATACATTTCAATTTTCTACACTCTTTGCCTACCATCCTTTTAACCTCAGAGTAATTTACAAGCACAACAGGTATGGATAGTCACATGCTGGACTGATAGATACCCAGTTTGGGTCAAAAATCGTGCACTTGAAGCTCAGATTAAATCAGAGACCTGGAGGCAGGGATGGCGAGATGGCTCAGTGGTTAAGAACACTGTCTGCTCTTCCAAAGGACAGGGTTCAATTTCGAGCACCCATGCGGCAGTTTACAATTATCTGTTACTCCAGTTCCAAGGGATCTGACACCCTTTTTACCATGCACATAAGATAAAATTAACTAAATTATTAAAAAAAAAAACAAAGACCCACAGGAGATAATTTGCACACTCATTTCTTTTTAAAATGTATTTTAGTTAACTTTTAATTATACAGGGTTACTCAAGGCAATTTTCATATATGTATATAATGTACGTGGAGCAAATTTCCCTCATCATCCCCCACAGCCTTATCCACATACTTGTTTTTATGAGCAACATTTATTTCTTTCAAAGTTTCTTTGTGAGGTTTTAAAGGTTAAAGCCATGGCCCCGTTTACTTTAAAAAAAGGTGCTATTAGTTCATTGTTAGGTTTGGAACCTGGATTTGAAATCCTTAATAGCCACCCCAGTCAAAAAGAGCATTTGTGCTTTATCTGATCGGTTAGGGAAAGTTCAGTTGTTGCTTACAAAAAGAACAGTTCTGAGCTCTTGGGTCAGGGTCTGAGTGTTTTTCATGTGGCTTTAAGTTGGGTCTTGCTCAGACAACATAGTGGTCAGACATGGGTTCACATTTTGGGCATAATTTGCAAAGGCAAAATTTGTAGGTGTGTTGAGTGACTCCATGAAGTGATTGAGATGGATGCGATGTTTATCTTTGAAGTCCTATTTCCAGGGGACACCAGGGCAAGGAAAGCCTCCTTTTTTTTTTTTTTTTTTTTTTTTTTTTTAAAGCATTCCAATGTTTTCCCACATTGGGCCTATGAGACTGAGTAGACTTCTGTAGATATCATAGCCCCAGGGCACAGTGTTCTGTCCTTCTGACTCCTAACTTAGGAGTCAGGTATGCCCAGCACTGGCTTAAGCTCACCCTCACTCCTATGAGGTAGAAAGTGCTCTGAACCCAGGCGTTCCCACAGAGCTGAGCACGGGCTGAGCATTTCCCACTGCGGAAGGGCCTTCTCAGTTTGTCATCTTTGGACTCAGCCCTCAGTGTCTGGGTTAAGTTGTAGTGCGTCCATCCAGGGAAAGCCCCTGGTTTGGCAGAGAAAGCTGGACCTGAGTGGGAATAAAATTTGCTGACCCCTGCCTCAAAGGGTCACATTTTTTTTCATTTATGTTTCACATGACTCATTGTAATTTACAGTGCTTCTAGATATGGAAGGAGCCCTTCCTCTTTTTACGCTCCCCAGACACGGCATAATGGAAAATGCACATTTTCTACAGAAAGGCCGCTGCTGCTTCTACATATTTTTCTTTCTTTCTTTCTTTCTTTCTTTCTTTCTTTCTTTCTTTCTTTCTTTTCTTCTTCTTTCTTTCTTTTCTGCTTTCTTTCTTTCTTTCTTTCTTTCTTCCTTTTTTTCTTTCTTAAACTAAACTAAACTAAACTAAACAAAATATCAGTCTCTGATGAGACTTGTTTCCTGCCAGAATTCCCACTGGTCTAACTGTCACAGTTTCCACAAAGGGCTAAGATGAAGTAGGGAGACCCACTTTGAACCCTTTGCTTCTGCAGTATGGGAAAGCTGCGTTTCAGCCTCAGGATGGGGGAGAACTGTTCCATTCTAGACCTCACTGCCAGGCACGTAGAACTTACAGGGCTCTATCTGCTGAGGGAGAACACTGATTAAGACAAGATTTGTTCTGCTCCTGTGAACAGACACATAAAACTTTGTTGTTCGTTTCCTGTTTAAAAACAAAACATAACAAAAAAAGAAAATTACCCTTTTCTATGAACTCCCAGAAGATGAGATTTTCTTCAGAGAAAATTCAGCTCCGGGAAGAGCCATCCATAAAGGTCATAACCTACAAAATTCTTCAAGGAAAGTCGCAGTGAATTAAAAGGAGGCAGGACAGGGTTAGGAAGCCCTGAATTCTTCAGTGGGCGACTGTTGTATGTGCCCTGCTCTCTGGAGTTGCAGCCCTATGGGATGTGTGGTTTGCATCTGCAGAAGTCTCGGCGGGCGGGGGGGGGGGGGGGGGGGATTTAAAAAAGGAAAAGAAAAAAAAGGCAACATGAAATTGGAGGAAAAGTAGTGGAGGCGAGGAAAGGGAGGGAATAGTGGGATAGACTTGATCAATGTAAATGGATGTATAAATATTACAAAAAATATTTAAAAATAGATTTTAGTTCCCAGTGTAGGGTAAAAGTATCCTCCCCAGTAAGAGTTCGCACCAGTGGCTGTATCTTTCCCAAATGACTGCTGAGGGAAAATAGCGTAAGCCAACCATCATCCACAGGTTGTGGAAAGAAGCCATTGATCACACTGCCTACCAAAAGCTCCCCTCGCAGCCAGATGGGGGGGTGGGGGCGCAACCCAGCCTTCAGCGTAAAGCAGGTGCTGAATTGATTTTGGTGACGTAGGATCACATGCAGGTCATGTTTGGCACCCAGAGTGGAGAGTCTGCTGATTGTTGCACAATCATGTGGACCCATGTGACAAAGGGATGCTTAATTAAAAGTATATAAAATGGTTTCTTACCCTGTCAGTGGTGGCACACATCTTTAATCCCAGCACTGGGAATGCAGAGGCAGGTGGAACGCTGAGTACGAGGCCAGCCTGGTCTACAGAGTGAGTTCCAGGACTACACAGAGAAACCCTGTCTTGAAAAACAGTAATAACAAAATCAAAATCAAAATCAAAATAAAATAAAATGGTTCCTTAAATCTCGTAGACAGTTGAATAACTTCAGTTTCCTTTCTTTACTCCTGTTCATGTCCTGCCTCCCTGGAATTGGGCATTAAGTATTCTGGTCTCTTATACTGAGAAGATTAAACAGCTGTAGTTTAAATTAAACCATTAATTTGGAGTATTCTGTGGCTGCATTAATTACATTCTCTGTTGAGATTAAGTCCCCATGGATTTGACAGATACATAAGTGACAATATATACTTATAAAGGGGAAATGAAAATTTTGCTAACCACAGTCCTTGGTGATGTTTCTAGTTTTCTGTTTACATTAAAACCTTTTAAAATGGAAGTGATTTAACTTGGTTTTCTTTTTCTGGTTACCTAGAAGGAAAAAAAAATCAGAAGCATGAAGCAATTGAGTGTATTTACATGGAGACAGGACTGAATGATGGAAAAAAATTTTTTTTCTTTCAGGATTTAGCAGAAAGCATGTGTTGAAAGTCTCTTACCTAAATGGGTCATAATTAAAGACGTTGGGGCTTATTTATTTTAATTAGAAGTATTAAGCTCACTCAGTGGGCTTTATGGAAAAATTTTTTTTCTAATTGCATAGTTTTATTTTACGTCAAGTAATAAATTAAATTTTTGTGGGTATAAAAAAAAAAGACTTTTAGCTCTAACCACAGTCGTAACTCACGCTAAATATATTAATGTTGTGTTGATCAGCTAACTGACTGCTTTTGGACAGTTAACTGGCCAGCCCTATTGGTTTAGTTTTCTAGTAATAGTGACAAGGCAATCTGTATGCTCTGGGAGAAAAAAATGTGTTTGTTTGAGTTCCTCTAATCAATACAAAGTAGTAGAAGCAGAGGTAAAAGCAATAGCTTTTTACTGTGTTTTCTTTAAAATTCTGTCAGATTCTATTACACTCTATCTCCCATGGGTTCTGTAGAGAGTTTCCGAGAACTCTAAAGTGGCAACTCTCTCAGCCTCTCTGTATCCTTGGTCAAGGGGCAGCCTAGAAGAGAGAACTTGCTCACAGTTGACTGTGTGAGTAGACCAGGCATCCCAGGCCCTCGGTTCAGGTTGACTCGTAGTAGACTTAGGTGCCTGGATGAAAGACTGCATGGCGGCAGCAGCATCAAAGGACTCGGTAAACAGCGCGGAACAGGGCTTGTTACCTGTCTTGTTTTCTAGCCAAAAGGGAATCTGACTGCAGGAAGACAGCCACTCAGACAGCTTGAGTCCCTCGGCAAATCCTGGTTGCCTTTTCTCAGTTCTTTATTATAGTCAAAGTGAACACATTTGCTAGTAGTAACAATTTTTCTGGGGCATTTTGGGAATTTGTATAAATGTACATTAGAAAAAGACAAACAGACTGGTTGGGCTTCGCACGATTTGATACATGTGGGTCCTTGACGTGGAGGATCCATGGGCTGGAGGTTGGTTTCTGCTGTTGTAGGGTCACCAGGTCAGCCACTGTACTTTTCGCTCCATGTCCCCTCCTGTTGCTCTTGCTTATGTGGGGTACTTATGAATAAGCCAAGCATCAAGAACTTCCAGTGACATCCTTGGCCACCTGTCCATTTTTAGTTACTGTGACTTATTTGCTGCATGACCTACAGATGGTTACGTGTTTAACCTTGGCTTTTTTCATCTTTAAAATAGAATTGATGGCAAGAGTTGAGGTGTGAGGGAGCTCTCACAGTCACACCTTAAGTCCCGGAATATTTAAAGCTCACTGCTTGATGATAACATTCAAAACAGAAAGGGCACATCGGGCATGAACACACACACAAAATAATGTCTGAGACTTAAGCGATATGTTTAAACCCGACGAAAATGAAAGGAATTGAAATTGCCTAGCCACAGGAAATAAAGGCCACAGGCCAATTTAAACAGTTGAAAACTGCATAAAGCAGTGGCTCATGGGGGACATTTGCCAATGTCCAAAGAAGAAATGGAGCTAAATAACAGTAGAATTGCCATGGTTATGTCAGCTGCTTCTTCTGCAACACTCACCTGAGAGTTCCCCTCATTTTCAGTGGAAGGTACACCCAGCATGCTGTGTTCTATAGCAAAATGTGTTTTCTCCACAGCTATGTGCACACTTTCCCAGACTCAGGCATGCTGGAACACTTTAGTTTCTTAACATAGCGTTTCCATTTGTATTTCTAAGTCTTGTTGCTTGAAAGATGGTTTCTGGTAGCCTCTCCTGCATGCACTTCTTTGTCCTCCTCACCTTATCTAGGTTTTTGTTGCTGCTGCTGTTGTTTGGTTGGTTTGGTTTTGTTTGTCTTATTTGTTTTCCAGGACTGGTCTTTATATACTCCTAGGAGACTAGTACTTACTGTAGAGTCCAAGCTGACCTTAAACCCATGACAATCCTCCTGCCTCAGCTTCTCTCGTGCTAGGATTATAGGTGTATGCAGTCATGCCCAACTGTTTGTGCCACTTTTAGTGTAAACCATCCCAGGAGCCACTGGCCTGCTCTCAGAGTTCTGGAGCCTTCATTCTACCTTCAGAGGGCATGGTACTGGCAAAATCATGCCCCAAGCTGCAGGGCTCTTCTGTTTTGTCCATCTAGTGTGTTTCTTTTTGAAGAAAACCTTGGATTTTGCAGAATTCCATTTTCCTTTACAGAGTCAGAATTACAGTTGCAAAATAACTTGAAAATACTTTGTTTTCACGATTGCTAATTATGAAGCTCATTAGTAGAAGAAAAAAGTGCAAGGCCTTGGTTGGAGGGAGGAGATGCCTGCTCTGAATCTGATTCCTTTGCCCAATAGAGGTTGCCATCTATTGGTAAACGAGAGAAATAAAACGAAAAGGAAAAGGAAGTGGCCCAGGCTTCAGGCGGTGCCAGGAGTGGGGTGGGTGGGGTGGGTGGGGGTGTCAGGGGTGGGTGGGGGTGGGAGTCAGGCCGAATGGGATTCTTTTGGTGATATTCTTGGCTAAAAATATTTGAAAATGCACAATTCCATTAGGAACTAAAACCTGTTTTTATATTTATCGTAGCCAGTCTCTGTAAGTCATGGTAGGTATTTAAGGAGAAGGGGGTACATAGTTCTTTTAAATGCATATATTTAGAGACCACAAGAGTTTCATTTTGTTGGACTATTAGATGGAGTTTTAATTAGATAAATTGATGGCTGATTTTTGTAACTCTGTGGTTGGCTTAGGCTTTCTTTCAATCCAGTCTTTGGAATCTGGTATTTCCTGCCCAGTTGACATGGGGCAGGCTCCATGGAATGGGCAGCTGGTAACTCTTGGTGCTGGGTTCTAGTTAATTTGACCATGGGCCACACTTAAAGACCATTGGTTTAAGGAATGGCCTCTATCTAGTGTTGTTTAATGCCATAAGGTGCATTTGACAAAAAATAAAGGGTTTTCTTGAAAATTCTCAAGCAATTGCAATCAGGGAAAAAAGTTCCTTTACTATTAGGTTGAGGGTGTATGTGTGTGTGTGTGAGTGATATAACAGTTTTCATTATTAATAATATTCATTTAAATTTACTTCTCATCCCTAATATCTAAAAATAAATCTTAATTAAATCCTGAAAGCTAAATTGTATACACACTAGTGCATTACTCTCTCTCTCTCTCTCTCTCTCTCTCTCTCTCTCTCTCTCTCTCTCTCTCTCTCTCCTCTCTCTCTCTCTCCCCGTGTGTGTGTGTGTGTGTGTGTGTGTGTGTATATATATATTAATATCCTTATAAACTATGAATAGTACTTATATTCTAACCTTTGTTTCTTCCTTATGTGTCTGCTCATATTTGGAACTTTAGTCTTCTTTCAGTGCTATGTACTACCCAAGTAATCATTTGATGTTCTTGTTTTGGGCATTCCGCGCTCAGTTAATTAATTCATGTGCCTTCCATTGCGAACTAAGTACGGTGACAACTAAAGGAAGAGGAGGTGATAGAAGAGAAACCAGGAAACCCATATGTTATTTGCTTCCATTTTTACATAGTACACCTATATATGTGTGAAACAAATATATAAACTGTTACAAAGCAACATATTGATGAATTGAAATGAGCAGAGCGTAATGGGCGCAAGAGGCAGGCAGAAGAATGGTTGGAGTGAGGCCATGTATAGAGCGAGCGGGATGTTTTCGAAGGAAGTGAAACATTTTATATTTTTCAGCAGATGCTGATGCACATCAGTGCTAGGCTTATGCTGGGTGGCTTAGTGTGATTTGAAAAGAGGAGCCAGAAGAGAAAAGGCAGTGTTGTGGACATTGTCAAGCCATTCAAGGCACGGCCGCCTCATGTAGGCAAGCTGAAATGCATTGTTGCAGTCGGGCTGTGTAATTTCCTTCTGAAAAGGCCTGCCCATTTACCAGTAATGATACCTTTCTTTCTCTTCTATTTTTGTCCCTTCCTTTAGGAAAAGGAATGTATGCTTACTCGTTAATTTAAAATTCAAAGTCATTTTCCTGTTCTGGTTGCTTTTGTTCCTACCATTTAAGAAGAATTGAATTAGGTGCATGTGAAACTTTCGGTCCCTCTTTCATATCGGTGGTTTCCAATTATCTGATATGTATCCCGTTTTTTACAACTCTCTCTCCCCCTGATCCATCAGATCTGTATCGTGGTACCCCTCCTTTTTCTTTCTCTTTGGGATTCATAACTGTAGATATACTGGGCTTTAAAAGCCTACCTGGATAGACTCTCCGCCCTGGCACTAAGTGGCCATGTCATAAAACCCAGGATCGAAGCCTACACTATCGACCTCTTTAAATTCAGTTTCACTTTTTAAATAATATTGCACTGGGCTGTTGGACATCATCATAACTAAACTGTCTCTCCAGGCGACATAGGTTAAATCCAAAAGGCCCTTCTAGGAATTCTGTTGCAACTGGTACCCTGTACTCCTGGGCTACCATTAAATGATTTAACCTCCTATAAAGCTACATTTTAATGGGTGTTTATAGGCATCACTTACCAAGGATTTAAAGGGCTCTTTGAATGAAAACTGCCAGGCAAAGAAAGGTAACACTAGCGTCTTCTCAAATGATTATTTGAACATTCCCACATAAAAGAGAGTTGATGACAATTTGGTAGGGGACAAGTGACTGAAATGACCACACTCCATCTCCTACCCTTGAACTTCAGTTGGTCCCAAGATAACTGGGAAGAATTCCCTTGGCACTCCTCTTCATAGTCTTGCGTGCTATGTGTTTCTTCTATGCCAGAAACTGTGCTATGTGCTTATTCTATGCCAGGTCCTGGTCTGGATGCCTTGAACAAAGCCTATAACTTAATGGAGGGAAAGCAGAAATGTATGCCTCCCAGCCTGGCAAGTGGTGTCCTTCAGATTGGAGCCAGGTCGGAGGCACCTGGTTTTGAGGGTGGGATACCTTTTTTGGTCTCTTTATATTTATAATGGTTGCAGTTTTCTTTCTGAGGCTAGAGAGCTGGGGTGTCATACCCTCTCTTCAGATGGTTGAGACAGGAAGAGGTAAGCTCTCCTCCCGTGGAATCTAGACCTAATGGGATGACCCTTGCACTGCTGAATTGCCGTTGCGACCCCCTCCTTTTGCCTCTTGTGTTTGGCCAGCTTTGTCAGCTGGCCTCCTTGCCTGTAATGGTGGTGGCAGGGAGAAGACGTGACTATTTCTGTTGGTCTTCATACCCCTATATATAATGGAAACTTCCCTAGATGTGTTAGGCTTCTATATTCATTTCCTAAACTTTATGTCACCCATAATGTCATTGGTATGCCCCTATGCAGTCATCAGTGCCATCATATAAGTCCCTTTGGTGACTAAGTCCAGACTTCGGTGCCCTAGTCTGGAGGCCTAAGCTTTAGATATACAACATTTCTAGGGGGGTGGGGGGGGGCGTGTGATTTAGATCTTACTTACCATGAGCTTACAAATGAGTTTGGGAAATTGTATGCACATGTAGCCTGGAGACTTCCTGTCTCGACAACCAGCCTGTGAGGAGAACCTGTCTTGAGAACATGGCTGGATTCCTCGCTTCGCTTCCCATTCCTAAGAGCAGCACTGACTGGGGAGCATGGATGAGATTTCCTAATTGGGCTTATCAACATGACTCCCTTGGAGGAAACTGTCCTTGTGTCTGCCCAGAAGTCCTTAACTCGAGACTGCGCACACACTACGTTAACCCTGTGCTCTGTTCAACACGGCTGCCTAAACATGAGCCAAGCGAGGATGACACCAAAAGACGTTTTTGTTTTCCCAGGATTTTGCTGTGTAGCCCAGGCTGGCCTTGGATTTGAGATCTTTCTGTTTGTGCCTCCAGAATGCTGGCATTGCACGTGCTGCCACCGTTCCCATTTGTTATTGCCTCTGCTACCTGCTGTATTCTATTAAAAAAAAAAAAAAAGATAATACGAAGATGTGCTGACACGCATTGCCTTGGTTACTATGGAAGTGAAAACTCCAGCATGGACATCTTAGCACTTGGAAGATAGAAGCAAGAGGGCTTTGAGGCTAACCTGCTCTACATAATGAGTTTAGGGCTAACCTGGACTGTAAAATAGTTTTTCAAGCTGGGTATGATGATGCAAATTTTGCAGGCTTAGTACTCAGGAACTCAAAGCAAGGAAGATAGCCAAGACTTCAAGGATAGCCTAGGGTACAAATTAAAGACCCTGTTTCAAATGAAAGGAAGGAAGGAAAGGAAGAAAGTAAGGCAAAGAGAGGAAGAGAAGAAAAAGCTAGACTAGATTTTGAAACAGCAATGTCATAGTCTAGGAGTGGCATTGTACTTTGGATAAAAATTTACAAAACACTTCTGATAGCTGTTGTGCCCAAGGCCACTCAGGCTCTCCCCTAAAGTGGTGTAAGCACATTTCTGAACCCCCACTAGCTTCTCAGCGTGTCTGATTATATTTAGGTAGTCATTTTTATAGCACGTATGTCTATAATCCATTATGGCCCATGGCCCTTTAAGTTATCACTTGCTAGGGTGTACCAAGGACTCTGAACCAGACCTGGTGGTGCACTAGTGCCAACTGTTTGGGAGATTGAGGCAGGAGAATCAGGCGTTTAAGGTCTGCCTGGGTCACAGAGTAAGTTTGAGGCCTGGTTTCAAAATGAATAATCAAAGGGAGGGTAAGTGACATATTTAGTTTAGTGGTTATCTCAGGGATCCTGATGCTGTGATAAAACGCCATGACCAAAAGCAACTGGGAGAGGAAAGGGTTTCTTCCGGGGAGATCAGGGCAAGAACCCAAAGCAGGAGCCACAGGAGCCAATGAGTAGGCAATAAAGGGGTGCTGTTTACCAGCTTGCTCCCCACGGCCTGCTCCGCGTGCCTTCTTCTTGTAGCACTCATGACCACCAGCTCAAGGGAGGTACCACCCACGGTGAGCTAGGCCCTCCCTTAGCAATCATCAATAGAACACTGCACCATAAGCTTGCCCGCAGGGCCAGTCTGGTGGGGCCATTTTCTTAACT
This sequence comes from Acomys percivali, assembly GCA_907169655.1. Classification (NCBI taxonomy): domain Eukaryota; kingdom Metazoa; phylum Chordata; class Mammalia; order Rodentia; family Muridae; genus Acomys; species Acomys percivali. The sequence goes on along the minus strand of OU015758.1, from coordinate 21,378,634 downwards.
GAGGTTCCTTCTTCTAAAATGGGCTAATTGAAACAAAACTAGCCAGTGCAGTGGTAGAGTGCTTGCCTAACATTGCAGGAAGCTCTGGGTTTAATCCCAGTACCACAAAAAAAAAAAAAAAAAAAAAGGCTCCGGGCACTTGTGAACCATTCCTGGGTCAAGTTGCCTGTGGGTGGGGGCAGCTTTGTGTTCCTATGGACTGACTGAATCAGCCAGTGGCTCCTGACACTAGACCCGGCCACAGAGGGTAGGAAGCAATTTTGTGGACTAGAATTACAACTTATGTTCTTTTCTTTCAAGCCTGTTCATTCTTTCTCAATTTTAAGACTTCGGGTGGTTTAAAAGTCTTCCTTGCGCCGGGCGTGGTGGCTCACGCCTTTAATCCCAGCACTCGGGAGGCAGAGGCAGGCGGATCGATGTGAGTTCGAGGCCAGCCTGGACTACAAAGTGAGTCCAGGACAGTCAAGGCTACACAGAGAGACCTTGTCTCGAAAAACCAAAAAAAAAATAAAATAAAAAAATAAAAAAATAAAAGTCTTCCTAGAGGCACAGAGCAAGGCACACAGCGGACTGCATCCCGAGGGGCAGGGTGTGTGTGTGTGTGTGTGTGTGTGTGTGTGTGTGTGTGTGTGTGAAAGATTGAAACTGCAGCCCAGGAGTAGGGGGTCTCAGGAGCTGTGACCCTGGTTTGGGGGCAAGTGGGGCCTTGGCTGTGGGCAAGAGTTACCTGCCGGGATGTATTCTCCATCATCCTGTGATCCAGGGTGGGTAGCAGCACTCTGGTTTTAGGAGCAGCAGGGAGGAAGATTTCAATACTTTGTATCTTATGGGGGGGGTTAGAGACAGGGTTTCTCTGTGTAGCCTTGACTGGCCTGGCCTTGGGTATCTTGTAAGGTGTTCATCTGCCAAGTGTTAGAGCAGTGGCCTCCCGTGTCTTCTTAGAAGGGGTGGGGCCGGTTAGAAACCCTGCCAGATGAGAAACTTTGCTCCTGGGTCCTTTCTCTACTGTTGAGTTGAGGGGTGTATTCTAGACCCTCTGGGCCACCCCTTTCCCAACCTGAAGACCAGCAGGATTAGACTCAATTTCAGGCTGGCTCGAGCTTGCCTCTGATGGCTACAAGGACCTGCATGTGTTTTTCATTACCCTGTTGCCCTGGGAGATGCTGTGTAAGTTGGCAAATGTCCTTACCGAAAGCAAAGCTTGTCACTGGCGAGATTGCTAACCCCTGTCCCCACCGCCCGCAAAGGATCAAATGCCCAGGAAAGGAGTAAGATGTGTAGCACCACAGAGGGCGGTAAAACCATCAAGCTTACCAGAGAAAGTAGGGGTACAATACAGTTTCCGTTAGCCTACGGGGCTCAGGATGCCAATATGTCAATAACAAACTTCAGAGGGGTGTGTGTGTGTGTGTGTGTGTGTGTGTGCGTGTGTGTATGTGTGTGTGTGTGTGACATACTGCTTGCCTGTGTGTGAGTGTGTGTGACATACTGCTTGCCTAAGTGTGTGTGTGTGTGTGTGTGTGTGTGTGTGTGTGCGCGCGCTCACATGCGTGTGTGCGACATACTGCTTGCCTGCCTGCAGATGTGTGCATGGATGTGGCATGTGCTGCCTGAATTTCAAACTCCTAGAAATTGTTCAGAAGTTCTAGTTTCATACTTTGACAGTAAATTTCAAGAAACCTATTGAAAATTGGATAGATCTTCATCAGAGATTTGTGACGGCTAGGTCAGAAGTCCCCAGTCTTTCTTTGCAAAGAACTTTTTCCCCCCTCTTTTTTAACTTCCTCTGGGGCCAGGCATGTTGGAGAAAAGACTAAATAACTAATTCATGCTCACTGAAATAAAAGCCCACTGCCATCCAGTGGCGGTTAGCTATACAACACAGGAGCTGAAAACTAGACTCATTTTTCCTCCCAAGGCTTTTACCTTTGCTGCTCACTTCTGTTTTTGTTTTTTCCATATGGTACTTGCACCACCACCAGCCCCCGCCCCAACCCCAGTGCTAGGAATTGAACCCAGAACCTCACCCGTGTTTGCCTACCGCCCTGCCACTGAGATAGCTTCACAGCCCCTGCAAATGGCATTTGACAAGAAAATGTGACTCTAAGTGAGGCTTAAGGAGCTCAGAGTAAACAGGAATCTATTTACCTGCCTATCTAGCTATCCGTCCTACTCCCCCAGTTAATCCTACAGTGTGTATTTTCTCCCTGGATGCTTCTGGTACTTTGGCTTAAGGATTAATGCTCAGTGGAGTGTCTGCTTGCCAAATGTACTTTAAAGCTAGCTTCACATCTCCCTTTGAATTTGTACTTTGAGCTGTGGTTGACCAATATCCTAGCATGGTTCATGACACTTAGCCTGCATTTCAGTAAAGGGTTTATGTGTCCCATAGGATCCAAGTTGGACTCAGAGAGGCAGCCAACTAGCAGATGGAATTATTTTGCCTTGTGAAAAATTCCAGCCTTTTAAAACTGGGCTCTGAGAAATTAAAAAAAAAAAAAAAAAAAAAGCAAATATTCTTGGGAAGAAACGGGGTTTGTGAGTACTTGGCTAAAAAGTTTAGGAAGGGAAAGACCATTTCCTCTGGCCTCAGGAGCACATTCAACGTGAAATATGACTGTTTTTAAAAGAGCCCAGTTTAAATTTATTTTGGGGTTATTTATTTGACTTGAAAAATAAATGGATCCAGTGCTTATAAAAAAAAAAATGTTCAGAATCCTATTTAAAATAAAGTGATATTTTGCTAAGTTAGTCAAGGTGCTCCCGGCATGTGCTATTAATTAAAAAGCAGCTGGGGTGTTTTAGAACCGTTTGTAAGTACCTACCATGCTCAGAGCTATTGGTCTCTAGTGCACATGTTTGCCCTACTGAAGTTCTTTATGGGACCTCAGTGGCTTCATATTCTCTCAGCGCTTGACGAAGCACGTGGGACATTTGCTCTGTAGGGAGAATAGCTGTAACAGTAACATCTACACTGGTCTGTGGCCACTCTAAGAAAGTGGCCTTCTGTACGCCCATGGATGACAGTGTTAGATTTTGCACTTTCATAATCTTTGTCTTGATTTGTGTGTGTGTGTGTGTGTGTGTGTGTGTGTGTGTTTATAAGTATGTGTTTTTTGTGTGTATGCACATAATTCATGCAGGTCTGTGTGTGTACTGAGGCCAGAGATCAGTGCCAAGTCTTCCTCAGTCACTTTCCTACCTTTAAAAAAAAAAGATTAATTTGTTTATTTGTATGTGTGTACATGTTTGCCTGCATGTATTTATGTGCACCGCATGCATTCCTGGCGTATGTGGAGACCAGAAGAGGGCGTGTGGTTCCCTGGAACTAGAGTTACAGTTAGTGGTTAGCTGCCATGTCGGTGCTGGGAACTGAACCTGGGTCTTCTGCAAGAGCAGCCTGTGCTGTCAACCACTAGGCCACTCTCCAGCCCCACCACCCTATTATTTTTGGGACAGAAACTCTCCCTCTCCAGCTGGAGCTCATTGATTAGGCTAAGGCAGCTGGCCAATGGACTCCAAAGATCCATCTGCCTCTGCCTTTCCGGTGCCAGGATTACAGACAGGTTCTTCCAGGCTTTTAATGTAAGAGTTGGGGATGCAAACTCAGGTCCTGTTGCTTGTACAACAAACATTTCGTTGACAAAAAAAAAAAAAAAAAAAAAATCTTCTCAGTCATGTTTCCAGGGCCTAAAGAGAAGATGAAATGTTGGCCATTTGGTCATCAATATGGTCAGTAAATAGGAAGGCACATATATGAAAGAGATATAAATTAGTGTCAATCAGTGTCCAGGTAAACTTCTGGGGGCCCCTGTGAGGTCCCTATTCATCTGGTGTAGTTACCCAAATAAAGCTCAGCCAGGAGAGATTCCCAAGAAAGCAGTAATTCTTCACCCATGTAAACTCTGTAGATATCTCCTTGCTCTGTGTGGCTGTTTCCTCTTCTGCTGTTGTCTCCTGTCAGCTAGAATAGAAAACTGAAGGATTACTGAAAACAAATTTGAGACATAGATTTCAGATTGGAAAAGGACTGTAGGGATTGTCCACCCCCACCTCCACTTGCCTTCTGAAAGACAAAAATAAAATAAAATAAAATAAATTCCCATGAGGAGGAGGATGTGATGTAACCCCGAGATGTTGGGTTCTTTCCAAAGGGGGCATCATCAAAGTGTTTTCAGTCCACAGACTATTTAACGAAGTCTTTTCATTGTAGTGAAGATTTCAATTAAAAAAAAAAAAAAAAGACCCTGTCAAGATCCTAAGACTAGGTCTATAGAAGTATCAATTAATATGCAAATCATGGCTACTCTTGGATTGGTCTGAGTGAACTGAGAAGTTTACTCTAATTCAAGAGATGACACCTTTGGAAGCACTTAACTATTTTTTTAGACCCATAATCATGTTTTCTTTTATGGGTGGTGTGGTTTTAAATTTTATGGAATATAGAGGTGGAGATTATCTCAGTTGCCTTTTACTTTTTTTCTTCTTCCACGAGGCACACAAAACAGTATCTTAAATTAAATCAGAGTTTCCTGAGGTTCTGGAATCTTATTCCTAAATTTTCCACTGGGTAACCTCCAAGGCCTTCTCTTGCCTGTGTCCCCAGTTGACACGAGTCAGGCCCTGACTCCAGGGATGGATTCGATGTAGCTTTGAGGCAATGTTTCTGGGGAGAGAGCCTTTGAGGGGAACAAATCTAGAAGTGCCCGGAACACTAGCCATTTGGGTTGGTATGGAGCCTTTCAGAGCCTTTGAGATTTCTAAATAGATGATGAAATTTAACACAGTTTGATTTTCTAAAATTAGCAGAGAAACAGTATTCGGGGACTCTTTCAGTCCCCTTGAATACGTTGTCAGTGGTTTTCCAATGCTACAGGCGAGGAAAAGTCACTTTGTAGCAGAAAAAGGGAAGTTAATGTGTTTGGGAATAAATAGTGAAGTCAGTGCCTTCCCAAAGACTTGGCATCCATTCTTGACCAGCGATATTGGTATGGTTTGATTACCTGGGTCAGCCTCCAGCACAACCTCACTATCTGCTTCAGCAACGGAGCAAAGAATATCGCTTGTTAGCTACTGCTTTGTGACTCTTTCGAACCAAGAGTTAACGGAACTCCTCCCTGCAGAAGAATCCTTGGGGAACTTGAGGCCATGATTAATGACGAGGTTGAGCAAAAATGCATAAGTGGGCTTGAAGAGAGCTTTATTGTCACCTCAGCCTCACTGGTTTTTTACACAGCATTCTTTGAGCTTCCTGGGTTTACCCAGGCTCCACTGTGCATCATATAAAGGGAGGAAGACAGAGTGAAAGTGAAACAAGTCAGCTGACGACAGTAAGGATCCTCCCTGCCCAGCACTGGATCCTGTAGCCGATCACAGCTGTTGTTGGGGAGAGATTCGAACACAGAAACTCAGACTCGTTCTTACATCACCTTTCAGAGTACTTGGCTTTGTATTTCCTTGACTTCCCAGTTCTGTTATTTGCAGTGGTGACTAATTGGGGCTTTGGTCACCAGGAGCCATAGAAGAGGCCTGGGCTTTGCAGACTGAGTAACTCAGAGCCTTTGGGATATTGTTTTATTATTTCTCTGAAGCACCTGCCTTTAGGGATCGAGACCCTGAATTTGTGGAGGTAGAACTCAAAGAAGTCTTTAAAAACATGCATCTGGTCTGAAGTAGCAGAGTTCAAAGTAACTGATCTCCCCAACTAGATGTTTCCCTTTTCTTTAATGGAAATAGTTTGATCTTACTTAGTAGCATAGTGTTTCCTCCACTGCACTCAATGTTTCTCATTAGCTAGTTATTTTGGTTTTTTATTTTTATTTATAGAGTCTCTAAACACACATATATGAACGTTTTGTAATGCCTTACATGTTACATTGATTTACAGTTTGCTTCCTGTATTTCTGTGGTCAAATGAGTATGATTGTGTGTCTTGCTCTCTAATGCTGAATTCACTGTTGTGTGGAGCACATTCATAATCTTAATTAATTAGATCTTTTGACTCTTCTCAGTGAGCAGGTGTTTTTAGGGAAAGTTATTCTTCGCACCTTTGCGATGAGGAGAATTTAGCTTGACACTCTGTGAGAATTGACCGCATCTGGTCTTTTGGGTCATTTCCGTTTTATGTTTCCTACATCAGTGTGATGGAATTTTCTTCTAGTCAGTGGAAGAGGGAGGCTTTTGTGTGAGCAAAGACCAGAGAGTACCTGGAGCCTTGAGCTTTCTCATAGACTGAGGAGGATGCTCAATGAAAGAGAGAGAGAGAGAGAGACAGAGACAGAGAGAGAGAGAGGGGGGGGCAGAGACAGAGAGACAGAGACGACAGAGACACAGAGAGAGAGAGAGAGACGGGGAGGAGGAAGAGAGAGAATATGAGAGAGTGACTGTGAGAGAGAGAATATAAACAAATGGATATGGAGCAAGGAAGCCATTGGCCAGTTAAGAAAAGACTTTGAGAAGGAAAGGGCAGCTCTTCAGCCAACACAGGCCTCATGGTCTTCAGTTTCCTAGCCTGCGCTTATGGAATGGCGGTGCATTCACCTGGACATTTGTGGTTTGGTGGTGACTCTGCAGATTTCAGGGTGGTGGTACGTTGGGACCTGGTTGCAGTGTAGAGCAGCCTCTGTAGGGAGAGGTCAGAAGTGCTTTATAGAGGCTTCCTGGCCAATGTTGCTTGTATAGATAATATTCTTCCTTTGTTAGATAATTTTTGTAGAGCATATTAACATTTCCAACCAACCATTTATTGTATAGCATTTTTTTTTTTTTAAATTTAAATCCAGAACTGTCATTTCTGAAGAGGACTCCAAGCTTTTAATATCTGGTCCCTGTTCTGTGTTAGTTGCTTATTTGGGCATGCAGCATCTGTTACCCAGGACGTGACATTTCCAAGGGAGATACCCTTGTGGAAAAAATAACTTCCTGTTCTCGTTTCTTGCTGCTTTTCCTGAATAATCATTTTGTTGTTGTTGTTGCTTTAGTTTTGTGTCTGTCCGTAATTTACAGTATGTGGTCTTAAGATGAGAACTGTCTGCAACTCCGGTTTCTGCTAACACCCTCCCTCCCCCACCCCCAGCCCACCCCCAACACCTTGCATTCAGAACAAAAGCCACTTATTTAAAGGAAACTCTCCTCTGGGCCCAGACTATCAGTGGATATCTGAATTATGAAACTCGTAATTTCTTATAAGTGTCAGGAGCTAGGTTGAAGCTTCACGGGCCATGTACTTAGAGCCGGGTTTTAGGCGAGAGCATCAGGTAGCACAGCCACCTCATGGGCGAAGACAGCATAAGGAGTTGCTGTGCGGTTCTGCTATTCTCCTTTGCCACCGATTCTAACAGAACCCTGCAGCACAGACTTAGGATGGTAACCAAAATCCTTGAAAAATAGTCCCACGTCTTCTTAAGAATGAGGTCACCAGCCTGAACGTTCTAAAAAGACTGAATTGGTGGTGACTGTAGTATAAAAATGTCCATCATTAGACCATCTTATCAGGAAGAAACACAGCTCACTAAGGTGCCTGGCTCTGCCTCTAATATTTGTAGGTATTTCTACCTCTACCCCTTTTATATTGTAGCTTCTGTTCATCTGTCTTTTAGCCAAGATGTGGCATGTTAATGACCCCTAATTTTATAAATGAAATTATTGCAGGGCATATTGTCCAGATGCGGACCTAAGCAGACTGTGGGCTTTCGGACTTAATGGCTAAGCGATGCCAGCCTTTCCCTGGTAATTGAACCTTCTGTCATCTGCAGTCTGCAGACGATGGTCTCGAAACAGGAGGCACACAGTCAAACTTCCTGTTCCTGTTAAGGGAAGCCCGGAGCAGATGGAGAAGCATCAGATGCCACAGTTTCATTAATCACACTGGTTCATTACAGTCCTGCTCGTGCCCTGACCTCCTGGTGCACATCATGACAAACTCTAGGATGGCTGACTTAGTATTCCAGCAGGTTCTTTGCTTGTGTCAAATGTTGTGGGTGCCCCCAGCTGCTGTCAGGTCCCCCCACTCTATACTGACACTGTTTTCGGTGTGACACAGAGCAGAAATGTAGTCTGTGGAATTCTTCTTATCTGTTATAGGTTGAGGGTCATATATTTTACATATCTAAGAGGAAGTCAAGATTAATGTAGCTGCTGGAAAACTCGATTACATATGCGCTTCTATTCAGAGCCCCTTTTGCAGGCCCCTGGGACTCCTTTCTGTCCTGGTCTGTAGCCTGCACGGTGGCTGTTTCCTGCTTCTCTCTGATTCCTTCTCAGATCTAGCTTTTCCCCTCCCAGGTGAACAGTCAACTGGGAAAGGACAGCTGTCACACTGTGATTTTCAAGAGAGAGAAGGGTGAATGTCACCAAGACGGGCCTGCTCCCCCAGGATAGCCAGCAATGAGATAGGCTACCTGTTATAGGGACTGTCTTAGCAAAAGAAGACCACGTTCTATAAAAAGCCAGACCACTCAAGGAGTACTTCTCAACTTCCTGAGTCTGTTCTTTGGCCACAGAACCGTTTCGGATGTTGCCATAGGGCTCCGGACAGTCCATTTTGGAAGTGCATGGGGGGAGTCCCTTAAATTGTTAGGCCGAACAAATTCCTCAACTTATGTGGGTCACCAGCCTCCGCCTGCCTCATAAAGATGGGGATGTGGAAGGTTGTATTTGGACATTTCAGTAAAACCACTCAAGCGCAGAGCATAGCACATATTAAATGCATCACAACGTTGGCCACGACTATTGTCATCTTTGTACCCACAGCTCAGATGCTCTGGGCTTAGTGTACTGTTGCTGATCTCCTGTGGTTTGGGATTCTTTTCCATGACCTCATTTTAAAGAATGTATGGTTTTCTGACTGGCAAATTCCCTAGGGGAATGAGGGGTGGGGGGTGAGGGGTGGAGGGAGGATGAATAAACTCAGGAAGCCCTAGGGCCTGGGAGCAGAGCAGATTCCTCACAGTAACCCACCTTTACCTGTCCTGTCACCAACTGGCTGTTTTGTCTAGATTTGTCCTCCCTACCTTCTTTCTCTCAAAGCCCAGCAGTACTGTAGTACATGCGTTAGTCAGCAATCCAAAACCATCAAAGGAGATTACTTTGACAAATAACCCGGAAATGCAGAAGAGTAGGACAGGAGAAGGAAATCAAAGATAATGTGGAAAGAGAAGCTCTCTTGGATCCGTAACCTCCTCCGCCGCACTAAGCTTTTTTCAGGGGCCCTCGCTGCCCACACCCAACCTCTCCAGGTCTTTTCCTGGCTGCTGCCATGGCTCCCAGAAGTACCCTGAGTGTGCAGTGTGGTGTCCAGGACACAAACTGTCCCCTTTCCTCCCTCACTAGCTGGCTTCATGCAACTCTCCATTCTACGCTCTTTCTGCCCCACCAAATCTGCGCACATAGAAGCCCCACTGTAGCCACAGTCTGATTTGTAGCTGTCTCGACTTTGGGATTCTCTTAAGACCGTGTGGCCTGTTGTCTTCCATGAGGTTTGTGTTTGGAAGTCACCAGAATTCTTCAGTCGCGTTGCATATACTCTTCATTCTGGCAAAGGGAAAATTTATACCTAATTTGCAAATACCGCTTTAAGTCCCACACCCAGGGTTCAGAGTGACAGGTAACTGCAACCAGATGATGAGTTAGGGATTGCTACCACCCTGTCACTCTCTAACGCCATGCGGACACATGTGAAGTAACCTGTTTGCAGTGCTGATGTCACTCACCCCCTACAGGCGCCTCACCTTGTTGCCAGAGTGGCAGCCGTGAAACGTGTAAATTTAATGAGTTTGTATTTAATGAGTTTGTATTTAGCCGTGTTGTTTCCTCCCTGAAGCCTAGCATTTACGAGTGGGAAGCAGTTTAATATGGCTGACCATATTAATCGTGGAAATCTTTGATCATTTCATCCAGTCAGCTGCACAATGAGGATCAGAGATACTGGATGCTTACTCCAAAGTCACCTGACTCTCACTGCCCATAGAGAAGCCAGGAACATGTCGAAGATATTTTGTTTTGGGGGAATGTAGTGACAGTGAGACACACACACACACACACACACACACACACACACACACACACAAGTCACAGAGAGGATACAGCTGTTTTTTAAAGCCCTTTCTGGTTTCTCTAACAGTTTGTAAGTTGCTTCAATGTCCTCAGAAGGCTGTTGTAAAAGCGACCAACAGGCGGAGCCCTAATGCAGTTGTGGGTTGATTTTTCTTTTAGCTTCTCCCCTTTAACAAAGTTGCCCAAGCGCTATTGGAGCCAATTGAAAACATCTGTTGTTTTATTAATAGCTACAATTTCTAAGAAGCATATTCTATAGCAGTTGAAAAAGGAGTTGACAGCTCATAAATTCATAAAGTTACCAAGCCTAATCTGATAGAACAAAATGTACAAAACTCCTTCCCATGGTGCGGGCGCTATCACTTCCTGTTCAGCCCTACAGAGAAGTGGCGGCTGGGAGCGGGCCGGAAGGAGGGGAGCCCAGAAAGGGTCCTCCTCTCTGAGATTCTCAGGACAGAAAGGAGCACCCCACAGTGAGAGCAACACCTTCCCCTCTGCCCCTCTGCCACACTTGAGTCACTGCTACTTTCTCATTAACAACAGGCCAGGCATTTCCATTTACAGAAAATCAACATTTTCCCTACCATTCCCACTTGCAGCCAGGAAGTTTCAGCTGTGTCCTGTCTACAGAACACCGTATTTTCCACCGAGAGCTAAGGTGTTGATTCAAAGGCCTGGCTGGCTACCTCCTGTCCCCAAGTCAGGCTCCTCTTACTTCTCTTTCAGCAGTTAACTCCTTTCTATTGACTTGGCCACTTCACACCCCCCCCCCAACAGACCTTTAAGCAATTATTGTGACGTGGACTCCTCAGATGTCACCTCCCTGTTTGTTAGCTTATTCTGAGAATCTTTGGTGGAACAAGGTCAGATGTAATCAATATATACTTAATATTTTGCTACAATTCTATCTACAGTGCTTCCTGGTATTGCAGTTAAAAAAAAAAAATTAGCCTGACACCAATAACTGCCTGTAGCTTAGAACTATTTTCACCTGGAGGTGTTTTTCAGAGACTGTATTGATACACTCCATCTTTGGCTTCAGCAGACTCATGCAATATTCTTGAAGTCATAACCAGAATAAGTCTGCTCACTTTTTTAATGAAAAGGCGGATACATTTTTGTTCATTTATTTGGTGGACATGGCGTCCCTTGAAATAAGAAAATGTATTAGCCCACCAGAATTAATTGCCCATAACAGAGGTAGGAAAGGCATATTGCTTGATTTGTTTCAAACCCTGATCCTTTGTGCCACTAAGGCTGTGTTTTCTGCCCGTGATGTTTCTAAAGAAGGTTTTGTTAATGAATAAGTCTGTTCCAAACTTTTTTTTTTTCATTTTTATAGTTTTCCATTCAGTGTTTTTGAGTCTTTCATCTTTTCTTGTCAATTCCACATGCAATTCATCTTTCTGTCATTCTTCCTACTCTGCTGTTCTAATCATTTTTTTTTCATTTTTGTTATTTATTTTATATGTAAGGGTGTTTTGCCCGTGTCTATGTCTGTGTGTACCGCATGTACGATGTGCTACCTTCAGAGGCCAGAAGAAGGCCATAGATCCCCTGGGACTGCACTTATAGCCATTGTCAACTGTTATGTGGGTACTGGTAACCGCCAAGTCATCTCTCCAGTCCCCGGGTCACTATATTCTTTCCTGGGCCTCTCCTTCACCTGATGATTCACAAAGAGCCCTTCATATTTTGCCAAATATGATAAGTTGGCCAGTTATTTTTAGCCAAATGAACCCAATGACATCCTTGAGGAAGAATGTGCTTAGTTTAGCCTTATGAGAAAAATATTTAATAGATGCTGCCCTGAAAATATTTAGCCTGGCTGAGTGGGCTGGCAAGAGCTCAGACCTGATAAAGAAGGAACGGTGAGAAGCCAGCCCACCCATCCAAGCCCAATTTGAACAAACAGGCTTCTTGTCACCAAGGCCTGTAAGTGTTGCCAGGATCTTTTACATCGGGCCGTGCAAAGCTTTTCTTTCTACAATTATCGTCCTTTTCTTTCTACAATTGGAACACTCCTCCTCAATTCTTGCTCTTTGAGATCTTGCTGCGTGGGTATCCCCTGTGAGCCTGTGGGAAATGCAGAGTCCCAGACCCTCCATCACACACACTTGCTCAATGAGAATTATTGATATTGTACATTATAGCTTGAACACATCACTGTCAGAAAGGTTCTAGAACACAGGTGTTTCCAAAATACTTAAAAGAGTTTGCATTTGTTACCGACTTTTCCTAGACAAAGGAAATTTTTTTTTCAGTTTGGGTTTGGCTGCTGGCTGATAGATGAGCTCAGCCTACCCTAGAACCTTAGGAAGTGCTGGTAACTTGGTGAGGACTTGGTGAGGAACTCTTCCTGGCTTGCATACAGCTTCCTGCCCTGCATAGGGTGAAAGCCTGATCTCATCATGAGGGACCCATCTGCATGGCCTCATCTAAACTCAGTAACCTTCCAGAGGGCTGCCTCTGAGTCTCATCACTTGGGGGGTTTCAGTGTGGTGGTACCTTAAAGGGCTTTAGTACATGAGTTATGGGGAGCGCAACACAGTCCATGGCTACTAATTTGTGCCGCTCACCTTGAAATGTATGAAAAAATAATTATGGATAGCATTTATGAGAAAATATGAATTGTAGGGTCTAGGTAGAGCATAGCCAGGCATTGGCTGACCAATTCGCTTGAGTTTTCAGTATATTTTTAAATGTCAAAGAAAAGCTCCCTGGCCTTGCTAGGATGGATTTGGTGGGGTTTTTTATTTGTTTGTTGTTGTTGTTGGTGGTGGTGGTGGTGGTGGTCCCCCCCCCCCCCATACCTCTGTTTCCAGCCAGGCTTTCTTATAACTCTCAGCATTGTTCAGCTGGGCCACTTTGCCTCTTTGGCTGTCCTTGGCCAGGCAGCATTTGCTTCTGTTTGGTCAGTGGCTCGCTAGCCTAGGTCAGCCACTTTTCTGGTCTCTCTGGTCACCATGACAACTTTCCGTCCCACTCATTTCCTCTCATCACATTTGGGCCTTCTCAAATTACACTTTATGATCTGCCGTCACTGTGGCATTTGTAACATGTTCTGTAAGTTTGACTGTGAAGTTTATCATCAAGTCGACGTGGAAGACCTGAGCATTGCTCTCCAGCTCCCCCTCATCTAGGCCTGCTAGGTGCCCCTGACCTTCATCTGCTGTGAGTAGGGGTTCCCATCGCTTCACTGTGTATAATTCTGATTATCTGCACATAACGATGGTGTGAGGGCAGAGGAGAATACACTTACTGTCCAACATAAACTGATGCTGCTGTCTTAGTGATGTTACTCAGGCCCACCAGTAAATACTATGGCCATTGCCTTATGGGATTGAGCATCGCTTGTCTTCTGAGTTACATGACACTCATACTGCAATTACCACTGAAATTTGGGGAACTTGAGAGGAAATTCTGGGGAACATTGTAGGTTTCTTCTCCAAGCCAGAGACTGATGGGGGGGAAAAAGGCCTAAGCTGAGCCCATGTGCACTACTTATGACAGTGAGCAAATGACTTAATTTATCTACATCCGTTTCCTTGCCTTTAAATCAAGAAAATAAAGACTAGAATCTTTGAGCTGCTGTGAGAAATAAATAAGAGCATGTGTGTAAAAACAGTGTGGAGACATGGCTCCTAGCTGGTGTCATTAACAGTCTTTCATTCACTTATTCAACAAAGAGCCAAGTGCCTACCATGTGTGTGAAATGTGAGTTGTTTTTTGTTTGTTTGCTTGGTTTTTTTTTTATTTTTATTTATTTATTTATTTTTATTTTTATTTTTTGTCTTTCTCTCCTCTTCCCACCTCCCCATTCTTTCCTTTATGGATCATCTGAATCATGCTTCAAATGAAATCTTTCTAAGCCAACAGACCAAAAGAGCAACTTCCTTATAAATCACTGGCCTCTGAAAGTCCTTGGACTCAACTATAAATTATTGTCTTGTTAGAAAATGTATGGTGCAGCGGGGTGGGGGTAGTGGGGGGCTGGGGGGCAGGGGACAGTGCTATCGGCATTTTAATTTGCTGTGCACTGTAAGTTGTCAATCGTTACATCAGATTCCAATTTAGGTGATAAGGATCACAATTAATTAGCCTGCCTATCGAAGATTAAGTGTAACCTTGCACATGAGTATTCCGAAGTCACTTTATGGCTCCAGTAGGGGGCTATCGGAGGCAAAGCTGTGTGCCTCTTTATACTTTAAAAGACCTTTGCCTGCTGTTCGTTCCTGATGCCAATCTACAGTCTAGAAGTGGAGACTAAGTGGGCGGGCGGACTCTGCCATCCTTCCTCACCCTTCCCCTCCCTAGCCAGAAAGATGAGAAGGAGATAGATGGGCTTGGAGATACTAAGCCCTAAGTAGTGTAGGATTGCAGGGCTTGCAGACTTCAGTTTAAATCTGTTAGCGGTTTTGAAACTTTCCATGTTAGTAGTTGCATTTGAAAACATTGCAGTTACGCCTGAAGATTTACTTCCACATGGACACCCATTTTTTCATTGCCCATACTTTTATCTTCCTTCTCCTCCAAAGAAAAACCTACTTTGTTTTTGGAAGCTTAGTATAATTTATGACACGATCATTCCAACTTAGCTTTTCCTTCAGATTCGGAGAACTGAAGTCAAATAATGTAAACAGATTGGCTTTGTGGTCCTTATGGGGGAAAGGTATGATAAATTAAAGCTAATATAATGTTTGCGTTGACTCCTGAAAAGATGCTGAGTACCGTTTATAGAGCAAGAATCAAACTGTTACTGTCTACTCTGTCAGATAAGCTTCAGCATTAAGAAAACAGGCTCAGGCCGCACTCGGGAGGCAGAGGCAGGCGGATCACTGTGAGTTCGAGGCCGGTCTGGTCTGCAAAGTGAGTCTAGGACAGCAAAGGCTACACAGAGAAACCCTGTCTCGAAAAACAAAACAAAACAAAACAAAACAAAATCCAAAAAGAAAACAGTCTCAATGTTATAGATAGTTCTGGTCTTAAATTTTGTCATCACGAATGAATATTCAAAAGCCTATTTATGGGGCCAAAGAGATAGTTCCGTAGATAAGAGAACTAGCTGCTCTTGCAGAGGACTTGGATCTAGTCCCCAGCACATGGAGATTCAGTGCCCTCTTCTGGCCTCCTTGGGCACCTGGCACACATGTGGCACATACACAGACATGCACACAGACATTGACACATGCAAAAACCAAAACCTTTTAAATCATAGTAAAGATTTCCTCAAAAATTCCATACTAATGATTGTCTTTCCGTACCCTGGGTACTTTTCCACTGAGGATATATTGTTCACTAACCCTTACCAACTCATATAATTACTCCCATTTTCCAGATGAAAAAAAAAAAAAAAACCCAGGTCCAAATTAATTAACTTGTCCAAGATTACTGTCAGTAAGCGGTACCACAAGGATGGGAAGCCGCGTCTTTTTGTGCTTTTAATCATGCCAGCATTATTGATGAAACCAGTGTGTAGCAAAATTAAGGAACCCACGGTTTATGTTTTTACTTTGTTTTTGGTTTTTCGTCTTACTGTCTTGCCCAAAGAGCACAATAGCTTTTGATGTGGCTTGCAGCCTGCAGAGCTTAGGAAGCTTGAAGTCCAGGGTATTAGCTCTTATAGGTAGACAGTAGACAGTATGAACGTGCTTACAGAGTTTGTTTAAGAAAAGAATTGGGGTTGCTTTGATTTGTGTCCACTGCTTTTTTTTTCCCCCTTTTGAAGTCACAAGAGAAGATTGTTTCAGACAGAAATAAAGTTTGGATTCAGCAAGTGAGTAGACAGCTTAACATCTTGATTTAATATCGATCCCATTTGCATATGTCCTTTTCTTCCCTGTGTATTTCATGTTACATTTTGAGTGGTAACGAGCACTTTTTCGCACACTTCCAAGCGGGATGAAATACTTGGCTTAGGGCAGCCTCTGCGATTTGATGTTTCCGCTTAAACTTTCCACTCAGTCCTGCCAGGCACTAACTTTAAAATGTCTTTTTCTTTTCTTCTCTTTCTTTCTTTCTTTCTTTCTTTCTTTCTTTCTTTCTTTCTTTCTTTCTTTCTTTCTTTCTTTCTTTCTTTCTTCCTATCTTTCTTTCTTTTTTAATGGAGAACGCCTCCAAAAGGTGCAGCTGTGTGTTGGTTTCATCTTGCACTTGGTAGCGGTGTTGGCACCTCTCAGAGCACAGACCGCGCCTGTCTCTCCCACACGCCGCTGCTGCCCAGGAGTGTTGAGGCTTGCCCGAGTTACTTCGGGATGGGCTTCAGTTTGGAGTGAGTCTCTCTTCTGTTCTCTGTGACTGGCTGTCACCAGGGCCTGCAGGAAGAGCAAACAGAAAATGCAGCCTCCGATGTAGCATGAATAATTTCTCCTATGACCTGGGCCTCCTGGTTCATCGGAGGTTCTCGCAAGTGTGGAAGGCTGACTGAGTCTGCCTTTCCTTAGAAATTATACACGGTTTAGATTTGGCCTGCTCAGATCTTTCGGTTGTTTTCACTTTTGTTTCTTTTTCCCTTGCACAACAATGACTTCTTCTGATGAAAAATGATTTGGCTAAGTGAGAAACTGGGCTTGGATGTGTCAAGGAAGTCCACACATACTTCCAGATGCTTAAGAATGACTGTGGCTCTGCAGGCCTTTAGACAATGCATTGTGGCAAGTTTCTAAACAAAGTGCATTTGTTTTCGGGTCCAAAATATCTGGACAGTTGCATCAGGTGGAATTTATCTGTAAAATGTAGATTTCCATGCTGTTAATTTGCATTTTTCTTGACAGCCCCAACCTGAAATGTTCTGTAGTATTTCAGAAAATATTTTTTTTTTTTTTTGGTACCATTATATTTTATGGTGATGCTTCATCACGGACTAAGCAGAGACCAGCTTAGCAAGCCTATAGATTCCCAGTAATCGCTGCTTCCTGATGGAATGTC
This sequence comes from Acomys percivali, assembly GCA_907169655.1. Lineage (NCBI taxonomy): Eukaryota > Metazoa > Chordata > Mammalia > Rodentia > Muridae > Acomys > Acomys percivali. The sequence continues at coordinate 21,361,654 of OU015758.1, read as the reverse complement.
TCATGATGAAGTCTAATGACAGAAATACAGGGCTTGCGTATTGAACAGAACTAAAGAATAGCTGGGTTTAGGATGGTTGTAGAAAGTAACATTTGTTTTAGAATGCCATCTAGAATCCTAGTGATAATCCCATTGTCTAAAGGGGGTGATAGGAACTTCCGTAGGACGGCCATATTACCCATGTCTAAATAATTCAGAGAGGAAGTGCACCGAGTGGGAGGCTCTACACTAAGGAGTAGGAAATCCTAGAATTGTTGTTTTCAGTGTCTCACCTTGTAAATGTTGCCCTTTAAAGTTCCTATTGCAAAATCCCGATCAGCTGTTGTGTGTGATTCATGCCTTTGCGCAGTAAAGCTTCTTCGGTATTAAAAAATTCTGCTGGACGTTCACTCAACACAGCACAAAAGAGAGCGCTCACGCCTCCTAGGATATGTGCACAGCGGCCTGAAAAGGCCAGTGCTCTCACAGGTGTTTAGTGGCCATCATCGTGGCTGCTAGAAACTTCATCTAACAGCAGTATAAGTGAAACAAAAGACACTCTGTAGCTCCATAGACAAACAAAAACATCTTTGCCAAGGAAATGCAGGAAAGGAAAGGAAAACTAAGTGCTGGGCTCCCCCGCGTCCTCCCCCAGCCCCCAACTCCAGCTGAAGTAGAGAGAGATGGAAATGCCTATATTTGTAGCACTTGCCGAACCAGCAACTGTTGGATGCATATTTCAATCACAGTTACATGAAAATTTTAATTATCATTTAATTTAGTTTTCATATTTGACTGTAGAAATGATCGTGTTGATAAGATTTTGGAACGAGATAAACTTTATTAAGCAATTCGCATCTCAGTGCCAATGATTTTTTTTTTTTCCATTAAAAATGCTGTGTTATATGTGAAGGAGGGGGGAGGGGCTCTGATGAGTTAGTTGTGTGAGTGCAGTGTGGGTGTGTGTACTTGTGTGTTTACTACTTAACCCTGGGCTTTTGGACTTTGCTTGCTGAGGCTTGCTAGCAGGAAGACACTGTACTGGCTCCTGATCAACAACATTTCTTTACATTCAGTTTCCCCTTCTAGTACATTCGGATGGGCAGGGTGACCTTCATTTTGTTCCTTGGAGAAGGGAAGGTCTTTGTGGGAGAGGATACTGTTGTGAGCTGAAACTCTGAAGCCAAGGGAAGTGGTTTATAGTTTATCAAAGGAAATGAAATGGTGTGCCCTTTGCTGCTTCTGGTGTGTGTGTGTGTGTGTGTGTGTGTGTGTGTGTGTGTCTGTCTGTCTGTCTGTCTGTCTGTCTGTCTGCTTTCTTCTAGCCGGGGTCTTACTGTGTAGCCCAGGCTATCTTTTAACTTGTGATTTACCCTTTAAACGATTACAGACCAACACTCCCACAGCATCATTGATCCTTGGTACTTAGAATGGGTTTAGTTAGAAGTGTTCTTAACATCATGTACATCTTATAATAATTATACCACTAAAACCTCACCAAAACCTAATTATAGCCATTTAGTGTCTCTCGGCATATATGAACTGTCTGTTCTAGATAAGATTCAAGCTATGCATTAAAAACATCTGAAGTTTATGGATTATTGACAGACAAGTTACTCGTGAAGATGTTTTCAGTAAGATTCACAACCCTGTATTTTGGAGTTTGAGACATTTGAGGTGAAATATTTAGCTCCCTCTTCTGGAATAGTTTTGAAAAAATGCTTTCACTTTATCCCCTCTTTTGAGTAAGAATATGGTTATCAAGGCAGTGTTGACATGGAAGGGGATTTCTGATGGTCACTCTAGTGGATATTTTTGTATCATTACAGTTGGTAAAATGTATACATAATAAATGAAAATGCAGTTTACATAAAGTATCACATTTCTTAGTTAAGAGCATTTGCCACTATTACAGAGGATACAGGTTTAGTTTCCCATACCCACATAGTGACTGTGTGTGTGTGTGTGTGTGTGTGTGTGTGTGTGTGTGTGTGTGTGTGTGTGTGCAAGCAAATGTTTTGACAACAGTTACAGAGGGGCTTAATCTGTTTTTGCGTGGCCAGTGGTCATTTGTGTTGGCCTACTGGGCAGCAGTAGACCTCAGTGCAAGACTACAGAAGAATGGCAAACTACTAGGGGTTCAGACATTTCAGTTATGTACCGTGGTTACAGAGTATGTCACAATCTTATCTCCCCTTGTCCACCTAAGCAACAGTTCTTTCGTAATGACCTAGAAGCCAGCCTTGAACTCAGATTTCTCAGGCTTCTATGATTATATTCTTAAATATCAGGGTGCCCAGGGCATGGGGAGAAAGAGTTTTATGCTCCAAAGCATCTCTTGATTCTCCCTGAACATGCCAACTCCAGTCTAGCCTAGAGCTCCTCCACCTAGCCCCCCAGCCTGCATTCTGAGGTGCCCTAAGGCAGGGCAGTCTGTCCTAAGAAAGATGTCCCAGAGGAGAGAACCTGAAAAGCTTGTTGGGATATTTATTCCTGGTGGGCATTCAGAGAGTGCTCTGGGGGGGAAACTACAGGGATGTCCCTGAGGCCCCAACAGTGTGTGCAGCCTGATTTAGGAAATCCCATCAGCTCCGCTCTGAGTTTGCGATGCTCGGGACTAATTGATTTGCTTTTATTTAAATATCCTTTACTGTAGTCAGATCTGCTTGAGTGCCTCATGTGAAATCTCATGTTGGCGATTCCTCTCTTTTCAGCTTTGATCCTTCCTGACCTGGCTGAGCAGTTTGCACCCCCTGACATTGCCCCGCCCCTCCTTATCAAGCTCCTGGAAGCGATTGAGAAGAAAGGTAAGCAGACTGTGAGAGGGAGCCAGTGTCTTAGACCTTTATTTTGTGGCCGTTATAACTTATATGTGCTTCTGAGCCATTCATTATATGAATGGCTCACTAACTGCTATGCTAACTATACTAAGTGTGTGGGTCTCTCTGTCCCAGGGAGGGAAGCCTGCCTGATAATTTCTAACTCTCGATGATGAGGGAACGGCTCTCAGCCTTCCTAATGCCACAACCCTTTAGGTACAGCGCCTCCTGTTGCGGTGACCTCAACCAGAAAATTATTTTTGTTGCTACTTCACAACTGTAATTTTGCTGTTGTTATGAATCGTAATGTAAACATCTCTGTATTCTGATGCTCTTAGGCAACCCCTGTGAAAGGGTCGTTTGACCCCGCCCCCCCAGAAGTTGAGAACTGCTGCTCAAGACTAATATATAGTTAGTATGTAGGAGCTATGCAATCTTCATAGTGGAATAAATGTGATTAACCTGCTTTTAAATAATCCACTGGATTTGCCAAAATTATTGACATACCAGATAAAATTAATTGTTGGGGGTTGGCATCCAAGAATAGTTAGTACGCATCTAGAATAGATACCGGATAGAAATTGGAATATCCCTCTGGCAGCAGGCACACGGTTTCTCCAGAGAGCTGTGTTTTGCATCCATGGTCTGTTTTGTGTCCTAGGGCTGGAATGTTCCACTCTGTACAGAGCACAGAGCTCCAGCAACCCTGCAGAATTACGACAGCTTCTTGATTGTGGTGAGTGTCATGGAACTGTAAATGAAGCTACAGCCCCCAGCCCCATCTGCACAACACTCTTAAGTCTCAAAAGAATTCTCAAATTGTGCACAGGAGTTCCTTCTGCCTTGTCACATTAGCAGTCTGCGGCCTTTGCTGTGTGGCTCTTGGGCTGAGGTGTGAATATTAGCACTCAGGTTTTCATACACACACAGGCTCCTGGGTCCTGCAGGAATTGTAGAAACAACTTTTTGGGCATTTTTTTTTCTGACTCTATATATTTGTCATTGATCCTTATTGGCTGTCAGTCACAGTTCATTCATTTGGGTCAGCCAAAAAAGATTCTCAGTCTGCATCATTTGGCAAATGTCTCCTGGTGTCCTCTTAGCCTATGTCTCTTTCCTTCCCACATGACTTGCTCACCTGCTTAATTTTTCATTCCATATATATATATATATCGAGTAACATCACATCGCTGCTTTATTCGGGGGTACAATGATAGCCCCACTCTGCAGAGAAAAAGAGAAAAAGCGTATTAGCCTCTTCTTTGATGCAAATATCCCCACTGTGGTCGATTTCATGGTGACCATCATGATGTCACTGAATGTGGAGTAGGGAAAAACCAAAACCATTTGGCCTCCTGAACCAGCACCAGCCACACCAGCTCCAGCACACCATCATTACTTAAGAGACACTAATTCGTTCTGCCAAATGGTGGCTTCATATGGCTTCTTCCTCTTTCCTTTTCCACGCAGGGAAAAGTTGCGCCACTTATCCCAGCAAGCTTTCTTCTCATGGCAACTTCTAGAAGGTTCTCAAGTCATTCATCCTTTGTGGTTTTCTTTTTTTCTTTTCTTGCCCCCCTCCCCTTGGCTTTCTACCTCATATAATTTACCTGAATTTGTATATTTAAACGAAAGGGTTGCATTTGTTGTTGCTCTGGCTCTGGCCAAGGCTGCTTCTTTCAGAAGTATGGGCAGGTGAGAAGGAAGACCCACGTGACCCTCACAAAGTAACCCTTTGAAGTGGGAAGTAACTTCAGGGTTAGGCAACTTAGGGAATTTCTACAAAAGCTATTTCTTAGAGGGAAGAAGTAGAGTAGATGTTTATCAGTAAGCGCTTTCCCCTGAAGCAAACCCAACCAAATGTGTCGCTTGAGCTCAGTGCACAAGGCAGCATGCCCCTGTGCTTCCCCCAGCCAGGCCAAGGGAAGCTGACTGGCAAAAAAGCCAAAAGTGAGAGGCTTTTCTGTATTTCTCCCAGCCTTACCAGGGTATTTTCAAAACAAAAAACAAAAACAAAAACAAAGTTACATGTTTTGGTAAAAAAAAAAAAAAAAAAAACACATACTGAAAGTCACAGGAAGCATGAAGACACCAGAAACTGATGAAAAAAGTTGTGGTTAAGGTTTTAATGTGACCAATACAAAATAATCCACATTAGCTTTGGAAAAAGTTTTTTCTTCTTCTTCTTCTTCTTCTTCTTCTTCTTCTTCTTCTTCTTCTTCTTCTTCTTCTTCTTCTTCTTCTTCTTCTTCTTCTTCTTCTTCACACCACTCACGAGATGGCGTAAACCACCAAGATTCACTCACGTCAATAATATATTTTGACAGGCAGGTTTCCTTCCTCATTGACATCAAAACCCACACAGAAAACTGGTGCACTTTCATAGCCAAAAGAAAAAGAAAAAAGCAAACATTATACAAACTTGGGAGTGTATCTGCAAAAAGTGTCTTCAGGTTGTAGATTTTTCAATACGTTGAGCAATTGTAATATCGTGGGGGGGAAGCCTCAGTTTCACCCAACTAATGCTGGCTTTCAAGAATCTTGTAAGTTTGCAGTGCCTGAGGGAGGTGGGCAGCAGGCTGTCTTCCCAGTCATTTTACAGCCGCTCATGTTAATTTAATGCTGATGTTAGCAGCTCTAAGTCTCCAGAAAAGAAAGCCCAGATTAAGCAGATTCCCTTATCAGGAATCTGGTGTCAGGGTGGCAAAGCTTGTGATTTATATCCGGATTATTCTGATTGTCCCAGCCTTCCTCTCACCTTCCTCAGTTTACCCTGAACCAAATTGTTTGCTTTGTTGTTGTTTTTCCTTACTTGAATTGCCATGGGTTTAAATCTTCTCCTGACGCCTTTTGGTCTCTCTCAGCCTGGTTCTCTGATGTGTTCTGTGATCTCAATGCCACAT
>OU015758.1:21313620-21352659 GCA_907169655.1 Acomys percivali | reverse complement strand
CCCCCCCCCCCCCCCCCCCCCCCCCCCCCCCCCCCCCCCCCCCCGGGAACCACTAAACCTGGTAGAGATCGCCCGGTGGCTGTCTCCAGGCTGGGGGTGGGACTTCCCGGGGAACTAAAGCAGTGAAGTGTTGAAGGAACTGCTTACCTATGGGTAATGTGGTGAAAAGTGAAATGAAGAAAAACTCCACCTCTTTTCACTGAAGACAGCTGTGGGTAGCTAAGAGCTGCCAGGTGGTAGTAATACAGAAAAGGAGTCTTGTACTGCACAAGCCAGAAACACCCCTGTCCCCCTCCCCCCCTCCCCACCCCGGGGCACGTGAGAAGTCACATTACCAAAAAAGTCATAAATAAAAACCAAGTACACTCTGTCATCAACTCTTGTGGGTTTCGACACATGGTGAGCTTATATCAAGACTTTTGTGATGTAATTCCGCTCGAACACTGACTCCGTGGACTGCAGTCCCTGGGTTCTTAGGAAGGTCTCTGGACTGAGCACCAGCCCAAGGGCTCCAGACCTTAACCGCTTGCCACAGTTCCTGTGCTGGCTGCTGAGAGAGGCAGAAGGGGGGTTGGGGTGGGGCAGGGGGAACACTCTGTTCTTGAGGCTGCCTAAATGCCATGTGAGATACATGAAAGACTCAGGCTGCTTGCCAGGTGTTCTGGTGAAGGGACTGCGCATCAGCCAGCCTCACAGGAACACCAAGGAGACTATGTCAGAGGGGGGGGGGCACATATGACCTGAGCACCTTGAAATCTACATACATCACCAAATGATGTAGCATACTTTTTTCAGGGTGAGCAAATTCAGTGACACTAATTTTCAAAGCAAAGCACGAAATGAGGCATACAATGGCAGTGTCTAGAGGCACCAGGAACTCTGAATACTCTTTGGAGTTCTGTGGCGATACCCATATAATTGTAATCAGCACTATAATTTCACAAAAAATCACTCCGTTTCAGGCTAGACCCAGTCGGGCCTGTGCACACTGTTAGAATGTGCTGTGTGTCTGGTCAGCTCTTCAGGATATTCAAGTGGTGAGGCATTTTATTTTAACCTATGTATATTTTTCACGAGGCTGGTTTTCCGAGAGCGTAAAAGCGTGGTGAGATGATCACTTACACCCTGGCTACATACTGGGACAAGTTTTGCTTGCTGTAATGAGTTTTTGTACTGTAATCTCAGCCTGGATCTTGCACGGCTTCTCAATGTGTGAGTCATTCCCATGGAGGGTCGAGTAAGAATTTGGCAACCATAAAAGGTTCCAAAATTCAAGTCAAAACCAAACATGTAATATTGTAAGACATTTTGGGCAGCACCCTTCACATTCGCTGTACCCTTAGTTCTGAACATATACCATTTGCACCTTTCACTGTGTTTGGTGTCCGTGCCATCACGCCATACACACCTCAGTTCAGACTCAGCACTATTGTATGTTATGAACTGTTGTGGTTTTATATACATCCAAAGTTTCCTGCTCCGTAGAAACACTATGATTGAATTACTCCGCAGTGTGTATCTCTTTAGGATATTTGTATACATTTACACATATTAGTATATTTTTGGATTGAATTGTATAAGAACGTTTGATTGTAAAAACTGTTCTTTGACCTTTATTTATTTATTTATTTATTTATTTATTTATTTATTTATTTTAAAGTTAAGTAAATTTTGGTTTGGAATCACTAGGACAGAATTTCCATAAATTTTTGGAATGGCCCTTTACATAAAATTCTGTCATTTTGTATCATGTGTTTATACAAAGCAGCATCCCATAATTGACACTTTTCAACTTTTTAAAATAAAAATATTACCTATGAAAGCACTGAAGGTGCGTGGATAGTGGAGCATTAACCACTCAGCTAAGATTTACTTCTGTATAAGAACAAGGACATTTCTCTCATTAGTATGCAAATTAGCCTTCAGCTTTAACCAATGTTAAAATTATATGTGTTCGTAGGAATTATTTTAAACTAAACTGCTTTATAATTTCATTAAGTATTTGCTTTATGTGCCTATTTTACTTACATGTTTCAGGGCAGATAAAACTTTCTTGGGTGCCAAGAGAGCATGAGTGGGCAAAGCTTTTGGTTTTGGTTTTATAATGGAATGGGGAAAGTTTAAGGCACCCTGGTTTACACTGACATCTTTAGTTCAGGAACAGTCCAAATACTATCGTCTCTTCCTGTTAGAGACATCTTAACCTTGACTCTGGTATTTTCTCATCTCCTACATACCACCTGATGCAGCCACGCACTCACTTATATGGTTTCTTTATATTATCTTGTTCCTTCTGTCTCCTTGGCAGCAGAACCCTCAGTGCCGTAACTGAATACAGTAAAAAATGTAATGCCGGCCCGTCTTCCGAACACACTGTTCCCCGGATACCTCTCCTCACGTCCCTTCACGTTGTCACATGCCGCTCGCTCCTTTATGTGTGCCCCAGTCATTCTTGCTCTTGGTGACCCTGCTTTCTCTTGGACTTCATTTCCTTTCCCATCTCCTCACGTGTGCAGAAAAAGGGCTTCTGATTACTGGTACCTCTTTAACTACCGAATGGCTTGACCTCTTTTCTAGCTGATGGATGTATTGGAGAAATTTGTTCCTCTTCTCTTTCTGTCTCTCTCTCTGTCTCTGTCTCTCCATCTCTCTCTGTGTCTCTCCATCTCTCTCTCTCTCTCTGTCTCTCCATCTCTCTCTCTCTGTCTCTCCATCTCTCTCTGTCTCTCCATCTCTCTCTGTCTGTGTCTCTCTGTGTCTCTGTCTGTCTCTCTGTCTGGTCTCTCCCCATCTCTGTCTCTTCTGTAGTTCGATGCTCACAGATTAATTAATAACAGCATCAAGGGAAGCATTTGAGCCTGTTCAGCTGGCCGTACAGGTGGTCTTGAAATGGGTTGCTAACCTTCTGTAGGAGCTTTATATTTAGTTGGTCATTCTGTTAAGGTTAAATTTTATGCAGCATTTATCAGCTCAGATTGGATTTAAAAAACTTGGAATTTTTATTTCACATCTTTCCCGTTGTGGTTTGAGGACACATCAGCCATATGGGCTAGCCATCTCTAGACCAAAGCCTTCTCAGTCAGGACAGAAAAGCTCCAGAAAACTGAACAAAATGTGTTTCTCCCACCATCACAGAGACTGGAAATCCGAGATGTTGGAGGTGTAGGCCCATTTGCTTTATTTGAGATGTCCTTGTTCTTGGCTCTCCAGCAGCTGCCTCTCGGTGTGTCTTCACACGGCCTTTCCTTGTTCATTTGTGAATCCCAGGTGTCTCTGTGACTTTGTCTTTTCTAATAATGATGCTGGTTAGAGTGGACTTGGGGTCTGCTCTAACGACCTTTTTGACCTAATCACCTTTTACAGGATCCCTCTTGAAACAGCATTTCTTTATGGAACAGTGGGGAGAGTACTAATTATCAATGGAGGGTGCTAACTTATCAATGGAGGGTACACACTTATCAGTGAAGGGTGCTAACTTATCAACAGAAGGTACTGACTTATCAATGGAGGGTACTAACTTAATCAATAACAGTGGCATTATATTTTGTTGCCCTACGAAAGATGGTACTAGCATAATAGCTAAAGACTGGGCCTGCTGAATGCTTAATATTACTCAAGACAGAACTGCATGAAGCAAAGCTGTTCTGTCCAGAATTCAGGAGCGAGCCCCGTGAGAAACGGTAGTCGCTATGCCATGGCTTCTGTTTCCATCACATCGCTTCCTTCCCGGTGTCTTAGTTAAGCCCCACATTTGGAAACTTGGCCCAACAGAAGTACGAATGCTTGAATTATTTCTTGAATGGTTTCTCTCCTAGATGCCGCCTCAGTGGACTTGGAAATGACCGATGTGCAAGTCTTAGCAGATGCTTTCAAACGCTATCTCTCGGACTTACCAAATCCTGTCATTCCGGTAGCTGTTTACAATGAAATGATCTCTTTTGCCCAAGGTTGGTTTCCTCTTTCCAGACCTCTCTGGATGGACACTGAGATGTAGATACACTTGACACTTTGCACGGTGCTGGGTATAAGTAGAAGGCATTGAGAAAATGCTAAGCTGTCCTCCAGTGCCTCACCACCATCCCAGATACCTTCCTTTACCACATATCTGATAGAAGAGATCTAGATTTGCGTTTGCTTAGAAGCCTGCCCCTGTGGTAGACTGGCTAGCTGTTAGCTTTTGCCCACTACCTGCAAAGATCACTGCCGCTGCGAAGGTTCCGAGCGGCCATCCGAGTACTGGTACCAGAGTGAGAGACCCAGGACTAGAATGCACATTGAGGGATATTCTTACTCTCTTCCCTAAACACCCAGAACAGAATGTATCGAGGGTGGAGATCACTCAGCATCAGGAGCCGGGGCGGCTCTGTGCTTTGGGGACAGGAAATTGTGGTTCGTGACCTTCAAAGTTTAACCTGTGGTACTTATCTGATGCTCCGAGGAAGTAGCCAATCACACTTGCCGCTGCCTGATGGAGGCCAGGCTTCCGAGAGCACACCCTGAACAGTTTGTGGTTTTTTTTTTTTTTTTTTTTTTTTTTTGAGACAAGAAGAGTTGCTTGCATTTCATTTGACCTGAGCTCTTTACTTTCTCACAATGCATTTCTTAATAAGGAGGGCCTCTCCTGAAGAGTCCCCTATGGGCCTTCTTGTGTAGCTAAGGGAAAGAGAAGTGGTGGTTCAAGCATTGGCTCATTGGCACCTACACATAGCCTTACTGTTTGCTGTTCTTTTTGTTTTTTAACTTGTAGACATACAAAGCTCCGAAGACTACATCCAGCTGCTGAAGAAGCTCCTTCGGTCGCCTAATATACCTCATCAGTATTGGCTTACGCTTCAGTATTTGCTTAAGCATTTCTTCAAGCTCTCTCAAGCCTCCAGCAAAAATCTTCTGAATGCAAGAGTCCTCTCTGAAATCTTCAGCCCTCTGCTTTTCAGATTCCCAGCAGCCAGGTAAGCAAAGGAGGAAAACAAGGCTTGGGGTGGGTTTGGGGGTGGGGGGTGAGGGGGGTGAGGAGGGGGGAAATGGGGCAGTGCTGGGTGGTCCTAAATGGACAGGTATTTAAGGGTGCCTAAAATGCTGGCTCACAGATGCACATTTTCTGTGGGCTTACTTCACCCACGTCAGTGGGATGGATCAACCAGTGTTGTTTTTAGGTGTGATGCTTCTCACAAAACCCTCTTTGTTTGTTGCAGCTCGGATAATACTGAACACCTTGTAAAAGTGATAGAGATTTTAATCTCAACTGAATTGAATGAAAGACAGCCAGCACCAGGTAAGGCTTTGCAACATTTTGACACTCACTTTAGGGCTCAGCTTTTTGGGGGGGGGGGTCTTGGAAACAGTTGTTTCTGGCTTCTTGGAATTGACACAGGTCTCTGGTACGATTGCAGTAATATGTTAATTCATGGTTCGTGGAAAAATAACGGTGGTATATGGGAAATGTTGGATGTCAGGTTGTGCAGGTTTTAAGCTATTTTGGGTTTAGTGTTCTCTATTTAATTTACTCGCTTGATTTAAGGTCTCACCATGTAGTCCAGGTTGGCCTTGAACTCACACTTTGTAGCAGAGGTTGGCCTTCCTCTCTCAAGCCTCTTAGGCTTTAGGCTGCTGAATAAATTTATGGAGTTCATTTTAGCTGTTGACTTTTGTGTGTGTGTGTGTGGCTGTTTTTCTAATACTTACGGAGTGTGGGGGAGGGTTATAATTACTATATAATTTAAAGTATTTTGGAGTGTGTATTTTGGAAGCAACTATGCCGAGAAATGTCTGTCAGAATAAACATTTTCAATAACATAGGCAGTATGAAAGCAGTGTTTGCTGCAGCTATTTAGACCCAACCAGATGCCTGTCTGAAAGCAGGTGGGTCTTCAGCTAGCCATTAACCAGAGCAGGAAGTGTAAGCTCGTCTGGAACTCACCTAGAGAGTTCAAACACCCTGTGTTCTGGTAGCAGTTAGTTCACGGGGCTGGCCATTTAGATTACTAGTTGGCCCCTTAGCAGGTAGAAGTGTCGTTGCGGGGCTGAGAGATTTTTGCTTGCACTCTTCACTTATCCTCAGGATGCAGGATGGGTAACTAATACAGATTGGCAAGGCTCTGTGTGCAGCCACTGGGACAGGGCACCGGGGCTGTGCTTTCCCATCAGCCATTGCGTGGCCAGCTGTGGTTCTATACATCTGGATGAGACAGCTTGAGAGAGGCAAGGGCTTGGCCTCAAAACCCATCCTGAAATGATTAGGTACAGGGTCTGCGCTCAGGATGCAGGACTTGGGAAGAGTTTCTGGGGAAGGGCCCCAAAATCTGGTACCTAGAGGGAGCCAGATGATAGATGAGGCAGGCATGGTATATCCCAAACCACAGCAAACAGCATTTAACAGGGCTGCCTGTCCATAGCTATAGACAGAGTGCCCTGAGGAACCTAAGCATAGCCTGGGACTTGAGGCTAAGGACAGCACAGAGGGTTTTCCCCATATGATACTGAATTCACTGTATTAATGGATTCAGGGGGTCTTGAGTTAGGCTCAGGTGCTGCCTTTGACCCCACTAGGAAAGAATGAGAGTGGGGCATGGATGTGGCTGTGACCACAGAGACTGCCTACCCTGAATCTAACCGCACTAGGTTAGGGCTAGGAAGGAAGAAGGGCACCTAGAATAGGCAGGCCCTGAGCCAGAGGGCTGAGCTGCAACTGTCCACTTCCTCCCGCCTGGGATCGAGCTGCCTACGTGTTGGAGAGAAGGCACAGCTGAGCTTTGTTTGCCCTGAAGGGCTTGGGGTGGGGGTGGGGGTGGGGGGAGGGAAGTGGGAGGGATAGGAGGAGTCAGTCTTCATGGTCTTCTTATGACAGTCCCTGGTCTCATCAGGGCAGACACATGGAAACCCAAAAGCCAGACAGGACTTTTACAAATGAATTGATTACTAAGGGCTTATTTGTCTGAGGGGATGGCATTGGGGGAGGTGGGGGGGGGTTCACCACTGGAGTTTAATATAAATGGATTAAGTGTCTTTTATAAGACAGACTTATAAAAGTAAGCATGTATCATTACCAACCATGTTCATAATGTGGCCGCATGCACAGAAGAGCGCTATGGTGCCCCCACACAGAAGTCGGTATACTAATTTCAAAGGAGGATTAGTTCCGTCAGCTCTGCAGAGCAATGGCAGAGGTTTGAACATACTGGATTGTCCCACTATTTGTGCAGCCTCTTCAAAAAAAAAAAAAAAAAAATAGAAAGAAAGAAAAGAAAAGGAATTAAACCCAAGATAGTCTTAAGCTTTATCTGAGTCGTTTTCACTTCGTGCGGTCCTTTTCAGCCCCCTGAGCATGGTATAGACCCCTTGGGATCAAATGCAGGCTCCAGTCAGTGTCTCTCACTTGTGAGCACATTTCACTCCCCACCTTCAAGAGGGTAGGGCAAGGTGCCTTCATCCTGAACACCTCTGGGCTCCAGTGCAGTGAATGGCAGGGCATCCCTGGAAACCAAAATGACCTCTTCACTGAAGTGGGAATGCAGGGCCTTCCTAGAAGAGGCCATCACTGCCAGCCCAGCATGCAAGAGTCCCCAGGGGCTTTGGAAGAAACCTCCAGTACATCTCAAATGAATGCTCACAAATCAGCCATTTATCGAAACTGCTGCTCTGAACAGAAAGGAGCACAGGGAAGTGTTTGTTGTGAGGCAGATAGGCATCTTCTCTGGGCCTTGACCAGGTAGTACTTGGAATGATAAGGCTGATGTCTGAGGCAAAATATCAACTTAAATAAGGCCTGTTAAGACACAGTGTCTTAAATACTTGCTGGGAGTGCACTTCTCCCAAGACAAACGGAACTTTAGAAGGTGCAGGTGGTGGCTTTTTTAGGGTAATTGAGGAGATAAGTTCCTGAACGAATACACTCCGGAAGGGCTTTGAAAAACAGGTACAGTTTTAACTGGAGAAAAGGAAAGCAGTGTTTTGATTTGCAGGCGGACAGCCAACCATCTAATCAAAGTGTTGCAGGCTGCTCTCCTCGTGTTGTCTTCGCTCACCGTAGGACACTTGTACATCACGATCTCTTACTATTTCTCCAACCTGCTCTACCAGGCATTGACACAAGGCCACGTATTAAGTGACAGTGTTATAAGGCACTACTGGGACCCCAAAGAAACACAGAGGAGAGGTTTGCCCTATGCTCCCCAACCCGCGTATGTCAGACCTGGCTCTGCCGCGGAACTATCTTTGGGCCCAGCCTGTCCTATATATAAGCAATTCATTTATGCCTAAATTACTGGAACCATTATGAATCACGGGGCTCTTTTCAGGGTCTGGTCAAAAAGCCCTTCTGAAGTTTCCAGAATATAATGAGCTAAAAAATGAGAGAAGTAAGGTCCTATGGGGCCATATGGAACAAAGGGTCACAGTGCAATGTGGGTAGTTTTGGGGACAAGGCTCCATCAGCTGCACAGTGGGAAGAAGGCGGGGCCCATCTGCCAGGGTTGGTCAGATTAACTGAGCTGTGTGGCTTGGTGGGTGGAGTGGCCTGGATGTCAGTGCCTCTCCTCCTGTCACCTTGCCAGTGTGCCTTTGCACAGTGCACAAAATGTACAGCTGTACACAGTGTTCCCAGGGCCATCTATTTCATCTGTGTCCCAGTAGGTCCCAGTGTGCTTTCTGTGCAGGCTAAAATGGCCCATTCACAGTGTGTGTTCTTCAGCCCCAGTTTGCTTGTCTTTAACTGGCCTGTGGCTTAAACACACACACACAAAACAAACAAACAAACAAACAAACAAAACCTGTTAGTTTAATTGGTTCAGCTACATTTCTAAACAGTAAAGACAAAAGGCTAGTCCTTATTTTCATCCCAACTAGACAGCTGAGCACAGCCGAATAATTCTCCAAATACACATATACGCTGATCAACTTACTGGTTTTTCAAAGAAATCTCGGGGAAACCAACTCATTGCATGCATCCAGCAGCCCTTTGAGGTAAAGAGTCCTTGCTTTTATGGAAGGGGGCACAGATGGGGACAGGTGATGGGAACAGTGTGTTTTCCCAGCTCCGTTGGTACCTTGCGCTTCACTTCCCTCTGTTCCTCATTTCTCTTTAAAACTGAGCTGCTCAGACTCCAGCAGCTAAGTTGATCTCGTAACTGCAGTAGGAGCGGGTCCAGTGAACACTGGGCACCTCTGAATACCACCCATGTTTTGAATTTCATGGATGTATTCAGAAATACTAATGTAGCATAATTGGGGTCTGGTATTGCACCCTCAAGCCTAGAGGAGGGAACAAGTGACTCTTTCTCCCCCTGCCCTCCTACACCTGTCAAGCTTAATTTTTAACCACCGGTGCATTACAAAACATCCCTGCCAAAGACCTTAATTCATGCATCTTGTTTTAGATGCCCTGGGCTGGGTTTTCAGCTGAGATGTAAGCAACCACTGGGACAGAGGGGGAATGATTTTCAGAGTTTTACTTTTCTCTGATTTTTTCCCCCTCTCCCATTGGGCTTAAAATGTGGTCTGACATGAGAGAGTTGTTTCAAAAGTAAGGAATGAAACTTTGGAACAGATGCATGTCCCGGGAGGGACAGAAGTGAACAGGGGAGAGCCCAGCGCCGTCTCATTAAAACCAGCAAGTTTTATTCAAGATCTGCAACGGCATTCCGAGCGTTGTCGGCCCTGCGTGGGTGCTGGAAGATGGTTTACTTCTGTTTTCGCAGCACAGCCCCCTCTGTCTCTGAAGGGACAAGGTGGGGATGGTGTCAGTTGTCACTCATCATGGGGGAAAGAGTCCTTTCTCTGCTAGACAGTGGGCGGTGCGCCTTTGCAGAAAGCCAGTGTCAGTTTTGTTTGTTTTGTTGTTGTTGTTGTTGTTGTTTGCGCACGTGAACCTTGGTTTGTTTATTAACTGAAAGCATGTTTTTCCTTACTGTGAGTTCATCGAGACCACTGGATGTGACCTCATGCTGGACAGCCATACTTTCTCAGCTGTCTTGCATTGACATGATAAACACATTCCTTTCACCTTAGATGACTTTGATTCCTTCACATCCTACTGCTGCCTTCTTCCTCCTGGTTTCTGTTCATTCACAGTGGTGCACACAAGCCTAGGAGAAGAAGCAAGCTTCCAGGCCTCAGGTGATGGCTCACTGGATGCCCCAAAGAGGCCTGGTTCAGAACAGAAAGCGTGTCACAGAGCTTTCAAGCCCATGTTAGTGTTAATGATCACAAGAGAGTTTCCTGGCTAGGTAAAATCTGCTCAAAAGTAAGAGTCATGCCTTGTCTTTGCCTCTGAAATGAGTCGCACAAAACCCTGAGGAAAGGGATACTTGCTGGCTTGGAGCATCCAGAAGGTGAAGTGAGCCTTCAGTTAAGCATGTGCGATGGGTCTCAGCAGTCCCAAGCAAATGGGACACTGAAAAAGCACATGGTCTCTTATAGGGGCTTAAAAGCCAAATGAAAATTATTTCCATTTGTGCCTTTTGTTTATTAGTTAGTTATATATACATGTATATGTATCAGCATATTTATATCATGTTAATTAGTTTGTGGGGCATTTTGGATTACAGAGAGGGTGAAATTGGAAGTGATGATTTTCTCTTAAGGAGAGGTGGGATTTACTCAGTTCAGCCAGCAGAGGGCGCCCTCCTTAAGCTAATAGAGAGCATGAATCTTATCTGTGGGGAAAGAGTCTGCTCACGCTTGAGTGACATAGAGCCTCCTCCACGGTAGGTGATTGCACTAGTCGTGAGGAATTTGTTTGAAACTAGGTGTCCACAGCTCTTTGAAGGCTTTCCTGGAGTACACTGCTTTACAGGAGATACTTTTGTTCTGAGACATAATAGACTGTCAAATTTACATTTTAATCTAAAAGGGTCTGAGGTGGGTCCAGAAAGGTATGTCGAAGAAGCCAATGTCTCTTCCAGAGAGGTTCTTACTAAAGCACAGCAATATATACCAAATAAGAAAGCAACTTTATTTTTCTTAAGCTGCAACAAAACCAGAGTTTTATTTGATTTCTTGTCAGCTTTTACTTTCTGTGACCAAGGAAATCAAAGAGCAGAGGCAAGGGGCAGAGACTGGAATAGTTTAGGATCAAAAGTCTGAAGGTTGAGTTCTTTTTTGTATAGGGTTTTCTCCCTCTGCGGCCATGCAGGATTTGCCAGGGGTGATCTCTAAAGTTACTGTCATGCCTTGAGGTCCGGGCGCTTTGTGACTTTTTTAGTTATGGTTCAAAAGGTTGAAGTGGGGGCCTATGTGCGGATTCGATGGGGATTGAACTCTTTTCTGGCCAACAATCCTAAACCCATTTAGCCGCAACGTTCTCTAATAAAGAGCTAAAATCCAAGAGACTGTAGGTTATGTCTTTCTCCAGCCTGTCCTTTGCCGCGCCCAGCCTGCAGTTAACCGAGGCAGACACACCTCTTAGAAAGTACGATTAGAAAGTCCTGGGGCCTTTTGAAGGTGAGCTGAAGTTGACCTCTTGAAGATCTGGGCTTTTGGAGGATGCCCTCCCGAGGCTGCCAACCCAGAGTGCGGCGTTCTCCGTGAAGGGCTTTCCTGTTACACCTGCGGGGTAGTCTGTGCCAGTGTGTGGGAGGAGGTGGACGCTAGAGCGAGGCACCCTGTCCTAGACTGTTCCGAGAGGTTTTCAGGCCTTCACAAACGAGGCTTTGATTCTATTTTTTGCTGAACTAGCTGGGTTATTTCCTGTGCTGCTTTAATGCGGGCCACTTGAGCCCCCGGAGCGGGGGCTGCAAGCGCGTACGGGCACCATGGCCACCAGGGAGGACTATTTTCAGCACCCCCTTACAATGCCCTTCTCATTTCCAGGGCGAAAACCAGCAAGTTAGTCTTGCCTTGGCCACTTGTCAGCCCCGGTGACAACTTTGACTTTGACTTGGGGTGCCCCTCCCCCCTCCCAAAATCCCTAGCTCAGCAAATATTTGAACCTGCCCGAGTTAATCATGAAGCCACGATCTTTATCTGAGCGAGACTTGCGAGCGCCCGCCGGGGTTCCTTTCTTCTCCCCTTGCAGTAGCGCGGCCCAGGGGGGCTCTGCTGGAGAAGCTGAGGACGTGCTGCCGGGGCGGGGCGCGGGGCGGAGGGACCGGCTGCAGCCTAGCCCCGGGGAGCCCGCGAGGCCGGGCTGAGTCGCGCGCCCCCGCCTTGCGCGTTCTCCTCCTGCTAGGCTTGCTACTGCCATTACCGGGCGGGCGGGGGAGCCTCGGGGGCTGGGCCCACTTGATAGAAGAGCAGCTTCTTTGGATTTTTTTTTTTCTCGGTGGGATACTAGCTGTTCAAAGCGAAACCGTTGAAATGCATAACCTGCAAAGTAAGTCGCTTTTTCATTTATGCACTTTTCGGCACCGGGCTCTTTTCTCTGCAAGCCATCCTCTTTAGTTTGGCGGGTTGTGTGAGTGTGAGTGTGTGTGTGTGTGTGTGTGTGCGTGTGTGTGTGTGCTGGGAGTATGTGCGCCTGGGTGAGTACTGCCTGGGGAGAACAGATGGGCGATTAGGGGAGACACTCCCTTCTGTCCTGGGGCGGGGTGGGGGTGGCGGGTGACGGGGCACACTGCAGGGAAGAGATGGGTTAGGTTTAGAGTTTAGAAAGTATTGGGCAGGAAGTTGGGGCCAAGCCAGGGCTCAGAGACCATGGAAAATCACCTGTCTCTCAGACCTGCTCCTTGGGTCTTCTTGCCACATGGCAGCAGCAGTCTGCAGCTAAGCTGGCTTTCTGTTAGTGTTGTACACATGGCTCTTTGAGCTGACCCCTGGACCATACTGCCCAAAGGACTCAAAAAAAAAAAAAAAATCTAAGGACAACTTCACCACCATTTTTACAATCTTTGTTTCATTTGTTTAGGCTTACTTAAACCCATAGAAGTGTGAGCTGGAAGGGACAGGGTTGAGTCTGCTGTCTCCAGTAATGCAGAAATAGCCTAGTGTAGGGGGCTCAAGTGGGACTGCACGCAGCCAGGGGATAGAATGGCTCACTCGGGCTCCCTCGACTTTCAATGCTGTGTGATCCCAAAGTGATAGAAATCTGCAATGGCCCCTGTGTGTGCCATAAATCATCACACAGATGCAGAACATACAGACCCACAAAGCCCACCCTTTCAAAGGAAGCCACATCTACCCTGGAGTAGCACCCCCTCCACAGTAATGTGAGTGTCAAGAGGTCCTGCCTCCCAGTGGCCGTGTTACCTCAAGCTCCAGCTGTGGTGACAGAATTACATGCAGAATGATTTAAAGATGCAAAACGAATCATTACATTTGTAGGGAAATTGATTTCTTTATATTGAACACTGCTAAGAAGGCTAAGAAGGGATATTTTTTGCTGCCCCCCCCCCCCCCCGTAAGGTGCCAAGCCAAAGAGAATGGGGGAGGGCAGAGAGAGAGAGAGATTACATCACCTTCCTTAAAGCAGTGAGTAGTGAGATGGGTTCCTGAGTGAAACATTTGGCGGAGATCACCTGTACTCTGCATTCTGATATATGGCTTTTTTTTTTTTTTTTGGCAGAAGCATCTTGTTGCCCAGTGTTGTTAGGCAGTAACATTGAAACTTATCAGTGCTGGCCATTATTTTTTTTTTTTTATCATTTTTGCAAATAATAGACATCTTCATTCCTGGCCTGAGTTTTCATGATTATTCTCTCAAGTCTTGTTTTGACCTTGGGCTATCTGGTAAAGGCATTTTGTCTAAGTACTGTCTCTTGGCTTCCCTTTTTAATGTGGTGCATTTATGGCAGTGTTTAAGACCCAAGCTTTCAGTGTATTGTGGAAGACCAGACTAAACTATCCAGAGTGCTTGCTCCTTTCTGCTTCCCCTGAATCTAAGGGCTGTGAAATAGACCTTAAGAATAGTATTTTGATGCCTTTGTAAGGTTTTTATACTCAGGAACAGCCAGGCTATCTCTAAAGCCCAGATGCCCGAGAGGGACAGAGCTGGAAGCTGCAGTTTATCAGCTTTTGTCAATCTGCCAACAGTGGAATGTACCATGCTGCACGGAGTAATAAAAACGGAATTAGAGAGCGCACTGCTAGAAGAGAGCAGGCAAATTAGACACCTTTCAAACCGATGAGCATGTAGCCGCTGCTGCAGCTGTGTGACATGTAAGGTTCTCAGAGCGAGGCTGGGGCCGTGTGAAGCCGGCATCCAGGAGACCTGATGAAGCAGGAGTGGTCTGGTGACATTTTTCTGACTTGATTGGCTGGGGCGTGTGATGTAATAGGTTACAGTGCAGCCCCGTATAGGTTTTAAAATGAATTCCAAGACACCATTACAAAGAAAGCCGGACTCTTTTCTTATAACTGAGCACAGCCAAGGAAACTCTCGCACAAATGTACACCACGGTTTGGACCATGGAAGATCTGGACGTAGAGTGTGCCAAGACAGATATAAACTGTGGTACAGACTTGATGTTTTATATAGAAATGGATCCACCAGGTAATACTGCAGTATTAATGGAGAGCACTAGTTAATTTTGTGACTTTAATTTTTTTTTTTTTTAAAGCTGCTGTAACAGATCCTCTTGAGGTTGCTATTTTTACTGATTTGTTTCACGGTTTAAAATTAGTTTGATTAGAACTTTAAAATTAAACAGATTCTTTGCCTGACCGTAGCAGCAAGCGGCTCAGGCTGTGCTGTTAATAAATGCTGGTTCTTGCTGAATGCATGGGAACTGGATTCCACTTTCTCCGCTGCTGTCTTTCGTTAAGTGTGATCCGTGGCAAACTGGGCTGTATTGTTGCATATTGTTCTTTTAATTAAGAGGACGCGTCCTTTGTGCTGCTTTTTTCTCTGCTGGCTGTGGACTCAAACCGTGTGTTACTTTGATGACACTGGGTGCTTTAGGAAGCTAGTGAGTTGTGGCAGTGACACCTGAGACGCTCGGAAATCAGATGTGGGGACTTTCTTGCTCTCTCTCTCATGCTGAGATACTACAATGGAAAACGAAGTCAGCTTTCCTTGCTTTTGTAAAATAGTCTCGCTAGACACCTGAAATCTTCTGGGGCATAAATTCAAGCGGTTACTGTGCTTTCAAAGTTAACAGTTTCGGATTTAGCTAACAATCCCGAGGTGGTTCCGGTTGTTCCCTCCAGGGTCAGCCCTCCCCACACTGAGAAAACTCTGAGGGGCTTCTTGTCACCCTCTTCTGGGTGACTGTGTGCATATACTGCTTTGACATTTTCGATGGGGGGAGAGGGCTTTTAATCTGGCCTAACATGTAGAGCCTGGTGTTCCCCCAGGAGATGTAGGTCACAGATGAGTTTCTTAAAGTGGCTTTGGCAGAAGTGTTAATCTAGAGGAACCCGGAACCGAGTTCTTAAAGCATACTGCTGTAAATGCAGACTAAAGGAAAAATAAAAACACCCTGTGTCTACTACGCTCCTGCAGGACAGAGCAACCAAATGTGACTTTCCTAATTAAAGAAGAGAGGGAATGAAAGCCAAACTCCCAGCTGTTATTTCTGCCGCTCTCAGAGGCTCCTAGTCTCCTACTTCAGCTGGAGCTCCCTGGGCTAAAACCTAGAGCTGGAAAAATGCTGACTCTGATTTTGTTTTGAAATGTCCTCCCAATAGCCAGCCCCAGTCATTTCTTAACCCCTAGGTGTATGTCTGTCAGTCTGTCCGTGTGCCCATTTGTGTCGCCCTCCCCACCCCCCACCCCACCCCCGTCAGTTACTTCTACTTTCTCCTTTTCAGTTTTCATTTTAAGCCATAGCCTGCGATTTCTTTTGAAGACAAATATCTTCTGTGGTGTATGGAATTGTGACTTCCCCGTGTCCTTTCCCCACCCTCTTCTCTTCGCCCCCTTCCTTCCTCCCCTCCAGTGTAAATGTCTTTTAGTAAATTCAATTCCCTTTTAACTGAAAATAGAATTAGATTTTTATACGTTTTTAATTAAAATAGAATTAGACTACTTCCCCTCCCCTTTACTTTTTTTTTTTTTTTTTTTTTTTTGGTTGTCATTGTAATGAAATGCTGTTGATCTGAAAAGATGCAAGTCTGATTTTTAATGTGCACTTGGAGTTCGGATTGCAAACCACTTTTTTTTTCCCTCCTTTGCCCGCAGCACTGCCCCCTAAACCACCCAAGCCCACTACTCTAGCCAACAACAGCATGAACAACAGCATGTCCTTACAGGATGCTGAGTGGTACTGGGGAGACATCTCAAGGTAAGGCCACAGAGCGCTCCCTTTCCACCAGATGCAGGGAGGTTCCCAGTAAGAACAGAAAGCACCAGCTTGCTGAGTCCCATTTTTAGGATGTCATCCAACAAAAGCACGAAGCACAGTTGGTCCTCTTCCAAAGACGAAAAGGAGAAGTCACTGAGGGCTGGGGCACTGTGGGTGCTGGATGGCACAGGGGAAATTGAAACCCCAGGAAGTTTCCCTCTTGACAAGAAGCCAGGGAAGCACCAGAGGGAGAGGGCACTGCCTGCTTTCTCTACAGGAAGTGGGACTTTAGGAATAAAGAGTTTTGCTCTCCTCATGTACTCGTCAGCTAGGGTGGCTAGTGAGGGGGCTGGTAGAGCTGCCTTTGTTTTTTGTTTGTTTGTTTTATCATGACTTTCGGCGCTGATTTGTCAGAAACTGGTTTTAAAAATAAATAACTTTGTATTATAGATATGCCAGTAGTGTAAATGGGTGTGTATCATGCCTTTGTGTGTGTGGGGGGGGGGAATGAATGTATAATGTTTTTGTATAAGCAAGGAAGAAACTGTGAGTGACTTTTGAACACGTACAGAACCAACATGTAACTCTGCAAGGACAGGCGAATGTAAAGATATTTCTAGGATGGTGTTTGTTAAGTCTAAGGGTACAGCCCAGTGATACAGCAATCTCTAGTGCAGGAGGGGAAAGTGTGCGTGCGTGCATGCGTGCGTGCATGCTTCTGTCTGTCTGTCTGAGTGGATGGCTATCCAAAGTTGAAGAGTAAGCATGGTCTTATATTGTGTTCATTGTAGGGAAGAAGTGAATGAAAAACTCCGAGATACTGCTGACGGGACCTTTTTGGTACGAGACGCATCTACTAAAATGCATGGCGATTATACTCTTACCCTAAGGTGAGCCGGGGAGCCAGCCGTGACTGCGCTGTCTGGCTGGTCATGAGAACATCGTTTCATTAGTTTTTTTTTTTTCCGTCCTTAAATTAGCACATAAAGTAATGGGGTTTTGTTATAGGGTTTTTCAAACATACTTGGCTCATCCCTCCCTGCACTTCCTTCCCCCGAGAGAACCACTTCTGCCTCAGAACACTTGAATAATCATTATTTTTGTATCGTATTTACAGGAAAGGAGGAAATAACAAATTAATCAAAATCTTTCACCGAGATGGGAAATATGGCTTCTCTGATCCATTAACCTTCAACTCTGTGGTTGAGCTGATAAACCACTATCGGAACGAATCCTTAGCTCAGTACAACCCTAAGCTGGATGTGAAGTTACTTTACCCAGTGTCTAAATACCAGCAGGTAATTCACACAGAGCCCCTCACACCACCCGAGCACGGGGCCGAGACACTCTCTGGCATAGACAGTGATCTGAAATTGGGTTTGGACAAGCTTACGCCATGGCCGGCATTTCATGGTGGCTGTGAGACACTCTCTAGCATAGACAGTGATCTGAAATTGGGTTTGGACAAGCTTACGCCATGGCCGGCATTTCACGGTGGCTGTGTCAGATGACACACTGACGGCTCCATCAAGGATGGTCACTTGAGTAAATAAATGCCTTATCAACTGAGTTCTTTTCCCCCTGCTTGTATATCCTCCCAGGATCAAGTTGTCAAAGAAGATAATATTGAAGCTGTAGGGAAAAAGTTACATGAATATAATACTCAATTTCAAGAAAAAAGTCGGGAATACGATAGGTTATATGAAGAATACACCCGTACTTCCCAGGTGAGTTTAAGAAGAGCGAAATGTCTCTGGCCCTAATGTAGCCCATGCTTAGTTAAATCCTACAGTAAGCTTGCTTCTAACTGGTGAGGTCCCTGGGAGCTTTCCGTTAATGCAACACAAATCCTGACCAGAGAGTTCTGCCGAGCCTGGACATATAATAATGACTGCTAATGTCAGTTTGTCCAAGCTCTGGGATGGAGAGTTCATGTCCATTCCCCCTGCTGTGAGGAGGGGTGGCTGCGCTCACTGTGCTGATAAGCAGAGAAAGTGGCATGGATGATATAAAATAAAACAGCTTTTTAAAAACACCGGCCAGGTTGTACTTAACACATCTAGGAACACACACACACAACAGCTAGTGAAAAAAGAGGCCCTGAATTTGAAAGCAAGCAGTGAGGAGACATATGGGAGGGTTTAGAGGGAGAAAAAGATAAGGAGGAAATAATGTAATTATATCATAAATCTCAAAAACATAAATAAACAAACAAAAGAACTTTTAAAAGTGAAAGTAGAGTTTGTGAATTCATGCCCAGCTCTGCTAACAGAGTACACAGACCTTCCCTATCTGCTGGTCCTGTATCCCAAGGATGCACAGTGTAGCCTTCTCCCTCACTCCCCACCCTGGTCCTGTACCCTGAGGATGCACAGTGTAGCCTTCTCCCTCACTCCCCACCCTCTTGCTATAGATGTCTAAGCTATTTGTGTAGCATTGATGCTGCACATCAGGCTCAAGCAGTTTAGAGACAATCTGGAGTCAAGGAGAAGTTTGCTCAGGCTTCGTGTGGCCATTACATCACTTCAGGAGGGCGCCTGGTGGTACTCATGGACGACTGTTCTGACAAGCGGCTCATTTGCACTGCATCACCAGCTAGCTTGTCTCTTGCAGTTAGGAGTCGTACTCTGAAAGCGAGGACATTGCCCTTATGAAACTTGTGTTGCAGGAAATCCAAATGAAAAGAACGGCTATCGAAGCATTTAATGAAACCATAAAAATATTTGAAGAACAGTGCCAGACCCAGGAGCGATACAGCAAAGAATACATAGAAAAGTTTAAACGAGAAGGCAACGAGAAAGAAATTCAAAGGTAGGTCAACCATGAGCGTTCCCATTATCCTTGAGACAGAAAATAACAAAAATCGTTCAAGGCTGGCCAAACTGATGATCTCACTTCCTGTAACTTGGTCAATTTTAAAATGAAATAGACAAAGCATCCTAAACTCTGGGGGGGGGGGGGAACCTTGCACGGTGTGTGCAAGTACTTACTGGTCTGTTTCTCCTGCCTGCAGGATTATGCATAATTATGATAAGCTGAAGTCTCGCATCAGTGAGATCATCGACAGTAGAAGAAGATTGGAAGAAGACTTAAAGAGGCAGGCGGCTGAGTATCGTGAGATTGACAAGCGCATGAACAGTATTAAGCCGGACCTCATTCAGCTGAGAAAGACAAGAGACCAATACTTGATGTAAGTGTTTGAAATAGGGCCTGGAGGACTAACAACGGCTAAAGTCAAAGAGAGGGGTTCTTAATGCCTTCAATTTGCAAAAACTCTTTCAGGTGGCTGACGCAGAAAGGTGTTCGGCAGAAGAAGCTGAATGAATGGCTGGGAAATGAAAACACGGAAGAGTGAGTCCTTGCCAAAGATGGGAGGCAGCCTGGGGCTTTGGCTAATGGGTTTTCACCGACTCTGAGATACCTCTCAAACAAAAATGCACAAACTTAGTGGCAGTAGCCAGAGTTTTTATAAAGCGAAAAATTTAAGCCCAGGAAGACCGAGGGGGGGGGGAAGAGGGGGGATTTCTTTTGGTTTGGTTTTTAACCCACAATTGTATAAATTGATCCTGTGTGCCCATAATGATGTCCCCTGAACATCAGGAAAAAAAAATCCCCAAATATTTTTGGGGACAATTGGGAGAAAAACAACAATTATGTTCAGTATATTTTGAACGTTAAGTATATGTTTGGTTAATTATTTGAGACCTGGTAATCTTCTTAATACTGTCCCTGTCCTCTGCCCAGGTACCTAAAGGACATGGAGATAGTAATAACTTTTTGCTAGCCATTCACCCTGGGGGTTGGCGAGGGGGCTAAACAAAAAGAGAAAGATGACCAGATGAGTTACCAGATTTGACTTGCTCGGGGTGGGGGGGGGGGGGAACACCTTGGAGCAGGAACAGGCTGGGGTTCCATCTGGGACAGCCTTCACTCACAAACGCTCCCTTCCTCCTCCCCGTGTAGCCAATACTCACTGGTAGAAGATGATGAGGATTTGCCCCACCACGACGAGAAGACATGGAATGTTGGAAGCAGCAACAGGAACAAAGCCGAGAATCTGTTGCGAGGGAAGCGAGACGGCACTTTCCTTGTCCGGGAGAGCAGTAAGCAGGGCTGCTACGCCTGCTCTGTAGTGTAAGTAGCTTAGGAAAACTTCCTTGTTTTACGGTTCCTTCATTTATGCGTTGGAGATGGGGACTTGAACCCGGTCTAACCTTGAGGAAGAATGTAGTGTGCTTCCGCTAGCCAGACGAACCTGTCACCAGCTAACCGAGACACCTTCCGCCGTTTAGTAGAACTGGGACAAGCCAATTCCTAGATGTCTTTAGGTCTTTTCTCGGTGTCTTAATTATAGGCAGAAATGGCCACGCCTGTCTGCTGTCCCCACTCACTCCGATAAAAGTCAATATAGTTAGAATGCAAGGTCATTTTTGTGAGAACATCACCTAAAATAGATAAAGCACTCCTCCAGGGGATGGCCAAAATAAGAGGAAAGACCCCATTGCAATTATTCGGAGATACATCGCCCCACCCCCACCCCCCAAACCAGGCCGATTTTGGTCTAGTTCCTTTTTACTTCTTAATAGTTTGGAGGGGTGTTCTGAAAAATAAAACTTGAAGCCTGGTCATGGTGTCTGTAGTCCTAGCACTCAGAGGCTTGGGCGAGACCACGGTGAGCGATTGAAGTCAGCCTAGGCTACAATATGGAGACCCCGAGTTAACCAAAAGAAGAACAGTGCGAGAAACGTTTGGAGTCGCTAGCATCATCGGGACGGAAAAATAAGCGTCCTCTTGTGTGGAAAGACACTAAAAGTACCTTATATTCTGTGACCAACCACTGCTTCCTTGGGGAACTATCCATCCCTATAAGACAGACAGAGAGAGAGAACTTTGAGTTAGGACAAGAGGACTAATAAATGCCAAGACAGAGAGTAGTGATGATGGTTCAAGGAGCGCCTGAGAGACACCTGTTCATTATAAGTGGAGGAAAGTTAGCATGTAGTCTCACAAAGCCAGCACCTGTGAGGACGGAAGCTGCCATTTGTCACATGCTTGCCACTCACAGGAACTCTACTACACACATACATGTCATGCCACTCCCTCCTTTAAACCAGTTAGCAGTCCAGTGAAGCAGGCCCGAACGCCTAGCCCTTGTATATATGGCCCTTGAGTTAAGAATGGCACTAATAGTTTACTGTGGCCTTGGGAGTGTAGCCCCATGAGTGAAAAACAGACCCATTCACTGCGCCCTTCCGTGACGACGGTTTTAGTTACAAATACCCTGTGGGTATTCCAGATTGTCCGAGATCAGCTCAAAAGACCTTTTTTTTCCCCGTTGTTCCCCTTTCCAGGGTAGATGGCGAAGTCAAGCATTGCGTCATCAACAAGACTGCCACTGGCTATGGCTTCGCTGAGCCCTACAACCTGTACAGCTCCCTGAAGGAGCTGGTGCTACACTACCAACACACCTCCCTGGTGCAGCACAATGACTCCCTCAACGTCACGCTAGCATACCCGGTATATGCACAACAGAGGCGATGAAGCGCTGCCCTCGGATCCAGTTCCTCACCTTCAGGCCACCCCAAGGCCTCTGGAAAGCTAAGGGCTCCTCTCCAGCCCGACCTGTGAACTGAGCTGCAGAAACGAAGCCGGCTGTCTGCCCCATGGGACTAGAGCTTTCTTGGACAAAAAGAAGTCGGGGAAGACAAGCAGCTTAGGGCTGTTGGATGACTTAGACGTTTCTAACTTTAGCCTGTTTCTTTCTTTTCTAATTTAAAGCCACAACCAACACACAGAGAAAAAAGAAATGCAAAAATCTCTCCGTTGCAGGGACAAAGAGGCCTTTAACCATGGTGCTTGTTAACGCTTTCTGAAGCTTTACCAGCTACAAGTTGGGACTTCGGAGACCAGAAAGTAGACAGGGCTGAAGAGCCTGTGCCCAGGACCGCTTGGTCCAGCCTGGTTTAGCCTGGGTGTCGCTGGGTGTGGTAAGCCCAGACACTGTGGATTATTTCCTTTTTAAATGAACGAACGGTATGTAGCAGAGAGGCATGTCTGCTCACACAGGACACTTTGAGAGAGCATCGCTGATGCAGTATGTTTGGAGGAAAAACAAAAATACCAGAAAATATTCTGTTTAAACTTGTCAAACCAACAACCAACGAACCCACCAACAGAGCAACGAGTGCGGACAAGTGGACTTAAAATGACATTCAGTATATAAAATATGTACATACTATCGGGTGACTAACTATCATATAGATGGATTTGTATCAATACCAAATAGCTTCTGTTTGTTTTGCTGAAGGCTAAATGTGCAGCGCTATGCAATTCTTAATTTGTATTATTGTTGTTACCAGTTTCAAATACACCTTCAGAATAAGCTTCCCTCACCCCTGTTTTTGTTGCTTGAAAATATTGTCCCTGATTTTTGTTAATATTTGTTTTGTTATTCTCATTATTTTTTTTTTTAAAGAAATGTACAGGATGCCAGAAAGAAAAATGGCTTAAGAATTAAAACTATGAAATATTTTACAGTTTTTCTTGTACAGAGTACTTGGCTGTTAGCCCAAGGTTAAAAAGTTCATAACAGATTTTTTTTTTTTTTTTTTTTGGACTAACTGTTGGGCAGGGCCCTGATAAGCTTCAAAGCTGCTTTATTCAATAAAAAAAAAAAAAAAGAAGAGAAAGAAAATGATATATGATATGACAAAAGTATTGCTGAGTGCAAAAGTGTTGTTTTAAGACTCTTGAAATACGGTACCTGGCAATGTTTGTTTCCTAATGAATTGTGAACTTCTTGAATCCGGAGGGAGGGGAAGGTAGCCATGGGTTGTAACAGGCGAGGTGGCGGGAGGAGAGGGTAAGGTGGTGTGCACTTTCTCGGGGAAGCCAGAGAAGGGAGGAGTCTTGAAGCTGTGAGGCTTTGTCTCCTGTCTTTCCCCATCTGAGCTTGGTAGCCATTACCAATTAGTAGCAACTCCACACCTACTGTAACTCCGACCCAGCGCAGCTGACCAGCATCTCCGTTCTCACGAAGGAAGTGCTGAGTTTGTTTTGGGGGCTCCTGGAACGTGCTCTTTTTGTTGTTGTTGTTGAACACACTGGTCTCAAGGTTGAACCCCTGCATTTAGAAAATGTCTCCTTTTCTCTTTTGAATATTGGACTAGTCACGGCAGCCGGCCCACGATTCATTTCAGAAAAAGCATGATCTGAAAAAAACAGTGCTTTCGGTTGGATGTTGTTTTCCTAGCTCTCCGTTCGGCTTAGAGTGTAGAGCAAGTAGACCCATGTAGACGGTCACTGTGCTTTGTGGAACTTATTAAATACAAACGACAGTTCTTCTTGTTCACATAATTGTGCATGTTGTGCATCATGGTGCAGAAAGGGAGCAGTTGGTGGCATCTTTTCTTTAACTTGGAATGAGAGTTTCCCCACCCTGACGTACATGTGCAAAAGCTAGTGTGCTCATCAGGAATTGTGTGCCGTGATGAGCAGAGGCGCCCGACTGTCACGTTCGCAGCCCTGATAGACTCAAGTGGCATCTTCAGTTTTACTTTCTCTTTCTCAGTATCGGACGCATCCACAACTTTATTCTTTTCCCTTCATAAACTAAAGGTGTGAAGGGATTTTTGTGTCTTTCAATGTTGTTTTAGTCTTGGAATTTGCAGCCCGGTGGCTGGGTTAATGGTTTGCAGAATGTATTGTTTTTCTTCCTAGGGAAGCCACTGCTCATCCTTAAGAGCAAAAGTCAGTCAGCCCACAAACTTGACTCCTCTGACCCGACCACCTCCTGACTGCCAGACAATTGATGCTTCCCTGGCTTTACTCTGGGCTTGCAATCCGCCAGTGGTAGCATTTCTGCCACGCCACATAAGACTGAACAGTTAATGCCTGTTTGTAAGCTAGGTTTGTGGTTGGATCTTTCTATCTTTTCCTTCCCTCCTTCCTTCCTTTTCGTCTTTCTTTCTTTCATTCAGCACACCATGTGAGCTATCAAATACAAGTAACTTTCATTTATCTTTAAAAGCGGATCAGAGGTTGGCTGTTTCATTACAAGTTCTACTAAGTGTTTTTGTTTTTTTCTTCAACACTCTGCAAGATGACTCCTAGCTTAAGCAGTTGCCTCAATTTCTCATCTCACAAACTTTACAATAGATTTTTCATTTGTCAGAAGGCAAAAGTCATTTACTCGACACAATAGTGAGCTCTATCCCACCTGTCCCGCTGACTGCCTTTGGATGCCAGGTTAGTATTCTCACCAACTCTGTCCTCAGAGAGGTTTGCCCACTAACTTTCTGTGGATCCTGTCAAGGCCGCTGTCTAGTAGCATTTGGGTGGCTCATGAGTGCAGATGGATATAGCTCTGCTGATATGTAAGTACCCCACATCAGTTTTTCTCACCAACTGTCACATTCGAAAGACAGTCAGACACGACACAAAGCTGTTGAGAGACGGAGCTGGGCTATAGAAGTGGGAGGGTTGGGGCCTCATATTCCACACCAGAGGGATCTCAACAACATGAAAAGGCAGCAAGCATACGTTTGCAACATGTGACCACCTCACGGCCCTGGATATATGTATATATGTATATGTGCATGGACTGTGTTTCCAGTACACCTTTCAGCCACGCAGATCCACAGGCAACCTCAAGTACATAAAGAGCAAATGTCTAGTACAGGTCTTGTATACACGTATCTTTTTTTTTCCCCTTTGATGTTGCCTTGTTTTGTCTTATAAAGGTGAAAAATTGTTGGCAAGTGAAGTGAGAAGTGCATCATTTGACATTTGGTCTGTTTTTAGAAGCTGCTCCATTTCAGGGAGCAGGTCTGGGTGGCTTGCTTTACCCGAGGTATCCTTGTTTTCAGTGTTGTCGAGTCAGAGTGTGTTTCTGTGAGCTGTCTTTGTGGGGAATCAATTGCTTTGTCATGTATCTGGTTATGAACTAATGCCTTGTTTGGGAAGTCCTACTGATGTTCTTTATTGGAGAAAGTCCCTGCTGGTTTTCCCAACTGAGCTTTTGCAGTGCATGGTATCTAAGTCAGTTGGAAAGCGGGCTTTGCTGTCTGTTTGAGTTTAAGGTCACTTAAGAAAGGGGCAATTAAAAAGCAAAATGCCTCACATGGGACAAAGTTCCAAAATGCCAAATTCCTCTACTTTTTACAAACAAACAAAAATCTATAGTTGTCTGAAATAACTAGTTCTGAGGGGAGGGAGGGAGTGGATTTTGCTCAATTGGACAGACTTCCCCTCTTCACAATGAACTTGTCACCATGAGATAGCATTGGCTGCCCAGGTTGCTGCTACTTGAGGAAAAAAATAAAGCAAAACAAACAAAAATCCCCTCATTTATACGTGTGTATTTTTTAAAGCTACACTCTGTTCAATGTTTTTACAAATCTGTTTATATGACATGATTAAAAAATAAATGGTCCTTTGACGAGAGGGAGGTTGTCATGGTCAGTGGTAATTTTGCCTTTACAAGGCAACTGGGGTGGGGGGAGGGGGAGGGAGTGTGCCTCCTTGACATCTTGTTCAAGATTTAGATTCAGTGAAGCTATGTATTGTTTTAAGTTGCTTTAATGCATTGTATTAGGTCCTCAAACAGAATAAAGGTTGTTTTGAAACTTAACACCCACCAACCTGTTTGCTTCACTATCCCAACTCAGTTTTATAAACTGAAGGCATAAATTGGTCACTTGAAATGTGCTCGGTGTTACTTATATGTGTTAATGGTAAAAATAAATACCTCCAGGTGATAGCACTTCAAGGTATAGTCTTGCTATTAAAAAAAAAAAAAAGTCTCATTTCCTGCCATCTTTCCCTATCTTCCACCCAACCTTGACAATTACCTACTAGGACCTATGGTTTTTGATGGCTTCTGGTTTTGTCTCTTGTATACTGGGTAATTTAAAGTCATGTACAAGAACAAGATGCAGCTGTGTGACCCAAGGTTATAAATAGGGCCAAGTTACTCCCCAAATACCAGTTTGCATTGCATAGCCTGGCCAAGAAGCACCATTTACTGTGAAATAACTTCCCTACTGACATTTCCTGCTGGTTGAACATGGGACCACATGTGTGTGTATGTATCTATGTATGCATGCATGCATGCAGGCCAAACATTTTATGTGTAAGCACACTGAAGTTGCTAGATAAAAAAGTCACTGCCAGACAGTGGTGGCACACCCCTTTAATCCCAGCAGCCGGGAGGCAGGCGGATCTCTGTGAGTTCAAGGCCAGTCTGAGAAGAGTTCCAGTACAGCCAGGGTCACACAGAGAGACCCTGTCTCAAAAAACAAAACAACAACAAAACCAAGAAGCAGGGAGAGGAGAGGGCATGGCCTGGGAGTGAGAGCGAGAGGAGCCACACCTACTGCATGTCACACACACACCAACAACGGCTGGCGTCTGTTAAGCAAGGCAGTACTAGCTCTGAGGTGCAGCACTCAATCCCTGGATCTTGTCCTCTCTGGTGAGTGAGTCTCCTCCATAGGCTCAGTTCCTGCCATACGGTATCCTGCAGACTTAGCACTCAGACAAGGGCCTGGTCACACACTGGTGTCTCCTGAATGTCTACAGCCTCATGCTGCTTCCGGCCTCTGCTTTCCCAGTGTGCCCTCTTTTTGGTTTCTGACCCTTTCATCCCCTGAGCATTTCTACTTACTTCTGCCCGTAAGTAGCATTATGCATTACCTGGCGGCAGGGTTACAGTCTGAGACATGACCCCGAGATGGTTTTGTCATTGTATGAACATCATAGAGCATGTTTCTATGCAGCTAGCTGGCATACCCTACTACACTACACCTGGGCCGTATGGCGTGTGCCTATGGGTGCCAAGGCCCAAAGGAACTAAAAAATGTGAGAGTAGGCCAAGCACTAGAGCACATGGTACATGAACTTGAGCTGCCTGGGCCTACTGCTGGTGTAACATAGAAAACATTTTATAATTAGGAGTGTACTCTGAAATACATCAAGTACACTAGCCAATAACAACTGTTTATTGTTAGGTCCCGAGTGCTACCCATGCTACTTTTTAATACTAGCTTACACAGTAGGTTTATTTGCATCAGCCTTGCCACAATCATGTGATAAGTTGTACCAGTGTCACAAGTAAGTGTGTGTGTGTGTGTGTGTGTGTGTGTGTGTGTGTGTGTGTGTGCACATGGCTACAGTCTTTTCCTGACTGGCCTCTGACAACACCAAGTGTTTATTATCCGCTAAGCTCTTCCTGTGCTTTATCCATACCGATCCCCCAACGATTATATATGCATTCGAAGCCATTACCCCCATTCTACAGATGGACAAACTGAAGCCCAGATGTAGCGTGACTTGTTCAAGATCTTGCCATCTCACTCAAAGCCAAGGCACCCCACCCCGCCTCAGGATAGAATCTAATGACCTCCCATGAAAAATACACAGAGCAGTTCAAGGAGGGGTCACCAATAACTCTTCCTGCTAAAGAGTGGACAATGTCACACAACTGGTAGACAGATTATGGTGCCGAATGATAAGTGGCCTGAAATAACCTGATCTTGCTCAGAAGAACACTTCAGCATCAAGGTGGTACCTTATAGAGATGCTGACTCCCAGACCTCATCCCTCCCTTTGTAGTAACTCAGAGTAGAGCTGTCTGTCTGCTCCAGGAAATTATTCTGCAGCCTCTCTTCGTGGATATGAAGGATATAAATATTCTAGTATTTCGCCAAAAAATGTTACCATGAATGAGTTGCTTGAAATGTTACTTTGTGATCCAATGTATACTCCTGTTACAGACTCCATAGGGAGAGGAAAATGGTCTGCCTTGCAGTAGGAGAGGCTGTCTTGCTGCTGGCTCTGACCAGCTGTGGGAACCTGGCCAACCCATGTGCCCATGCAGGCATCTAGATCCTTCTCTGAGGAAGCAAAGTCCGAATCTAGAGGCTTGTCAACCTCCTTTTAGGATATAGAGAGGGAATTGGGTGAAGTGAGGGGGAAAAAAACTCCATCTCCCAACACTCCATTCCCGATCTGGTTACAGCTAGAGCCCACAAGCATGACTGGTGACTACAGGGCTGCGGTGGGTCTGAATGTCTGCCATCCCTTTGCAAGGTGCTGAGGGACAGCACTGCAGAACTCAAGTCTAGCAGACAACTTAAAAGCTGTCCTTCTAGTGAACCCAGCCTGGCAATGGGGTTCCCTATGGTGTGCAGGAAAGTATATTTTCAAAATGACCTCTGACCATCACCCAACAACAGGAAGAATGGAGAGAAAGAGGCCTATAAAATCCTCTAGGGCTGTGGTTCTCAACCTTCCTGATGTTGTGACCCTTTAATACAGATCCTCTCCTGTTTTGGTGACCCTCCCTTCCTCAATCATCAAATTATCTTTGTTGCTATTTCATAACTATAATGTTGCTACTGCTATAAATTGTAATGTAGATATCTGATATGCAGGATGCTCTTAGGTGACCCTTGTGAAAGGGTCATTAATCCCCCAAAGGGGTTGCAACCCACAGGTTGAGAACCACTGCTCTTGGGATTCATGGGCAACGGGTAAGTACTGTCTTTTAAGACCCGATTGCTGATCCCATTTTTTTTCTTTTCAAACAGAAAATGGTTTTCTTGACTGGTTTCTGAAACCATGTCTAAAACTAAGCATCTTGTGATAGATTTAGTGTAAATAGATATAATGGATTGTTTCCTTTCCAAAGTTCAGATTATCTTCTCAAAAGATCCCACTTTGAATCCTCTAGCTGGGTATAGCTATCATAAATCAGCTCAACAGAAAACCACTGAGATGCTGACAGAAGGGGGAAAAAGGGATAATCGAGTAGCCACCGACACACACTTGCTTATCTGCATTTGGCTCTCCAGGAGGAAATGGAGCAACGCCCTTCTCTTTACAGCACTCAATCATGACAGTCTAAGTATGACCTCGGGCTTAACTTGCTGTTAAATAAAACCTCCAAGCCATACCTGCCTAGACACATGTAAAGACCTGGCCTGTGTAATAATAGGGACAGGACACTGAACCTCCAGGACCACCACTCACCACGTTAAAGACAGAGTGCCACGAGAGCTCCATCCATCACCAGGATGGCTCATTAAAATTACGGCTGTGACTGGAAAGTACACCATCCGTCGTATGGCTAGCCCACTGGAACCAATTTATTTATGGAGCATTCATGTCAGAGCTCACGGATGGATTTATTGTTCAAGCTTTTGCAAACCAAAAAATAGGGAGGACTTTATCACGATGGAGAAAATGTCCTAGTCCATTTCATCTCATGTTTACTGTCATCTACAGAGAGGCCCTGTGCCACATCATTTGTAGCTCTAAAGAGTTGCTAAAGGCTGGGATGTGAGTTCAGATGGCTGACACTGCACAGCTCAGCTCCAGGCTGGCCACTGTCTTCCTCACCCAGAGACAGTTGCTAGGCCTTCCTTGGCTCCTTTATTAGAAGTAGTTTCTCCCCCTCTGGGCTCATGGATTTAAGAGTCTGTCAGTGCTTGTTATCCATTCAATGAAATGTCATTGAGAAGGCTCTATCCAAACTTGATGAAGGAAAGTGGCTGCCTTCAAAAGGGTCAGCCTTCTACTGGAGGCAAACTAAAATGGCTGACCTCTGGTGCTTGAAGATTTATACAATTAGCTTCAAGACGGCCAAGGGAGAGAGAAGCAAAGTTTTACAGAGCAGAAGACACTTCAAATTTCACCCAGTGAAGGGAAATGGGTCTGAAAACTCCTTGTGGTGGCTTCACCCAGCCAGTACTGTTGAGACACCACTACATGTCTCCCATTGTCCTTTAGATAATGCCTAATGTTTCAAGTATTGTCAAAGGCACCGTCTCCATTGTGATGGTGACTAGGATGTGAACTATCTCTTGTGGGTCACACTTGAACAAGGACCCTAGCTGGTGGTACTATTTTAGAAGGCTATGGAACCCTTAGGAAGCTGAGCCTTACAAGAGGAAGCTGGGTCACTGGGGATTGGGATTTGAGATTTTTTTTTTTAAACCAGGTCCCATTTTTAGTCCCCTCTCTGCTTCATGACTCTGTACAGATGCAATGTAAGCAGCTGCCCCGTGATGCCGCTGGCATGCCATCCTGTCCTGACAGACTGCATCCCATCAAACTATAAAACCCTTTAAGTTTCATTTGTCAAGTGTTTGGTCATAGCAGCAAGAAAGAAGCTAATACAGTGAACTCTCTCCTAGCAGCAAATGTCTCCATCTGTGGTCCCCATGTTACAGGGAGTTCAGATGGCTGACATCACACAGCTCAGCTCCAGGCTGGCTACTGTCCTCCCTACCCATGGACAGTTGCCAGCCTTCCTTGGCTCTTTTACTGTGGCATTTCAGAAGTGAGCTGCATACAATTGCACATGTTCCATTTATTCTGGAAGAGAAATACTCAACTCTAGCTGCACAATAGTCACTTAAGTACAAATTTCATAGGACACATCTGTCTTATTAGTATCTGGGGGAAGGCAAAAGCCAAACAAGATGCCACACAGAATACACCTAGCATATGACTGGCATCTCCTAAACAGATGCCAATAAGTATGCTCATTGGTGACATTTACTTATCTAATAGAATTGTATATCTCAGGATTGTATATCTCACTTTTTATTTGCTGTATCCCTTAGCATAGGGCTGAATATATGGCAGATCAATGAAAAATATATTTCCTTGACTATTAAACTATATGCTGTATATAAGCTAGAAAATTATTTTGTTTTTATTGGATCTTAGGCATGCAGTCTTGGATTTTTTTATAAGCCAACACACTAAAAATCACTGGTCTAAGCATGGTTGGGTAGCTATTAGTTATCCTAAAAATACATTTAATTATTAAACACAAGTATACAAGAAGATTTTTAAAAATGCCTAACATAATAGATACAAAATGAATAAATGAAGGAAAAAGGCAAAGGTATTGATAATAAGACAAATTTTATATTGGAAAAAATCCAATAATTGAAGGGAAATGCAGGCTCTCTCTATTAGCCAAGAAAAAAAAATAATAATAGCAGATTCATGGCCTAATGCTCCCATAGAAGGAATTTGTTAGCACATCAGGAGATAAATATTTCCCCTCCCCTGAGGTGTCTGTCAAGAGGTCTCTGTAAATGATAGTGATCTGTGAACAATACTTTCTGTTTTAAAATCTTTTCAGATAAATTCCCTTTACAGTGCTTTCTCATCCACCCTGTGTTGGGAACCAAGTACAGTTCTGGAAAACTTTGGTGGCTTGAAAACCTGCTTGATGCTCATTGTGCCCCTTCCCCAGCACTCTTTGGGCCACGTTTGCCTCGCCCTGCCTGAGAAAGCTATTCTGCAAAGTCCGTAGAAAGAATGAGCAGCAAAATCAGGGCCCTGTGCTTGAATGCTGACCTCGCACGGGGGGTGGGGGTGGGGGGGACTCAGTGGGAGATTTCATGCCACTTGACAGTTCGTTTTGTGGTGTACAGGAGTCAACGTTGGTGCAACTTTTCTTGAATGTTGTGGTGTCTGAGCTCTATGTTTTCCCACTAGACATCAACTCAGCCTGATGTCCAACCTTGGGTGGCACTATAGTTCACTGTTCTCCCGTACGATACATTGCTGGTTTAATTACTTTCATTTTCTTTGAAGGATGACAGCACTGAGGATCAAACCCAGGGTCTTGCACATGCCAAGCAAGTGGTCCCCCATGGAGTTTCATCCCCAGTGTCACCCGCCTGTTTCTTCTTTAACTCATTGTCTTAGTGTTTCAGTGCTGAGAAGAGACACCATGACCAAGTCAACTCTTATAAAAGAAGACCTGGAGCTGGCTTATAGTTTCAGAGCTTTAGTCCATTATCATCCTGGCAGGGAGCATGGCAGCATGCAGGCAGGCATGGTGCTAGAGAAATAGCTGGAAGCTACTTCCCAACCCATAGGCTGAAAGAGGGAAAACTGGGCCTAGCATGAGCTTTTTGAAACTTCAGTGCCTTCAGTAATACATTTTCTCTCCAATTATTCTAACAAGACACACCTCCTAATCCTTCTCAAATAGTGCCACCCCATAATGACAAAGCGTTCAAACATATGAGACAATGGGGACTATTCTTATTCAAACTACCACACTCAACTCCCAATAATAGCTTTCAATGAAAAAATTTTAGTAGCATCCATGAACTCGGGAAGCTTAAATTTTTCTGAAAAAGAGAGATTTATCAGCTTATGGAAATTTTAAGAAATGACTAGACATATTTGTGAGCATAGGACAGGATGCAAGGAAGGTATTCAGAGAACTCTCTGGGAAGTAAGATAAATAAATGCTTGCCAGAGGCTTACAGTATTTCTCCTCTTTCCTCCAGATTAAAGAGACAGAAGTATGTCCTGGGGGTTGGTCTGGTGCTGTGTATTCTGATGCTAATTATTGGCTCCCAAGATCTGGTTGCTACCCAAAGAAGCAAATACCCACATACCCCCAAATGATATTTGTAACCTTGCCTTAAAAATATATTCCTGTTTTATCAATAAAAAGCTAATACTTGGGCAGGGCCCGAAGAAGGTTAGCATGGCAAAGGTTCATGGGCATGAGGAGAGAAGGATCTTGGGAAGAAGAAGACAGAGCAGAGGAAGAAGAGAAGGAAGGAGGTTGCCACCATGGGTAAAGTAAGAAGCACATGGCTGGTGTAGATGGAGGATTTGGCCCAGATGAAGAACATCAGCAAGTATTTGGAATTATAGATAGGAGGTAGCTCAATAGAATTATTAAAAGCAGATGGCATGGATGGGGGCAGAGAGATTTGTAAGGCAGTTTAGGAGATTAATATCTGCCCTGCTCCAGGTGAAGCAAGGCTTTTCTAAAATACAGCAGGTATCTGGTCTTTTATTGATTGATAGTGGGTTAGAAAATACTGCCACAATGATTATAGGGCTAATAATAAACATTATGAGGCCCTATCTTTAAATTAACAGTAAACAGGTATGAGTGAAGAATGGGCTATCAGGAAAACGCTAGAGGATATTCAAGCATCGGATTCTGTACACCACTCTTACCAGAGCCAGAACTGAAGGTAGGTATCCATAGAGATGTTACTGTTCCTCTTCTTGGTACCATGTTCAGGCATCTATTGCTGACAGGGCAAGGCAGGGAAAGATGCCACAGTGCCTATTATGGCTGTTCTTGGTTGTCAACTTGGCTCCATCTAGAACTAACTGAAATGACTGAACACACCAGAGAGAGTCATTAATTAATTAAATCTTTGGAAGTGGGAAGACTCACTTCTAATCTGGATCTTTGAGGTGGAAAAGATCCACACCTTTGATTTAAATCCTTTGAGGAAGGACGATCCACCTTTAATTTGGACTACATCTTCTGTCGGCAGCTTATCCTATATAAGGGACATGGAAGAAACCCCCTCTCCTTGCCTGCTTGCTCTCACACTCACTAGCAAGTCCATTCCTTCACTGGTACTAGAGCCTACTTCTTAGGGAGTCCAGTGTATACAGAAGACTAGCTGAAACATCCAGTCTGGTGAGCTGGACACCTATTGGATTCTTGAACCTTCCATTCATAGGCAGCCGTTGTTAGATTAGCTGGTCCATACACTGTAAATCATTAAATGATTCTAATATATTAATCCATATACAAATATATGGATTCTGACATATTAATCCATATATGGATTAATAGAATATGGATTAATAGAATATGGATTAATAGAATCTATATATGGATATATAGAATGAATATGTACATGTGTATATATATACATATATATGTATATTCATTCTATAAGTTCTATTCCTCTAGAGAACCCTGAATGCCCATTGATGCACTACCCAGAGGACTGTTTCGGGGAGCCACAATCAACTCTGTTTCTGACTGTCACCAACCCATGGGCCCACATGACTTGGAGAAACAAGGACAATTTTGTCAAGCTTTGGCAAAGGTCCAGCTCTTGGCTGAGCACTACCACTGAGGCAAATAATAGAAAAATAAGTTTCTATGGCCACCTCACCATGCCCTCCCATTGTTCCCATTTTCACATATTGTCTGACCAAGATGAGTTTATGCCGTGTTGCTGTGACAAAACCAACTTAAGGAGAAAGAGTTTATTTGAATCACAATTCCAGATTAAAATCCACCATAGCAGGGAAGTCAAAGTGGCAAGAACTTGAGTATACTAGTGACACTAGTGATACTAGTTATACTAGTTACACTAGTTATACTAGTTATACTAGTATACTAGTTATACTAGTTATACTAGTATACTAGTTATACTAGTTACACTAGTATACTAGTTACACTAGTTATACTAGTATACTAGTTATACTAGTTACACTAGTTATACTAGTATAACTAGTATACTAGTTATACTACAGCCACAATAAATGGCAGAGAGAAATGGCTTTGTACATCCATATTTGTGCTTAGCTTACTTTCTCTACTTCTGAGCAATACAGGATCTCCTACTTGGGGACTGTTACTGCCCACGGTGGATGGACTTTCCCACCAGTCAAGACAATCCCCCACAGACATGCCCACAGGGCAATCAAATCTAGACAACCCTTCATTGCAGGTGACTGTAGACCGTGCTGATTTGACAATTAAAAAATAGCCATCACAAGGCATGAGGGCCACATAGGGGGTGCTGCAGTTCCTACCTTATGTGTTGTCTGTGGACTTTTGCCACTGATTGGTCAGGAGGCAAATGTTTCAGGCCCACACATCACTGCTGAGACTGCCAGTGCCAAAGGCCCTTGCTAGTACCACGTTAGCTAGCATCAACAGGTATCATCACATAGTTGGAAGGGCACATTTTTCATTGTAGGGGATAGCCAAACAGCGAATGTCCCAAATCAACTGTTGTCTCTACCACAACTCTTTCAGGGACCACAGGGACAATGAGTTTGACTTCTCCATAGAATGTACTTTGCCCAAATCATTAATGACAGCCAAAGACGTTTCAGACAAACTATACTGTAGTGCCTGGTTAGAAACAAAGCCAAAATTGAATAATAAATCAATACCCTAGATACATTTTTAGGAGAAAACCACCTCTACTGCCATCCCATAAAAGTGGTAGAGAACCTTGATACATCAAATCCACAAAACTCAATGTGAAAGCAAAAGAGTATGAAAAAATAATGTAATAGAATTCTCCTAAAAGAACAGAGTAGCTCTCTAGTAATGGGTCTCAAAGAAATTAATATGGGGAAATATAAGATATACAATTTAAATGAATGACTATTAAAAAGATCAAGAAGATTTGAGAGTATACAGATAAACAGTTCAATAAAATTAAGATAATACAGAATAAAAATAAGCCACATAGACAGAGTCTTAAAAAATAACCTAATAGAAAATAAAACTTTAAGGACAAACAATTCAATAAATTAATTAAAAATAGTCAAAATAATCAACAATGAGCTAGGTTAAAGAGGAAAATAATCTGAGCTCTAATTTACACCTTTTGTAATATCCCAGTCAGACAGAATAAATAAATAAATAAGTAAATAAATAAATAAATAAAATTAAGAACAAAAGAAAATAAAAGGAAGGAAAAGATGAGAACATCCAAGGCTTTTGAGGTACCACTAAAGGAACAAATATCTGCATTTGAATACTAAAAAGTGACTTTTTAAAAAGTTAATAGCATAGAAAATACAGCTATAAATAGTAGAAAACACTCAGAACATAATCATATACAGGAGGCCTATAGAGCTACAAATAGACATGGTCAGAAAAGATCTTCTCTTCAACATATTATAGTCAAACTGTTTAGGTAAAAAAATAATTTCAGAATCTTAAAATGTACCTTTTAAGGCTATCCCCATTACACTAATAGCAAGTTTCTGAGTAGGAACCCTAAAGGCCCAGAGGAAATGTAATTATGTATTCTACGTCCGGAAGCAAAGTAACTGCCAACCGAGAATGCCATGCCCAGCAAGAAAGGCTGTCCTTCAGAAGGGCGGTGAATGAAATCTTCAGAGACCAGCAAACACAGAAGACGCTTAAGAGAGTCCTGTGTCTGAAAGTGAAAAAAAGACCCCAGTCACCATGAAAGAATGCAAACGTATAAATCCCTATTGGAAAGCAGGTGCCCAAGAAGTAGAAAGGTCAAAATGTAGCTATTCAACCAAGGAGATAAGCAAAAGAGAAAGAACAAAAATTATCTGGAACATCCACGCGAGAACGGGTAAGATGACGTCTTTGGTTATAAGCAACGAGCTTGAACACGAATGGACAAATTCTCCAACTCAAAGAGTGTGGGTCACTTGTCTGTACTCAATATATTTTCCAGTTTTATCCCCTTTCCTGCAAATTTCACAATTTTTCCTTTTCTTTATCTTTTCGGACCACAATGGAACAGAAACGAGAGCACACCAACAAGACAAGATGTTAGAACAATTAAACAAATACATAGAGATTGAACAACATATTCTCACATATATTGTGGGCCATGAAAACAAAAGAGAAATTCAATTAAAACGTTTTAAAAAATGATAGTATATCTTATAGGCAGGGTAAATTTTGGGTCGAAGTTCTCGTGGGTGGGTTGGTGTTCCCCTCCCTCCACTAGGAGTCCTGTCTGGTTAGAGGGTAGCCTTTTCAGTCTCCATGACCCCTGCTACTAGAAGTTTCAGGTAGAGTCACCTCCATATCCTCCAAGAAGCCTATCCTGTCTCCAGCTTGTCACAGAGATGTCCCCGTCCATGGTTTCTCTCCTCTCTGCAGGCCCTCTGTCCTCCTGCCCCTGCTCTCCCCAGGTCTGATCTACACCTTCATTTCTCTCCAAGCTCCCTCTCCTGCCTTGGTCCCTCTCTTCAACCCTTATCTCTGTCTATTCTATTTCCCCTTTTGAGTGAGATGTAAGCATCCTCCTTGGGTCCTCTTTGTTACTTATCTTCTTTGGGTCTGTGAATTGTAGTATGTTTATCCTGTATTATGTGACTGAATCCACTTATGAGTGAGTCTCTCTGGGCCTGGAGTACCCCACTCAGGATGATCTTTTCTAGTTCTATATATTTGCCTGCAAATTTCATGATGTCATTGTTTTCAATAGCTGAGTAGTATTCCACTGTGTAAATGTACCACAATTTCTTTATCCATTTTTCAGTTGAGGGATATGTAAGTTGTTTCAATAATCTGGCTACTATGAATAAAGCTGCGATGGACATAATTGAGCGAGTATTCCTGTTGTATGGTAGAGCATCTTTTGGGTATATTCCCAGGAGTTGTATAGCTTGGTCTTGAAGTAGAGCTATTCCCGGTTTTCTGAGAAACCGCCAGACTGATTTCGAAAGTGGTTGTATATTTTCACACTCCCACCAGCAATGGAGGAGTGTTCCCATTTATCTACATCCTTGCCAGCATGTGCTGCCACGTGAGTTTTTCATCTTAGCCATTCTGACAGGTGTAAGATGGAATCTCAGAGTCATTTTCTTTTGCATTTTCTTGATGACTAAGGGCACTGAGCATTTCTTTAAGTTCTTCTTTGCCATTCAAGATTCTTCTGTTAAGAATTCTCTGTTTAGCTCTGTACTCCATTTTTTAAATTGAATTATTTGGGTTGTTGGTGTTTAATTTCTTGAGTTCTTTATATATTTTGGATATTAGCCCTTTGTCAGATGTAGGATTGGTGAAGATATTTCCCAATCTATAGACTGTAATTTTATCCTATTGACAGTGTCCTTTGCCTTTCAGAAGCTTTCTAGTTTCAAGAGGGCCCATTTATAAAGATGGAGCAGAGATTCAGGGACTGTCCAACCACTGCATGTCCCAACCTGAGACCCATCCCAGGGGAGAGACTCAACCCCTGACACTACTAATGATACTCTGCTATGCTTACAGATGGAAGCCTAGCCTAGCCTAGCTGTTCCCTAAGAGGTTCCACCCAGCAGTGGATCAAAACAGATGCGGAGACTCACAGCCAAACATTGGGAGACATGTAGGGAGTCTTGTGGAAAAGTGGGGGGGGGGATAGAGGATGTGGAGGTGACAGGAGATCCATTAGAAGACTAACAGACCCAGCTAACCAGGGCCCAGAGGGGATTTCAGAGACTGAAGCAACAACCAAGGACCATGCATAGAATGGACCTAGGCCCACTACACAGATGTAGCCAATGGGCAGCTCAGGCTTCATGTGGATCCCCTAGTAAGTGGAGCAGGGGCTGTCTCTGACATGGATTCTGTTGCCTGCTTTTTGATCACTATCCCCTGGTGGGGCTGCCTCACCAGGCCACAGAGGAAGAGGATGTGCTCAGTCCTGACACAACTGGATGAGCTGTGGTAGGTTGGTATTGGGCTAGGGGTGGGGCTGGGGTTCCCATTCTCTGAAGAACAGGGGAGGGGGGAAGGAGAAGGGAGGGTAGGACCAGGAGGAGAGGAGGGAGGGAGGGTGGGACCAGAAGGAGAGGAGGGAGGGGCCTGGACTATGATCAGGATATAAAGTGAATAAATAAATGAATTTTAAAAAATAATAACATGCTGTTCAGCTTGGAACATAGCAAAAACCAACCAACCAAACAAACAAAAAACACCTAGAAAGCAGCATGTTTAGAGCATTAAGTGTCTGGGTAAAATAAATAAGAAGATTTCAAGTAAACAATCTAACAGTGCACATTAAGGGTTTTTAGAAGTAGGAACAGGCCAATCCCCAAACTAGAAATATCAGCGTAAAAACAAATGAGATGATGACAGATAGATGTCCCAG
The DNA here is from genome assembly GCA_907169655.1 of Acomys percivali. Taxonomy (NCBI): domain Eukaryota; kingdom Metazoa; phylum Chordata; class Mammalia; order Rodentia; family Muridae; genus Acomys; species Acomys percivali. The sequence continues at coordinate 21,313,829 of OU015758.1, read as the reverse complement.
TGGCTCACAGTGCTTATGGTGCAAGCCTGGTGACTTAAATTCAATCCCTGAAATCCACATAAAAGAAGAAGGAGAAAATTAACTCCAGAGAGCTGCCCTCTGGCCCTCACACATACACTGTGGCATGCACACACCCCTCCCTAGCATACAAATGTACATGCACACATACAATAATAAAAATATTAAAAGACATAAGTGAAATAGAGGCA
>OU015758.1:21295216-21313610 GCA_907169655.1 Acomys percivali | reverse complement strand
AAAATATTTACCAATTATTATCTGGCAGAGGTTAATAGCCACAATATTTAAGAAACTCAAACTTTTAAAGGAACAACAACAACAAAAATCCAGTTTAAAAGTGATTTGCTACCCGGAAGTATATAAAAAATGTTCAACATCTTTAGTCATAAGGGAAATGCAAATTGAAACTACAATGAAATACCATCTCATTCCAGTTAAAAGAGCTATCATCCAAAAAGAAGTGGTTGAGGGTACAGATGAGTGGCAGAGCATTTGCCTCATATGTGTGAGGCTCTGGTTCAATCTCTAGTGCTTATGCACATGTGTATGAGCACACACACACGCACACACACACACACACACACACACACACACACACACACACTGCTGGCTAGGGAAAAGAAAGTCTACACTTTTGGTGGGAATGTAAACTAACATATTCACTAAAAAGAACAATATGGAGGTTAAAAAAAAAAAAGCCAACATCCTACCAATAACATACTTAGAAATCAACCTCACTAAAGATGGAAGAAGACCTCTGCAATGAAAACTGTAAAACACTGAAAGAAATTAAAGACATTAGGAGGTGAAAAAAGCCCAACTCTCATGGACCAGAAGAACCAACCCTGTGAAAATGGTGACAACTAAAAACAATCTACAGATTCAGTGAGTCTCCATCAACATTCCAATGACATTCTTCACAGAGCTAGACAAACTTCCAAAATGCTGGTGGGAGTGCAAAAGGTCCCAAGTAGCTAAATAATCCTGAACAGAAAGAGCAATATGGAGATAACCACAACACTGAGCTTCAAATTACACTGCAGAGCTATAGTAACAAAACCAGCATGGAACCAGCATAAAAAATAGACAAGTACACAAAGGACTAGAATAGAGGACACAAAACTCCACGCAGAACCACTTGACTTTAAACCAAGGTTTCAGAAGCATACACTGGAGAAACAGTAGCTTCTCCAACAAATGGAACTGGGAAAACATGGGAAATGAGGCAAGGTCCCCTTTCACCCTGCCCAAAAATCAGTTACAAATGGGCCAAGGTCTTAATGTAAGACCTAAAACTTTGAAATTGATAGAGGAGATCAGAGAAAATACTTCCAGATAGAACAAGGGCTTTTTGAGAAGGTATCTAATAGCCAAGGAATTCATAGCAAGAATCAACAAGTAATATCAAACAAAAGCCTTCTACACAGTAAAGAAAAAAGGAAGAAGAGACAGCCTACAGAACAAGAGGAAATCTTGGTCATCTATATAGCTAACAAAGGCTTAATATCCAGAATAAGGACAAAAAATTAAACATACTCCACTCAAATTATCTATTCAATAAATAAAAGCAAATGAGTTGGACAGACAGTTCTTAATTGAGGTACAAGGGGCCTATTAATATATGAAAAATGATCAGCATCTTCAGCCATCAGGGAAATGCAAATCAAAACAACAGTGAGGTTTCAGCTCGCCCCGGCAGAGTGGATATCGTCAAGGTGGCAAATCACAACACATTCTGGCAAAGACATGGTGGGAAATGAATCCTTCTGCATTGCCAGTGGGAATGTAACGAGTACAGCCTCTATGAAAATCAGTACGGAGGAGCTAAAAAATAATGACTATTTGAGATTAGAAAGAGGAAGTGAGAGCGGAAAAGGAGAAGTGGTCTTTGATCGGTACATGTTGTATTCGTGTATGAAAATATCACATGAAACCCCATTAGTAAGTACAATTAATGTGCATTAATAAAATTATTTTTTAAAAAAAGAAAATAGAGGAAGAGAGAGGGGGAAAAAGGATGGTCAGTATAAGCGGATAAGCAGAAGACCTTGGGGATAGACTGGTGAGACTTAAGGTGTGCCTCCCAAAGTTCCAGAGCAGAGCACAGCAGGCAGGGAGGCACTGATGAAACAGCCTTGGGGTGAGGAAGGACAAGAGTAACATATGCCAAGGGCCACCAAAGAGAACAAAGTCCAAAGCCGGAGTCACAGAGTGAGAGTCGCTCCGTGGTAGAATGTGTGTTTGCCAGTCACAGGGCTGTGGGTTCAATTCTTAGACCCAAAGAAAAAGAGAAATAAGCCAAGGAACTTTTTCTAAGATTGAAACTAAGTATGCATTCTGTGTGTAACCAGAAGGTAACAGCAATGGAGCAGAATATTTTGGGTAAGACATTAACATCACTGAGTATTTTAAATACCTAATGTTATTTAATATTTTAAGCACTTAAAATATTTCTAAAATAAATCTGATGAGAGATTTCCTTTACAGCACCTACTGGGTGAGGGATTATGACAATAGGTATATGACAACCCAAAGAGTCACATTTGAGGGCAAGAGGAATTTAGGACATAGAATGCCTAAGAGTGATCACCTTCTATGAAGAAAAACAACCAATCCTCCAGCCAGATGAAGAGGAAAATCAAGAAACAGTATGAGGAAATTCTGATTGGTTACCCAGTTCCAAGCAATCAGCAACACTAAGTGAACCCAAACAACTGTACTTATATACGTGCAACAATAATTTAAAACGAGGTTATACAATTGAGAGCGAGAGAGCAGGAAAGACACTGGAGGTGGAAGGGAGGGGGGTGTCAGTGATGCAAATACAGCACTCAAGTATGGAATTCTCTTTTAGAGATGTTAATAAAACTAGTGGATAACAGGCAGTGGAGTTAATCCAAATACATGATGATAACATTTCTGGTGATAAAAAAAAAATGACAGTTGATTGAGAATATATATAATATAAAGATAAATTTAAAGGTTCTAATTGTCCTAGGAATCCAATCCTGAAGGTTAGGGAAGATAATGAATAGTAATAATTATGTGTTAATACGTATGAGCAAGGATGCTTACAGACTATTTCTTAAGTTTCATAAATAATTCCCTAAAGTCAATCAGAAGATACCAATGGGAGTTAGAAAGCTGTTTACCCTTTAGGGCTGGAGAAATGGCTCAGTGCTTAAGAGCATGCACTGCTCTTCCAGATACCCAGCATCTGTGTCAGGTGGCCTACAAATACCTGTAACTCTAGCTCTAAGGGACCCTATGCTTTCTTGCGAACTCTTCAGGTAGCTATTCATTTACACACACATACCCATAAATGGGAATATATATATGTACATGTGATTACAAACTAATAACAACAATAAAACATGTAAAGAGTAAACTTTATAAAAATATCCTGTTCGTTGGTAGATAAGTACAATTGTAATATTTTTATGTACTGATAATTTGATTAGCTCTTTGTATATGGACAGATGCATAGGGTGCGCATATGTGGGAATGTGTGCACTCAGTTTTTGAGATAAGGTCCCTTACAAGTTCTGCCATCACTGACAGGCTAGTCTTCTTTTCCAGGGAACTCCAAGTATGCACCTGTTTCATACTGCCTCCCCGACCCGCCAGCCGAGACTTGTTGCTCTTGACTTGTTTCTATGGGTTCTTGGGGTAAAACTCGGGTTCTCATACATGTGTGGAAAGCATTTTACTGACTGAGCTATTTCTTAGCCCTGGTTTGTTTTAAACAGAATCTATCTAATTCCATTTTACTAAACATGTATGTGTATGTCTATTTTCCTACAAAGATGTAGTCATGAAATACAGTTTTCTATGCAGAAACTTTAAAGGACTATCTGTTGTCATAGTTTGATAGCACTATGCAGAGACCGAAGCATGAAGAGTGGGCATGTGTGCATTTCTTTTCATACTTGGGTGTGGGGCAGCTGCTTCCATAACCACCTGGGCAACTCGCGGGGAATTTTCAAGAGTCCAAAGTGTCGGATGGCAGCTGCCGTGATATCTCCTGAATCTGTAACTTTGTCCTACCTCAACTTCTCCTCATTCCTGTGTGAGAACACAACACTCAAAGCTCTTAATAAAACACATAGTATCGTGTCCTTGAAACTTCCAGAGTCTTCTCTGGAACTTGCCACAATTTAAGAGGTTTCTTTCCCCCCATAAGGACAGCGTTGAAACCACCACTACATCTAAAGGTCATTGTTAAGGTTTTGACCTAGTCCCATAGAATTCTTTAATTTCCAGAAGAAAAACCCCATAGTGATTTTTTTTTAAATTCAAAAATCCATGTAAAGGGCTTGAAAGAAATGAGCTATGTTATTTACACATTAGGCAAGTTTGCTTCAGAGAGAACAATTTCTGAAGGACCCTGTTGCGACATATTTTGAGAGGAGATGGTTCCATCTGAGAGATCAAGTCTGGTTAAGTAGACATGTTACAATGACATGTGAAGACAAACAACAATGACAAAATAATGGTAATTGCCCCCACTCACAGTACTGAACAGCTATTATGTACCAAACATGCTTTAGGGGCATGGGTTATATCGTTGAACTGTTAGTGCTAACTTGCAAATGAGGAATCTGAGTCCCGAGGATGTTGTGCAAGGCAGGACTCAACCCAGCTAATCTATGATGGAGCGAGGACTCAAGCTTGGGCTGCATGATGCTGAAGCCTTGCTCTGCTGCAGGGCACCGAGATGCCCCTCACTATACAAGTTGACCCATACGTGTTCTACATCTTAGGGAGTGGGGACCTGCAAACCTTGCCTTTACAGATGCAAACTCACAGCGGTCTGTGCCCTGTGCTGTTACATTCTCTCTCCTACGTCCCCATCTGTTGTACGGTCCCCCTGAACCCTCCTCTCTAGTCCATTCTTGCTTCTCCAGCTCTCAAAGTCACTTCAATCTGATCCCCTAGCTGACCTGCCTTTCCCACACTCCTTTCACTCTCAAATCTTTCTGCATCAGTTAGCAAGAGAAGATCTGCTTACAAGGGACATCCGTATTAAATATCTAGGAGGAGGAAGTTTCTAGAATTAATCTGGAAACACAATCCCATCCAAGTCTCAGGCTCCTCTTATGGTTTGCTTTCCAGGTGAGGTTTTTAAGCTCTGTCTTTGGTTGCCTCATGCCTACAAGGTGACTGCTCCACCCAAGCCATCATGTTCACATCCAAGGAAGGAAGTGGGAAGAGCCGCAGGGTCAACAGGCCCTCCTGGCACGCATGCATCTCTTTTCTATGGAAAAGGGGAATTTCTCAACTCACCCCACCCAGAGATGACTTTATAGCATGCAGTGGCCAGGACTACATAAGACAGAAAAGTGTATCCAGGAAAGACTATTCTTCCACTTAAATACAAAGCAAAACAAAGCAAACTATAGTTAGAGGTAGTCGGGGAGAAGTTACCTTCAAAATGGCCCCTGAATCTGTGCCGTTCCATCATTAGAGTATCTTGCAGACTCTGTGTCAAAGACCCTATCCCCAAACAGACACTCAATTGGAGAATGGATGGGGCCACTGTGATCTCCCAATGTTCTGGGTACCTTGCTGGCATTCTTAAAACGGCTGTATCAGGCTGTATCATCTCATGTATTAAGTATAAAATTCCCACTGCAGACATAGAAGCAGTGCTCTTTTCTGATGCCATTCGATAACATCTTGATCAGATTGATCATATTTCATTACCATCAAAAACTCTACTGCCTGCAGGAGGGACTTTGCTGAGCCTCCCACTTTGCCCTTGAACAGCTTTTCTAACCATTTCCGCAAGGGATGGCTGACCCCAGCACAGAAACCCAACAGGAAAAGGCACAGGAAATGAAGCTTAGGTTTGCTATTTTGCTAGCAAGATGGACAGAAGATCGGTTAGGGCAGAATGTGAAACCGATGGCTGACTAAAGTAGTCTCTGTAACAGTGAGGTCTGAGCGTGGCTCTGTTGACTTAAGGTCTGGAAGCTGTCCCGAGTCTTTCACCAACCCTTACTCACACAGCTTTAAAATATCTATAGCACTTCCTGGCTTGGTCTTGGCTGTCATCTGTACTGTTCACAACTCACCCCTACTCTTCCAAAAAGCCTTTGGAACATGCATTTTGGAGTCATAAGTTCAGAACACAGAAAGGGTTGCTGGGCTGAAGGGGAGCCTGAATTGTAGCCAAATTCATCGCGAAAGCCAGCAGCAGTTCCAACTTACAGCAATAGTGTCAGATGGGACAATACATCTGATAACATCCATAGCAACCACTTACAGAATGGCCTCTCAGGGGTCCCTAATGATCCCTGACTTCTGCTAGCCATGCTCCAAACAGGGCAGAGCTGACATGTTTCTCAGGGAGGGCCTGCTGGGAGGGCAGCCGGCTGCAAGTCACAGATGACTAAAACAGTCCTATGGAGACATCCACATGGTGATGAAGCGAAGCCTCCAACTGAAAACCGCCACCAACTCGCTCACCATCTTAGAGGCAGATCCTCAGTCCCCACGCCTTGAACTTGAAGTTCTCAGTTTCCCCTAAACCCAAGCCTTCCGAAACCACATGACAGAATGAGCGCTCTAGTAAATTAAGGTCACTAATATTAAGTCTCTGCCTCATATATCTTCTCAATTGACCCTGGGATCAAATGAGAACAGGTATAAATCCACACCCACAGATAAGAACTCAGAAATTCAAAGTCATATGGCCACGGTTATATTGCTGACACTAGTTAGGACTAGTCACGGTCCCTGGCTATCTGATTTCTAGTTTGGGATATGTTCCGCTGTGGTTCTCCCTACAGTAGTAGGGTCTAAGGAAAGGTACCACAGTCCCCATTTCATTCCCTGCCCCGATTAATGGACCTAGACCGCTGCCTAAATACTAGGTTGATTTGCAGCCATATTGACACTCACTTTAAATGTTCACTGGGGTTCAAAGATATTACCTCACTGCCAGGGGGATGCCAAGGGCAGGAGGCATAGTTTCTGGTATGCTTGAGGGAAATATATTTGCTTTCTTCAAATATCATATTCTCCATCCTTTTTCAAAGGGCCATGGTCTTCAAAAATGACCAAAGATTCGGAAATGAGAGGAAGATGACATGGTGCCTTGGGTTCCCTCTTTCTTTACACAGTGCATGGCCACACCAGTGCTGCCTACCATCTTGCTAAAAGATAACTCAGAAAGTGCTTTCTCCTGATTGCCCCATACACCCACTTACAGGTCACACTGACTATGTCAGGGTTTGGGGAGCCCCCCGCCCCCCCGCAAGAGTCCCTTAAGAAGAATCAGCTAAAGAAGTCTGAAATACTTCTCTGTGTCTGTTTTCTCTTCTATAAAATGGTAATATTACTTGCTATATAAGAAATGAAGGAATCTATGTTTAGACATCAGCACAGAGCCAGACACAAAGAAAATACCTAACAAATGTGAGCCATGGATAAAAACCAACCACACAAAGAAATACATCTGGAGAGCAGTCAGCACTTCCCAGGAAGGAAGATTCCCACGGCTTTCCACCCCTCGGCAACAGAACATCCGACAGTATCGCACACTGTATAGGCCATGCGCTATTGAGAGATTAAGCTAAGGGCAGAGAAGGAGCGCCATCAGAGAATGATAGGCGCACACAGGCTGCAGGCAGACAAAACCAACGAGACAGGAAGGAGGAAAGAATAAGTACAACAACACGATGTTTACAGCAGAAAAGGTGTTAGCCCTGGAGACATAATTACAGATCTGCTTAGTGAGGAAAAGAAGAAAGGAACGCATGCGCAGTGCGTGGTAGGGGGGAAATCTCCATCTACTCACTTGTCCACCTACAAACATGGCTTCTTCCTAAGCCCTAGGGTCCTTACGACTCTGAGGACCCTGTAATTTCCCTACTCACTGTCTTTTGGCCATTGCGTTAACTACCGTCTCTGTACAGGCTGCTAGGCTCCCTCCTGCCTGAAATCTCACTGGGCAGACTACAAGTCCACTTGGATCCTGGACGCTGGATGGTCTTCCTCAGTTTTTGGATAAATGGGAATCAAGCTTTCAAGCATCTAATGATCACGTAGGGAATATTTATTTATTTATTTATTTATTTATTTATTTATTTATTTATTTATAAAAAGGGAGTTTGGGAAAGAACTTGGAAGAGGAGAAAGAATGCAAAGTAAAGGGCTTTGGAGGGAAGAATCGGCTTCCTCCCCTTCTTTCCTGCCCACTCTGATCCACATCACAGCTGGTCCCTTTTCACTTACCTCAGTAGCATGTCCTCTCAGGAGAATAGCTAAAATGAGTAAGCCTGAATGGACAAATGCACTTGTGGGGCGTGACCAGGTCTTTGTAGCAAGTAATTTGGGGCAGGTAAGTTAGCCATTCACAAAATAAAGTTAATAAAACCATGCTGTTGTCCTAGGAGCTTTGTGGACCCATGAATTAGTAAAAATAAATTGCATGGAGATAGCAGGTTAGTTAAACGGAAGCCATTGTGACTTATTTGGGACTCGTCGGGGAGGAGAGAAGACGAACAGTGAAGGAGAAAGCAAGCTCCCTGGGAGCTATGGGGTGGGTGGGCGGGCTCAAACCCCCTCCTCCCGCCCCCCACTCTCTGCAGCATCTGTGGAAGCAACACTTTGGTCCCAAGAAAGCTTTCCACAGAATGAGGGACCATGACAGACTGCAGAGGGGGATGTTAAACTCATAGTGCCTGGGACACTCTAAAGACCGTCTCTCTGTTTGGCTGAATGTAACTGTTTTAGAGTTGCTAGACTGTTCTGTGCATGTGACCAGACAACTATTCAGCTCACTTGGGTGGAGAAACCAAGATGGCAGTATGACTTGCCCCGAGAGAGCCTGATCCTTCCTTAAAGCCTTCCCCTGCTCCCTACTGCTCTCCACCAGTGGTTCCCAAAACTTGGTTCCCAGCGAACTTGCTAGACAAAAGCCTGGAATCTCCTGAAAGACTTTGATATCAGAACTCTAAGATGTGACCCGGCAGTCTGTTACTAAGGACAGTCTCATCTTGTCCTATGCGTGGGGCTTGGGCTTGGCAATCTTTAACATGCGCATGAGCCACACAAAGTCTTGCTAATGTTCAGGATTTGATTCAGGAAGTCTAGGTGGGCAGAGCTTGGTCCTACTGTCAAGCCCCCCACATCTTGCTCATGCTTTGTGCTTGAGATTACTCCAACTGGCACCAATCTATGTAGATTTCTTTGGATAGATTTTTTTTTTTTAGAGCTAGGTTTAGACTTCAGCATTAGGTTTTTGTTTTTTTTTGTTTTTTTACAAAAGGCATTGACAGGTGGTTTGAACAGTGGTTTTGTTTGTTGACTTGTTGTTGCTGTTCTTTTCCTATGAGCATTTACACCCACGTAGAAATACATCCATTTTGTACACTCTCCTAATGATATTGAGTGCCAGTGGATTTACTGACCCAGTGACCTAAAAGTGAGGGAGAACTTGAGGCATTTGGGAAAGGTAAACAAACTATGTCAAAGTGGAAATGGGCTAAGAAATGGGGAGATTGAGGATTAAAGAAAAATTTTCACTTGTAGGAGCTGTCAAAACCTTTTTGAAGACTGAAATGGACCCCTTCCCTCCCCTAACACCACACACAAACATTACCAGTGTCTGGGTTATCTTTCTTTCAGTGAACCCCAAGCCTTGCAAACTGTAGCCTTCTGATGATAGCAAAACAAATGGTTTTGTTGGTAGACCTGTGAGTCCTGCACATCATGGTGCACGTGCTTATTTGGGAAAGCTGATCATGCCATGACAAGCATTAACCCTTATAGAAACGAGGCAAGGAAATCACAGTCACCAAGGCAGAAGCTGTAGTCATGAAAAGTGCTCCACAAAGCAGGGATGCAGGGTCCCTAGGAGATGGAAAAAGCAAAGCAGACTTCCTCCCACAGCCTCATGACAGAGTGAGTGCAGCTCTACCAACAACCTGGTTTTAGCCTGTAGCACCAGATGACAGATTTGTGTTGTTTTCATGTGTTGCAGCAGAAACAGGAAGCTCATAAGGTTGTGAGCAGCAGGCTGCTTCCTGTGCCCATAAAGTGAGTAAGCAGGGTGTTGCCTTTGACATGTAACAATGCTGATAGCCCTGACAATTTCTCTGGCTCTTGGTGGCGAAAAGTTTTGGCTGATAATATTCCTTCTCACTTTTCCTCTGTTTTGGCCGAACCAGTGAATGACACCTCATTTCTAATCATCTTGTAACTCATCATTCCTCCTCCTCTTCTCCTTCCCCCTCCCCCTCCTCCTCTCCTTCCCCCTCCCCCCTCCTTCCCCCTCCCTCTCTCCTCAATTCCCTTCCCCTTCCCCTCCCCTCTCCCTTCTCTCTCCCCCTCTCTTTCTCCTACCCCCACCCCTTCTCCTTCCCTTTCCCCTTACTCCTCCCTTCTCCCTCCCTCTCTCTTTCTCCTACCCCCTTCTTCCCCTCTCCCTTCCCCTTCCCCCCTTTCTCCCTTCCCCCTCCCCCTTTCCTTCTCCTTCTTCTACCCCCTCTCCCCTCTCCTTCTAGTTCCCCCTCCCCTTCTTCCCCTTCTTCCCCTTCCCCTCTCCCTTCCCACTGTCCCCCTCTCCTTCCCCCTCCCCCTCCTTCCCCCTCCCCTTCTCCTTCCCCCTCCTCCCCTCCTTCCCCCTCCCCCTCTCCTTTCCCTTCCCACCCTCTCCCTTCCCTTCCCCACTTTGTCTCAGTCTCTCTTTTATCCAGACAAGACCAAGGCAGTAAGCCCTCGTTTCTTGGAGGTTCTCTGAAGCAATCTTTAACCTCACCTTGTTCTTCTGCAACATCATCATTATCATTTAAAACTATGGAAACCAAAAGACCCAACACAAGTGACTCAGTGAGGTCACCTAGTGAGTAGTCAAGTCTTAGTGGTTCTTCCAAGGACTGCCACCGCCCTGGATGCTGTGCTTCCCCACACACTTCATGCTACAAAGGGCTGCTTCATCCCTGAGCTTGACAGTTGGTGCTCCCATCCAAGTCCAGATAGTTCTCTAGCCTTTCCAAACACTGGTTAAGTTAAAGAATTCCTGATTTCTTGCTCACTCACAGAAGAGCCACGGAATCACCTAGTTGCGCGTGTTAGTCCGTTTGGACTGCTGTAACAAAATTCCACAGAAAGAACAACATGGAAAAAAACATGAAAGTTTTACTCACAATTCTGGAAGCTACAAGGCCAAGATCAGGGCTGATATTTGAAAACTCATCTCTCCCTCCCACACAGCGCCTGCTATCGGTCTTCACAGGCCAGAACAGGAAAATGTGCTTCTTTTATAAATCCTACCCCATTCACAAGTGTGGACCTTCAGGACCTATTTGCCTCCTGGCAGATTCCACCTCTTCATGTTGCTACAGTGGGGATTCAAAGTCGGTTTGAATTTTGGAGTGATCTAAGTGTTTAGACTTATTCATTTAGGTCAGAGGTAAATATACAAAAACAAACAAACAAACAAAGACAGTGAACCAGGTTAAGTGACTGTCTGGGGAGGAAGGGGAGAAGCACTTGAATGGTCCAAGATTAAGGAGAGGACACAGCTACACTCCAGTGGTTACTTCAGGGTGCAGTTTCTCAAAGGTGGTGGCATTTCAGGGACATCGGTGAACTTTTCCCAAGAGATAGTGAGTAAGAGAAACTGGACTCCGGGTAGCTGAGGTTCAGCGGCCCCAGAAGGACAATGGGGTACAGGCCTAAAAAGCTTCTGGCAGCGTGAGTCAGCAGATGCTATCTGCTCCTAATAGGAGCCCTTCAAGCAATCCTTTCAGGAGAAGCAAAATCAGGTTCCAGCTGTATCAGCTGGGCTGAGTTTTAGCCAATTGCACCTAGCATGAGCTGAAAATGGCATCAGTTAGCTCTTTTGATTTAGCAGCATTGAGAACAGCCAGAGAGCCCCAGCCTGTCTTCAGTCTGGACTGCTCATTTTCTTCATCTAGATGAGGTGGAGGAGTGGGCTGTAGGAAACTGCACCATCCTCATCCTCATAGCCCCTTGCCCAAAGACAGGAAGAAGCCTACATTGAGGCCTGAGTTATCGGGAGAAAGCCACACTGTCCTTCCTTTTTCAAAACACAGGGATAGGGGCTGGGTTTGCTCTATGTCAGAGACCCACTGGGAAGAATGCTTCTAAAAAATATTGGTGAACAAATCTGATTTTTAAGAAGACGTTAATTGAAAGTTCCATTCCCCTTCTTTTAAAAACACCACACACACACACACACACACACACACACACACACACACACACACACAGCATCCTTCATTTCCTCTCCACTCAATTGGTGCCCTTTGTTGATTACAGTAAGCCAGGATGCAGCATCAGAGGTAGCGTGGCTAGGAAACCTCTCTTAGACGCCCTTGTCAGGAATCGCTGTTTCTTCTACCTGCTTTCTTTTAAATTATTTTTTTCTTACCAAAGTAATACACTAACATAATTATAACAGTGAAATGATGATGCCCAGGATGTACTGGGTGTTTCCTATGTGCCAGACTTATAACTAAGAGTTTTCAAGGCTATGCTCATTTAACTGTGGCCACCCTTGAGCTGAGCCTTGACCACGTCACTCGTCTATGCTAATATTATGTAGACCAGAAGAAACTCCCCAAGTGCACAGAGCTTCTTCCCCTTGGCATTTGGATTTGAACCTTTGTTTAGTTTTATTTAGAATCAACGCACTTAACATCATGGCATTCTGCTTCAAGAAAGTTTATAATAAAACATTAGAGTTTAGACTCTGGAAAAATAAAACTAACAAGCTCCAAGCATGCCCCCGCATGCACACACACACACATACACCTCATGGTATCACTCTTTAGAGGCATTTACCTTCTGTTTTTTAATGTGTATCTTTGTGTATTAACTATATAGTTCTAAAGCATTTATTTAATATTTAAATCTCTTGGTATATAGTTTTGAAATAATCTAGTATTTATTATGGTAGATGAACACCTTAACTCTCATATCATTTCAATACATTAATCCTAATTTTGGTTGAATACATATTTAGTGTTTCTCTGATGACAACTCATTTCTAAGGCAAGTGATAAGTACTGTTTACATTTTGTATTTTACATAACTCTTTTTTCATGGAGTTAATCATTTCTTAATGTTTTATTAGATCAGGTTTAAAAAACTATATAATGCTTTCCAATGGCTATACATAATCACGATTAAACCTTTTACATCTTCAAACTCATCAGGAACTGTTGAGTTTCAATATGTTTTTTTTTTTTCTGGTACCCTGTGTATGGCTCCACTCTGGGTTGCTTGCTCTTCTTGCTTGCCACACAGCTGCTCTTTGGGGGGACTTCCCCGTGTCATCATCCTGGGATTTCCCTCCACCTCCTTCCGGTGTGAGCTCCTGTTTCCTAAAAAAAAAAAAAAATCTGTCTTCCTTTTCCATAGTCTGTTGCCTATTTTGGTCAGTACATCCTAAAGTAGTTTCCTGAGAAGGGAGGTGAGAAGGCTATTCAGTCATCTGGAAGGTACAGTCTCCTCACCATGAAGGATGAGGGTGGAGCCAGAGGAACTCAGTACGTTTTAGGTAGCTGTCAAACATACCCTCTCTCATCTCTTGCAGTCTCCTGTGGAAGTCCTAGTCTCTTCTTGTATCTTTCCACATAGGTGGTATGTCAGGGTTGTTTTGTTTTTGGTTTTTTTTTGTTTTTTGTTTTTGTTTTTTGGCTTTTAGTTTCATGGGAAATGTTGTTGATGCTTTTAGTGATTGTTGCTATTAGAGGAGGGAGTTTTAAGAGGGAGTAGGATTCATTACCATTACTCTGCAGTGACTAAGCCATATGCATCTCTTTACTGGGTAGCTATAGTTTTGGAATCAGACTAATTTGGATGTCAAGAAGATAAATATTCTTGATTCAATCTTAGTTCTCCATAAAGCTAGTTCATTATTATTTCTCTGGTTAGTTGATACCTAAAAGACCTGATATTGAGGTCATTTTCTGAGATCTCAATACTCAGGCTGGCTGCAAGCCCATTTGGATCCTGGTGAGATGTTTTTCCTCAGTCCTTGGGTGGATGGTAATCAAGATTTCAAGCACTGAGAGATTATCTAGAGAATTATTTAAAAAGAAGAGTTGTGGAAGAAGGAGGAAGAGGAGGAAAAGGAGAAAAAAGAAGAAGGAGAAGGAAGAAGAAGAGGTGGGGAAAGTAAAAGACTCCCAAGGTTTCTAGAATAGTAATCTCTTAGAGCTTTAGAAGTATTCAGGCCAACTATTCCTAAGACTTAACTGGTCAGTACACTCAACAACTTAATGTATCTCAAATAAAAGTTCCTCGCCCTCTGCTAACAAGCCATCCGTTCTTCCCTGTTGCTCTGCTTCCTAACTACTGATGAATGAAGCTCATGTCACAGGTCAGTGCCACTGTGGTATACTTGCAAAATATTACATGCCAGTCTTGTTCTGTAATCACGTTATGACTTGTTCTTAGATGCCATTATCATTTCTAAGTTGTGGTCTGACTCCAGTTCCTAGTCTCCCCCAAGAAGGATTGAGAACTCCCAGAAACAATGAGTAAGAAATACTGAGCTCATAAGGCGGGTACTACAATACTGATTGTATAGATAGGGGAACTCATGGGTAGAAAAATTAGAAAATGTATTTAGATATAGTAACATGAAGAGTTGGAGGTGATTTGGTTATGGAGGGCTGACAACCCTTTCACAGTGACCAAGGGCCTGAAGAAGGCACAGGCCCAAGCAGACTTGATTGTTCTAGCCCTTTCTACTGCTTGACTTCCTCACACCCAGGATGTGCTCCCAGGTGAGGTAGTGGCCAGCACTTGAACCGATGCTGTGGGTGCTAGCTATGCTAGACTGTTTTGAGTGTCCAAACATTACACACAGGCTTGAGACTCGGACAGTTATGGCTCAACACTCCCAATACTGATGCCTCCGAGATCCATCTCAACTTCAGCTCAAGGAGATTAATGAGTCGAGCCTCACAAGCATGAGGGAATACAGTAGTGGAAATAGTGATGTCATCGTTGTCACCATCACCATCATCATCATCATCACTATCATCATCATCAGTGCAGGTTAGGATCTAATCATGGAACCATGATAATATTAACAGGAAGACTAATATAATCTCCTGAGGGAGTGAAATATTCTTTCTATCCCTCTTCTTGCTCATCTGCAAACCAAAGATGGTAATGATGTAACTATTTAACTAAGGATAGAGGGAGCAGATATATAATAGTACCATAGTCTCTGAGTGTTTGACAAACGTTAAGTTGTTATTGTTAAACACATCTTCCCTCATTACATCTTTGGCCCGTGGAATTTTGCATGCAAGCAAAGCTACGAATAACAGTGTCAAATGTTATTTTTTTGGTCTCTTCTCCATTTTAACCAACTGTCCGGTATTTTTCCCTCTCCAAAAATAGAATTATCTTGGTTTATAATAAAACAAAGAATCAAGTCAGTCTTCTTTAATATCACCACTGTGGCCCAAGGGATCTCTTCTGACCTTCAGTAGCTCACTTTATCTACATTACTCACTAGATATTTATTAAGCAACCAGAGGCCACATACTCAGCCTTCTTCTAGATAAGTGCCCCCCCCCCCCCCGCCCCTGCATCCAAACAGTCCTCATCTGGGTTGCAAGAACCTTTACACACATTGAAGAACTACTTCCAAAGATGTCATCTAACTATCTCTAGCATAGGCATGTGCCAAATGCTGCTTTGTGATGAATAAGAATTGTGTCTGTGAGAGCATTCTGTGTGTGTGTGTGTGTGTGTGTGTGTGTGTGTAGGGATATGCTTGTGTTCATGCCTATATGTGTGTGTGCACATGTGTGTGGGTGCATGCATACATATGTGCCTGTGCACGTGGAAGCCGTAAGTATATTCCAGGTGTCATCCCCTATTGCTCTCCACCTTATTTTTTATGATGTGGTCTCTGATGCACCTGGAGCTCACCAATTCAGTTAGCCAGTCAGGCCAGCAAGCCCCAGGGTTCCTCCTGTCTCTGTCTCACTAGCATTAGGATTACAGGGTCACAGCAAGCTGGGAATCCCATGGGGGCTGGGCATCCAAACTCAGGCTTTTACACTTCTACAGCAAGTACTTCACCTCCTGAGCCTTCCCCCCACCCCCAAGCCCCAACATTGTTTTCATCAAGACATTTCTAGCACTCTAGGCTATGCTTTGGGTCTTTGTCTGACCAGGAGCACCAGAAAACTCCTTGGGATCGGTTAACATCATTTAGTAGGCCTCTCGTCCTAGGCTAAAGCAACAGAAGGCTTTCTTTTCAGCTCCTCTCCCTTGAACAGACTCCAGACACCTGACCGGCGCTGAAAGGCAAGAACTGATGTTTACAGCACAAATCTTTCTTTCAGGCAGTCCAGTCCCTGACCAGGGAGGTTTCCAACAGCACCGCTTATATAAAACCATAGGCTTGTAAATATAAGAAAGAAATCTTTTTGTCTAAAATCTAAGCTCTGTCAAGGTGGGTCTTTGCAGCTGCCTCCTTCTCAGGCCAGAGCTCTGGCCACGCCCTACTTCCTCTTTGTGGGATTTCCCCATTAGGAGTCTGAAGTCTTTTCCTTCCTTCGTTTGCTGCAGCAGCCATTTCCTCTTGGTCATCTGCCACTTACACTAGCAATTATACTTTTATCTAAAGACTTGTTTTTGTAACTGTGGCATTTGAGTACCTGTTCTGTACCTCTCTCAGTGGGTCCACCATATTTGTGGGTACCACAGATGAAGATCCAAGCACTCACAGAATGAAAGTATCTAACAAAAATGTGTCTATACTGAACATGAGCAGATACTTATTTCTGTCTAAATAATAGCGCGAGACAACGTGTGACCTATATCACATTGTATGAGTTTAGTAGTGGTCTGGAGAGGGCTTAAAAGTACAGAAGGAATTAAAATTATGAAGCTATTTTTTTTTTTTGAGGGACCTGGGCATCTGTGGCTTGTGTTATCCAAGGGGATCCCGGAACCAATCAACCCCGCAAAGAATATTGAGGCACACAGGTACTATAAAGCACTTTAGATGGACAGTCCTCACAAGAAACCTGTGAGACAGGTCCTGTGGTTAGCCTGGAATAATATTAGGGGAGTGGCACAGAGAAAGGTTAGTCACCCAAGGCTAGGAAATGCTGGGCCTGTGGATGCAATATCTGTGTGCTTACCCACTGTGCTATGTCCTGCACACAGCAGTCAGGCAAGACACACTAGTTCATACAGTGACTATGTTCTCATCCTTCCTCAGCCCAGTCCTGCCTCTACCTCCCTCCCTAGGAGAAGCAGACTGGAGAAAATAATCAAACATCTTTATTGCTTTGACCTCCTTCGGGGGAAAAAGAATTCTAAAAATAGTTGAAACTTATTTTAAGCCTGTATTTCATCGCTGTGCTTTGTGATTCTGCTGGAGATTCTTTGTGGCCAGAATCCCCCAAGATATCCCCTGCCTGTTGCAAAGTTGGGTTATTTTTGATATCTGAAGGTTGGAGATATTTCTGCTTGAAACATTGTCTATTTACATTCTTTAGCCCAAAATAGTCTGATGTGTCAGTATTATGTCTTCATGTTTCTCGTAGGATTTAATGATGTTACATCAACAGCCACAAGTCCCTTTGAAGTATTTTGGCCCTTTCCAGATTTGGGGGAAAATATATTATGATAACGGCTAAGGTCACATTTATAAAGTGATACCACGATACCGTTCCCCCAGTAGGAGAAAGAAGATAGTTTACAGAATGAAGTTGCTGGTGACACACTGGGATGACCCGCCCTCCTAAAAGCAACAGTTCTCACACTCTGTTCTCAAAACACCTTCATTACAATATAACAATTCAGCACCCACTTCTGCTTTTATCCTGACCCCCAGAAGAAAACCATGCCGCAGTCAAGGCCATTCTTTGGGCCTGCTCTGCTCAGGACATATTACATTACACTCTTTCCTTTACTCTACCCCCACCCCACTCCCACACCACAATGTTATCACTGTGATAAAACATAGTCACATTAAATAATACCAAAGGTGATCTGCTGCAGGAATGTCATAAAAACTCATTGCGACGGGGTGAAACGAGAGGAAGGCACACCATCCCCACTCACTGTTATTCCCCAGCCTCAACGCCAACTATCCTATGTTCATTAATTTACCATAAAGCCAAGAAAAGTATACAGAGTGAATCATTTTGCTTGACTATTTTTTGTTACAGTTAAATTGGTGTGTGTGTGTGTGTGTGTGTGTGTGTGTGTGTGTGTGTGTTCAAAGGAAAACTTGTGGGAGAAGATTCTCTGTTTCTACTACGTAGGTCCTAAGGATCAAAACCAGGCCCTCAGGCTTGGTGGCAAGTGCTTTATCCCACTGAGCCATCTTGCTGAGCCACGTTTGAGCATTTCTTAAAAGAAGAAAGCTCATTAAAACTTATGCTTTTGCATCAATGGGCTCTTAAAAGTAGGGATGTCAGAAAGCTGGCACTGCATCCTGCCTTTGCTTGTGAATGATTTTGTGTCTGTTTAGAACTGCCTTTGGGACGAGATAGTATAATTATGGAACAAACTGAGGCACTTTGAGAAAGACCCTTGTTGGATGACAGATGCTGCCCCTGTAAAGGGATCAACCGCACCTCTAAGCCAGAGTCTTCTCCCTACTAAA
>OU015758.1:21278655-21295206 GCA_907169655.1 Acomys percivali | reverse complement strand
GTAGAAAGATTGTCTCAGAATGTCCAGTGTAATCATATGGGTTGCCAAAAGCAAACAAGAAACAAAATGGGAGAAAGAAGATGTAACAATGGGAGGGAAGTCAGCATGGGGCCAAACTGTTGGCTTTGGCAAAAGAGGTGGGAGGCCAAGGAATGTGCACTGCCTGTGGCTGGTAGAAAAGACCAGAAAAGAGGTGAGGACTCTACGTAGAAACTAGCTCGACTTCTCCACGTTCCATGAGTTATGTTGGTGAGGTCTTCAGCAATGGGTCCTTTGTTGAGAGCAATCTACAGCTCTGACAACAGACTGGGTTGTTTGAGGATTCTCATGGGACCCTTTTGACCTAACTTAATGAGATGTAACAAATCCTAGTACTAGAAGTTTTGTTTAGTGAAAAGAGATGGTCACTTGGGAATCTGTCTTTCCCATCATTGGGCAATTTCATTTAGAATGCCTTCATGAGGATTTATACTCACCTTCATCCAGCATATTTCCGACTATCCCCTTTCTATAACCTGGACATGAGACTGATATTGAAAGCTTATGGCGATCGAGTCAGGATCAGGTGAAAATCACTGTACATATTTAGCTATCATTTGTTGGTTTCCTAGATATTCTGCAGGGTAAGCTGTTAAACTGGAGTTTAAGTAAGCTTATCTTGTGAAAAATTCTCATATTGTGTATGTTCCTTTACTTGTTAGTGTAACTTACAGTTTTTGTGTAAATAACTGGATTTTATATATTTATATATAATATTGATATAAAAATATATATGTATAAATAGAAATATATGAAATGTAAAATATAAAAATATATATGGTATGTAGATTTTTTTGAAGACAGATTTTTAAATAAATTTTCAGAGGGTGCAGTCTAAAAAAAAAGAATGTCTTCATAGATGTATATATTTTAGGTTTTCATATTACTTCTCAAATGGCCCTTAATTTTAGCAATCTGTGTCTTTCCCTACGTTCTTTCCCTCATTTCTATCTCTCTTCCCCCTTCCCATTTGATCCTCCTCCATCCATCTATCCATAACTACCTATTCGATTTCCCTTTCCTAACAAACTATATATATCCCCTAGTTCCTTACTCTATACCTAACGTCTGTGGTTTTATGGACTACAGTTTTATTATCAATGACTTAACAGCTAATATCCATATATAAGTGCATATTTGTCTTTCTGAGTCTGGGCTAATTCACTCAGGATGATTTTTTATTTTTGTATAGTTCCATCCATTTACCTGAAAAATTCATGCTTTCACTTTTTTTTAAATGGCTGAGTGATACTCTATTGTATAATTGTATCACATTGTCCTTCTGTTGAAGGACATCAAGGTTGTTTCCAAATTATGGCTGTTATAAACAGAGTAGCAAAGAACATGGTTGAGCAAAGAATTCTCAATAGAGAAAACTCAAATGGCTGAGAAACATTTAAAGAAATGTTCAACAGGGAATACAAATCAAAGCTACTTTGAAATTTCATCTTACACCCATCTGAATGGCTAAGATGAATAAAAAGAAGTGACAGCTCCTGCTTGTGAGGATATGAAATCAGGGAACCCCCTAATTCATTGCCAGTGAGAGTGCTAACTCGTACAGCCACTGTGGAAATCAGTGTGGTGTACCAAAGGAAGACGGGAATCCATCTGCCTCAGGATCCAACTATCCTACTCCTAGGGATATACACAAGGAATGCATGGAAGATCTTTCCATCTTCTGATATCTTCTTCAATTTTTCCACTCAATATCTTAAAGTTTTTTATCTTGTCTTTCACTTCCTCAGTTAGAGTTACCCCCAAGGTATTTTATATTATTTGAGGAGAATGTGAAATGTGTTATTTCCCTGATTTCTTGCTTAGTCTGCTTGCCATTTGTATAAAGGAAAGCTATGGTTTTTTGAGTTAATTTTGTATCCAGCTTCTTTGCTGAAAGTGTTTATCAGCTGTTAGAGTTTCTCAGTGGAATGTTAATGGTTACTACTTATGTATACTATTATGTTATCTTCAAATATAGATACTTTGACTTCTTCCATTCTAATTTGTATCCCTTTGATCTCCTTCAGTTGTACTATTGCTCTAGCTAAGACTTCAAGTACTATATTCAATAGATATGGAAAGAGTGGAAAACCTACTCTTGTTTTAATGGAGTTTTATTACAATCGCTTTCGCTTTTCTCTTCATTTATTTGATGTTGGTTATGGGCTTGCTGCAAACTGCCTTTGTTGAGGTATACTCTCTGTAGCCCTAATCTTTCCAAGATTTTTCATGAAATGGTATTGGATTTTTGTCAACAGCCTCTTCTGCGTCTTATTATGTGATCATGTGTTTTTTATTCTTTCAGTTTGTTTATATGGCAGATTAAATTTATCAATTTACATATGTAGAATCATCTCTCCATCACTGAGATGAAGCCTACTTGAACATAGTGGATGATCTTTTTGATGTATACTTGGATTTGGTTTACAAGTATTTTGAAAAATTTTACATCTATGCTCATGAGCAAAATTGGTCTATAAGTCTCTTTGTTGGGTCTTTTAGTGGCTTGTGTATCAGGATAACTGTGGCCTCAATGAACAAATGGGGCAATGTTCTTTCTGTATTAATTTGGTGGAATAATTTGAGTAGTATTGGCATTAATTCTTCTTTGAAAGTCTGTTAGATTTCTGTGCTAAAACCATCTGGCCAGGGGCGTATTTTGGTTGAGAAATGTTTAATGACTGCTTCTATTTCATTAAGGAATTGTAGATCTGTATAAATGGCTCATGCAGGCTTGATTTAATTTTGGTATATATTAAGGTTTATTTTGTTGTTGTTGTTGTTTGTTTTGTTTTTTTGAGACAAGTGTTTTTCTGTTTAGGCTTAGTTTGCTCTTGAGACCAGGCTGGCCTCAAACTCACAGAGATATTTCTGCCTCTGCTTCCAAAGCATGTGCCACCATTACCTGAAAATTATCCTTTTTTTTTTTTTTTTCCAATTCGGTTGAGTGCAGGTTTTTCAAGTATGTCCTTATAATTCCCTGGATTTCCTTCATGTCTGTTATTACATCCCCTTTTTAATTCTAATTTGTTAATTTGCATATTTCTCCACCTTTTAGTTGATTTGGCTAAGGGCTTGTCAATTGTATTGATTTTTCTCAAAGACACAACTCTTTGCTCCATTGATTCACATTGTTTTCTTGTTCTTGTTTCTATGTTATTGATTTCATCCCTGAATTTGATTACTTCTTGCCATTTACTTCTTTGGGGTGTGATTTCTTCTTTTTGTTCTAGAGGTTCTAGGTGTTAAGTTACTAGTATGAGGTCTCTCCAATTATTTTATGGAAGCACTTAGTACTATGGTGTTGGATTTAGAAATAACTTCATTGTGTTTCATAAGTTTGGGTGTGTTGTGTATTCATTTCCATTCAATTTAGAAAGTCTTTACTTTCTGACTTCACCCCTTTTTCACTCAGTAGTGAGTTGTTCAGTTTCCATGACTTTGTAAGCTTTCTGTTGTTGTTGAAATCCAGCTTTAGCACATGGTGGTCACATAGGATGCAGGGTGTTACCTCAATTTTCTTATATCTGTTGAGATTTGCTTTCTGTCCAAGTATGTGGTCAATTTTGGACACAATTCCACTAACTGCTGAGAAGGTGCAAGAAGGTACTCTACATGCTACCAAAACAGAAGTGTAAACACCAAGCCAGCCCCAAACCATTGATTTACAATGGTGTTCTGGCTGCAAGATAAGCTAGCACATGGTGGCGCAAAGCTTGTGGGAATAACCAACTACTACTTGACTTGATTTAAGGCCCGCTCCACAAGATGGACCCATACCCAGAACTTCTTGGCACACCAAGAACCTGAAAATAGATATACCAAGGACCTAAGGTAAAAACAAATACAACTGTTCTAAAAAAAAAAATAACAAAAATATAGCAATAAAATGACTCCTAATCATATTCTGCTATACTCATAGATTGGGGCCTTGTTCAGCCATCAGCAGAGAAACTTCCTCCCGCACCAGATGGGAACAAATATAGGGTCAGACATTATGCAGAGAGTGAGAACCTTGCATCACTTAGCCCTAAGCAGGTGTCTCCATTAAATCCCTTCCTTCACGGTAAAGGGAACACTAGGGAGGAGGAGGAGGCAGAAAGAGTGTAAGAGCAAGAGGGGATGGAGGAAATCAAGAAAACAAGGCCCATTGAATCAACATGATCAGTGCTCACAGGAACTCAGAGAGACTGAGGAAGCATGCACAGGCCTGCACCAGGTCCTCTGAGTATATATTATGGCTTTCAGTTTAGTGTTTTTATGAAATTCTTGAGCTGAGAACAAGTGGGTCTTTGTTTTGTGTGACTTCTCTTGGGCTCTTTTCTTTCTGTTTGTTTCTTTTGTCCAATTGTAATGTGTTAGTTTTTGTTGTATATACTGTACTATACTATACTATACTATACTAATCATTAGAAGCCTGTTTGTTTCCTAATTAGAGATAAAGGGAGTGCATCTAGTCTGGAAAGGAAGTGGAGATGCCAGTACCATGGGAGGACCACCAAGAACAGCAGCAGAAGCAGCAGTAGAGTCAGCCAGCGCCCAGAAGACAAGCTGTGTGTGCTGCAGAAGCCAGAGCTGGGAAAGTGACCCAAATCATTTGAAGGAGCCCAGAAGATGCTGAGAGAAGCCCAGATATTAGACATCGCTTTGATCTGATTTTGACTGTATTTACCTCTTAAAGGAAGGAATTCACGTAGTTTCATTTTACAGGGACCCATAGTTGAGAGACTGACCTTTCAAAGAGTTTTTAAGTTTTAAAAGAGACTTTGGATCTTTAAAGAGATTGAATTTTTAAAGACTGTGGGAATTTTTTGTTTGTAAAATATTTTATGTTGTGGTGTTATTAATATGTGATCTTGGGGATGAAAAAGACGAGAAAAGTTGTAGTCTAACAGTGATGTTTTTGTGTCAAGCTGACAAGGGGTCAATTGTCCTGGATAGTTTTATGTCAACTTGACACAAACTAGAGTTATCTGAAAGGAGGGAACCTTGTTTTAGAAAACGTCTCCATAAGATCTGGCTGTAGAGCATTTTCTTAATTAGTGATTGGTAGAAGAGGGCCCAGCCCATTGTGGGTGGTGCCATTTCTGGACTGGTAGGCCTGGGTTCTATAAGAAAGCAGGCTGAGTGAGTTCGAGGCCAGCCTGGTCTACAAAATGAGTCCAGGACAACCAAGGCTACACAGAGAAACCCTGCCTCAAAACAAAAAACAAAAACAAAAACAAAAAAAACCCCTAAACAAAGAAACAAACAAACGAAAGCAAAGCTTACAGGCTAAGAAAGCTATGGAAAGCAAGCCAGTAAACAGCACCCCTGCATGGCCTCTGCATCAGCTCCTGTCTTCAGGTTCCTGCCCTGTTTCAGTTCCTGTCCTGACTTCCTTCAGTGATGAACAGTGGTATGGAAGTGTAAGCCAAGTAAACACTTTCCTCCACAACTTGGTTTTTGATTATGGTGTTTTATTACAGCAACAGAAACCCTAACTAAGACAATGTGTATACTTAATGGCCACGAATCACACATGTAGAATCACATCTAAATGGCACAGTTATTATGTATATTTTAACTGAATAAAATTAGTTTAAAATGAGTTTGATCTGTGTTTCTTGATAATAGATAAATTTAAAAGTTATATACTCTTGTCTACTATTTCTGTCTATAAACATATTAATTATATAAATCTAGATGCATAAGATAACGTTTGATATCATTTAGAAGTATGTGTGCAGCAAAGCTGTGAAAGGAGATGGGATTGACACCAAATCATCACAGTGTTTGTGTAGTGCTTGCATCTAAGCAAGGATGTGGCCCATGGAAAAGAAAGCAGGAATCTGTAGCATCATCAGCGATGTGTCCTTTTTGACAATCCAGGTTAAAAAAAAACAAACAAACCCAGAATGTTAAAAGATATAAATTATATAGGTTTAACATAATGTTGGCAGTGTTATCATTTGTAGCTATGTTTCTTCCCCTCAAAAGTAAACAAACAAACAAGTAGAGCTTTTATCGAGGGCTTCTTGGGGGAGCTAGAAAAGACGACGGCCTGGTTTGCTTTTCTGTTGCTCTGAGGAAACACTTTGACCAGGGTTTGTATCAGCTTATACTTCAAGGTCACTGTTTATTATTGAGGGAAACCAGAGCAGGCACTGAAACAGAAACCATGGAGGAACATAGTTTACTGAGTCACTCACTGACGTATGCTCTGCTAGCATCTTTATTCATTGCAGGCCTAGGGATAGAGCTACCCACAGTGGGCTGGGCCCTCCCACGTCAATCTTCAATCGAGATGTTCTCTCACAGACATGGCCAGAGGCCAATCTGATTGTGGAGGCAACTCAGTTGAGGTTCTTTCTACTGAGTGACTTTAGGTCGTGTTAAATTGACCATGAAAACGAACCAGGACAAAGAAATAGAATAGAAGTTTTAACCATATTGTAAACCTCTTACCTGCCAGTGTCTAGTCTCTTTTTTCCTTTCTTTTCTGTCCCTCTGCCCCTTAATTGGTTTCTTTATTTGTATTGTGGAAAAGCAGTACAGAAAGAGCTGTTCTCAGTGTCCACCTTCAGCCACTCTGGAGTGGAGCACAGGAGCTATAGGGACCCCCACCCCTATGAATAGGGACCAGCAAGCAAGAGATCTCCCTGCCTTAGACAGAGCTTCTCAAATCACAGTGCACATTAGAAACACAAGGAGATATGGGTAAAGTAGATTTCAGAGGCCTGAGGGAGAGCCTGGTGTTCTCTTGGTCTACTAAGCTTGCTGTTATTATTGGCACTTTGGGTGCACCATCCATACCTTGCCTAGACATCTTCCAAAGGGAATGCTGAATGAGTGTACAGCAGGGTAAGAGGGGGATAGGGAAGGGCTGGAAGAAGCCTGGAAGTTGACTAGTACCCTTTCCCTGCACTTACACACACAGCCAGCCACCCACTACCCACAGCATACCCACTGTGGCTCTCGATCTTTGTTATTAATCACTTCCTTGAAACATACTTTACATGCTCACAACTAAATGAAAGCAGAGCAAGCATTGGGCTCTACATCAAACGGAGGCCACTGCCATTGGAAGTATATTCAGAGTAATCAACCCAGGTTGTCAGGAAAGAATGGAGAAGATAAAGAGTATTGTATTCGATTTCATTTTATTAGCATTTCTGTAACAATTAACTGCTATTCATTACATGAATTATTAAAATAAGCTGTCTTACTCCTCATGTCCTTGAAGTGAGGTTCTACGAGGAGAACTGTTGATATTAAATGGCCTCACAACCCAAAACAAAGCAGGCCCAGAGAGCTAACTGAGCAGCTGACTCGTGAGCCTGCAGGAAACACTAACATGATTTCTTAGGCATCTCATCCCTAACCTAAGTGTGTAATGGCCTGAAATTCTTGGCTTCTTTTCCTCCCAAAGATCTAATGTCTAGGGTGACAGGTTCCACCTCATCAGAAGGAAGAATTCCTAAACTATGGCTTCTATAAAGTGCCTAGAATATAGGTGATGCCATTCTCTCTGCTTTACACATGAAAAAGCTATGGGGGAAAGATGGTTAAGAACTGTGCTCAGTTAGGTCTGGATAGATGTTTTAAGTTGATAGAGATGGGATATGATAGATACTGATTTACATTCAGAATTTTAGACTCACCAAGACTGGAAAGATGTTTTCCTCAAGGTTGCCAAATACAAATAGCCAAAACACTATGACTGTAATATTAATATAAATTCTGACTTTTTGTGGTTCTTCTTGCTGTATGTAGCTTATTTTATATATGTAATAATATATATACACACATATATACACATATATACATATATACATACACACACATATATATACATATATATATATATATTTTTTTTTAAACAGAACTATGCCCAGGGTCGCATAGCTGGTGTCATACAATGTATTTCAAGCCCACATTTTCCCCCACTACAATAGAATGAATTGTACTTCACTATGAGTTCCCCCAAAGTTGGAGACTAGAGCTTGAATATAGAAGCTATTATTTGAGAGGTGGTGGCAGGTCACTGAGGGGAGAGGGAATGGGAAATTAGACAGAAAAGAAAAATAAGCAACTTATTTGGGCATTTTCCAGTGGCTGGGCAGATGTAAAAATATTCAGGGTACCCAGCAGCTGTTAGGAGATAGAATCAGTTCTAAATGACGTTGGCCTAGCCTACAACTGACATCAACATAGCCAAGGTGATATGTCAGTGGTCAGGGTCTCAGTGGCATTTGGAATAGACTGTTTCTCAGCATGGGTGAAGACTCTGAGTGGCACAATTGTAGGAAACAACTGAATATATAGACTAAATAATCCCTTCATATGAAATTCTAGAATTCTCTTATGTAGATGTTCACATGGGTTATTATAATTTGCCAACTACAAAGTGTGTTCCATTAACATTATGGTCATCAAATATAATGACAAAGCTTGGAAGCCAGTATGATGGTGCACATTATAATCCCAGCACTTAAGAGGCTGGGCCAAGAATGTTAAATTCAAGGTCACCATGGGCTATATAGAGGAACCCACTCTCCCCTTCACCTTCCCATAAAAGAGATAGGAAAGGAGGGGCGGAGGGAGAAAAATTATTTAAGAAAACTGTCTCTCAATTGCATCTTATCACATATACTGTAAACAAATCCCTAGTTAGTAATACTTAACATAGACAAGTAATTCTCTTAGACATATTTCAGCTTTGGTCTGTTGAGTAAGGAAATTGACAAAAGATTTTCAGCCACAAATTTGCACAGAGAAGTTCACGCCAATGAAGACATTCTGCATCCACTGAAGTCTTTTCTACAGAGCCCACTGAATCCCCAAGCTAGTACCCAAAAGGACAATTGGGTAGAGCTCAATTTTATCCACCAACTTATAGTTGTGATCAAAGCTGAAAAATTGTGAGGTGTCCCCCTGCAGACTAAATTTGGAGGTGGCATTTGGTCAATGCAGGGATCTCTAAGGAATCAAGTATGAGCATTTGTTGGGATTGATGGGTCAGCTCAGGTCATATCTAAATGTGGTTCAGCCACACATGGGGGCTGGTCAGAATTTGGCACCACTGGTTAAGGCACGGAGCTGAGGTCAGTGTTAGTGGTTTGACCGTCAGTGGACCTGTGTGTTGGTATAATTCCATGGCCACGGACATTAACCTCTTTCCAAGAAATAGCCTCCTACAGGGCCCCCTCTCTGGCTCCCACAGGGAACAAATGAGAGGCTGTGGCTGAATCTGTACACAGTCATCATGACTGCCTGGGGAAACTCACAAAAACTTTTATCCTCCCAGAGGCCAAAACTCGTGTTTAGGGGAATGCAAGAAGGCAAACCAATGCCTAGAAAGAGTTTTATAGTAAGATGAAGGCAATGCCATTTTCTCTACAGTATTTACTTCTGCAAGTCAAGATATCCATCAATAGTCACTGTCATTGTTTAATTTGTGATCACCGGTGAATTTTTGCCTTTCAGTGACTTGGTGGTTATGATCAAAGAGGAGCCTTTCAGAGTCCTTGGCCATTAATAAACCTCCACTTCCAGGAGATGGGTAAGCAGATGAAATTACACTTCAATAGGGAAACTGCATAGACTATGGAGGCCTTACCATGGCTCAGGGTAACACATTGGATTGAGAACTCTGGTGCATATGAGTTTTCTGTTTATGAGAAGGGGTTTCTGGGAAGAAAAGGGATATTTCTAAAATGTCATGAGTCAGTCAGAAGGAAGAGTCATGACTGTGAGGATGTTTACTATTCCCAAGGACAATCATCACCCTTCAAATTAGCTTAAGCAAAACAGAAATTCCATTCCAACATTAAGAGACTGGAAGCAACATTGGGGGAGTGGAAGAGTCAAGAAGCCTTTCTACCTTGATACATATACAAGGTCTTTAATGTGTAGTTTTCATCATTCTTGTCTTCTTTGTGGCAACTTGAGATGTCTTTACTATATGCAGTACCAAAAAAAATATGATAGTTTCCTACAGATCTCTGGGAAGTCCTGTGTTAGGACCAATTGGTTAATTCTGTTAGCCATTAATCTCAGACCCAAGACTAGATACCCCAGTGTAATTCTTGCACACAGTGCATGACCAATGGATGCCACTGGCTGCTGAGGCCTAGAATGATGGACATGTTACCATTTTGTAGTCTCATCATCTAGGTCAGAACATTGTCTTTATTGCTACAGCTAGGCTGGCTGTCGTCTTATCACTATTTCAGCTCAGGACTGACCAATAGTACACTTGTGCTTGTACAGGCATTTTCTGCTATCTAACTCCAGCTGTCTTGTGTTGTATTGGCCAGAACTAACCACATGACCCTTCATAACTAATACTTGACCAGGAATGTGGGCAAGAGTTTGATGAGCATCACTGTCTCTACCAAGCTGGCTGAGATCATATGCCTATCTTTAGGCCAGCAATGTAGCCAAAGAAAGACATGTATGCTTCAGTTTCTGAATCTAGGTTCTATACCATCCCTGCATCTGTCAAAGAAGGAGCCCAACCTATGCACCTCAGAGATACCAACAACCCCAAGATCAAGCCTAGGATCGCTGTTCTGCCTGGAGTATACCAAGTAATCAGAAATTTAAAGCTTTAGGACCAGTTGTTCACCTATGTTCTTCTCAGAGTGAAGTTCCTATCCAAGGTGAAAGTGAGTGAATGGGTCATCACTGGGGACACACAGCATCTGTCATCTGAAAGAGAAAGGACATTAGGATGCCCAGGAGCCTACTCAGACCACATGCCTGGGAAGGCCGCCAAGGGAGGACGGTCACGAGCATTTATCAGTGACCAGGAGACATTTCAATGGGCAAGGCTGCCTACGTATAGCACATGACCATGCCTGCTTCAGCAAAGGTCATATGCAAAGCCTTCCTCATGGAAAAGTGGTGACATGCACAAGGCATCGTCAATAGTGTTAGCTTGCTGAATATTGCAATAGGATCTGTGACAGAGAAGAATTAAGGCAGCAGGTGACATAAAGGTTGTGAGTGCAGATTCTGAGCTGGTGCTAGGTAGGCTTTGTGGGGAGATTCATATAGTTTTCAGGTTCTCTGTGGGTCAAAACAAAAAAGAAGGATCAGTGGCACAGCAGCGAGAAACGGTCTCAGCCTGGGCTTCCTGGCATTGAAGTTGAGGCTAGAAGGCTGAGAGCAAGAGTATGAAGCTGGAAAGGATATGTGAAGATTCTTCCATAGAGCTTCTAGAAAGTTCCAAACCAAAGTGGCTCCTTGAAATCAGCCCTGGAATACCTGTCATCTCCAAAACTGTAAAATGGTTGAATTTGAGTTGTCTTCAGTTTTTACTTTAATTAATCATAGAAACAAACAAACAAACAAAACTAACATTGAGATTCACACACCCTAAGAAAAGATAAGAATGTAGACAGGACCAACCCCTTTAGGAAGAATAATGGGCTGTAGAAGCTTCTAGGCTGTCCTCTGGGGATGAAAGTGCCACTAGATAGACAAGGGCATCAGACACTATGGTTCCTGTGATGACTAAGTCAGCCGAGATCAAAGTGATTCTAGTAAACTTGGTATTTCCTTGGCCCGCTGTGTCCTTTCTGGGATCAAGGTGGCCCATTCTCTAACTTCCCTTATGACTTTAAATATAAAGTTAGAACGTAGTAAGCCAAAACCGAACGCAAACAAACAGCTGGGTATTTTCTCAGCAGGACAAGTTGGGTGGGGCATTGAAAGAACTGGAACTGTGTAAGCCAAGAATTCAGGGCCAAACCCACAGACCTAGTTAATGAGCCTACACTGAGGAGCTCAGACACAGCCTGGACAGGAGAAAGGTAATTTTGCTAATGAGTTGACCCTGGGTGTGCCCTATAGTGTAGTAACTTGGGATAGGGTTGTGAAACAGTGTTCCTTTATGGGTAACTCAGAAGCTCACACACACATAGAGGAAGCTGAGGGTTTTTAATCTCTCCCATCACCTTGTCTGCCAAGAAGAAACACTCTTGGGAAAAGCTTTCCTCCTTGGACTCACATGGATCCCCCTCCCGCTTTGAGGAGTTGGTCCCAACCTGCAGGGTGAATACAAATTGGGCCCAAGGCACGAGGCTTCCACAGTTGGTAATGGGCCTCAGACTTCACTGCAGCTCCAAGCAGCATAGTAAGTGAAGCACTGAGATCATTTTGCAGAGACTCATAGGCTTCCTACTGGGAGCTAATGGCCCCAGTCTTGTTCTTAGGCGAGCATGTGCTCACATTAAGCTTAAACTTCAGTGGCTGTGCAACTACTAGTTATCAGCATCCGAGTCATCTGGAGCAGATAAGCCACTCCAACATTTGGATGCCATTAGCACCCTTCCTGGCAACCCCTTACAGAGGGACACTGCCTCCCCACAGATGCCAAACAATTCTCAGCGCCCCTTCCAGAAACAGCTCTGCTTTAGGGCAGCTGAGGTGGGGAGCTGTTGACATGCTCTGCTACCCATGCCAAGTACCCAACAGTTCCTGGTTTGTGGGGATGAGATGGCTTCATGACACCCAGGCATCAGTTACCAGACTTGTGGAAGGTTCATTTGTCAAGCTAATGCATGAAGTAAAGGAGGCTCACCTTCTACGGAACATTTAAAAACATGTGCTTGGTGTGACCCTATTACCTAGCTTAGTCACCATGGTAACACTATGACGTTTATACTGTTATTCTTAATTCTAAACTCAGGTACCTAAGCAACACCATCCTGGTAAGGTTAACTTGTCCAGTTGTACTGCTATCAACTAACAGAGTGTAGGCATTTTCATGATGTCTTTGCTCATCTTATTTGGTGTATACTAAAGTATCCTTTGTCAAAGGTCCCACCGAATTTACTGATTTTTAAAAATCATCTAAATGAGCTATCCTTCTCTGGCACATAGTTCCTATGCTTCTACACATAATGAAAGATTATATTAGAATGTAATATTAGAATATTACAATATAATAACTAAATATATACTTTCTTTTCTTGTGCTGGGGACTGAGCCCAGGGCCTTGTGCAAGGTGGGCAAGTGGAGTGCTGTGCTAACATCCTAGATCCTCATACCCTTAATGTGCAGTTTCGTAGAGCAATACAAAAATTAGTGGAAATTTCTAATATAGTTGAATGATGCAAGCTCTGAGTTTAGCTTCAGAAGCCTGGGTTGTATTCTGTATAAATTATAAAAGAAAACCATCTGAGTTTGAAAATTTTTGACACCATGAATTTTAAGTGAAGAAAATAATGTGTGTCTGATGCCTTGGAAATATTATAAGGATCAAATGGAGCAACCAATGTAAAATAACTATTTTGTGTGCTCACAGGAATAAGGACAGACCTGCATCACTTGTGGAGTCATAAAGACCGGATCCAGGCCTTTCATATAAATTCAGTTCATCTCCAGAGATTCATTAAGCTTCGGAATGAGTTTCAGAGTTTCAGCATCAGCCACCATTTGTTGAAAGCTTCCCCCACACGCATTGTTTCTAATCTTCACATCTCTCTCTCTCTCTTTTAAGCACATATCTTTGTGCACAAACGAATCTTGAGAAACCGAGGCTGTGATGTTAAGTATCTTGCCTATGTGGGTGACAGAAAGAAGATGAGCAGCCAGAATAGCAAATTCAAACTC
The DNA here is from genome assembly GCA_907169655.1 of Acomys percivali. Taxonomy (NCBI): domain Eukaryota; kingdom Metazoa; phylum Chordata; class Mammalia; order Rodentia; family Muridae; genus Acomys; species Acomys percivali. The sequence goes on along the minus strand of OU015758.1, from coordinate 21,281,562 downwards.
TGTTCAGAGTCTTGAATTTGGTAGGGACAAAATGCTAAATAAAAATGCTATGGATTACCTTAATCTGTTTGAAACATACTAATTTCTATAGAAAACTACCCCATAGGCTTGTCCCCCAAATTTTACATCATAATTACTCTTGTATTAAATGCTATATCTTCATTTCTGCTCTGCTATGTCCCCCAGGAGAGGGTAATACAAGGACATGGATAAAGACGTCAATGTCATATATAGAATGGCATTATCAGATCTTGCCAGAATCAACATATCTATGAAGTGGTCTGCGCTTGTGTTTCCACTGACCACTGTCCTGCTCAGCTCTGACAAGGGGCTACCTATCCTCCACTGAGGCCAGGATAGAGTGCAGAGCCAAGGGCAAATTTTGAAGTAGAAAGGGACACATTCTGCCTCCCATCATCTCACCAGACTTCCTGCTTAGCCTTTAATTTAGTCCTTTGGACAAATGTCCAACATAGCAAAGTTGCCAACTGAACACAGGATGGAAACAGTGTTGGCGATGGACAAACTGTGTCCAGGTAAGAACTCTGGTCACCCTGGTCCTCAACTGCAGACCGGATGGAAGAGAATGAGGAAGATTAGGAAGAGGATGGATGGCCATTGGGACAGAACTGAGTGGGCACATATCCCCGTTCAGCCACATGCATTCTTTATTAAAATGAATGGCTTAGCTTCTCTGACACCATGGTCTCTAATGGAGGATAACCTCACAGAGCAATTAGGAGCATTATCTGGCCCACGTGAGAGACTCAACACAGTGGCTGACAAAGGGAGCATATACTAAAGGTATATTGCTATTAGAAGATGGTAGATGGAGGGGTTGGGTGGAAAAAGAGATGTATATATTTTCACTTTTAACTGGAACATTCCTGGAGTGTCCCAGGCTGACCACTGTAGCTCTGGGATGGACTCAAAGCCCACACTCCACGCAGAATCACCCCAGGGTTACCTAGAAGTATTTTTCTTGATTCCTTGTTACAACATGACCATGGGCATAATGGGCATGACTCAGATTCAAGCACTTCCCCAGGAAGGTTTCTCACCGTTCACCACCCCTCATATGGTCTTTGCTAACATGTTCTTGTCTCAAATAGCAGTTTGGTAGACAACCAGTTATATCCATCTTGGATACCTTTCAAATGCACAGATGCAATTTCAATCTGGAGAACCAGTACCTCTTGGATAGGGACCAATCCCTTTTCTTTGATCCTCTTGAGGTCTAGAGATACATGTCACTAACAAACCTCAGGTGGACAAGACAGAAAGGACTGATGCTCAAGTGAAGTGGTTTGTCTTTGTCTGAGCATTCCTCTGGAAGCCTCGTATGCCACCAAGGGACCACACTCTGCAACTAAAGTCCTTAGGGGCTGTGCACAGTCCATGTTCTATAAGCTTAATTTTCCACAAAAGTGAATCCTGGTGATATTTTCTGATGTAGGGCAGCTTTTCTTTTCTTTTTTTGTTTAATATATTATATTAATTTATTCATATTATATCTAAATTCAGAGCAGCTTTTCAAGCTTTCCCTTAATGGTTCTGTATTATCCTGATATGAATCTTCAACTGTGGTCTACAGCTTTGCCCTAAGACTTACTTTATGGAACTACCTGGAAAGAAAGCATATGATCTCAAATTCAGAACACTTATGGGCAGTCAGTCAGCGAGCGAGGCACAGTGATCTTCATTAAATGGTCTTAGGAGAGCATAGATTTTTGACAAAACTGTATTCAAGGCAAAGTCTAACATGACCCTTGTGTGGCTCACCCCGGGCACACCAAGAATCTCATTATTTACCTTTAAACCTGACAAGTGAGGCTGGCCAAATGAAGTCCCTGGAGGCTAGAGAGATGACTCAGTACTTATGAGCACTTCCTGTTCTTCCAGAAGACTTGACTTCAGTTACCAGCCCCCACTTTGAGCAACTCACAACTGCCAGTAGATCCAGTTCCAGGGAGAGACCCAACACATTTGGTCTCTGAGGAAACCTATTATGTGCACATACCCAGCCCCCCACATAAAATAAAAAACAAATCTTAAAAATAAAACACAAAGTTCTTGGTGGCAAGGGGTAGGTGGGGTTTGTATATGACATTTGTTGGCTTTTTAAATTTTTAGGTGTATGATGGATATTTACATAAAGGTTGTGGCTTTGCATTAGAGAAATCTTCCTCTTGGAGGAGGAGGAGGGATTGAGGAGGAGGGACGGTGGAAAAGAAAGGAGAAAAAAAATATCCAGATGCAAACCCCTAGGACATAACACAAGACACTGAGCAGAGGGCTCTTTCTTTCCTCTCTAACTCTGGAGGTGATGGAGTAGCTTGGGCACTATGAGGTTAAAACCTCCAATACCTTCCTTCCAATTTTCATTCTAGACATCTACTGAATTTTAAAAATTTATCTTAACCTCTATGAAGTCCACTCTTTTTATCTACAAAAATACAGATTCTTTTCACCTCCGAGTTAGTTGAAAGTAACCTAAACAGCATAGTTTATATGAAACTGCCCCATAAACTTTAAGATGCCATTATATTTGTCCTGAAAGTAAAGACCAAAAATGTCACCCACCTCAATGCCCTTTCCTGTACTGATAGCTTTAGACTGGGGGCATGTGGGGGAGCAGTGGCAAATACAAGGAAAAGCTTCCCTTCTCTGCTTGGAGAGGGCAGAAATTCCAAATGAAGCTGGGTGGGTATAACCCCACCCTGGGGAATCTCATCAAAGGATGAACTCAGGTACTAAGAAGCAAGTCTGGAGGTTACTAGCATACTTGGGCAGGCGATAGCATCACTTGCTCTTTTTAGGGCTCATTGATTTCCTCCCTTATTCACTACTAATTTGTCCACATCCTTCCTGCTTTCTCCCCTGTTAAAATGGTATTTGAGCTTCTAG
>OU015758.1:21255564-21272177 GCA_907169655.1 Acomys percivali | reverse complement strand
ACAATGCCCCTTAACAATTCTGGAAGTTAGCTCAAATTCAAGCCAAACAGTGCCCCCTCAAAAGAATGGTTTAAGAATTAATCTCTGCCGTGCCGGCTTCCCTTCTAGATGATGGATTTGTTAGTTAATCATTCTGAAACCAGGATTAGAGAATAGCCAACAGTTTAATAAACTATTCATTTCCTACAGTGCTCAGCACTTCCGTGGGCTTCTTACTCTTATACCATAAACAGGACTATAAATTGTATTAGCAATTGTTTTTGAGAAGGACGTCAAGACTTCCTCTCTATGGCCGAGATTTGAGCCTGCATGTTAGCTGCTCCTTCCCCTCCAAGTTCCCATTGAAGTGACACAAAACACGCGAATATGATGAAAAGTTATTCTGAGAAGTGGTAAAGAATTCTTTTCATGGGAGAATTCAGTTAAAAAGAATAAACATATCGTTAGCCACAAAATGAGGCATGCATCTTTAGGGGCACACTTCTGTATTAACTTGGCCTTCAAAATACAGTTCATTTTTCATTTCCACTAAAAGGTTTTCTTTAGGGGGAGGGAGGTGAGCATACCCAGGAGCATTGACATGTATTATTTTAACATTTTGAACATGTGCTCCATAACTTTTAGATGAGCATCTTGAGTATTGTGTCCGCCATCTTTCATTTCATTTCAACTAAGCATGTTCAGTGATGTGTCAATCAAAGTGCTTGCCTATGATTACATATTGGCTCCCTTAACAAAAAAAATTCCCCGTGCTTCCTTTGTTCTGGGAAGGCATTATATTGAAATAATGCCAGTGCTGCCTGGCTTACCTGCTATAGTGAGGAATCCATTTTGCTTCACTCCTGTCTCCCGGTTGGTTCTGTTTTGCTGGCTTTTCTTCACTGACATGTGAACCCACTGTGGTCATCTGCAATAGGAACAGACACATGGAAGAGTTGACTCTCTCAGGAGCGGTAGACTTGAGTTAGCTACTACAAGGAGAACCCTACTTAAGCTTGAGCCAATTGACCAGGGTCATGAAGTCTTGTAGGGGTTGGGGCAATAGAGTCCTTGGCGCCTACAAGCCAAAGTCCTTGTTGAATCTGGTTTCTATTTAGGTTATTCTACCCCTAGGAGGAAGAGATGGTGGCTTACATAACCCTGTCACCACAGTAAAGACGAGGGGAGCAATGAAAAAGGAACAAGAGGAAAAGAACAGCAAAGTCTGCAGAGAAGCCGAAAGCCAGAGCCTACCCCGCCCCCTGTCGCCTCCTCAGCCAGTTGTATTCACTTCCCGTGGCCATTGATGGAAACTGGAAAACAATTTTCAATCATTTGCCAGGGGCTGCCAAACAATTTTCCCCCATTAGGAAACAGTTTGAGCTTGGCTGATTGTATGGAAGAGGCAAAGCCATACTAGACATACAGCTGTCAGGGGCAGAAAGGGTCCCTTTTGCCATCCAAAGGTTAACACAATGGGTTCTAGGGTGCTGATTGAAGTTTATTGATTTTCAATTGATGAAGTTCTGACAACATTAGGTGGTAAAATTACATCCCTTGACCCAGAGAATCTTCTTTCTCATCCTAGACTCTCTTGAAGTTGACAAGTGAATGGGTTTCTGGTAAGCATTTGTTCCATTTTTCAATCTGGACACTAAATTGGTATGTGGCAATAATGTGAAGGTGATTATAGGGGTCGAAAGGACCTTTAGGCTGGCAGAAGCCTGGATCTGTTAGGAAGCAGGCTGTTTTTAGCTTGTGAATTAGCATTAGTTCGCTCAAGAGGAAAGTAGGTACCAAAGAACTGGATTCAATTCAATTAAAAGAATGCGTATGTGGGTTTTCTGCGAGGCAAGGTACAGTGCAGAAGGTAGGCAGAATGAGGGCATCTTTCTCTTTCTCCCTCCTGTTTCCTCCCATTTAAATACCTCTTCATTAATTCTGTAAAACCCACCAGAGAATTCTCTGCTCCCAGGGGTCTAGCCTTTCTCACTTCAGTTGAAAACAGCACTTCCCAACAGATGATTAAGTTTTATTCCTGCTTGCTGCTGGGGGTGGAGGTGAGGAAGGAAGAATCATTCCTCTGAACCAGTTTCTCATCTTGCCGCCTTCCATATTCATGAGCCAACCTCCTCCCATTTCTCCTCAAGACTTTCTGAGGCAGAACACTCATTAAAATGTACCTTACCAAAGAGCCCGAGCCTTAGGACCTCTGAAACTCAGTGTTATTATCTGTACAATGGGACTGATAATTTATCCACCATGGGGTTATAAAAATAATTGATAAGATAACAAAGGTGAGAATATGTGTTAAGATCACAGGATCTTCAGGGCACAGAGACAGAGTGAACTCCTGTGGGGAGCTCAGACTGGGAGTGCAGCATTACCGTTTACAGCATGATTTACAGCATATTCTGGCAGATCTTTCAAAGCTTTACTTTCATAGGTTTCCCTACTGGTAAATGTAGATATAAGATTATCCAGTTCTTTTTCTTTTACGTTTATTAAATTTATTCATTTTCGAAGAACAGTATGTGCAGTAAACTTTAAACCCCTACCCAGATCTAGCCAATGGACAGGACATTCTCCACAGTTGAGTGGAGAGTGGGGTCTGACTTTCACACGAACTCTGGTGCCTCATATTTGACCACGTCCCCTGGATGGGGAGACCTGGTGGCACTCAGAGGAAGGATAGCAGGCTACCAAGAAGAGAATTGATACCCTATGAGCATATACAGGGGGAGGAAGTCCCCCTCAGTCACAGTCATAGGGGAGAGGAGTAAGGGGAAAATGGGAGGGAGGGAGGAATGGGAGGATACAAGGGATGGGATAACCATTGAGATGTAATATGAATAAATTAATAAAATATATTAAAAGAAAAAATTTATTCATCTTAACATCCTGATCACAGCCCCCTCCCTCCTCTCCTCCCAGCCCTACCCTCCTGGGTATCTAATTCTTAGTGAACACATTAGTGCAGAATGTGTTGTTATTATCATCAATTCAGCATGATCTTGTCATAGAGAGGAGGTTTTCTGTGTCTTGCATGAAGCAGCTAACAGTATGTGCAACGGTCCATGTGGTATTACCCATGGGGGGCGGGGAGCAGAAGGAAATGCAGGCCAATGTAGAATCTCACCTGCCTTCACTCTTGGCCTGCAGCAAAGACAGAAAGCTCAGGTGGAGACCAGGAGTTAAGAAAAACTAGAGGACTGAAAGGACTGGACAGACCCATAGCACGAGCTGTAACATGGGGGAAGGTATGTGTGACTTCCTGCCTTAGTTTAGGGCATTGCTTTGTACTGGTACACAAGAGGTATAATCACCAGAGAGGAATTAACAAGATTCACACTGTCCCAAAAAGGCACCTTGGTTGTCAAACATTCAGCACAGTGACTATCCTCAGAAGGGGCCTGGGTGAGCTGGATGCAGAAGCAGTAAAAAGAGCCACTGGATGTCCTGGCCAGGGTAAGACTGTCAGGGATTTTAAGGACTGATAAGATTTTGATATTCCCTGCACCCTGTCAGTCATAATAAGGCATGTACGGGACTATGAGTCAAGCAGTTGTCAAGTATGGTGGTATACACATACAATTCTGGCACGTGGGGGTTTGGAGGAAATAGCATCATAAGGCGAAGACCAGTTTGGGTCTTTTCTGAAACAACAACAACAAAAAGTCATAAAATATATTAAACAAACAAACAACAAACAAACAAGTCTCCAAGTCATCCCTAGCTATGTTGAATTGAACTGAACTGAACTCACTGTAGGTTTACAAGCTCTAAGTTTTGGGATGAGTTTCTCAAAGATGAAATCAGAAGAGTTCTACTCTGGCCTGGCATCTCTGTGCCTCAGCTGCATGGAGGGCACCTAAGCAATGTCACCTTCCATGCCTTCTCTCCAGCTCCAGGAGAAGGTCCTTTAACAAGCCCTCAGCAGGCTTTGCCACCAGGGCCTCATCGTTTCTTATGCTGCCTCTGTCAAGACAGAGAGCCTGGAGTATGTTCTGGAGATTGGGAAATAAGGCAGGATGGGCTGTGCTGGGGGGTTTACACCGAGGCTGCATCACAGCTGATCCTCATCCAGCGAAAGCAGCGTGCGGGAGTGAGAAGCCCGGTGATTAGATGCCCAGACACCTGGGTTTACATCCTGGCTGCTTCATATCACACCCTCTCAGTGTTCCTCCTGAAAATGAGTATCATGAGAAGACACTGCTACAGGGGTGGAGAGTGGCACAAGAGGGGTTCCCAGCAAGCATGTGACAGGGGTTCCCAGCAAGCATGTGACAGGCGGGAGGGAGCATCGCTTTATAATGAAGCCAGCTCCTGACATCTTCAGACATGCTCATGCCTGCTTCCCCTGGAGCTAAGTCTGGCCTGAATCCTTACTACCACAGAGGGTACCACTTATCTTCACCTGTCACTTATCTACCTCTCTATAAGTTGGCACCAATTGTATTAATTAAGGTTGCCCAGAGAAACAGACCAATATGCCATATGATGGGGAAAATATTAAGCAAGTGGCTCAGAAACCTCATGATAGGCATCTACGAGCTGGGGGAAATCAGAGAAGCCAAAAGAACAGCTCCATGTAAACCTGGAAAATAGAGAACCAGCAAGTCCATGGTGCAGGCATTATCTGAGAACAAAGGCCCAAGTGAGGAAGGGACAACTTCCTGAACAGAACACCAACAGCCCAAGCTCTAAGGTCAACAATTAATAAATGGGACCTCATGAGGCTGAGAAGCTTCTGTAAGGTAGATGACACTGTCAACAGAACAAAATGACAGCCTACAGACTGGGAAAAGATCTTCACCAACCCTACATCCGACAAAGGGCTAATATCCAGAATATATAAAGAACTCAAGAAATTAAACACCACCAAACCAAATAACCCAATTAAGAAATGGGGCTCAGAACTAAAGAAAGAATTCTCAACAAAGGAATATCAAATGACTGAGAAGCACTTAAAGAAACACTCAACATCCTTATTCATCAGAGAAATGCAAATCAAAACAATTCTGAGATTCCATCTTACACCCATCAGAATGGCTAAGATCAAAAACTCAAGTGACAGCACATGCTGGCGAGGATGTGGAGAAAGGGGAACACTCCTTCATTGCTGGTGGGAATGCAAACTTGTGCAATCACTTTGGAAATCAGTCTGGTCCTTTTTCAGAAAATTGGGAATAGGGCTACCTCAAGACCCAGCTATTCCACTCCTTGGAATATACCCAAAAGATGCTCCACTACACAACAAGGATATATTCTCAACCATGTTCATAGCAGCCTTATTCATAATATCCAGAATCTGGAGACAACCTAGATGTCCCTCAGTCAAAGAATGGATAAAGAAACTGTGGTACATTTACACTAAGAAATACTACTCATCTATTAAAAATAAGGAAATCTTGAAATTTGCAGGCAAATGGATGGAACTAGAAATGCTCATCCTGAGTAAGTTAACCCAGACCCAGAAAGATACACATGGTATATACTCACTTATAATTAGATACTAGCCCAACATGGATGCAGTCTAAGAGTCTTTACTAAGCAGGGAATTGGGACAGATGCTGGGACTTCCTACTAGAACTCCAGGTGAGAGGGGTATGGGAGAATGGGGAGGTAGAAGGACCCAAAGGGTCCTGGACTCTACAAGAAAACCATCAAGGCTGGCTGATCTGGACCCAGAGGGGCCTGCACAAACTACTGTACCAACCGAGGACAATGCATGCAATAAACCTAGACCCCCTATCCAGATCTAGCCAATGGACAGTGCATTCTCCACAGTTGTGTGGAGAGTGGGGACTGACTCTGACATGAACTCTGGTGCCCCCTATTTGACCACTTCCTCTTAGTCGGGAGGCCTGGTGGCACTCAGAGGAAGGGGAAACAGGCTATCCATATGAGACCTGATAGGCTGTGATCATGTGGTAGGGGAGGAGGTCCCTTTCTGTCATAGGCCTAGGGGAGGGGAAAAGGGTGACTGAGGTGACTGAGGGAGGAAGATACAAGTAAGGGGATAACAATCAGGATGTAATCTGAATAAATTATTTAAATAACAAAAAAGAGAATACCTAGAATACAAAAAAAAAAAGGCCCTTTAATTTTATATGTCTTGGCCCATAGTAGATGGATAGTGTTGGTATACAATGAGGAACTGTAGGCACAATTTCTTAACCAATATATTTTATTACAACTTATTAATCGAGCATACGTCACTAATACCCCGACTAACCAAAACAATAGGAAGAGAGGATTAATGAACACAATAACGAAACCGTATGGATATCAGTTCTGAGGAACGATTCTCCTGGCATAAACAGCAGGATTTCTTCTGCTGGAACCTGGAGTAACCAGAACCTGGAACCTCAGCAGGAGACGGAGCCCCAAAGCCTTACCTTGAGTGGTTCTCTCTAGGAGCATCTCGAAGGGGAGCGATAAACAGCCAAAAACTATCCCAAGTCTCCAAAAGCCCCGCCTCCAGTTTTCAGCTCATTTATATATCTCCTCCCAGAGTCTGTTCATGGGATCTTTTCAGCTGGCAACAATCAAGCTCCCGCACAAGGTGGTTGGTCTTCTAGTGGATTAATATCACCTGTTCTCTCACTAGACCGTTCCTCATCCCATATGTGGGATGGTTCTTCCTCCTCAACTAACCTGACTCAGGGCTCAAGAAACAGGGCAAGCTTTATCTCTAAAAAGGACAACTCTGGGCTTCTAGAGACCACCTAGCTTTCCTAGGCAGGTAATTGAGGAAAAGAGATAAAGATACTCTGGAGGCTTGCGAGCAGGGTTTTCCGATGGAAGCCACTGTGTGCAAAGAACTGCCCGAAAGAAAAACACTCAAGTTTGACTTGTAGGAGGGGGTGCATATTTGCATCTGTGGCTTCTGTTTTGTCTGAACAATTTGAAAAGATAGAAAGGTTACAGAACTCAGAAAGTGTCAGTCAGTATTTAGATCTATTTATTCATATTTCCAGTCATGGCGTTGTGCAATGAGTGCATACATGAATGCTAGAAGAGTCTAAAACCAACCCAGAGACACGTCTAGCTCTTACTACATTCCTCAAGGTCATGGAGTTTACAAACAAAGCTTAGAGTGGCCTGTAGTCTGTAAACCACCCTGCACTTCCTCCCCCCCCCCTTCCATATTTGGAACAGCCCAGCATTTCCTTTAATATTCTACTATCCCTGGCTTGAGATTCTTAATTGGTTTGTAAAAGAGACCTGAACTGGCACTTTGCACTCAGCCCTGGAGGTGAGGTCCTGACCCCAGCCCCCCACCCAGTGTTTGTGTAGACGAGTTGCCATTATAGGAGGAGAAATACTTATCAATAATATATAACATATCCTCCCATCCTTCATTAGCAGTATTGTGACTGTACTCGTAGCACCAAGTTAGAAAATCCACACAAAGGCCACATTAAGTCTAAAAGTTATACTTAAAAGTTAGAAGTGAATTCAATTGCCTTTTGCTCTGGCTCAGTGGTTCTCAACCTTCCTAATGCTGCAACCATTTAATACAGTTCCTCATGTTGTGGCAAACCCCCCAACCATAAAATTATTTTAGTTGCTACTTCATAATTATAATTTTGTTACAGTTATGAATCATAATATACATATCTGGTTTTTTTCCAATGGTCTTAGGCAACCCCTGTGAAAAGGTCATTTAACTCCCAAAGGGGTCATGACCCACAGGTTGAGAACCACTGCTTTGGATAATACCTTTCCTGACCCCCTCTCCAAACAGGAACACTTTACAAACTCCCCTCTCACCTCATAGTGACAACTTCTATTAGTGAAAAAACCTCACAGGAATAACAAGTGAAAAGTGTTGGGTACAGATTCCTGCCAAGGCGATGTGCTAACTGCTACTATTGCACCCGGTGAAAATTAATATTCGGATCTCATTCAAATGAAGCTCTCGGGGGAAACTGCCTTGTATATTACAATTGATCTTTCTGAAGAACACTACTAGTTATAGGATATTTACTCCAGTTTGTAGTTTAGGGGCCTGGGGGTGTGTGTCTGAACTATATTTAGAAGAGAGGCTGAGAAGCGAAGCAGCATGCTGAACTGTAATCAGGAAGCTGATGGTAAAAATCGTTCAAAAGAAATAAAGCAGAAGCTACCTACAAGTACAACCAAAACCCCGAGAAGTGGAATCCTAAAGCAGAGAATCCAGTGGGCGGGACAGGAAGATGATGTAATGTATGACATGTCACCTTTCACCCAAAGACTCAGTAGTAGGCCGACAAGGTATCACTGTCTCAAAACAAGGTGGTGGCAGTGATGGTGTGTGAAGGTGACAATTTTACAACAAAGGAAACTAGGAGGAAAAAAAAAAAGATGTAGCGTCTTGTCTGAGTGTCCTTCCTATCATCTCTCTGTAGGCCTTCATCACTGACACTTCCTAGGATCCTTTCTGGGATGCAGGCAGCAGCTGAAAGCTTTCAGACGAAAAGACAGGCTAAGTAAGGCTCAGCAGCAGCAGCAGCAGCAGCCGCCGCCACATCTGTAGTGACTACAGAGTAAACACAGCCAGGAATAGAAAGGGCCAGACAGGAAAGGAAAGGAGTCCAGGTTGTAGTAGCTAATTAAAGAACTGCTTTGGCTTAAAATGTGATCATAGGATTTGCACCAAAAAGGTTGGGTACTTGATTGTGCTGTACTGCAGTCATAGCTCCTAAAGGAGAAAGTTGTGGGGGATGGGTAGAAAGCTGTTCTCCCCAGAAAAATCTCAGGATATAACTCATCTTTTGGTAAAGCATGAATGCAAGTAAGATAAAAAGAACTAAGGAATAACACGCATACGTCAAAATGACGCATGTCTTCGAGTTTGGACATTGGAAAAACCAAAGCCAGCGTTCTCTATAACGGACATTAAAAAAAAAAAAATCTTTGTGTAGGGACCTTCCACATGGCCATAAAGAATACAAGTGGCCTGGAGCAGAAGAGCCTTGGACAAAGAGAAGGATGAAAGAACAGGAAGTGGGCCAGACCAGGGCTGAGACAAGTTTGAAGCCACAGCTTGCCTGGGGTTTTTCACTAACTCCACCAGTAGAGAGAGTGAGGGGTACCTCAGAACGGCATTATTTGATTTGTATTTGGTGCTGGTACTTAGCTCAACGTCTCTGAAAACCACATGTGGTTCTCATTCCAGCACAGAGAACAACACAGAATTTAATATGAGACATTTGCGTCCTAAAGGTCCTTGGCCACCCCCGCCACAGGAGAATGTACACTGGCCAACGTCTTCACCCGGCCCCACCTGTTTCTTGTGGCTTTGCTACACCACCCACCCGAACGCCCTCTGCTTGTGCCCTGCTCATCTATCTTCCCTCCTACACCCACCAAGGAGCTGCCAGGACCACTCCCAAATTCCACTGCTTTTTAAAGCAGTGAGATAGCACTTTTCCTCGTCTTAATGTTTTCCATGAAGCCTAGGAGGAGAGGCCACAGCAATCAAAGGGAAAGCAATCCAAAGCAAACAAAGCCTGTATGGCATTTTTCTAAAGCAGTAAGGAAGTCTTCTCTGAAAAGAACCTCCCCTCTTACTGGTCCAGCAATTCAAATGCCAGGTAGTTTTCTGGTAGGAATGGTAGCTATTTTCTAAACTACTGTCTTTAATACTCTTCTAAAACAATGGTTCTCAGTGGTGGCGCATCATTCAACATCATGGGTGATACTGCAATAGTTCAGCCACCCTGGAGAATGGATGTTTTTCTTCAGTGACTGCTTCTAAGGAAATGTATAGCCACAGAATTTTAAATATCACATATAGTTAGTTAGAAATTAATGGCCTTCATACCAACTGTTTGAGGTATAAGGTAAACATCAAAACTTGATAAGAGTTTTGCTAGTCTTTTTTTTTTTTTTTGGTAAAATAAACAAATAAATAATATCAAATCCATCCCCTGCTGTTGTTAATCTTTTGATGAGCATCCACCTCAAGGTAACTGTGACTTGATGAATTTTATAGGGTTAGGTGGAACGGATTGAAAATCTACAAAGCAATGGTATTGACAGGATTTTATTATCAAAAAGGCTTCGGTTGAGCTGATGTTCTCATTTATTTGCATCAAGGCAAGAAGAGCATTTGAATGCTCATAGGTCAATACTGTCAATTTCGTTTGACACACATCATATTTAAAAGGCACTGTTTTCCCACTATTCCCCCATACCAGCGGCTCTCAGCCTTCCTAATGCCATGGCCCCTTAATAAAGTTCTTCAAGTTGTGGTGACCGCCAACGATAAAAAATTATTTTAGTTACTACTTCGTAACTGTGATCTTGCTAATTCTGATGGTCCTTCAACCCCCAAACGGTCTCTGACCCACAGATTAAGAACTGTTGGTCTAGACTATGTGTGCAGGCTATCCTTACAAAACATTTTCTATTTTTTTTAATTCACAAAAATGTCTCAGTACTTTTTAAATGATATTGAAATGTTTTAAAGTAGAAAAATATATATATATTACAATATATATATATTACAATATATAAGTGTATCAAACATAGGTCCCCAAAGTATAGAACTTTAGCTGAATCAGAGTGAACAAGGCATCTTGAACTCCAAAGAGCACAGTCATTAAAAAAGAAAGGCACTGGAAGGGTCACTGACAAGGGCCCTTTGTCTCATCTTTCCACTCTGGATGTTCTGTTGAAAAGCAAATACCCTGGTGCAATGACTGCACTGGTACCTCTGGAATAGAGAGAGAGAAAAAAAAATTTGGACTTCATAGTAACCAAGAGATCAGAGGTGAAAGCACAAAGAAGTGGAAATCTTCTTCATTCGCTTGCCCACACAAAGAATGGCTGATTGGGAAGAGCTAAGCCACCAAGCCTGAGATGGCTTCTGAAAGAATGCAAAGCTAAGAAGAGCAGTGGGGCTCAGAGACACGGGGAGGAGTGGCCTGGATGAGTACCATACACTCAGTAGAGATCCTTAATCGGCTGAACCCATGAGTCACACAGACTACCTCTGGCTATCAGAGGAGGAATAAATTTTCTGTGGAGAACTCTAATGTCATCTATACCATCAACACTATTTATAATCTCCATGATGCTATAAAATAAACACACCAGGAAAAACTCATTAAATATGGTACAAAAAGGGAGAAAAATGCTTACAGGAAAAATAGAGTGGATATGCACTTAGTTATGACCCAGCTCTTGCAGTTACCAAATACAGTTGCTAAAGTATGCATTCAAAGACATTTAAAAACACGCATGAAAGGATGGAGAATGTCGCCAGAGAACTAGAAACTATAAGGTTACCTAACTACAAAAGATGATAATCAAAATGAAGATTGAATGCACGGTGGTTCACAGAAAATACACAGCAGAGGACAACACTGGTAAGCCAGAAGAAAGCACAGGAGGAACCATCCTAATGGATACACAGAAGGATTTGTAAAGGCTAGAAGTATAGAGAAGAGAAAAACAAAGAAGATACATGGAACACAATTAAAAGGCATGACATAGGTGTAATCAGGACATTGAATGAAATGAGAAATTGAGGCAAAAGGAATATTTGGAAAATATTTACTAGCGATTCTCCAACATTCTTCAAAGATATCAAATTATAAATTGAAAAATTCAATTATCCCAAGTCAAAGAAGGTAGAAAAGCTGAAGAAATGGAGCAGTTATTAAGAAAGCTTCCTGCTCTTCTAGAGGATGGATCTCGGTGCCCAGGACCCATGATCCTGAGGCTCACAACTGTATGTAACTCCAGATCCGGGGGATCTAATATCTTCTTCTCGCCTCTGCAGGCATGGGAACACACATGGCACACACACACGGCACACACACACGGCACACACACATGGCACACACACATACGTACAAATAAATGAAAAACCACTAAGCTTTTAAAAATCAGAAAAAGAAAACCACTGGTAAATAGATTATAATAAAACTACAATTGAAAGGTGGGAAGAAACACAAGACGGAGAGACAGATGCACAGACCTCCAGACAGAACCTTTGAAACAGCAGGGGGAAAAAAAGAGGAAAAAGATGCATTATCTTCAAAGGAACAATAAAAATGCTAACATTTTGTGTGTGTGTAGAAATAACATAAAGTAGAATTAATGATACTTTTTTTCTTTTTTTGCCAAGACAGGGTTTCTCTGTGTAGCCCTGACTATCCTGGAACTCACTCTGTAGACCAGACTGGACCAGAACTCAGAGATCCACCTGCTTCTGCCTCCCAAGTACTGCAATTAAAGGTGTGTGCCACCACTTCCTGGCAATAATACAGTTAAAAATAATTAAAAGAAAGAACTTTTAAAAAAAATTATGATAACATTGAGATGTTTAGGAACACAACCAAGAAGTTTAATCACTAGATATATACATCAAATTATAGACAAAAGGAATTTCTTCAGGCAGAGAAAATGATTCCAGATGATGAATGGTACTATAAGAAGGAATTAAGATGACTCCGAAAGTTAATAACGTAGGTAAATAAATCTAAATGAAATGTGGACTGAGAAAATGAGCAACTGTAGTGTCTTGAGTGGTTCATATACTTAATATGAATGAGAAAATTAGCACAAAAGATGAATGGGATAAACATGGACTTTGTGGTGCAATGTCTTTATATTGTCTGAGCAGTGGCAATTAATGTTATTCTAAAATGGTTCAAGAAGTCGTCTTATAATCTATAGGGTAATAATTTCAAAAATAAAAACACAGCAAAAGGACTAAAATAATGAGAAACTATAAAATAAGAAAGAACAAAATGTAAAAATAATTCTAAAAGAACAAGAAGATACAGATTAAATAATACGAATAAGAAAAAGAGAGGCAAAGGATGGAAGAAATTAAGTCAGGGAGAAGCAGACAAATAGATATACAGACAGATTATTTTAAAGGCAGCAACAGGGTAGATTTCAATAAAATTATATTCATGATCACATTGTTATATGACTCGACATTCCAATTAACTGACAATGAATGTAGATAAAGATGCAATTAAAATCTGCTCACAAAAGACACACTTTATTCAATAAGGACAGCGAATAGATAAAAAGAAAATGAAGAAAAGACAACATATTCGATAGAAACCAAATAAATGGAGAGTACAGTCACACCAAATTCATACACTTTACAGGAAGAAATGTTACTGATAAGGACAAAAATTCATATACACTAACATCATGCAATGAAATATGTAAATATACATGTATGTGAGAATCTGATGTATCTAAAAGTTCAACAGACTCAATCCCAACACTAAAAGACTGGACAAGTAGATTAAAAGGTCAGTGACAACACAGAGGAGATTCTAAGAACAATACACACACAACTGACCCTGGTGAAGAACTGATATGCCAAACAGTAGTAGAATGAACAGTCTTATCAAGCGAATCTACCAGTTACTACCATGACTACATGTAAGTTTGCATGGAGCTGTCAACACATTTCAAACACATGCGCACAGCAGAAGGTAGCAAGGGAGAAAGTCCTCTTGACTTTGGAAGCAAAAGCCTGGAGCATTAACCCTAGTCAAACGCAGCCTCAGCTGTCAATCACGTAGCTGCTGCTCTGCTCTCTGAGGTCCTGTCTATGAACTCAGCCCCGCTCTGATTATGCGGGGCCATTTTCCTAACATGTATGCATTTCCCTCGTATTTATTGTCACATAGCTTTAGCACTCATACGTGGCTCTTGGTTCTTTGTCCAGTTCGTATTTCTGGTGAGCTTTTCCATGATAGATCATTGTTTTATACTTCTCTTCCCAGAAGCACCGGGAGTTGGAGCTGGCTCTTAGCCTCGGAGAACTCAAGTTACCTCTTACCTCTAATTGTCTTCTCTGGTCTTTGCCTTTCCTGTGACTTTGTGCTCCAGCCGTGTCATTCACTCAAGCGCTCCAGCTGTTCTCAGTGTTCCCTGAAAGCATAGCACTATACTGGGCACCATGCAGGCTGCGAAGCTGTATAGGTCTCACCTTATGCTTATAATCTCTTATAGAAGACACGGGGGAGGGGGGCATCACGTTTTATATTCTCCCCAAGAAATCTGGAAAGACTGCTATGAAAGTGGCCATAGTGTAAGTTCTGAAAAGCAAGAAGAAGAAAAAAATTTTTTTCCTGTCTTGTTTAGTCAGGAAGAACATTTGTAATACATGGCATTTGAGATGGGCCTTAAGGAGTACAGCAGGGTGTGGCTGGTGGAGCAGAAACCAGGTGTACACTTTTTGACTTGGTGCACTGTTTCCTGAATAACTGGATAAGTAGGTTTCTACTGAAATAAGTGGACTTTTCTCTAACCAGAGAAGACTCTGCAAAAGACATTCTCTAAAGAACAGAATGGCGAGTTATATTATGGGGCTCTCAAAGTGGCTAGATACTAAATAAATTAAAAAAAATAAGATTAGCAGCCTTCCTATATGCAAAAGACAAACAGGTTGAGAAATAAATCAAGGAAACAATACTCTTCACACTAGCAACAAAACATAAAGTATCACACTGTAATTCTAACCAAGCAAGTTGAAGACATGTATGAAAAAAAAAATCCAGTCTCTGAAGAAGGAAATTGAAGAATATAACAGAAGATTGACAGATCTCCCATGCTCACAGTTCAGTAAGATTAACATAGTAAAAAATGGTTATTTACCAAGAGCAATCTACATATTCCATGCAAGTCTCTGTCTTAAATACAAATGTATTACATTTACTTTAAGATATTTGTCAACTATGCTCTTTATGGGGAACAAAACTACAGTATTATTAAAGCAGTTTATGCTGAATATTGAAGATGTCCTACATAATAAAGAACAGAGTAAATAAATCAACAAATAAATGTACAAAATAATTCATGTATTAAAAAATTATGGGACTCTCGATAAACAATCTAGAACTGAACTATATCCCTAGCTCAATTCGTTGACTCTCAGTCTACCAGCGGATCATTTCAGCAGAGAAGGAAGAAGGGCCCGGAATGTCTTGGCACTGGTATAACACAGTATAACACACCCACAGTCATCAGGAAAGCGAAAGACATGGACAGATGGATCAAGTGTAAAAGTGGTGACAGCATTAATATTCTAAGAAATGGCAAGCGGCACTGGGACTGCCATAAGGCAGATTCTCAGGCCCTCCTCAGACTGACTGAATCAGAAACTCTGGCGAGAGCCCAGCCACCTCCAGATGTTTCTGATTGATGGGCTCATCTGAGAGCTGATGCAATGAGCAGTGAAGACCGGCAGCCTGGAGTGGCCACGCCCACGGAAAGGGCAGGTATCTCTAAACTCATTTGATTTTTGCCCTGTAAGATATGGAAGCCATGTTGTCAGACATTCTAATTTTATATAAATACAAATAAGACGTGACTGTCCTAAAACAGTTAGAAAAAAAAATCCTTACTCCCAAGTAGAACCACACTTCACATTTTACCATGCTCTGTGACTTTGCAATCTCTAGAGCACTGATAGAAATCTCCAGAATAGTGATAGCATAGCCAAGTGCCTGCTAGTACAGTAGGTGACTCTAAAAGCAAACTCCTTTAGTCTGGATTTTCTCTATTGTAATATGAGCATAGTAACAGAGCCTGCTTCCACAGATGTTGTGAAAGTAAGGCAAGGGGAGCACATTAAAGCACTTGCTTCGGGGTCCTGGCATACAGCAAGTGCTCCACAAATGATCTCTTAGCATTAGCTCAAGCAGTCTGAGTAAAAGAATTCAAGTGGGGGGGGGTAGGAAACAGGTTGGGTTTTCTAGACTGAGATAAGAATCCAGACTCTGCGACTGTCTTATTCAGAGACTAGAATGTTCTGATAGCAGGACGGGAACTATTCTGATGTCTGGACCACTAATTAGGAGGGATACCATGATCTTCAGGGCCATTCTAGGCCAACTGCTCATGTAGGGACAGAGCCCAAGCTAAAGCAGTAGTGGGAACCTGGTAATTCTTAGTTCTGTTCAAAGTACAAATGTAGGCATGGACAGGTTACCCAAGGCTCAGACCATCCATGGGCCAGTATGTGAGGGCAAGTGTGGAGAAGAAGCAGACAAAAGATAGGAAGTGGCATAACCTGGGGACTCAGATGACACCTCAGGGCTCTCTGGAGGCAGAACAGATGGCTAGTCTCTGGGTAGCTAAGATAAACACCGGGCCCCACCTCTAGAGGGACTGAGGTGGCCGATAGACTTCCTAGCTTAATCTGGACAAACTCAGCTCCTAAGCATGAATGGATCTGGAGATGGGAGGAACTAGAGGCTCCCACTGCAAGGGGCAAAAATGACGATGCTAAATCCATGGAGTGTGGGCAGAGAGGTCACCCAGCAACACTGTCTGCTTTCCCTCAGTGGATAGGACACACTGAATAAAAAAGAAATGGAAAACAAACAAACAAAACATGATATTAAAGCATTTATCTTAGTCTGGAATAGCAAAATTTCAGCATCAGGACCACAATTCCACTCTCTTATAGCCACAACAGACATCACCAATGGATTAAAAGATCTTCTGTCGATTCCCAGCAAGTTGTTAGAATCTTTTCTAAAGACTGCTTCCCCTACACAGTCATTCCCAGGAACGGAAGCTGGTACCCAAAAGCCCTGAGTCTGGATGTCAATCACTGGAGGGAAATAATAAGGTGAAGAAGAAAAAGAAGAAGAAGA
>OU015758.1:21239671-21252519 GCA_907169655.1 Acomys percivali | reverse complement strand
TGTGTGTGTGTGTGTGTGTGTGTGTGTGTGTGTGTGTGTGTGTGTGTAGGCAGGCTGGGTTGGGGGCAAGATCCTGACGCAGGATCTCAAATCTCCCTCTAAAATTTACTCATTTTGATTGAGTAGAAGGAGCTATGAACTATACCTCACAGAGAGGAACTCCTAGAAGGCTGAATACTTTTCTTTTTTCCTTTCTTGCATGTGCCTTCTAGACAAGAAAAAGGTAAGATCTCAAATGAAAACACGCAGGGGGTGGCTTGAAAATGTTTGGCTCACTTGGTCACACAACATCTGTTTGATAGATCCCAAGGTACAACCCTGTTGGATGGCTCTTTTTATTTTACTTTACTTTATATTTGCTAGAAATAGTTGACTTGATATTAACCTGGCCTCTCTGCCCCTTTCATTTATTAATTCAATCCCTTTGCCCCAGGGGTGTTATAGAACCACATGACTCGCTTAGCTTGCATTGTGGTAAGTGTTCTGGTACAGTGCATGTGTGCACGTATAGGCAGCTTCATACTGGTCCCTGTAGCTGTGTGTGGTCTGTTGTGGGGACAAGCTCCATGCCCTAGTGTGCTTTATGATACTAGAATGACCAACATCCTGAGTGTGGCCAATGGACTCTGGTGAACTATGAATTCTTCAAACTATTTATAGGTCAGACAGGGGAAGGAAAGACCCAGCTAAGGGCATTTGTAAATGCACATATCCTTGGTTTCTCACTGACTCATAACCAACAAAGCATTTATTATAAATGTCTGTTTTCGTCATATAGAAAATGCACCCTCAACTTTACTTCTCTCTCATCTTTTCCTCTTACATTTCTTATTTCCAGGTTAGACAGGAGTCTCAGAGCTCGTCTTTATTCTGCTACTAATGAACCAAAGGACTTGAACCCTCCTTTCCTTGGTTTGATCTGTGACTATAAAATAGCAGTCTTTCCCCAAACATGCCCACATCCTAACCATAGACCTTTGAGTTGGGTGTTATATGGCAAAGTGGAACTGAGGTCGCAGATGCTTAGGGTTCAAACCGGCTGTCATGGTGATGGGGAGATTGCCCTACATATTCACATGGGTCAGTACCATGCCACCATCCAAGTCCTAATACATGGGGGACTACAGGGCTACAGGAGATGAGGTCAGGTTCATGTGACAGGATGAAAGCTCAACCAAGCTTTGCTGGTTTACGAGTTGAAGGGAGGGGACAATGAACCAGGGACTACGGACCATGACTAGCTTCTAGAAGCTGGAGAAAGAAAGAAACTATCTTTCTGGCTGTTTCAAGAAAGGAACATAACCCTTGTCCTGTCTTCGTATTTGCCCAGTGAACCAGAGGCCCAACTTCTACAGAACAGTAAGATGTTGTTATTGCTGCAAGTGACTAACCCAGGAGTGATTTGTTACAACAGCAGTAGAAGAGGAACCTGTTTAAGATCATTATTAAAATAATAATGATTTTTTAAAAATAAAAGGTAACAAGGTAATGTAAGTTGTATGAATTGCATGATACTTATCAAGTATCCATTGTTTCAGCTCCACTATCTCTCACTCTCAGAGTCCTAAGTGCTTGTCCACTGGTGAGTGCCGCAAAGCACTCCATGAGTGGGCCTGCCAGCAGCAACTCCACCAAAGCCGGTTGACAGCAGGAGAAATCACAAGGCTTTCAAATCCATTTGGTCAGGGTTGAATGGCTGCCAGTTTTCTGAAGGGATTTTCATTTTTAAATTAAAGTGATAGATCTACCTGTCTGTATCTTTATGACTGTGGGAGCAGGAGTCTGGTCCAAGAGCCAACTTTGCTTTCCCTGCGCAGTCATTCCTGTTTTAATTTGTGTATTATAAGGACAAACCATGTGCATCTCAGTTCTAAGCACTGTAAGCTTTTATATATATGTGTGTGTGTGTGTGTGTGTGTGTGTGTGTGTGTGTGTGTGTGTCTGCAAGCTTTTAAGACTTGGGAAGGACAATAAATAGCTCATTGCATGGACACATTCAGGCAAGAGACAGCATTTTCAGCAGAGTGGAGAGTAGATTCAACACTCTCTGGGAACCTTCTTTCTTGGCTCTTTGCCTAACCACCAGGCTTTCCGCCCACCCCCTTCTTTTGCAGTTACCCCAATATTCCAAGAAGTTGCTCAATTCGAAGGGCTTTCAAAACTTTAAGTGAAAACTCTCGTCCCATGTGACTTAGGTATAATCCAGGAGAGGACAAAGTTCTCGGAGGAGTCTCTCACGGGTTATGCAAAGGAGATGTAAATGAGACATTTATAATTGAGGCCACACAGGCATAAACGTCAGAAACTCTTTATTTATGGCCTGCACAGCTGCTGGAAGATACCTGCCTCTCTCCGGGTGTTTGGGGATTATCACTGAGGCAGTTAACCTTAATGCTAGGCTGGCTTTTATTTGGGCTCCTCTAGTCCCAGTAACATCTTACTGTTTGCACTTGTTGTCTTTGGCATAGACAATAAAAAGAGAAAGAACAGCGCTGTTGATTGCACATTCAAATGAATGCAGCATTCACCTCACTGGTGGGTGGCAGAAGGAAGCTAAGGGGGCTGACGATGGTGACGTTGAGAAGGCTGCAGGTTGATCCATGTGGTTGGTTTTTTTTGTTTTTGTTTTTGTTTTTTGTTTTTGTTTTTGTTTTTGTTTTGTTTTTTTGTCGTTTAGAGAGGTCAAATATTTTAGTACCCTTCACACTATTAGTACACACATCTGCGTGTTCATGCAAGATCAGCATTGATGTTCCACATATTATTTCTCTCTCCTTTTTCCCATTAAGAAGCAGCAAGGTAAAAGTTTTCATTCCCCCGGGAGCCCATTCAAAGAATCATAAGGAACTTCTCATCGCTCTTCCCAGTCCATAGAAACGGTACTTACTTAATGGCTTCCGTGTCTGAGACCCACAGAGAAGGTGGGGCACAGGCAGTTGGATGGGGCAGAGAAGGAGCCGGGAAAGGTGAGGAAAGATTTTGGAAATGAGCCACACCTGGAAGGTACATGGGAATGGTTTACAACTGCACAGAAAAGAGAAGGGCTTTTGTGAGGAGGGCTGGCTTACAAATCAGAGAGAAAGCAGCAAGCATGCGCATGCCCAGTCCCTTCCAGGTAACCAGCCCTTGGGAAAGGACAGCGGTGGTGGTAGGAGGTCAGAGGCACTGAGGCATGATGGGGGAAGGCTGAATCTGGCTCTCTTTCCAGACAATTCCTATACATTTTACATGGAATTTTCTTTCCATGTTGTAGCTTAAATTAGATACACGGAATGACGTAAAACCTCACGGTAACCCTTTCAACATTTGAGCCAGAGCACAAATTCTATATACTAAGGTCAATGTACATCACATACAGGACAGCAAGACTTGGTTTGGTTTGGTTGTTTGGCTGATTTGGTTTGGCTTTCTTCCTTACCAACACAGCATACTAGAATATTCTTACGGCCTTCATTTGGGGACAAAAAAACACAAAAGTTAAAAAGCTTGAGATTTCACAACCTAAAAACAAAATAAAATCTACTTTGGAGTCTGGAGTTCTCTAGGCAGAAGATTGTCCATCATTCTCTCTGGATTTGGCCTCTTAAAGCAGACACAAGACCTAAAGTACAGCTTAAAATCTGGAGGAGCTATGAGTGAATCCTCCTTAGTTAACAGCAATCAACCTCCGTGTTGAATCATTCGTTTGTACGAAGAATGAGTAATACCCAAGGCAATTTCACTGTTAAAATTCCCTCTTTACTAAGACAAATGACAAAATCTGAGTCAAAAATGATACTGTTCATTTTAGTGCTGGTTGTGGAAAGAGGGAGGGAGGGTCAATGGGTAAAATTTGAGATGGCGAAAAGCTGCTAAAACATGGAGGTGCTCAGAAAACTGTATTCCCTATAAGTAATATCACCACCACCACCACAACCACCTCCACCACCTCCATCACCACCTCCTCCTCCACCACCACCACCACCACCACCACCACCACCACCACCACCACCACCACCACTACCACCACCACCATCACCACCACCACCATTTCTTTTTAGAGAGGCTAGACTTATATCACCAAGGCTTCAGAATCAGACAAATATTTACTGGTTATGTCCCTGTTGAGTGTCTTTAAAAATTACCTGCTGTCACTGCTGTTATCACAAAACTCAGTCTGGAAGACAACTTGAGGGCTATGCAGGGTTCAGTCCAGGAGCTGGGTTGGCAGGAAGACCAGTTCCCTGTATTGCGCACTTACTACATTATCCACATCTGCCTTCCTACCATGAAAATTGGAATGCGTTGGCCCTCTGCTTTCAAAATAAATAAGAGTTTAGATTCCTAGCGTTTCCCGTCTTTACTAGGTTCATTCCAAGACCCTGGCTTTAAACAAGATCAAACATGTGCACAGCTAAAACCAAATTGGGTACTATGGAAATGCTGAAAGAGGGCAACCAAATCTTAGTTTGTCAAGACAGTCAAGAGTTAACCTACAGCAAATGTCTCTTACCCTGCTGCTCTTCCAGGAAACAGAAAGGAAGTAATAAGTCATCATATGTCTGTATAAATTGTCTCCAAATAAGGAGCCAAGAGGCAGAAGAGTCAACATGCATTAAAAAATTTTTTTGATTGAGTAGATGGGCAAGTCAGATATATATATATATATATATATATATATATATATATATATATATATACATATATATATACATATATATATACATATATATGTATATATATATATACGTATATATATTTTTTATTTTAGCTCTACCTGATTCACTCCATTAGTTATTGGGAGGGAACTCTAACTGCTAAAAGGAAATCATTTCACTTATTAAAAACCGAACTTTGTTCCTCCTAGGGCACATGTAGAATTAGGACTAGAATCAAGCTCTCTTCTGCCAGAATTACCTGTCCACTAAGATCCCCTGGATCATCCAACTTTGATGCACAAGAACCAGTTGTATACCCAGAAGCTCTCTCTGTCATCTTTAAGGATAAGAATGATTTAAGAAAGAGAACCAAGCCGTGTACATTGGGGAAATCACGAATACCCTCAGAGTTGTAGTTGTTGACACCTCTACAAGATGACTGATGCCTAGTCTCAGCTCAAAATACACAAAGATGCATTTGGTGGAGATCCTCAGAGAAAAGCTGACTCTAGCCTCTCATATTATAAATGACTAAGTTGTATAGAGGAATATAACATTTTTCTAGCATCTTCCTGGGTGGCATGGTAGATGTAGCTTTGTTTCTTACAACAGGATTTAAAGACTCAAGAAGTCTGAAAAAAGGCATGTCTATATAGGAGACCCAGGAACGTCACTGAGACTAGTGCTGAGGTGTTCCCAGAGTGAGTGGGCTAGGTAGTTACTGCTGAATTCAGTTTCGAGGTCACGCAGAGGGCAATCTTTTGGCATCGATTGCTGCAGGAAAGTGACAGCTACAAAATTAGAACTCACTACTCCCTCATGGGCTATTTTTAAGGGCCCCATAAAGAATGGCCCATAACTTAGGAACAAAGCTAGACTGAGGAATGTTCCTATTTTAAGATGTCTCCAAGCATTTGATGATAGCTTTCCTTGATCTACAAGCCCTCAGTTCTGTATAAATTTTCTTACCAAAATCTTTGGCTCTGTGACAAGGGAGCTGCCATCTTTTCTTCCCAGAATCATATCTATCTTTCTCCTAGGACCTAGGGTTCAGATACCGTTGACAGGAGTAGAAATGTCATCAAGAGGATCCGCAGCTGAGTTACTAGCAACTAATGAGTAGCAAAGGGGGTGAGGCCAACTTGGATTTGCTGATCATGGTGTCCCCTTCACTCTGCAGCCACTACATCTTCTGCTGCCCTGTGAAGAGCTTCACCTGCATACAAACAAGACCCTCAGGTGGTTTTTCAGGCTTTTCCTGGCTCCACTCCCAAAGGCATCAACTCCTTCAGCCTATCATGGAGGCAGCGAAAGGCTCTATGCATGATGGGCAAATGCAGCTGTGGCTGAGGGATGCTGGTCCACAGGGTAGATGTGAGCAATACCCTGGATCAAAGAAAGCACGGGGAAAATGAGCTTAATCCAAGCAAATGCCGTTTACAGTTCCATTATGTTTTTTAAATTTGAAAATCTGAAGGAAGAAAAAACGTTTTTTTCCAGGAGCAAATAATGGAGAAAAGAGAAATCCAAGAGGAGCTGGGGAAAGAAGTAGAGAAAGATCACTCTACAGAACAAGAGTTTGGACTCAGAATATAGAAAGCAGATCCCACATGATAATGGACTTATAAATAGATGCTGCTCCTGTTTATGGAGGACCTCAATATGAACAGAAGAGAAGGATGTAAGGCTACCAATGTGTCCAGTCACCATTTCATGTCCTCTTCATAGTCCTTTCAAGGAAGCATCATCACCCCTACTTGGTGAGGAAACTGAGGCTTAGAGAGGTGAAGTGAAGTGTTCAAAACCAGATCTTTTTTTTTTTTTTTTTTTTTTGTCTATAAAATACTACCTGGTTCCCATCAGGATATGAACTATCACTCTAGTCTCTTGACATGCTGATGAGAGAGGCAAGGAGAGAGAGGAAACATAGAGTGGAGAAGGAGGAGAGATAGTGGTACATTCCAAATCCCAGGTCAAGCTCCCTCACCATTCCCAGATTCTCACTCAAACTGCCTCCCAGTTCTTCCCCCTTGGGAATGGAGCAAAACTTGGCCATTCTGGCGAAGCTCATCATTAAGTTCAAGAGCAACTTTTGACCATGGCTTCATACCTCAGGTCTGGGTTCCAGAAGGTCAGCCTCACCGGCAATTACAGAGAAGGCTAGAAATGCCAAGAAGTAGCTAGGAATGAATGCTGAGCCTTCACACATTTTATCAGCAGTTAGAAGAGCATGCATATCAGATTGCCTGTGAAAACCCTAGCAGTCACTAGGACTGTGATGATGCTAAAGGCTCCGAGGGAATGGAACCTGATAAGATGAAGTCAGAGTAGATTTGTAAGGACAGGTTGAGCTAGATAGAATTCATTTTTAAAAAGCTTGTATTTATTTATTTTTTAAAGAGGAATTACTGTTGTAGGATATAAAAGGGAGAGAAAGCTTAAGATTATATTCCCAAAACATTTCAAAAAGCATTTAAGTTCACACATTAAAGTTGCTTTCCCTAGGAAAGAAATCATTGTAGGGGGCAAAATACCTTAACGTAAAGACAAAATACTTACCAAACAGGAAGCAAAAAAAAAAAAAAAAAAAGGTTGTTAGTAGGAAATGTCTTTCAGGGGAATGTGTTGCTTTGATCCTTTTTCTTTTATAAAATTATATGAGAAAACCAAGGCTTTGGGTTTTGTTGTTTGTGGGAGGTTGTTTGTTTGCTAGAAAAAAAGAAACTGAAACAAGCTATAAGCAGTTTCATGGAGTAATGATCTAAACTTTCTCCTTTCTGGTTCTTTCTCTCATAGCTAGCTGTGAGGCACTTTTGCTGTGCTAATATTGTAGGCACCAAGATTATCGGTGAATCCAACAGATTCTGCCCCCTTTGGCATGTACATGGGAATGGATGTGCCAACATTTTGCCCATTGTATAACTAAGGCACAGGAAACCTAGATCATAAATATAACCCAGTTCCTGGAATTCTGTTACAGCCCACCTTCTAGTGTTTGTCAGAAATAACGCCTTCATCAACAAAGGACATATGGCAAGGCTTCTTGGTGTCTTGCATCTAGGTTAGGATTAAGGGTACTTTGTGTTCAGCCCTTGATGTAAGTGTATTCATACATCTTTGCTAGAACACAACACAAAGTTTTCTAAAAATAAGAATCATGACACGTCTTTTGGTTCCCACATTGCTAAGGGCTCTGGGAAACAGAAGATGCTTTTCTTTGCAACAGTCCTTTACTTAGTCACAGTTCTCATAAATGACAGGAGACCACAGAAAGTGTCACAACAGCACCTCAAAAGTGTGTGAAAGGTTGTGACTGATGAGGTGGTGATAAACAACTCTGCTTTCATGGCAGCTGGAAGTAGATAAGTATGGATGTGAATGTAGGTTAGCCAATGACAAAAGAAAGGTACAAGGAAACACATAGAGCTTTAATTATATGTATATGTACATATATATTTATATTAATCTATAGAGATGCATAAGGTGGCAAAGATTCTTACAGACCTATGGAAGGTTGGGGGATGCAGCTTTCTAAATGAGACAGTGAAAACATATGAAAGGCATGTGCTAACACTGGGAAGTTGAATTTACAGGAGGTTGATTGATAATGGAGACCTTTGACAAGGAACATTGTTCATGAAGCAGATACAATTGTCTGGGAGATAAAGTATGGTGCGTTATAAACCAGATGGGTGAGTTACACTTTTAGTAAATGGAATGGAATTTGATAAATTATATATATTGAGTCATAAGCCCTAAGTGGCCAACATAAGAGAATATTGAATCCATCTTCAAAGAGTTCATTGTTGGGAGAAGAATGTAGACATGATCCCCTATTGCTCCAGCAAAGCAGGTGACAATGCATGGTCTGTTTGTCAGATTAAAGCAGATGCTAAAGCTCCCATAGACAGGCCAGATTTCCAACTAGCATTCCCCCAAGCAATACAGCTCATATGTGAGCCTTGGTAGAACTCCTTCATCTAACAGTGTGGTGATGGACTGTGTATCTTTCCCTGGTCCTCTCACCTCTGCTGTGCTCCTTGTACACACTTACATATATACACACATAGACACAAATACAAAGAGATGGACAGTGGACAAAAATGTCTTTATACAAGGAGTTTTCTGAGCAGTTATGACGGTGACAACCATTTGCATCGTACTTCAAAATGGCCAATTTACCCACAATGCTCCTCTCGCCTTGAAGTTACTGCTTAGTCACTGATTATCATTTTTTCGTGACTTCTTTTGAATACCCAAAACTTCTTGTGCATTTCACAACTAAGTCTGTCCTGAGATGCACATTACAGTTATGACTGGCAGCTGTACTTAGATACCAAGTGTGGAGTTATTGTGAAAGCTGTGATGGCTGTTCTTGGTTGCCACCTTGACTACATCTGGAATTAACTAAAACCCAGGTGGCTGGGCACACTTGTAAGGGTTTTTGTTTTGTTTTTCTTAATGAAATCATTTGAAGTGGAAAGACCCACCTGGAATCTGCATATTTTGACATGCGAAGACCTACTTTTAATTTGGGCCACACTTTCTGGTGGCAGCCAATATAAAGTATACTGAGGAAGGAAACTTTCGCTCTTTGCCTGCTTGACCTGGATTCTTGCAGTGGCATTAGAGAGAGCCTACTTTGTTAGGGTTCCAGCACATACTGAACATCAGCTGAGACAACCAGCCTCATGGATTGAACAACTAGTAGACTCTAGGACTTTCTATTGGTAGAGAGCAGTTGCTAGGCTGTCTAGACCAAAGCCCATGAGCCACTCTAAAACCTTTCATATATGCGGCCTCAATTCAGAATGTCTGGAGTATATTCTCTGTGTTCCCTGCTTTCCATAACAAAGGTAAACTGCTTATGGAAAATTCTATCAGGTACATTTCCTTAATCATATGTTCTTACCTTGAGGAACCAATGACAACATAGTGAAAGGTGCTATTCCAGGTGCATGCTATTGTATTAGGACTGGTTGAAAGTCCAGGTCCTGAAATGGGTGGGAGAGAAACTGTGAGCCAAGTTGTTTCTTTTCATTTCTTGGGTCATACCTTTTAACTGGCAGGGAATTGGTAGAGCTGCCTGGAGCCAGACTTCTCACATTATTTCTCCCTAGAGAATATGATGTCCCAGAAAGAGATGAGCCCAAGAACCCAAGTATTTTTGTTTGTTTGTTTTTTGGGGTGTGTGTGTGTGTGTGTGTGTGTGTGTGTGTGTATGACCCTTTGGTCAGGAGTGGGTATAAGATGACTGTAGCTTGAGCACTTAGTTGCCACACAGCAATAGGGCACCTATTCTATGAAGAACTTTCCTTGCTCAGTATTGCTAGCTCTCCTGGAGATCCAAACTTAAATGCAAAAATCTTGTTGTTGTTGTTGTTGTTGTTGTTTTTTAATGTCGGGATATCAATTTTCAGCAACATTCAGTAGGACTTGTGGGGACACAAAGTATCTTCCAATATCAGGCTATGAGCAGCCATGGTCACCAATCACCCTGCAGGTAGGTCCCAGGGAGCTGTGTGTTCCTTCAACCGATGTCGACAGGTGCTTGCAGCTATTGCAGAAAACCTATGTGCACCTTGGAAGCATATTTCTGGGCTGGGATAAAGAAATACTGTGCCACAATTTTCCTCGTAGAGGCTCAGGACTCTGGGGAGAGCTCAAAGACCTGTAATTTCCTACCTGGGTGGTCAAAAGATCTCAGGCAGGTTAGGCTCGGCTGGCTGGCTGTGTGCCTTCAGGCTTGGGGTGTCCACAGCCCAGGGAACAGCTGTTGTTAGATTACAGCTCTGCTTCGAGGAATGCGAAAGTGCTTGGAGGTTATCCACAGCCCAGAGAAGGGAAGAAGACACCATCCTCTCACCACCATGTTAGAAAGGAGAAGTTGGCAACACCCCAACAGTGAAACCTGGGCACAGAAGGAAGGCTGTTCTGAGAGGCAGCAAGACACCACCGGTGAGGTGGGGCCCACAGATAATTAAGGCAAGAAGAACCAAGCCCAATAATAATAATGATGCTAATCACAGCTCCATTTATTGACCATTGGCTCTGAGCCAGAGACTGTGAGAAGCGCTTTACAAGCATGATCTCATTTCATTCCTATAGAGGCTCCAGGAGGATTAAGTAATTTGCACAAGGTCACCCAGTAAGTGGGAGAGCCCAGGAACAGAGTCAAATGTAGCTGATTGCAAAGCCAAGTGCAGGGCTGGTGGCTGGTGGGATTTAGAGACTCAGAGGTTGACCCAGCAGCAACTCCCCACTTGCCAAAGAAAGAAAGCAGGCTGTATGCTTTCATAGCATTCACTTGCCACCATCCCCCAAATATGCACACACACA
Organism: Acomys percivali; assembly: GCA_907169655.1. Classification (NCBI taxonomy): domain Eukaryota; kingdom Metazoa; phylum Chordata; class Mammalia; order Rodentia; family Muridae; genus Acomys; species Acomys percivali. The sequence goes on along the minus strand of OU015758.1, from coordinate 21,241,543 downwards.
CAAAAGATCATCATAACTTCAACTTCGTGGCTGTTCTCTTCCTAAAACCCCCACAGTTTGTTGTCCTAAGAAAGTAACATTTAGCGAAACTTTGGAAAACCCAATTTTCTTGCCTGTTTCCAGAGACCTACGAGGCAGCATTTTATTACGTGTGTATCTAGTGACATGATTCCAATCATAATAAAAGAGCCACAGACCGTAGAATGACCTGATTTTTCTGAAAAGCTTTTTGCTGATACAGTAACTGATTTTATTTTCCTATTAAAAGTAAAATTGAAAGACCCCCTTCAGCAACAGACTGCGTGGACGACCACCTCCTCAGACCCTCTCAACGGCCATATTGTTCAGAGAACACAGAGCCCCTCAATGACTGACTACAAATGAACCCAAAAGTCAGGCCTGGAGCCTAATGGCATATTAACTCATTTGACATTGTCAAGGTCACCACTCTCTGCATGGAATCAATCTTTCCCTCAATCAGAAAAGGCATAAAGGCTTGCAAGCTCTCTTGAGACAACGGTTATGGGGATAAAGGAGTGAGAAGACAGATGATTTATTTTTATGTGCATTTCTTGGATGGAAATTTCCACACACACCTTGCTACTATAAATCCACGGGGAAGACAGAGGAAGGAAAAGCTCTGTGGTGACAGAAGGAAAGGGGGGGGGGATGGTTTACCTGGTAAAGACAGCTTAGCTACAGAAGACAGTTAAAATATCCAGCAAGTCCAAGGACACGATTAGTCCCCACACTTGATTTAAATGTGGACATGGGTTCTCAGAACTCGTCCATAGTCACACACTTACATGTGGAGTTGGATGCACACACACCTACGAGCCCTGGCTTTAGATTTAGTTGGTCATTTGTGAGAGACAGTTGTGCTGCCATCAGCACTATGAAGGCAGGCCAATTCCTCATCCTACATGAGTGCTGACCACTCAGGGATGGTTCCAGACCATGCTTGGTACCAAACTAGGAAGGAGGGAAAGCTGCAAAAGCATGGTATCAGATGCCACCTAACTGGCTTACATAAAGAGCAGAGGAAGGATCACACGAAACAGTGGACATGGACCAGAGCATCATTTGGCGAGCACGGGCAAGCAGCAGAAGGCTCACGGGACATGTGTGGTCTGAGCAGAGCTCAGGCTTGTTGACTTAAGACTTTGATCTTTGGTGAAAAGATCCAACTTTCATATGTCCTTGGGAATATGATGAGCCATTTTTGTATGTGTGGGAATGGTTTAAAATGAAAAAGCCTACATAAGCAAAATAATTCTTATCTTCCTAGTGTAAATCGACACGCCAGAAGTTGGTGACATGCAGCAGCTGGCATTCACGCTGGTCCTCACACCATGGGACAGAAAGGGTGACATGAAGACCACACCTAACTATTTGGGATCCTACTTACTATTTTATTTTTAAAAGACCTTACTTAATTTTTGTTAGACTAAAGTTCCATATAACCTTATCTGTAGATCATCTTATTCAGCGGTTGCTAAGACCTGTGCCACCAGAAACTGGCTTTTACTATCAATGGATTCTAGAGTTGGGCAAAAAAAGACAATATGTGGGGCACAAGGGTCTGGGGGAAATCAAGGTCTATAGCCAGGAGCACCTGCTACACAGAAATGTTGTTGCTACAAAAGGATTTAACTCAGCATTAATGGTGCCTCCGAGTTTTCTGAAAATTAAAACACAGCTTTAATTAAAAATTTGTCATGTTTAAATCACTCTTTACAGACATACATACCATGCATATAGACAGATACACACACATACTCTCATACACATACACACACTTACGCATATAAACACACAGACATAGACACACACACACACACACACACACACACACACACACACACACACACA
>OU015758.1:21203581-21233415 GCA_907169655.1 Acomys percivali | reverse complement strand
TATGTATGTATGTATGTATGTATGTATGTATGTATGTATGTATGTATATTTTGGCAGAGGACAGGCTATATAACCAACATAACACATGAAAACTCCACATTGAAGAGCCATCCCATCTAGACTGACAGTGACAGTCAGGGTTAGCCACCTAGACCAGAGGAAACTTAACCGCATCCTAGAAGAAGGCCAACACCCTAAGCAAATTTGCGAGGAGTGGAAACGTCCCCATCCTCCATTTCTAACTCCTCTCCTCTTACTGACAAAGAATCCAGTCTTGCTGCCATGCTACCTTGAGTTGAAAGAAAACAGTATCTGCCTACCGCGCTCCAACTTACGTTTCAGTGTTAGTGACATATTAAGCTAACTTCCCAAACGCGTTTCTCTTGTCCAGGAGATGCTCTCCCAGATGGGGCTACTCCCCCACTTCTCCCCTCTGTGACTGGAAACAGAATCCCCATATTGTGCAGGGAAGTGGTGTGCCCAGCCAGGTACACATACTGATCCTCTTAAACATTTTTTTTCCTCAGGTGGAAGTGAATACGAGATGAAACAGGAGGTTTGGGGAAAGGAAATTCCTGTCTAATAAAAACAGACAAACCTGGCTGGCGCTGGGCTGTGTTGGTTTTGTTCCCTGTTCTCTCCTTACCCAGAACACAGCCGCGATGGCAGAGACCAGCAGCTTCCAAAGCCACATACAAAAGGGGCTTGGGTGAGAAGCTAGAAGAGGGGGTGGCTCAAATGGATGCATCATTCTGTACTAACTAGTTATGACTAGGCTTCCTGCCAGGGATAAGGAAATAAGTAACTTCTAAATTTGCCATTTTACCATTAAAAAGTTGGATTTCTATTGCACGCAACTAACCCATTCTTAACTGAGAAAGGGCTTGGGGAAAACCAGGCTTAACCCAAGAACTGCATTTATTTCCCAAGTTCTGGGAGCATGGGGAACCTTCAGGGAGGGATGAGGTATTTAGAAATGAGGGCTTTGCCATTTCTTCTTAGCTCACATGATGTGGGCTCTCTGGACGTACACGTGTCCTAGTTCTGAACCAAGGGGCTCATTAGAAAAGCACTTCACTGGCTATTAATGGTGTGAGTTATTGCCTCAAAGAGTAGATACGTTCTAAGGAGGTGACTAATTATGGGAAAGGCTTAGGAGTCCTCTAAAAAGTTACCTCCCACGAATAGAGGGCCAGCTTTTTTAAAGGACAATCTTCCTTTCCACAAAAGACCAGTAAAGGTGCGTTTGATACTGACTGACCTCTGGTAGAACAGGCCTGATTCTTGGGACTGATTCTTATTATTATTTTAATAGAAACTCAGAAAGTATGAAGAGGGTGTCATGAAAAGGGAAAGCCACACTTAAAATCAATGGCCCATTTGCAAAGAGAAGAAGAGTTTTGGTCATTCGTATCTTTTGTGGAAATCACCCGGTGCCCAGCTCCTTGTGAACATAGCCTGCATTGCACAGCCCCTTCACAGATTCATTGTGTCCCTAATCACCTTTTACCCTCAACTCTCTACCCCTCCCCGCCCCCCTTTTAACCACCTCTCCTTCCAAGACTTCAGAATACTGACCACAATGAGGACAATGGGGACACCAAAGACAAGTGTGATGGTGCCAGCCTCACTCTTCTGGTTCTGCATCTTCCTGTGAGCAATGACCCTGAAGCTTCTCCTTGGATGTTGGGTTTTGTTTTTCTCTCAATCTCTTTGTTTGTTTGTTTTTAAAGCTTATTCTTCTACACCAACTATGTCAGTCACAGAATCTATCTCGCCAGGCTCTTGTGCAGATGGACTGGGAAGGGTGCCCGTGAAGGGTCTGGCCCTGGGACAGGTGCCTGAGCGTCTCCTGAGAACAGAAGGCAGACCCCAACATTGCGATGTTACCCAAGTCCCTTATTGAACAATCTGCAGAGAACACAGCACATTCCACTCAGCTTTCAAAAAAGCTTGAAAGTCACACCTAAGCAGTGTGTGCTTAGCAGGTGCTTCCTGGATGTGGGCGAGGGAGCTGCTTTATTACTGGGTCTGAGGTGCTGAGTCTCTACTTCTCAGACCCTAGTGACTCACTTAGCTCTGAGTGGGGCCCCGGAGGAGGTTCAGACTGACATAAGAATCTCACTGCTTCTCCATGCACAGAGAATGAGGCAGTTGGGGGAAAGGAAGAGACAACCCGTGCACCCAAATTTTAAGGGCTCCTCGAACTTGGCCAGTCTGGACAAATGGTCAGGAGATCACCTACTTTCGCCTGGCTTAAAGCCATGGAACACATGGCTTTAAATTGGAGGACGTGGTTCATGTAAACCATTAACAGGTCTCCTGACACAGTGACAATGGGACAATACACCCTTGTTCAGGAGCCCTACCTGAATTATGTCTTTGTGTAATAGAGCCTGTTCAAACTGCCTCTGGGCTGGAAGCCACTGTAAGCAGGCTGTGTTTCACCTCAAGTTTTATCTAAAAAACCTCACCTGAGAAACACAATAGCCCTCCTTACCTGATGTGATTCCTCTTAAAGGGGTGTGTGTCTTGCAGGGAAGGGGAAGAGGAAATCAGCCAAGCTACTATTTGCCTCTCTGAAAAATTCTCGGCAGGTCATTGGTGCCCATATACATTAAGGAGACATAGTATAGCCTGGGAGGCCCCATGAGGGCAGGGACACAGCCTGATGCTGCCTATTTGGTTAGTGTTCCTCACAGTTGTAGGTAGGTGGAGAGGAAGTGGGACACTTGCCATTCTAGGCAAGCCTTCAGCAGAAAACAGGCTTGGGGACATTTGTCCTTCCCAGGAAGAAGAAGTTGTCCTTAAATGCAGGCATACCTGGCTGCCTGCAAGTCTCCAGGGATTCCCAAGCGATCTGTCTGAATTACCTCATATCTAAGCAAGCTTATGTCCCCTGACAAGGATAAAGAATGATGAGGAAGAGCCAAGAAGGGAAATAGCCTACAGTCTGATCAGAGAGACCTGGAGCTACCTCTCAAGTCTAAGCAGAATGCTGATGAGGTGATGAGACACTATCTGACATACACCTCCCATCTGGAGATATCTGATGTTCTGTAACAACAGACACAGCGAAAGCCTCCCTTGGGTAGGCAGCCTTGTGTACTCTCATCTACACGTCGGAGTAACCGTGCCTTTTCTTTCTTTCTTTTTTTTTAAGCTACAATTTCATAAAACCATGTAGGCTACTTTAGAATATTTTGACAAGCAATCCCAAAGAGAAACTATCAATACATAAATAGATCACTCTAGTCTCAATGTTTTTGCATGGCCCAATGGTAAGATATTTAAGCATACTGTATGTACTCTTGCTATAGAGCACTACACAGCTGTTTCAAAGAGTAAAGCAATTCCCTATTGATACAGAACAACTCTCCAGTGGTTAGATAGAGGCTTCTGGAAAGGCAGGCCCTTTCCTAACACAGGACATGGGAGTGTGACTTTAAGGGCCCTGAGATGAAACAGGCTTAAATTAGAAGGCATCATTTGCATAAGTCATAGCAGAACCCTCAACATGCTCATTGGAGTGGGTGCTATACCCAATGACAAATGTCATTGTAAGAGGCAGGAAGACGGCATCCTGGACTCGTCAAGGCCGTACAAAAGCGACATTGAGACTGAACTGATGTATTGAAAGCCGAGCCATCTGAAGCGACTGGAGGCTGGAAGAGGCATGGGGTGTACACTTGCCTTAAGCTCCAGGAAGAAGGCCAGCCCTTGATACCCTTATTTTATACCCCTGTCCTCCAGATCTGTAAATGAATATCTGGCTGTGATTTGAAACATACCATTGTGGTTACTTGTTACAGCATCCATAAGACACTAATACAATCTCCAAAATAGGTTAAAGATTAGGAAAACTGCAAAGAAAGTGAAATAAACCAATTAATGCTGTTCTGGGCATTTAAAAAAGTGTGTATGTATGTATGTGTGTGTGTGTGTGTGTGTGTGTGTGTGTGTGTGTGTGTGTTTCTATGTACATACCATATCTTATAGACTCACAAAAGATACTAGTAGCAGTGTTGTCTCTAGGAAGAGTATTTGTGTTCTGCTATTAATTGCAATACCTGGAGCTGGGTAGTATCATTGGCAGAAAAAAATGCATCCTCCTCCTCCTTGCAAAGACATCTTCATCCTAATCCCTAGAATCTGGGAGTGCTGTAGGCCACATGGATTCCAGGTAGAGTTAAGGTTGTTCATCAGCTGACCTTAAGCCAGGGAGATTTTCTTGAATTGTGGCTGTCACAGGGATCTCTCAAACTGGAAGGGGAATACTATAGAACATTATCAGGCAACTGGAGGGAACAGAAACATGCTACAATACAGATCTAAAGCAGCATGCTAAGTAGAAGAAGAAAATCATGGCGAATCACACATCACAGAGTTCCCTTTTCGTAGCATATTCATAATAGGCCAATGCATAGAAATAGACAGAAGATCTGTGGTTGTCTAAGGTGGAGATAATATGGAAATTGAGGAGGGGAAAAATGGCCAGAAATACAGGGCTTCTCTAGGGGTAATGAAAATGGCCTAAAATGAATGAATTGTGATAGTGAATCAAGAATCCTATGAGTCAGAATTCCCAAGTGAAATATTTATAACATATAATCTTTTGACTTCATGGCCATGTGACAGTGACATGCATTTTGTAGGAGCTGAGCTTTACCTTTTACTTTTGCTCTTTTCCCAAGCTAACAATACACAGCATGATGTCCTCCCAAGATACAAGTGATGTCAGTGAGCCAAAGCCGCCAGTCAAGGCTGCAAACAGGTGGGGAAAGTTACAGACGCCACTATGGGCTCAGCATCAGAAATGATGCTGAGTAGACTAGAGATACTACAAATTTTAATTAAAAATGTTAAAGATTCATTTAGTCTTATTTTAGGTATAGGTGTGTTGGCTGCACGTACATATGTGTACCAATGAATGCAGTGCTCATGGAAGCCAGTGGAGGACATTGGATTGCATTACCGATGGTTGTGAGATGTCATGTGGGTACTGGGATTCTAACCCAGGTTCTGGAAAAGCATCCAGTGCTCATAACCACTGAGCCACCTCTCCATCTCCATATATGTGCTTTTAATGCATTTATGAGTCATGACAGTCTCAATTCATGATGGATTATTGTCACTGTAAGTCAAAGAAACAGCTAGAAAGTATATTGAAAGATGTTTATTTGTATATTGAAATAGGTGAGCTGCGCATTATTCAAATTATATATCAGTAAAGGTGTTTGTTTGTTTGTTTGTTTACTTTTTAAGCAGAAAAGTTAGAAGAGGAGTTAGAGTAATGTGACCTGTCACTCACGGCCGGCCTTACAGTTGGAAGGGGGGGGGGTGACATAAGTCAAGCCGAGGCAACTACCTGGCAACTGCAGAAAGCAACAAGGAAAGTTAACTCCTTCCTAGACCCTCTGGAAGAAACAGTCTATGCAAGCAATTTTGGATTTCTCACCTCTAGAACCAAGAGAATAAATCTGTATTTCTTTGAGCCACTAAGTTGTGGTCATTTGTTGGACTATTCAGTGAAAATTATTATAGGCATTTTCTAATTGTGAGATATATAGATATATATCTTCTACTCAAAATTTAACCAAAACAAAGCAAGAAACCTATTTAGCATGGTGAGTCAATGTCATCTCGCAAAACTATTAAATGCCCATAACACTGCTGTTCAACCAAAACACATGTAGGCATAAATGAGTCATATGCACTTTACAATCTCTAATGCTCATATTTTTAAAAAGGGAAATTAATTTTAGTAATCAAAAACTTCAACACAATAAATCAAAAATGATAAAAACAATTGCTGTGGATGTTATCAAGACATTTTCCACTTTTCTCATCCTGAGTCTGAACTATGACGTACCTTTTATTGCTGTAGTATATCTCCATTCACGCCTTTCAAATTCTCAGCATCCACACATACCTTATGGCCACAGTATTGAAAAATAATTGTTTAGAACAGCCAAAGGATAGGGGAATAGGGGGAAAAGTTACCTTAACATAATGTGATTTTCTGGGACATGACTTGTGTGCAGAACATTTGCCTGATGTGCACAGGACTCTGGGTTCTATCCTGTCATTGTTGCTATTGATTGCCCTCCTGCCTGCATGGAGGAAAATCAAAGAGATTACCAAAGCATTTGATGTATCTGTGAGGGCATTTTCAAAGACAAATAGACCATCAAGGATCGGACATAATGAAAGGCTTAATTCATTGATGGACTCAAAATTCAAATAGAGACCTGAATACATTGAACTCATGCGGAACTACCAAAGTGTACATACTTATAAAAAATCTGAATAGGCTGGTGGGAGGTAGAGGAACTGTGGAAGAGAGGATGGGTGGAGGGTATAGGTTATCAGGAGTACGTCCTATGTGGCTAGATCCTGTTCTGGCTCTTTCCTATCACTGTTCTTTCTGTTTCTAAACTTTGATGGAGTGAGCTGCTCTGCCATGACTTCCCCCAGCACAATGGGCTGACACCTCTGAAATATACCGTGCAAAATCCTTCCACCCTTAAGATGTTCGCTCAAGACATTACGTCATAATTATATAAAGCCAACCAACACAGTCCCCGCCACTGTAGTGTGAGAGGGAGAGAGCAAGAGGATTCTTGAAACATTAGAAGGAGGGGCTTTTCTAGTAAAGTTTAAAATAAGTATACCTTTTTATTCAGAAAGATATCTTGAAGATTCGTGCTATGAAGGTTTCTGTCCCGGTCTCCCTCTCTGCTGCTATGGTAAAACATTGACCAAAACTAATTTGGGCAAGAAGGGGCTTATTTTTCAGCTTACTGATTCTAGTTTATCACTGAAGGATGCCAACACAGAACTCAGGGCAGGAACCTCAAAGCAGGAACTGAAGCAAAGGCCATGAAGAAGCGTTGCTTACTGGCTTGCTCTCAAGTTCACACTCAACTTCTTCTCTACCCAGGCCCACCTGCCTAGAGCTAGTACTGCCCAGACCTTCCTGTATCAGTTAAAAATAATTTTTCAGAAGCCCCACAGGCCAATTCCTCAACTGAGGTTTCCTCTTCCCAGGTGTGTCAAGGTGACACCGAAGATAACTGTGACTGTATTTATTAAACATTGACATGTTTAAAAATTATGACAGTATTAAAATATTACTAAAATTTTTATAAAAACTTGAAACTGACCTAAGCAATCTCAAATAATATACAAATATACCATTCGTTTTATGATCTATGCATTTTCTATCTCTCTACCTACCTACCTATCTACATATCTATCATCTATTTATTTATTAATTGGAGACAAGATCTCATGTAATCCACCTTGGCCTCCAATTTGCCAAGTAGCCAAGGATGACTTTGAATTCTTAACCTGTTCCAGTTCCTATCTGGGCCAGTTCACCATCCTTAGGTCACCTAGAGGTCCTCACTCATGGTGGGTTGCCATATTGATACCACACTTAGTGCGAACACCAAATCGGCATAGCACGTTACATGCCAGAACTTCTGGACAAGCAATCCTTTTGCCCCAGCCTCTTGAGTAGCTGGGACTGTAGGCCTGGGCCACTGTGCCTGGCTGAGCTTGCTCTTAAGATTTCATTCTCTGTTTCTCAAGAGCTGAGATTTTTAGGTAGAATTTAATATACAGACTTGGAGACTCCTGTACAGGCTCTGGATCTTTGACACTACAAACCTTGAGTGTTTGCAGTAAAATGCTTGGTGAGAAAGGCCAGGTGAGGTGTGCTTTTTTTTTTTAAATGAAAATTATTGTTAAGAATACCAATGAATACATGTACATATAAGGAGTTATGTGTGCTAAGTGGTTAATAAGCGTCACACGGTGAAGTAGTGTTAAAATGTTGTAGAAGTATTGTTGACTTTCCCCTCATATACACCTTGCTGTGTACTGTTAAATATCTTTTAAAAAAGAAAAATAGGGGTTGTGCGTTTACCTCAGTGGTAGTGCACTTGCCTAGCAAGCACAAGGCCCTGGGTATGGTCCTCAGCTCCAGAGAGGCAGGTGGTGGGTGGAGAGAAAAAAGAACTAGCATGCATAGGTTACATGTATCATGTGATTTTGCATACATGTATTGTAGATATGCAGCCACATATATGTATATGCATCAAGAATAAGTTGGTAGTCAATACTATTGGAGCCATTCTAGCTATTTAGCCATTCTAAAGCATCAGCCACCCTGCAAAGGGCCTCTCGCTCAATGATAACCTTATATGGGACTCACTTTCCTTTTACCAGGCAATTTTTCCTTATTAGAGGGAACGTGTCACTGTATGTTTTATAAAGCAATGCTTACCAAACATGCTAATGTACTCTGCCTTCTGGGCAACACTCTGCCTTCAAACTACAATGGAAACTCACGACTATTTTTGCCATTCAGAGAAACAGTCTTCACTTTCTCAATTTCACACTCTCCTAGCTCTGCCCAATACCCAGGTAATAAAGAATTGTTAGAAAGCTTGAATGGTAGCCAGCCAGATGGCTCAGCAGCAAAAGTGTTTGCCATGCAAGTCTGATGACCTGACTTCGATCCATAGAACCGATACTGAAATGAGAAAAGTGACTCCCAAAAAATCTGTCCTCTGACCTCTAAATGCACATTGTGGCACTCAGGCTCTCTCTTTCATGGCCCCCAAAGTAAAACAAATACTTAAATTAAAAGTTTGAATTTACAGGGAAAGAGTCAGTATGAATTGAATACTGGATAGATATCCATGGCTGGGGGTTATTAAGTCCTACAGGAGAACCTACTATTAGTATTTTGCTGAATGGTGATCCTGTCATGCATTCTAAATATTTAATTTATATACCCTTAGGTTGTACTGCTTTCAACCCTTGTCAGAGGTTACCTATGCAGTAAGTAGTGGTCAGTCCAGAGACTTGTAATTGGTTAAACTGTTGAGAATAAACCCTAAGTGGGATATCTATAGGAATCCCTTCCCACCAAGGATGGAGAAACCATAAAAGAGGGGCTGGAAAGAGTGTAAAAGCTGGGGGTAGCTGTTGGAGGATGGTCTGATGTATTTTGATGCTAATTATTGCTTGCTGTCTGTGACCCACCTTTTGCTTAATAAAAGGCCATCCCACCTGGGCAGGGCAAAGGAGATAGGTGGGGCTAGGAGAGAGAGGAATTCTGGGAAGAAGAAGGACTGCCAAGAGTTAAAAGGAGAGAGACCTGAAGTGAAGAGAGGAAGGCTGCCATGGGTTAGCTGGAGGAGAAGCACATGGCCTGTGTGGATGGATAGTCCAGCCCAGACGAAAAACATTAACAAGTATTTGGGATTATGGATGGGAGGTAGCTTGATAGAAGTTATTAGAAGCAGATGGCATGGGATTGAGACAGGGATCCCATGCCTGAGGCCCTACTATGGAAAGCAGACATCTGCCCTGCCCCAGGTTAACTAAGACTATTTTAAAATATAACAAGTGTCTGTGTCTTGATTGATTGCTAGCCAGGCCTATTGATAATAAAGGTAATACAGATAATTTAAAAAACAATAGGTAGCAGAGGTTCTGTAAAATGCTATCTTGTGGACATGGCACAGCTTGTGCATCCATGAACTCACAGTAGCTGTGGTCCAGCACAAGACCAAGCCAGGCAAACTTCTAGCATGAATGGAGAACAGCTTCAAAGGTCTTGTCCATTGCTGAACAGCTTTTAGCAGTTGCTGGCATATTTTTAAAATGTATTTTTATTTTGGGTTCCTTAAATCTCTTTCTCTCTTCTTCATCTGAATCCCTTCCAACATCCCCAACACCAGGTAGGAAAGACAGAGGGTTAGTAGGGAAAGGGGGCATAGATTTCCTTAGCTACTTCCTGCTGTTCAGGGTTGTCAGGTACCTTGGGGGCAAGTCCAATTCTTGTTTCAGGATATGTCCAACTTTTCCTCATCCAACTGCATCAGCAGCAACCAGGAGCAGCAGGGGAAGCACCATCAGCCTTCTTCTTTCTTGGAGCTCCCAGTTTCTGAGCTGGGCTGGTTCTTATCCTCTCTGGCAAAGACCATGCCCCCCATCCTTACCTTTCCCTCCTCAGCCCAAGGATGTAGTTCACAGCTGAAAAACATCATGTGCCCTCTCAGGAGGCAGTTATCAGCTGTGGACAGACTGCTGCCGCCCCCCATATCCCACACCTGGGATTAAAACAAAACCATGTTTACATATGAACCAAAACTTCTACAACAGGCAGTTGATAGTGGATGGAAGAGGGAGTCTTCTTTCTTTGGTGTTGTGGTCAGTGGTAGGCTGTGTTACAGTGGATATACTGTATGGAGATCTCTGGGCATTCCATACCATAAACACATGGGCAGCACTAATTCGACTTAGTGATCTATAAATTAATCAGGAGGATGACTATGGTTGTTTGAAAGAAAATGGCCCTCAGAGGCTCACAGAAAGTGGTACTATGGGGAAGTGTGGTCTTGCTGGAGTAGGTGTGGCTTTGTGGGAGGAAGTGTGTCACTGGGGGTGGGTTTTGAGGTCTCAGGTGCTTAAGCTATGCCAGTGATTCACAGTTCCTTCCTGCTGCCTACAGATTCTGATGTAGAACTCTCAGCTACCTCTCCAGCACCACGTCTGCCTCCGTGCCACGATGCTTTCCATCATGTTGAGAATGGGCTGGACTAAAAGCTAGCCCCAATTCTGTGTTCTGCTGTATAAGAGTTGCTGTGGTCATGGTGTCTCTTCACAGCAATAGAAACCCTAACTAAGACAGGTGACACATTGGGGAAGGGTTCAAGGAAAGTTGGAAGGAGGAACTGAGTGGCATGGATGTGATTCTCAAAAAGTTAATGACCTAATCAAATAAAAATATTTCATGTTTTGACTAACATGAAAGATCCCAAAATATTGAGACAATGTCAGATGTGGTGTCTTTCCGTACTTAGCATTCCTTCAACATTATCAAATAGGTAATGTGTGCACAGCTCAAGCATTTCACCAACGGATTATTTGGGGTCTGTTTCCTCTGTGTTAGCAAAATGTAAATGGCAACTGAGCCTAGAACTTCAGGTGGCTCTAAAAGCCTAGAACATGAGACTTCTCTAATTTAAGTAATTTAAACAATAGCAGGGCAGTTGTGGCAGGTGCAACATCAGTCCTCTGCTCTGAGAGGCTGTCACTCAAAACAGCCCAATTCGGGAGCTGTATAAATGCGTTCCTTGGACTGACCTGTGTGACTGAGTTCTCCAGAATATTCCCACCAGGCAATGATGACCTGGAAGAGAGTCTGACCTGAACCCCAAAGGTTTTCATAATATTTATGCTTTGTATCCTTTGTCCCCTACTGCAGTTAACATTCAAAGGGTCAGTGTGACATTCTTCTGCATCCTTCCTTTCCCTGCTGTGAGTGTGTGTGCGTGTGTGTGTGTGTGTGTGTGTGTGTGTGTGTGTGTGTGTGTTAGACATCGTATTGCAGAAGCCTTCTGAAATAAGCATTTAAAGGGAACTGTCACCTCTAATTTCCGTGTTCCTCCATCCCCACAGATCAATTTCAAAACGGCAAAGCAGACTGAAGAGACAGCAAGTCATTCATTTTGGACAGCTGTGTACTAGGGTGTACACTTCAGATACCAGGGTTACAAAGATGACAAAATCAGCTGAAATGTAGAGCCTGTGGTATTTAAGTAGTTTGGAATATTTTAACTTATTCAACTATCAATTATTCAACTATCAAACACAGTCAAGAATAAAAAACAAACAACAAAAAGAATAAAAAACTATAGCACATTAAATCAAATTTTAGAATATTTCAGAAACGCTTTTGTTAGTCTTCTAACAGTAATAATATTTGAGGTATATATTGAAATATGAGGCAAATTATGATATATTAATCTGTAATAATTGCCTTTATATAATATAAAATAACCTATTAATTTAGAATCACTTTTGCCTTATATTTCATGAAATTTTAAAAAAATGTTTCATGTTGTTTGATTGACTTTTCACGTCACTAATATTGTCATCACTGGAGTCAATTTTAACTATCCAGTTTTTGGAGGATGTCCCTTGTTCAGTTCTGTCTGAACAGTGTGGGTACCCATTTCTGTATCATTACAGGAACATGTCCCTCCCCTTCCCCTACTGTTTTGTACTTTATCTGCTACTTGTTCCCCTTAATATCTTTACAAAGTACGATTTCTCTATACAGCCCAGGCTAGCCTGGAGGTCACTCTGTAGACTTGGAACTTTAGTTGCTCCTCCTACCTCAGCTGCTGGTGTGCCAGGATTACAGCCGAAGGCCCCGTATCTGGCTACTCTTTGCCTTTTAACATGATCTTTAAAATTCATACTTGCAATGGCCTGGAACAAATCTTACCATTGCAGTAACAACCCAAGGATAATGGTTAAAGCTTTTTAAATTCTTTACTTCTTTTTTTTTTTTTTGGCCCCACTGGTTTTTAATCAGATGACCTCTTTAAGCATCCTTAAACAGGCAACTAGTGAGTCTGATTCAGATTAGCATGTGTTATACAGATGGTAAGAAAACGCTTCACAACATGGAAGATTCACACGTAAGAGTGCTCCTTCTTTTTCTGGGAGGTAATTTTAGGGAAAACACTTCTTATATTCAGTCACATTTTCTACAGAGAAATTTGACTGAATTTAATGGACAGGATATGTAATGGACTCACACTGTTCTTGGAGCTGAGTGCTTTCTTCACGGAGCACATGCAGATTGTATTTCCAAACACAGTGGTGCTAAAATAACCCAACTTGCCTGCTCCTCTTAGGCTAGTGTGATGACACATCTTCTCTGGAAGTGGGTGGTGGCTACAGTTGGACTTCATTTAGGCAAGTCCCGTGAAGTTCCACCTATTGAAATTTAATCCTCATCATGTGTAACTACGATAGACAAAACTTAATCTAACTGCAATGCTTAGAAGTGGGAGTTTGGAAGATGATTAAGCATTAAATAGTATCAGTAATGTGGAGCCTCCATGATTAAACCTGCTGGCTTTAGAGGAAGACAGTCATAGACAAAGCATAAATATGTGTTTCCCATCTCTTGCCATATACCTTTCTATGTCAGCTTGGGGCTCTGCCAACGAGAGGTTCATCATCCGTTGCAACCCCTGGTCTTGGATAAGAACCGTAAGCCAAAATAGACCCCTTTTCTTTAAGTGCTCGCCATCTATGGTTTTGTTATTAGCAAAAGACAATAAACTCACGCAAGATTGTATTTCTTTAGGGTTGTGACAAAACACTATGACCCAAAACAACTTAGGGAAGAAAGCTGCATTTTACAGTTTGTCCATCATTCATGGGCAGCAGTGTAGGAACCCAAGACATGAACATGCAGGCAGGAACTGATACAGAGGACACAGGGGAGTGCTGTTCACTGACCTGTGCTCTCCATGGCTCGCTCAGTCTGCCTTCTTATACCATCCCAGAGCCACCCGGCTGGGAGTGGCATCACCCACAATGGGCTGGGGCTTCCCACATCAATCATTAGTTGGGAAAATGCCCTACAAGCTTGCCCACAAGCTAGTCTTATAGGGGCATTAAGGTTTTCTACTCCAGAATGTCTCTAACCTGGGTCAAGTTGGCATGAAAATGAGCAACATGAGGAATTTAGTGTCCCTTTTCTTGAATCAGGCAGGACTGGGATTACAGCAGAACTGGTAAGGCTGAATCAGAGAGGTGACAGAATCACCCGCCCGGGACTCTGTATGCTCATCCAGCAAGCACACAGAGGAACCACATCGCCTTGTTATCTGTCAGCACCAGATGACGCTGTTTCATGGCCGACATCAGCCTCTAAAACAGGGCACAGGAGCCAAGGTGATTCAACTCCTACTCTTTCTGCTGCCCTGTGTACAGAGTGAGTGAAGATCATCTGCCCTCACCAAGTCCTACCCAAACTGCAGGTTCACAAGCAAAATACTGAAAACAGCATGGGTATTCTGCAGCCTGCCTATGCAAAAAAAATTAATTTCATAAATAAATAAATATATATATATATATATATAGCACGGCCTCTGCCTTACCGGCGTTCTTTGGTTTGTGTGTAGGTTTATCTTGATCATTGATTTCACAGCCTCGGAATCGCCTAGAGAACACACTTCTAGGCATGGCTATGAGGGTAATTCCAGGGAGGGTTTAACTGAGGTAAGTAGACACACCCTGAATTTGAGCAGCACTTTCTCAAGGCCTAAGAGTCTAGACTGAATAAAAAGGAGATAAGTAAATTACCAGTCCTCCCCCCCCCCCCCCCCCCCGGTTCTGGCTGTAGATGTGCTGTGCCCAGCAGGCTTTCCTATTGTATGTCTTCCCTGCCACGATGGATCCGATCCTCAAACTCTGAGCCAAATTACACCCTCTCTCCTAAGTTCTCATGCATTTTCTGACATTAATGAGAAAAGTAACAATTACAACTTATGATAGGATTATATCTTATAAACTCATTGTACATTGGAAAATACGATGATTCAAAAACGCATTTGATAGCCAGATGGGGTGGTACATGCCCGTAATCCCAGCACTCTGGGAGGTGGAGGCAGGTGGATCTCTGTGAGTTCAAGGCCAGCCTGGTCTACAAAGTGAGTCCAGGACAGCCAAGGCAACACAGAGAGACCCTAGGCCCCGAAAACAAACCCAAAATGCACCTGAGCACACTTAACTGGCTGAACATTGTAGTTCAGCAACAGAGTACGCAGCAGAGGTTATGCTGTGTCTCCTGTGACGGTGACATGAGACTCATTATGAGCTGTGACTCTTGCTGCCACCCAGCATCACCAGAGAAACTATCATGTCTAACATGGGCCAGGGAGAAAAAGTCAACATTCACAACGTATATCACTTTCACACCATCATTAAGTTGGAAGTCAAATCATCCTAAGTCAAAGATGGTCTGTACTCGTGTTAGCCACCATGCAAGAAATTTTAAGACAAAGTGGTTGAGATCTGGGTGGAGTTTTTGTTCTGTCCTATTTGTTCTTCATTTTTATATTCTATAGACGTTACCTAAATATTTAGCTAGACAATCATCATACCATGTATTAGCTACTTTTCTGTTGTTGTGCTAGGACCTCAGAACCAAGGCATCCTATAGAAGAAAGAGTTTATTTGGGCTTATGGTTCTATGGGGATAAGGATGTAGCATCGTGGGGAAGCTTGGCATCAAGGGGCAGGCAGGCTGAGAACGCACACCCTTTACTGCAAGCATGAAGCAAAGAGAGTGAGCTAGGGGTAGTCGGGGGCTTTTACTCTCAAAGCCCAGCCCTACCGCAAGTGATGCCTTTCCTCCAGCAAGGCTGTACCACCTAAACCTTTCCAAGTACCATCACCAACTGGGAACCAATATGAGACTATAAGGAACATTTCTCTGTCAAATTGCCCTGCTATGATAACAGAAGTATAAACTGGGCCACTTCTTCTGTAAGGCAATTCATGCCTTCTTCAAAAGGGACGACGTGTATAAAAACATGTATTTCTCCTGTCTAATAAATTCCATTAGGAATTTCTATGATGTAAATACTAGCTATGTATCAAATTACTAGTATATTTGAAATATTGAAGACAATTAAGTATCAACAAATTTGGAAAACAAATTACATATTATTTAGTGATTAAAGAAGTAGGCTATGTAGATTTCCTGACACTGATACAGGTGAAAATAAGTGAAAAAAAAACTATTTTCAAGTATGAATTAGACTTCCATTACTCAATAGTAATTACATATACAAACATTTACACAGACATAGCTTGACAAGGCGCCCACACCAAGGTTCTTAAAGGAGGTAACTATAGTAGGATTTTCCATTTTGTTGTTTTCTTCCTTATTTTTCCTTCTTCACACAGTCACCCTGTCTCCTTTCTTCTCATCATTTTCCACACAGCCCCAAAAGGTACATAGCTTTTGAAATGAAAGGGCAATTAAGATAACTGCAATTGAAAGTCTTTTAGAACTGTGCATCGGTGAAATCCTCCCAACAAACAGAGCCAGTAGGATATGGTTTTTAACCATTCATAGATGCCGGGAGAGATCATGAGAGTTGGCGCATGTGAGGATGGAGGTTGGCAAGTATCAAGTCTACCAGGTAAATGGGTGGGGTGCCAATACCAAGGCTACGGGAAAAGTGGGAACCTCTCCTTGAAGGAACCAGGCTCGAGGAGTCTCCCTTCCCTGGGCTAGGCCTCAGCCCTTGGCTCTATCTAGGTTTCCAAGTAGCTGCCTATGCACACCCATGTCAAGTAGGGTCCACATCTCTACTAATCCATGGGAGGGTGGGGGATGCTTATCAAACCAGTGGCTTAGTTGTTATCTAAAATCAACCATTAGAATGAGGAAAATGGCTATCAGGTAGAGTTGAAGAAAATGGAAGAATTAAGAAATAAAGAGGTTCCTCTGTAAACTAGTCACCCTGAGCCTCTTAATTCATTTGTCTAGTGAAACTTCTGTCATTCATTGTCTGGTCAGCGCTGTGCTCCATATGTGACATCAATAAGCAAAGGCAAGCAATGTCTACTTCTGGCTCCATTTTGACCATATTCACACGTCACACACAGGGCATGGCCCTCCCAGTTCCCAAGACAGTGCCTGACTTGTACCCCATGTCGGACACTTCCATGGCCCCAGAAGTTGACTTCTGCCATAGCCCACAATCTTGGCAAACCAATTCACGTATTTTAGCTCACCTGATTTTGAGCAACTGTAGCCAGTGAGTAGGACCCAGCTCAGAAGCACAGCCCGCCGTTATGATGAATGGGAATAGAACATGTTTTTATTCAAGTCACTGATAAAAATGTTCAGCCAGGCAGAGAAGAGCACTGTACCCTGTGGCTCTTCAGAAAACACCTCCCTCCTATTTAACAACTCTCCTTTTCATCAGCTACCTTTCAGTAAGATTGTTCAGTTAGATAATAGACTAGATTTCAAAGTCTGAAGTATAAAATTGCAGACTATTGTCACCACTGAGCTACCAGCTGGCACTGAACTGCAGAGTCACAACTGATTAACAGGCCACGACACATGGATTGCATAGCCCAAAAGAGTGAATAGGAAATATCAGAGGCCTTTCCTGATTATGCACTAATTAATTATAGGTGGTCCTTTAGGAAACTTGTTTTAGTAATGTATAGTGTGTGTGTGTGTCTGTCTGTGTGTCTGTGTGTGTGTGTGTCTGTGTGTGTGTGTCTGTGTGTGTATCTGTGTGTGTATCTGTGTGTCTGTGTATTCTGAGATGCAAGGTATAACATATTGATAAATTTCTGACTATGGTTGCGGTCAAAATGTTCGGCTATTACTAACATAGCCTATACTTTCAAAGGAGACAGATATATCTTGAATTAAATTAAGACAAGCCAGGGCCAGCCTTCTATGTCAGAGACCTGGCTACCTCATCGTGGCATTTGCACAAAGCCTTGCACTCAGGAGAGCCACACATGGCTCAATGGTTTGCTGTCACCCCCTGTAGCATTCTGACTCTTAGA
Source organism: Acomys percivali (assembly GCA_907169655.1). Classification (NCBI taxonomy): domain Eukaryota; kingdom Metazoa; phylum Chordata; class Mammalia; order Rodentia; family Muridae; genus Acomys; species Acomys percivali. Next base: position 21,215,985 of record OU015758.1, on the reverse strand, counting down.
GGAGTCACGCAAGCAGAGATTTACTGACCCATATGAAAGCCCATACCACTGTGACCCAGAAGCAGCAATTCTGGTCACAGAAAACTGCTCCTTTAGCACCTGGCCTGTCACCTAGCACGTGTGAGTGGCTTTTTCATGGTGAGGGGTGCAGGGAACCACTGCCCTGAGGGCCTGGCTGGGGACAATCTGGGCTCAGACTCATGTTGGCAACAGCAGAAGTGGCCACCTGGAAAAGGAGGTGTTCTATCTGGGGGCAAGGCCAAGTCCAGCAGTGGGAGGCCAGCTTGCCTTCTGTCCCCAAAGTCTGGCTCAGTAGTATCTGCAGAAAGGACCATTCCCACTTGAGCTCTGAATCAGGAGCTGCCAGCCGTCATGCAATAAGCTTTGCACGAATAAGGCATCTTAAGACAACGTGGTCATGGGAAGACCAAGATGAAGGATGAAGCCTTGGCTTTCAGTATCTGTGGTGGTTTTGTTTTCTGTCACCAATGGTCAAACTCATGGCCTACAACATGGCAGTAAGGCCCTCATCCCTCAGCTATATCCTACGCCCTTGGTGATCTGAGACAGGGTCTCTTGCAGCCAGGCCTGGCCTCAAGCTCATAGCCCTCCTGACTGCGTGCGTCACTGGCCTGTACCATCAAACCCAGCAGGATCTCTACCTTTGCAATTTGCTGTAATGTTTCTAATGTACACAGGGTTAGAAATATGACAGAAATACTGTGATATAAAATGGAAAGCAAGCATCTTCCAGCATTTTCGTATGGGGTTTTAAATAAACCAATTATCAAGGAATAACATAAATCTAACTTTAAATTTTCCTCATAACTGAAGATATAATAGTAGGACGTGTAAACATATGCTTTGTTTCATTTAAAATTTGCAATATCTTTTTGGTTTCTTGTATGACCTACGTAATCATACATGAAATATTAAAGAAATATTAAAAGTTTATTGTGTAACTATATATGTAACTAAACTCGGACGTACACAAAACTGATTTGAATGAAAAGTTAAAATTTTTCAGAAAAACTGTCCCAAATATCTTTAGTCCTAGATGTGATGAAAAATCATATTTTGAAATTATCAGAAATTTTTCCTAATGTAATCAGAGACTATAAAATACTCTTAAGTGTAGTGATAGCAGTATTAGCAGATTTCTCTCGAAATTTAAAACTATTTTCAATTTTGAATGTGTCATAACTAATATTATTTTGAATATACTTAAGAATGAAGTTGCTACAAGTATAAATTTAGTGGCTTAATGAATTTGCAAGAAATTGAGGCAAAATATATCTCGCGAGCAATCAAAAGATATTAGCTTGCTGTCTGTGTTAACTGCTTAAAATTGTAGGACCAACTTTGATCTCTCGATGTGTAAGTATGTTGTTACTCGTTCATCACTATTAATACTGTGGACATTTTGCAAGTAATAAGCTATCTTCTAAGGAAAAGGCTCCTCATGTAGTACATGAACTAGTGCTCTTCTCTTGCTTTCTGACTATAGATGCTATACTTTTCTTTTGTAACGAGTTCTGCAAATTATATCACTAGTCTTGGGTACGTTATGAACTGCTTATCTTACCAAGCAATATGAGGGTTGAAAAAAATTAGAGAGCCACCTCCAGTGGGTTTACATTCTAGCATTCCAAATGAGTTATAGTAGGATCTAAATATCATATGTTATAGAGATTAACTGTAAAAGTAACTTTTATTCTCCTGCCTCAGTTGTTGTCTGGGAGGGCTTACTGTCTTCCTCCTTCTGCTAACCTAGGCCCAGTCCTGGAAGCTTCTAGCCTCCATACAATGTATCCTAGACCTATGATGTTTTCATCCTCTGAGACTTACTGCTTAATAACCTCATCCTTACTTGTTCTTCCTGAGCTCCGGGCTGGCTGGTTCAGCTCAGCTGTTCTGGCTCAATCTCCTCTCTCAGCTGACTTATTTAAACTGGCTTCTCTCTCAGCCTAGAACTGCTCTGCTTAGCCTCAAACTAACTCAGCCATCTGCTCTATCCTGGCTTCTTCTCATTTTCTGGCTCATTCTGTCTTTACCTGAGCTCTCTCTCTGCAACCTATCTGTCTATTAACTGTCCTGGTAAAACTGCCCCTTCCCTCTGTAAAACTTCCTCTTAAGTAGCTTTCCTTTACTCTCTTTTCTCCTGAGAGTTGGGCGTATCCTATTCTGTCAAATTTTCTCTGATTAGTCACCTTTTCTGCCAGTCAATTAGACATCACTTTCAAACACGGGTATTTCCTTCTACATACTAACTTTACCTTTGTTTGGGATTAAAGGCACCACACCTGCAACTAAGTTTTTCTTTACATTGTTTGTTTTATACCAGGCTGTCCTTGAACTCAGATCTGTTTGCCTCTGTCTCCTGGATTAAAGGTGTGTTTGTATTCCAGCCAGATCACACAGACCTAGAAGGTTGCTGGATTTCATCTCTTGCCAGAACAACCACGTTCTGAATTAAAATTCCTCTATAATTAACTCTTCGATTTATGACCTCACAAGGTTGTCCTGAAGCTCTAGGGAAAATTCAAATGTTTCTAACTTAACTTCCGAGTTCATTAGGAGGCTGTGACCTGGGTGTCATTTTAATTATCAATATTCACAGTCAATTTGTCATCACATTGTTGCTTACGTCTGAAGGAACAATGGCTCATTGAGCCCCCCTCTATTCCTGGTAGAATGAAGATGGATTGTAAATACACCCAGAACTAGGCACATTCCTGTAATCCCAGCACGAAGGGAGGCAGAGGCAGGCAGATGGCTGTGAGTTCGAGGCCAGCCCGGTCTCCAAAGTGAGTCCAGGACAGCCAAGGCTACACAGGGAAACCCTGTCTTGAAAACAACAACAATAACAACAAAACAAAAAAGAAAGAAAGAAAAAGAGGAAGGAAAGAAGGCAGGAAGGCAATACATCTAGAGCAGGCTCACTCTATGTGGCTAGACATGAGTGATAAATATGCTATCCTGTCTTCTATCAGTGTCCCCCATCTGGCTCAGCATCACCTACCTCTTTCAAATCATTTCAGTTCGGGCAAGGGATGGAAGAACAGCTTGTGCCTCTGCAGCCTCGGTCACCACTGTAGACAAAACAGAAGAGTCCATGGTGATACAGGAAGCCAGAAAGGTTCAGGGGTCACCCAGTCCCATAGGAGCTGACTCACTTCAGGAGCCTAAGTGATAATTCCTTTTAAGGGCAGCATCCATACTGACTTAGTTACATGTGACAAGTGCCACTTCTTAAAGGACCCACCACTTCTTAGCATCGCCATTCTTGGGAACACGCAACACTGATGCTTGTGGAACCAATTAAAGCCCATATTTTCAGGGACGTCAAGGCAGGAAGCCATGCTATATCCATAGTCAAGAGTAGATAGAGAATAAACACATCCCTGTTTGGTTGTTGTCAGCTAGCTTCCTCCTCTCTTAAACTTGTTCAGAGGCCCCTGACTAGGGAATGGTGCTGCCCACAATGGATTGGGTCTTCCTCCATTTCCTACAGATATGCCCATAGGACAACCTGATGTAGAGAATTCCTCATTAAGAATCTCTTTCCATGTGATTTTAGGAGGTGTCGAACTGACAGTTAAAAGTAGCCAGCACACCTTCTGATATTTCAGTAATGTTCAGACAAGAGTCTGTATCCTCAGCAGAAAGACTGGCTAGATTACTTGAGGTTCAGGTTGATTGGATTCAAATGAAGGGATCCAGAAACTGGGAAGGGGACAATGGGAACTGAAAATTCAGGAGAAAAATGATACTAATATGTCAACATGGAAACTAGAAATTAGGTTCTGTGTTTTGTAAATTTGTTGCATAATCCTCTTTTAAAGAAAAACTTCATAATTTTCCAGTGTTGAACAATATTTTGTAATTTACTTAAGTCTTACAAATCTTTAGCACATGTATGCACTTGCAATAGATCTATAAATTTAAAGGAAATGGCAAAGTTATAGGAAATTATATGGGGAAAGCCTTTGTCAACTATACATCAAACAGGGGATTAGTATCTAGAATATACTAAGAGCTACAAAAGTTAAGTATAAAACCCCCAAGTCATCTAAGCAACAAATAGGCCAACAAACTAAACAAACAATTCTCAAAGAAAGAAATACAAATGACCAATAACTAGAGCATCTTTAGCTATTAGGAAAATATAAACTAAAATTGCTTTTAGACTCCTTTTCACCCCAGTCAGAAAGTTCTAGTCAAGAGATTAAGTGACAGTAAGTGCTGATAAGGATATGGGGAAAGAGGAACACTTAGTCACTTGGGTATGAGTGTAAGCTTCTTCAGTCACTATGGAAATCATTACCTGGCTTGGGTCAAGCCTGAAGGACTCTAAGTAAGCATATTGCAGAGATGCTTGAACATTTTTGTATATAGTTATACCATTCACCATATCCAGGAAATACAACCAAACTAGATGCCATCCACAAATGCATGGGTAAAGCAAAGTTCTTGAAACAGGGTCTCATTATATGGCCCTAGCTGGCCTGGAACTCACTATGTAGATCAAGGTGGCCTTGGACTCATAGAGATATGCCTGCCTCTGCATCCTAAGTGATAGGATGGATGGTGTGTAGCATCATTTTTGACCACAATGGGATTTTTTAATAGCCATAAATAAAAAATGAAATCATTAATTTGCAGGCACATGAGTGGAGCTGGAAGTCATTATATTAAGTGAAATATGCCAGAGCCAGGAAGACAAATACTACATGATTTCTCTTATGTGTAGAACCTATGTTTTAAATTGTAAATGGGGGCATGTCATGAAACTATAACAGGAATTATGGGTGGGAAGGAAGAGATCTTCAGGGACATAAGAAGTAGGGTAATAGAGAACATGTGATTTAAAAAAAACCAAAATAGACCAATGGGGAGAAGGAGAGGAACTAGCCAGGGAAGATGGGGATCTGAGAGATGTCTCCGGGAGTGGAGGGCAACAAATAGCAAAATAGAAGGATATATACATATAAAAATGCCCCAGTGAATTGCTTTGTGTGCCAAGGTGAAAAAAAGCTAATAACAAAAAGGCTTTAGTGTTTGGGGCTATAGAAAACCCAAAAGTTAAGAGTTTTCTCAAACACCAGAGGCTGCACCCAGGGACACTTCTCCTGTTATCATGCCATAGCCAAATTGAATTGTATTGTAAACACTATGTAAATTGTTTGGATAACCATGATGAAGAGAGGATGCCTGAGAGGCTCATGAACATTGAAAGAAGGTATGGAAAACACCAAGATGGGCATGAACGCTAAGTGCTACTATAAACAGTATCACACAAGTGAAAAGGACTGCCACGATACATGATGCATGAAAAGACACCAAATAAGGATGGGAAGACTCCAGACCAGTCAGTACCTGCTTATCTGATGGATGGAAAAAGATGGTCCATGGCAAATACACTCTCTGATATAACTGAGCAAAGACAGTAACTTGAGGTAGGAAATTGAGAAGTCCTTCTCCCAGAGTCTATAGCCAAGAAAGAGCAGAAATATGGGTAATTATTCAGACAGGAAAGAGGAAAAGAAGACATGGAAGAGGATGCATCTAGAAGAAAACCACATGAGTAAAAACGGTTCATTAGGCCAACATTTGAACAGAAACCGTGTAATATATCCTGAGCTGGGAGCTACCTTTGCCAGATGATGCATACAAAAAAGAATCTGTCCCTGCTCTATACAATTTCGAGTGTAATCATTAAAGGGATAGGAGCTGAAGCAAAGGTGAGAGCGTTGGGCATTGTGACTGAGGAGGCAAGGTTGCTTGGGGAAAGTATGCCAAGGTGCCAACAATCCCAAACGTGATCTCGGCAGTGTGAGAATACTTCCATACATGCAACTCTGAATCGTTGCTGAAGACTACAAACCAGTGAAGAAAGACAGTATTATCTCAACGGTTGAATATTGAAAAGCAGCCTTACATAGGTGCCGGCATCAAGAGAAATACTTATTAAATTGTAAACAACAACATAAAAAACTAAGATGAGGAAAATATTCATAAAATATATGAATTCAAATCTTCAAGGAGAATTTGATTAAAAGATTTTGTTTTACCTAAGGCTAAATAATTGTATTTAGTGATAGAAAACTGTACCTACATGATTAAGAGAACTCAGTTCTTTTGCTTTTGATAAGATATTGTTGAAATTGTTATAGTTTTCTTTTTCTAATAACTCAATTTTAACAACCCTTTTATTGGAGTATTGAGCCACTTAAAACATTGTATCAAAATGCAATCCTGGAGAAATATCTTGTATTTTCAAAACTTCTTGTACTTCTCTATAATTGTGCCAGGTCCATGGTACCCAGTGCCATGTTGACTTGGTGTCTACCACCGTGGTTAAGGTCTTTTGAGGTAGGCAAGTGTAGCTTGCATTTGCATTCTTCCACACATCTCCCATTTGAACTATAGATGCTTCTTCCTCACTGCAGGCTATAATAGATTTTGTTCTTTGGTAGTGCTGAAGGTATGAAGAGATAAACATGAAATTGGACAAGGAAACTGAGTGGGCCTTCAGTTACTAGGCATTTATTTAATATCTAGAATGGCTTATGAGTCACATGGAAAAACAAATTCTGTATCTCAGAGAAGATAATTGTGTTTATGCAACATCTTCCTACCTTTTGTTTGGCCTTCCTAATAATTTCCCAATAATCGTTAGTGAAAAATAACATTAGGATATTTAAAAGTGCAATACAGAAAACTCACTTTACAAGAGGACCAGGAGGGTCAGAATCAAAAAAGGCATCATGAATAAATTGAAGATAAAGGGATTTTGTCAAAAGAGTCGACTTCATTTTATCCCTTATATAATACAATTAGAATTTTTGAATGTAAATTTTATTTTGTTTTGCATTTTGGGGTACTCTGTCTGCACGTATGTCTGTGCACCATGTGCACATCTGATGTGCAGGGAGGCCAGAAAAGGGAGTTGGATGCCCTGGAATGTAGTTACAAGTAATTTGTGAGCCATCATGTGGATGTTGGGTGCTAACTCCAGAGCCTCTGGAAGAGCAGCAAATACTCTTAACTGCTGAGTCATCTCTCCTGCCCCCAATTTAAAATGTTTTAAATATATTACCTTTGGAAATAATCACTGTTTTTAGTTAACATATCTTCAAACCACCATTAATAGACTACTTTCTAGCTCATGTATTGTTGATCAAGCCAGAGGCTATATATGGTGATATCTTCAGTACCTCCTGGTAAAACAAATGGTAATATTTTCTTCAATGCTATTTATTTTTTACATAATGAAAAAAGAATTAAATTATATAAAAATTACAAATTTATAATTTTTAAACGTATCATCTTAAAAGTTAGCCAAGAACCAGGCATAGTGGTGCATGCCTTTAATCCCAGCTCTCAAGAGGCAGAGGCAGGAGGATTGCTGTGAGTTCAAGGCCAGCCTGGACTACAAAGCGAGTCCAGGACAGCCAAGGCTACACAGAGAGACCCTGTCTCTGGACAAACCAAAAACCAAAAACCAACCAAACAAACAAACAAAAGTTAGCCAAAATACCAAAAGCCAACTTTGATTTCTGTTGTGTAGAGATAGGAATCCTCCAAGAGACAGATGGCCTGTCAGGGCACCCCAAATTCTTCCTTGTGTATCTTACTTCATTTGATGCTTCATTTGCGACAGTCTGTGGATAGATTTCCAGCCTGCACCTGTCTATGCCTCTGTGCTCCTAAACACGCACCAAGCTCACAGCTTGCTGTGACTTCAGTGTCCAGCTATGTAGCCTACTTCTCTGTAAAAGGATATGCGGACTTGGTAGCCCATGGGGCACAGTTTCCTAGCACTGAGATGAAATTGTTCTGGCAACTGGTACTCAAGAGACTTGAGTGGTTTCAACATCTGAGTTTCTGGTTGATCAGCTCAAGGTCACTGACCAAATTAGCAGCTCTGAGGATTACAGCAATCTTGAGTGAAACATTCCAGAACAAGTCATACTATTTACACAAACGGCTTAAAAGATTTCCTAATACACGTCTTACTTTGCATAGTTGACTTAATATATAATGATATTATGTACATATTGACATATGTAGGTTTTTCTTTGTTTATATATCTGGATAGTGACTTGTACCTTTAGGAGAGCTTTTAGTTTGCACATTTGGAACATTCATTCCTCATTCTACCAGGGGCTTTCCCAAATCTACTCATATAAAAATTTTTGTGATGCTGAAAGTTGGTTGTCCTCTACTATCCATTGTCACCTTCTTTTCTAGAAATATGAGTCACATAAATAGGCTCACATCACAACCCTACAAAAGGCCTTGTCACTTCCACCTAGCCTCCCTTGTAGCTTAGTATGATTAGACAGGACTAGGTTCTGGGCAATATATAGCAAGTACAGTTTTAAAGCAGTGTTTTCCAGACATAACAGGGCTGAAGCATGTATGAACTCACAGTAACTGTGATGGCATGCCCAAGACCTGCACAGGCTCAAGCCAGAAAAGACCCAGAACAAAAGAGGGGAATTGAACACAAAGTCCCACCCCCAGCCTAGAAGCTATTTGAAATAAGTAGCTGCTGGGAGAATGAAAATCAGTTTTCTTCAATGGAGTGTCACCAGATATATCAGCCACATTTGAGGGTAGCCCCATGCTCAGGGGTAGCTGGCCAACAGTTTGTCATTATGTTTGTGTGATGGTTTCATTTTGGTTTTTCTTTGAGAGAAAGAACATAAAGCTGGCTGGGTAGGGAGGTAGGGAATCTGGAAGGAGTTGGGGGAGGAGAAAGAATATGATCAAACCATATTGTATGAAGTTCTCAAAGAATAAATATAAACATTAAAAAACACGTTAAAGCAGCTTTTCCTGCACTGTTTCATTAGATGGACATTTCTTTTTCTTGAATCCTTTTGTTTAAGAGTCTCTAATTGTAGATTTTTTTTTCTGTTTCTTGCATACAAACATAAACTACAACAGGCATGATGCAAATGGCAATCACCATCTCATAGTATTGATACAGATGACACACAAAGATACAAAATACATAAAAGAGCCAGGTGGTGGTAGCTACACCTGTAATCCCAGCACTTGAGAGCCAAAGGCAGATAGATCTCTGTGAGTTCGAGGCCAGCCTGGTCTACACAGTGAGTCTAGGGCAGCTAAGGCTATACAGAGAAACCTTGTCTCAAAACACAACCAAACAGCTGGGCATGGTGACCCACACCTGTAATCCCAGCACTTGAGAGGCAGAGGCAGGAAGCCTGGTCTATAAGGTGAGTCCAGGACAGCCAAGGCTACATAGAGAAACCCTGTCTCAAAAAACAAAAAGAAAAGAAACACACATACACACACACAAACACACGTTATCGTATCTACCCATGAAAAAAGAATTATTATACCTACATATTAAGGTTAGATCCCTCATTTAGAACAGGGAATGGAAGTGTGTCCACAACCTACATAACATAGACTGGAGGAAGGTCATCAGCTAAATCCATTCTTTTTAAGATTTATTTTTATAATTTTTCATTATGTGTATGCACGTGCTGGTATATATGTGGCTATGTGAGCTTTGAGTGCATATGCTCATGGGAGCCAGGGGCTACAAATCCTCCTGGAGCTTGAGTCATAGGTGGTTGTGAACAACCCACCCAATGTGGAATGTTCTAGCAACTGGACCCAGGTCCGCTAAAAGAGCCCTAAGTACTCTTAACTACTAAACCACCTTTCCAGCCCCTCAAATGCATCCTTGAAGGTCAAAAAGTAAGAGTTCTTTGAAGAGCTTGCTGATTGGCAACGAGGTAATCCATACCCATAGCCTCTTGGGAATTAGCTTAGAGGCTGAAAGGGAATAAGAAATGAAAGCGACGTTGAGAAAGCCTGCGGGGCCAGGCTCCTGGCAACCTAGCTCACTTCCCAGGAAGCAGACTCAGCTAGCCTAGCTCCTCCTTAACCTCTGACCTCCTGTACAGTCCCATATGGAGGAAAGTCCTGGACAACTGCACTTGTTGTTTCTTTAATGCCCCTACTTCGAAAATAACCCCCAGCTGCTCCAGAAAGGCTGTGAGCCTGACCCCACACTCAGTGTTCTGAGAGGCAAAGGCAGCCCACTCAAGCAAGCATCTGAGGCCCCAACATCCCTCTTCCTTGCCTGAGCGCAGCAGCTGCCACGAGAAAGCAGCAGATTAACAAAATACTTGGTAAGCATTCAGGAATGGCAGCAGAGGAGGTAGCCATTCCTGGGTCCTAGGAGCCGTGAGGGAGGGAGGGTGTGAAAATGGCAATGTCGCTGAGCTAAAAGAGCCATGGAAAGCCCCCACCTATGGACAAGGTGTCAGGAAGCTATAGCGAGCTCCGAGCTCTCCCAGCATCGGCACCAGGAAGAGACAGCTGGTATTACCCAAGCACGTTGATAAGAAAAGAAGCTGAAACAAAAGAAACCGGATCGAGAGGCTAGGAATGTCAAATCCCAGTGGTAAAACCCTATGGTCACATGGGAAACGCGGATGGGGGCGGGCAGTGGGGACAAATCGGTGATCTACATACAATAGACAAAGTACAGGTGCTGAAAGTTTTGAACTATTCCAGTGTAATGGAGGTTTATTTATAAGCTGATTCGAGCCTCTGTTTTAGTACCTGAAAGGCTTGGATGCGTTCCTCTTTGGAGGAGTGATACCGGGTGGTCCAGAACTTGTAATGTATGTGGAGATGTTCCCTCAGCACTATGAAGACAAAGCTTCTGCGCCGCCCCCCCCCCCAACTCACTCCATTCATAGATTAACTAGTTTAAATATCTAGAGACCTGCCTTTCTTCTTCCTCTCTCCTCTTTTTCTTTGGTTGGCTCAGAGTGTTTCATGATAGCCACTTAGGTCCTTAGATTCTCTCCGACAAAGGCATCGCAGGAACCTGACATGGAAGGGCATGCTGTAATGCCGGTACCCGAGAGGCTGAGATGGAAGGATCATTGTAAATTTGAGGCTAGCCTGAGTTACATGACAAAACCTGCCTCATAAAACATGCACTCCTCCCTCAAATGAAAGCACTGATGGGATCCTTCATCCAATGCCATGCAATAACAGATCGATTTCTACAGTCTTCATCACCTCTGCCTGCTTCTCTAAACTAAACTCTCAAATTTTCTGAAATTTAATCAATAAATATTTACTGAAGACACATCTCATAGGCAGCAGGAGTGGCATGGGATTAACAGGCCACACAGCTGTCCCCAAAGCTCAGGCTCTGTTTGGGAAGGTCACATGGCTATGTGTCTACGCAGATAGGGACGTGCATACTTTCTTGTTCAAAGAGATACCACCACAGTGTAGTTTGCCAATTTTTCCAGATGAGTGTTCAGACATGCTTGCACTGTTTAGAAGAGGGAGGGGCCCTCAGCCTACAATGCAGAAGGTGACTTAACACTTCAGAAACCAAATACAACCGTAACTAACTGGTGCTGTGGGGTTGAACTGTGTCCCTCCCAACTTCACACAGTGAATCCCTAAGCCTAGTATAGCTCAGATGGAGGACTTGTGTAAAGACACTGTCTTTGCAAAGACGACCAGGTGGAAATGAATCTATCAGGGTTGGCCCTGACTCCAGCGTAAGTTGTAATCCTTAAAGAAGGAAAATTCATGGACAGAAGCACACAGAAGAAGTGTAACCTAAAGACCTATGGGAAGAAACAGGCACCCAGAAGCCAAGGAGCAATGGTTTGGGCAGATCACACCTTTCCCTCACAGGCCTCAAGGAAACCAACCCTGCTGACACCTTGACCTCGGCTTTCAGGCTCTAGAGAAATGAGCCAAGGCATTTGTGTTGATAAGGTGCAGCCTAGGAGAAAACAATGCAGCCTGCTCAACAGTAAGAGGTGGGCAAGCACCATGGGATTGAAACAGCACTGGGCAAAGAAGTCAATCACAATGCCAAGCATGTCCTAAGAAACCAACATACAGAAATAAAGGGGTTTGCAGAAGAGCAAGTGGCCCTCCTGCATAGCCTGGGAGTCCCCGTATCTGTGTGTACTGGGCTTGTTGTAATGTGTTCTGAAAAGAGGTGGGGGGGGACTTTTGTGGGGTTTCACCAGGAGCTCATTTTTAACAGATGGTTTGTTAAAAAAGATGTTGAACAAGGTGGATTAGAGTCAGGACACCTGAAGACATCCACTCTGTTTTGAGAGGTCCTCAAGCTTGCCTGTAGAGGGACCTGGCAGGCTGGGCTGATAATGGCCATATGGGATGGATATTGGAGGCTTAATCCCAAGAACCTGTAATAGTCTGAATGACAGAAGAGAATTTGCTAATGTTCTTTAGAATATTGAGTTAGAGCGATTATCCTGAACTATCCAGGGAGGCCCCAAATACAATCAAAATATGCCTTAGGGGAGAGAGAGAGAGAGAGAGAGAGAGAGAGAGAGAGAGAGAGA
>OU015758.1:21143523-21202752 GCA_907169655.1 Acomys percivali | reverse complement strand
ACACACACACACACACACACACACACACACACACACACACACACACACACACATACACACACAGTAAAGAGACAGCAAGAATACCCCTAGAGGCAGAAGACGAGGATTAGGACTCCAACTTAAAAGCCCCACATGTAGAGGTATCAGAAAAGACACCGAAGTTTACCCCATGCTAAAGGAAAGGGAAGGAGAATGGTGATTAAGAAATGATAGCAGCTCAGAGGCCTCGGCTGACCTTGAGAAAACAGTTCCAATGGTATCAGAGAGATGAGGGAGCAGACATCAGATGATTGGTCTGGAGATAGAGTGTGTGGGTGAGGGAAGCAACAGCAAAGGCTTTGGGGGCTTTAGCAATGGAAAAGGAACAGGATCAAGATAATAGCAAAGTGGATTCCGGCTGAGTGTGGTGGCACTCGGGAGGCAGAGGCAGGCAGATGTCTGTGAGTTCGAGGCCAGCCTGGCCTACAAAGAGAGTTCCAGTACAGCCAGGGCAATTACACAGAGAACTCCTGTCTCGAAAAATCAACTGACCAATCAACCAACCAGCCAAACAAACTAAGTAGATTCTGGGATCAGACCCAGTGCACCCTCTGCCCCACCCCTCTTCCACTGCCTGTTAAGACCCTGAACAAACAGTTTAAACTTTCATAGATTCAACTACCACATTTGTACAATGGACATAATAATAGCCACACACAGGATTTGGAACTTGTCAATGAAATTAAGTAGGCATTGTGTTGATTTCAGTGCCTGGCACATAGGAAGTGTGGACAGCTGATGTAAGGATGGAGGGATGGATACGGGGATGCAGGAGGTCTAGAACTCCACTTTTCAATAAACCAAGTTGCAGGGCAATAAGCAGGACTAAGTTACTTTTCACTTCTAAATAGAAGCAATTCTCATTAAAAAAAAAAATATATATATATATATTCAGACTATCATATGGCCAATTTATACTAAAATTATCAGCCAGCTTGCATTGGCTATCTACTGTTCCTGGGACACAGCATTACACATTTAGTGGCTTATAATAGTTATTTTACAGGTCTGTTGTTTAGAATCCCGGCAGGGATCTCAGTGGGCTGTGATCGCAGTGTCGGTGAGGCTATAGTCCATTTCTGAGGCTGTGGGGGATAACTCATTTTTTAATCTTTATTTCTTCCTTTCATTTTCTTCTTTCTTTTCTTTCTTTTTTTCCTTTCTTTCTTTTACAGCTTCTGAGGCCACCTGTGACCATGTCTCATGGACTCAATTCTTCCATCTTCAAGCCAGCCATGTCTTTCTTCCTCGACCACCTCTCCTTCCCCTTCCAACGGCAGTTGGCAAACATCCTCCACTCTTAGCGCCTCAGTTGATGTAGGGCTGGCTCCCTGTATGCTTCCGAATACTCTATCTCTGCCTCAAGATTCAGACCCTTAATCATATAAGAGTCCCTTTTGCCAAGTCAGGTTGCAGACTTCAGATCTTAGGAACATGAATATCTCTTCAAGAATATTCCTCTACTTGCAAGGTGACTTTTCTACAGCTCACACTTAACTAGGCACCTCTGTTTCCTGAGTCTAGTGAGCCTATCTATAACATTTTTTTCTTTGGTTAGTACTAAATTTCCTTGACTCCAAGACCTCAGCTGCACTTTTTACTTCCTTTTCATTGTTTCTTCTACTCTGTGATTCCATATTGGCCTCTATGCTGTATTATATATATTTTTGTTCCAAATTTTAAGGCATAGAGTACCAGATGTTTATAAGAATAAAGGATACAGATGCATAGATGTAACAAAGTGCCACTTCATTATTTGTCACCATTTCATTCAGATGTCATGTACATTCGTAGGAAAACCCAGAAGCTACGCTTCACAATTCAGCCAGGAAAGGGATTTAAGGCAAGGAACTGGGCTCATCAAAAAAAAAACAAAAAACAAAAACAAAAAAAAACAAACTTGTAGAGAAGTCAGGAGCAGTCAGGAAAGGAAGGTGAGGGGGAGCTACAAACTTTCACATTTGCCATTTGCTCTCAAGTCCAGGAAGGTACAGAGACCCCAGGAAGCAGCTGTGGACAATCACATCTGCTTCTTGCACTGGTGTGGCTGATTCACCGTGAGATGTCTGGGAGCCAGTGCAAAATCTGATAACTGCTGAAACCCACACTTCTGTCTTATGTAGCAGACGAGCAGCTCTCCAGAGCTCTGGACCCTCCTGACTCACAGGCAAGCACATCTGCTTGTCAGCCTTCAGCCAGATCTCCGCTGGAGAGAATATTAAGAAATGCAGTTTCTAGGCTTTGAGCCCCAGTGATAAGAGGGATGAGCCGACCAGACAAGCTGGTGTAGCTAAAGAAACAACTCTGCAGGCTGAAAAGAAGGAAGCTGCCAAAGCAGGAAGCAAATTAACCACAGTGCTTAGATTCCTGGTTGTTGTAAAGACCCCAGATCCCTAAGTGTGTAGGATCCATCAGTGATTTGTCTCCAACGATAACACTTTTTAACAACTGCTTGTCCCAGAATCCTCTGGTCCTAGGGTTCCACTGACTACACACTTTTGTGCATCAGAATGCTGTTTTCCTGTCTAAGGTGTCAGTGTGTATAAAGAAGACTTTTGATAAGTAATGGTTATTTCCGGTGCTAGTTCCTGAACTGTAAGATATGACTATCTTATTATCTATACCTGTGAAATGAACTACATACAGTAAAATGTAGTGGTTCAGAGCAATAACTCACTATTTACCATAAACGTTTTCTTATCCATACAGGCAGGGTACCGCTTGGCTCTTGTACATCTCCTGGTAACCCGAAGCTCTCACTCATTTGCACTGGTGGCTGAACAAGATCGACCTGTGTCTGGCCTTGATGTCATACCACATGGCTTCTCTCCATCAGCGGAGGCAAATGAGTCTTCCATACGTCACAGTCTCAAGTAACTGGGCTCATTGGACTCCGATTTAAATTCATACCTAATTATGTTCATGTGTTACTGGCAACATCGATCAAATAGCATTAAAATTCGGCATTTTAAAGTTATCTTCATGCGCATAAAAATAGACCTAATGCTTATACATATTATATAGTTAGTCATCCCTGTACCTTTCCACACCTGTCTCATCGTTTCTTACTGAGTTTTCCCATTAACTCCACAGCCTCGTCCTTTCCACCTGCCCGTACACTGATACCAAGATCATGTTTGGCCTCTGCATCCTCATTGCTTGGACTATGCATATCAAACAGTCACCAGCGCTTGGCCATGTTCTACATATCACAGTAGGGCTCTGGGAATATTTATGTTAAACACACTTACAGCTGAGCTTTGTGAGACCCTAGGGCACATCGCTGAGTAAATAAAGCAGTTTTCCTCTTCTTTCTATGTTGGCAGCTACAGGTTTATACTCCTGGACACGTATAGATGCAGGTAGCTACGTGGACACCCCCAGTCTTCTAAAAACATTGCTAGGGATGTTAGGTTTTACCATGCAGTGAGAGTCTGAGAGAAATTAAAGCTCAGAGGTGGCAGGGGTGTGCTTTATCTGTTTTTTTTTTTTTCCTTTTTCTTTTTTTTCTTTTCTTGTGTCTCCAGAATTGTGTCTCTCAGAGGGGCTGGAAAACAGGAGGCGGTCATAAATGTTTGCTATTCCAAAGGCTGTTTCTTCTCCAAGTATATATACATATACATATATAATATATACATACATACATAGTCTATTTGAGTTCTGAAGCTGAAACTTACAACTTGTTTTGCAAGTATTTTTTAAGAACTTCTCATGTATACCATATATATATATTTATTTATATATATATATACATATATGAATATATGAAAAGTCAACTCAAACCATCACAGGAAATTGGAGAAAGTAAATCAAAAAGAAAATGGATTTGACATTGGACCTATAAATCTTCTAACCTGTTCATTTAGCACAACATTGATATCCTCTGGCTGTTAGAAAGAAAACAATCGTGAGAGTGGAAAGCAGAGGAGGCACTGAGGCAGTATGCCGGGGAAGAAGGATTCTACGAGATCTGCAGCCACCCGCCAGGAAGTTCTTGCTCAGGATGATGCCCACAAGAAGACAGGGTGGAGGGACCCAGCTACCCTTTTAATCACAGCGTGGCTGCTGTCAGCACAACCCAGCTGCCTGGGCCGCCTGCAGACTCTGATAGCTTCGGCAGAAGTAAGGAAGAAACTGATAATGAAGATAGTAGCCTTGGTAAGCCTGTGGGTTGCCCAGGGCCTCCCTTCTGGGCAAGTCTTGCAGCAGATGTGAGGACATCCCTCAGGGGCCTGAGAACCAGCCAAGGGCAGCCTCTCCCTTTCTCCAGCTTGTCAAATTCGCCGCCACTTCTGTCTGGATTCTCTCAGTTTCAAAAGAGAGACTAAGCTGCTTGCCTACCTGACAAGAGTCCTACAGAACTTACTCGGTCAGGGTTTTGAAATAAGTCCCAGAGGCAGTATGCAGGCGACTATCGAGAAGAGCAGAATCTTGCTGTGTGGGTGGGGACACAGGCAAAGAGCCCGAGCTCCAACAGGATGCCATTTGTTCCCTTTTCATGTCAGGATGCTGTTCTTACTGTTTGATCAAGTCAGTCTCTCCCCAAAAGGTACAGGCTAGGACAGGGAAGGCACTTATTTTCTGCTCCCTCACATACCCTGAGCTGCCTGCTGGTGGGTTGTTGACCGACTTCCTCTTTCACCTACTAAGCCACCCCAGAAAGTGAGGCCCCAGTGCCTGTTCTGGGGCAGCAGCTTGAAGGATTCCACCACAGGTGCTGGGTAGCAACCCATGCTGGGACTTGGAAGGGCAAGGCTGGACACCATTAGGCAGAGCCAAACCCATCTATCGGTTCTTTGCGGAGGCAACTGTTCTTGAGATTTTCCCAAGTTCACTAAGCCATGGCCTTCCTATACACAGAACCTCATCTCCTCCTCTGTAGGCGCAAAGGCCAATCTACAGAGTCCTTCATGCATGGCATAGCTCAATCTTGTAGGATCACATGGTCTCCTAATTGGCCAGGACAACAGAAAAAACAGCAGAAGGGAAAAGCCCCATATCTATTTTTTTTCCTGCCTTAGAAGATCTTTCTCTGCACCAGAACCCACATGTGCTAAGTTAGAACTGACCCAAAGGGACCCACAAGTCTCTCATGCCTTGTGGAACCCAGAAAAATATCTCTGTTCCTCTTTGTAGAGGTACACGGCACTGCTTCCTACTATCTTGTACCCCACCTCACCCCTGACCCCACTGGATTTGGTTTTCCTTTACAGCTACTAGCTAGTATTCTGGCCAGCTGGAGATGTGGGGCTTGAAGATCTTTGTGCAGCGAAGCTCTGAAGATCCATTTTTGCTGGAAAGGTCAAGAATAAAAACACAGAATTTACCAGCCTTTACAGAAACAAACAAACAAACAAACAAACAAAAAGTACAAAAGGACACAATGCTATCATTTTCTTTCTTTCTTTCTTTCTTTCTTTCTTTCTTTCTTTCTTTCTTTCTTTCTTTTTTATTTTGGTTTTTCGAGACAGGGTTTCTCTGTGTAGCCTTGACTGTCCTGGACTCACTTTGTAGTCCAGGCTGGCCTCGAACTCACAGCGATCCACCTGCCTCTGCCTCCCGAGTGCTGGTATTAAAGGCGTGCGCCGGCTCTTTCTTTCTTTTTTATGGTGGTCACTTTTATTCAGTATAGGTAAGTGAGGCACTATTGTCCCCATTTTTTCGGGTGACTCAAACTCTCCAGGCTACGTATAGGCAGAATGGACCCAGGAAGCCACATCACCTGTTTCCTAATGTCCTTCCCCGAGCAATGCTCAACATTTGGAAGAAATGACCACACCTGTTTTCCCAGCTCATTCCAGGATTGAGAGAGCAGAAGAGTGGATACAGGGAGGGAGTCACCTCAGAATTAAAATGCTTTTTGAGTCAACTTGACTCATACTTTGCCATGATCAAAAACCTCTTTCCAGTTCCAGGGGTTTCCCAGAAGTCCACACCTGTAGCACCAGCGCCTCCTTTATCATGTGTAACCATTCAACACTGTGTGAACAGAAGTGACCATCCATCTCCAGGGTCACGTGCCCACTGTTGGCAATAAAGTCACATCATCCGGGCTTATCCTGCAGCACCAGTCATCATCCTGCAGGGTGGTACTGCTCTATCCTGCAGCATCAATGACCATCCTGCAGGGATGCACTGCTCTGGAGCATCTGGCTGGCCACTGCTCTTGGCCTTTAGAAGATGTTGACAACCAGGACTGTTTCATGCTGGAAATAAAAACAGAAAAACCAAGAAGCTTGAACTAACTGGAACATGAGTTTAGAAACTAGCGAGATATTGTCATTTAAAGTTCCCTATTGTAAGGATAGACACAGATTCTACTCTGACACAGCACAATTTACTGGTGATTTTATGGTGAGAAGCCCATCTTGATTTATTCCAAAATTCAGTTATAGTATTGCTGGTTCAGTCTATTTGGAATTCACATCCTGGTTTCCCCCACACCTCCACTAGCGGCCTGGGGAAGTACATGAATATTCAGTGTATGGCGTAGATTAGACCTGTCTTTTTTCTTTTTCTTCTAAAGATGAGTCTCAGAACTGCCACAATTTTTGGAAAAAAGAATTAAACAATAAGGTGCTGATAGGTTTTTGTTTGTTTGTTTTTTTAACAAGGATGAACTGAAAGTTTTGTCTGGAAAGTTCCAGATTCTTCTTTATTTCAGTATTCGAAATTGTGCCCTTTAGAACTCCTTTTACTCTCAAGGCATACCTTTCCATCCTTCAGAAACTTCTGACCTAATGTGAACTTTGAACTAGTATGACAGCATTATTCCATGCTCCTAGGTTGTGGATGGACCGGTGAGGAAGGTTTTCCGAACATCACACTGAAAAAAAAAATCTGAAGCATGGGCGGGCATGTGGGTAAAGCAGGGCCTGTAGCTTGGAGACGCAGAAAGCAGAGGAGCAGAACACAAAGTGGGTGTACAAAGAACAGCTCTGTTCCATGGTGGTAGCCCATCCTCCGTGCAGTGGCCACCGAGGCACACTCACCAGTTACGTCAGTTTGCCAGCAGTTCCATGGTGGCTTTTTAAGTTTTGTGTTTCTGGTCATTAGAGGTATCTCTCTTCTCTGCTCAATTAAGCAGCTCTAGTCCAGCATTTCCTAACACAAAACATTCAACAGACACCCTGGGAAACAAATACTGGCCTTCATTTTCTTCTCTCTGTCTCTCTGTGTCTGTGTCTGTGTCTCTCTCTCCCTTCTCCCCTCCCCCATCTGTACCCCCCCATCCCTTCCTCTCCCCTCCCTATTTCTCCCAGTGATGCTCCCATTGCTTTTGGTGTTCCCCCAAGTAAATCCTTTTCCTCGGACAAAGATCAACTCTGTTTTGTTTTAAAAGCAGTTTATAGAATGGCCAGTTGATTATCAGTAGGTTTTCAATCAGATTTAAAAAGCTTTTCTCTGTGTGCTTCAGTTTCATCCAAGAAAGATGGTTCCTGGATGTGGGAGAATTGCAACTCAGAGATGCTAGCGCAGCTCTCAGCCAAGTCTCCAGCAGGTACCACATGGCTGTCTGTGGCTATCTTAAATGCAAGTACTTTCTTTCTGTGGGCCATGGCCCCTGGGGGTGGGGGTGGGAGGTGGAAGACACACTGGGCTGTGTGTTTCTGGGCAGCTATGGAGGAGGTGGTGGAGACTTGGTAGCCCACTGTGTGAGTCACAAGAAGTCTTGGGAGAGGCTCCCAGTTTACCCCTGTCACGACTATGCAAGCATGTTCTGTCCATGGAAGCAAGGACTAAGAGGTATTTCCAATCCGTCTATCAGTGCCAACCTCCCTAGCTCCACACTGGCCTACCATTTAACTGGAGAACTTATGATTCTTGCCCCAATTCACATAGCTATAGCCAGGTATCAGACAAAAGGCAGGCTTTCTTTTCATTTTTTTTTTAAATTAAAAAAATGTGATGAAATACGCACCACATCGGCTTTTTTTCATCTTGCAAAACTGAAATTCTGTACCCGTGGAACAAGTGCCCAGTCTCTCTCCTTCCTGTGTCTGGCAACCACCGTCGGTCTCTAAGCTCTGACTACTCTTGACATGTTATCTGAGTAGAATAGATAGGCATCCTTGAGGCTCACCCATGTTGCATCTCCTGTCAAAACGTCTTCCAGACTCAATAACTCCATCAGGTGCATGTGGTACATTGAAAACTTCACTTACATGCCCATGGACACTTGGGAGGCAACTGTGAATACTGCTCCTGTGAACGTGGGTACAAATATGTGTGCAACTCCCTGTTTTCAGTTGTTTGGGATAAATATCCAGTAGTGGAATAGTGGAAGTGAGCCACATGGTAATTATGAAGTCCCCCCGCCTGCTCCCCCACCCCCCCCCCCCGCCCATACACACACAAACATACACACTCCTGTTTCCCAACAGTGGCCGATTCGCTGTTTTCAGGGGACTGCTCTAAGATTTGCACCTAGGAGCAGAGTGAAGTGAGCCAGCCTTAACTCACCAAACTGGCCCACACCAGCCCCACTTCCCCAGGTAATGAGAGCGAGAAATTTAGTCGGTTATAACAAACTGAAGGAGACTAGAAGAGTCCTCCAGAGCTTTTGTGACACGCCATAGTGGGTCACCAAGTTCTTGGCATTTCCTTTGTTAGAAGGAAGAGACCAAATGGCTCCAGAGTGTTTTGGGATGCCATGTGTGCTTGAGACTTTAGGGGAGATGCCTTGTCCCCTGCTGGTTCTTTTCATATAGCTCATGTTAAGGTTCTGCCAATACAGGCTTCCTAGACACCCTGCCCCCCACCCGCTCCTCACCCCTGGGGATCTGAAAATGCTCTAGACAAAGGTTTTTGTCTGTATATTTATACTTATGTTTTCATGCTCCTGTCAAATAGGGAAAATATGGACATTGACTGCTGCCTCTGTCAGAAACTCTGCCTGTGCCAGATCAGCAAGGAAGTGGGCTTTCAGAATTTAGGAAGACCACAGCATTATCCAACCCGCAGTGGGCACCAGACTTTCCTGAGAGCCCAGCAAGAAGAACATCCACCAGGTGAGAGCAGCATTAGGTTTTCACAGAAAAGGGATGAGGAAACCAGCCTACCCTGACCCCTTCACGTTTCCACCTAAAGAAAAAAAAAAAAAAAAAAAAGGAAGAAATCATGGCCTTCAGCTCGGAAGGCAGATCTCTTGGATGTGTACCTCACACCTCTGCCGTGGTAGAAGGACCGAGAGCTCCCGCCTATTACCTCTCAGGCCTCAGTTTCTCTCTGTTAAGGCCAGAAGGAGGGAATGATCTTGCGTGGCAGCGGGAAACACTCCTCAACAAACACAACCCTACTAAACCACTGATTGCCTAGCATAGAGAGGATGCAACTTCAAAACTCGGACTTAGCTCAATGGTCATGTGACAACAAGTCCAACTCGCGGCCCCTCCGCATCATCACTGCACTGATGGCGTCTGGTCCATGAGCTCCCCACTTGCCCAGGTGATGGAGCGAGAAGTTCAGTCAGTTGTAGCAAACCAACTCTACCTGGTTTCTCCCTCTCCCTCTCTTTTCTCCTCCTACATGGCCCTCCCCAGCTGCCTCTGCCTGCAGAGCTCGCTTAGCACATGTGTTTGCAATGCCCTTTCTTGCTTTTCATGTTTCTGCCTCCTCCTATAAACTCAATCCAGAACAATGTCTCTTGTACCGCCCACAGAGGCAGGCACACAGCTAGGCACATGTCCCAGACACATGGTTGATGCTAGCTGAAGGAGGTGGAGAGATATCTGGACTCAACAAACCTGCTTTCTTGGAAGCGCTCATTCTTCCGAGCAACCACCTCGTGATCATCCAAGTGGCATCTCGGGCTGAGCTCTGTGTGGTTAGCAGCTCCTGGAGCCCTGGCCTGTGAAATACGGGAAGCAGGCGTGCACTGCGTGCACAGGCATTCCAATAATAGCTTCAGATGGAGAGGATGGGTGAATGTCGTGACTCATGTCCCCACTGCATGCAAGTCTGTCTCAGAGGCAGAGGGCTGTGGGCTGTGGGCTGTGGGCGGGACCCTTTGAGCAGGGGTGGGGGTGGGGGGGGCGGGTATTATCTGGGAAGACCAGGAAATGGGCAGAGTACACACTGGGAGCCCCGGAGCTTGAAGTGCACAAGGTCAGCTGCACTGACTCACCCAGGAAGGTGAGAGGGCAGTGACCAAATATGAAGTAAGTCACCTGTCAAGGGAAGCACTTAGAGAAACAGGAAGTATGATCAGCTGGTAGACAGTTCAGAAAAGAAAGCTCAACTTGACTGTATGCTTTTGTACTCTGTTTTCACTGTTTATCAAGCATTTGCTGAGCACCGTGGTATTGAGTCACCACCCCCTCCCCCCACCCCCCTGGTTGGAGGGCGTGATTCTGTCTGGGCTTCATAAATGGGGAGAACCTGGTGGAGGAGGTGGAGGATTGGGGGAAGGGGCAATCCATCTCATCATCCGTCTCTTTCCCAGCCTCACTGCTGTACTAACAAGCATGCAGTGAGCCTCAGCCTCAGGTTTGTAGATGGTGCCTAGCCAAGAGGAGCAGGGTACCCTGCTCCAAAAAGACATCAGTCCAGGAATACCTGAACCATCCCAGAGAAAGAAGCAGCTTCTGGGCATCTGTCAACTCCTAGGTAGATAACTTTTTCTAATACCATAAAAGCATGCGGTGTGCCAGCCACAGCTCTGTTTACTGACATTCTAGACTTAAGAATTTGATGGGCAGTGTTTTAGTCAATTATTATAATAAACCTAAGAGAAAGGCTAATTAATTGTCATTTTCCAGAGGACACTTACGGAAGCACTCAGGGTCACCTGGTGCTGTGGCTGTGAGTCAGAGGTGAAGTTGGTACATAGACCGTGCTGCCTCCCAGCACCAGCACTGGCTTTTTGTAGACTTGGTTGATGGTGATTATTTAAATTCTGGAAAGCGGAGAATGCCCTGTGTTCTCAGAGGAGGCTTAGAGGTTGACAAGGAATATCAATTTGTTGGGGAATTTTTCAGAAGGTGTACCAACCATCCTGGCCAATCTGCCCCAGGACTTACTTCCAGTCAAGATAAAAATCTAAGTGTCCTTTGGCTGAGAAGCAGGTGTGTATAAAGGTTCCCAGACAATGTAAAAGAAGGCAGAAATAGTCTCTGTTGATGAACACTTGCCACCTCTCCCCTCGGTAAGTGCCAGAGGGAGGGAGTGCTGTTCTGCATACAGAGGATTAGGCAGGACTCTTTGGGCAATAAGCTGCAGGTAATTTGCCACTCAAATGGGCCTGTAGCTCACAGAGGGCAGGAAGCATCTGGCTAGACCCTCTCCAGTATCTGAACCTGGGCTTGGCATGCTAATAGGTTCCCCAGGTGTTTCCAGAAGCAAGGGTTCTGAGAACCATTTTTTCCTGCAGCGCCACCATGGGCCTTTCATGCTGTGGGACGTAGGCCATTATCTCAGCTGTATTAATTGACAAGACTAGCCTTGAAAATTCCCCCGTTGAATGAATGCCACCAGCCCCGGTGTGTTTTCAAAACATCTGTCTCTCAAAAAGGACATAGAAACTTATTTGCAGTGGCCCCAGATGGAGGTGCTGGCAGAGGAGGGAGTACCTGGAAGTGTGTGAATTGCCTGACAGAAAAATATAAAAAGGGAATGTAAAACTTTGAGTGACCTGACCCACATTTTTTTGGGCTCAAAATTTCTGTAAAACTAAATGTCTTCATGTATAAAGACAAAGATTCAAGAAATGAGCCTGGATAGGGATTTGTATTTCACAAGGACAGCTTACATCGTTATGTTTAGGCATGAAAGATTATTCAGGCCAGAGAGTAAAGCACTTCCTTGAATTTCCCACTTGGTCCCCCTCCATCACACAGAAGCAGGCAGCATGGGCTGGGTTGTTACTTGAAACACATTACAAAGGCATGTGGCCTAGAAACATCTTTGCAATCTGGCAGATATGCCTTCCTTCCTTCTGTGGCAGCTTCCTTTAGAATTACCTCGGGCTTTCCGTCATCTGCCATCTTGGGAAAGATTGCTTACAAATGTGGCATGCAGCTAATGGGGTTGAAGGCAGATGAGAGAGAGATGTGAG
The DNA here is from genome assembly GCA_907169655.1 of Acomys percivali. Classification (NCBI taxonomy): domain Eukaryota; kingdom Metazoa; phylum Chordata; class Mammalia; order Rodentia; family Muridae; genus Acomys; species Acomys percivali. The sequence goes on along the minus strand of OU015758.1, from coordinate 21,190,658 downwards.
ACCTGACAAGGGACCCAAGGAGGTCTGGATGTAGGTCCCAGGCTGAAGGTCATTTTTTGTTTCCTCTTGCCATGGTTTGAATGCAAGCTTATGAGTCTGAACACTCACTCCCTAGTGTCTGTGTTGTCTTGGGATGGCTGTAGAAACTTTAGGGGATGACCCCTTGATGGAGGAAGTGGGTCATTGGGTGAGTGTGGGGGAGCTTGAGGTCTTATGTCCTGGCTCCATTTCCTGTCTTGAGTCTAAACTCTATTCCACTGATCTGTGAGGACTCCCAGCCACATACTCCCCTCAAACTGTGAACCCAAATAACTTTTCCTTTCTTATATTTTTGGTTGTGAGTCTTGCCTTTAATGGCTGAGCCATCTCTCCAGCCCAACTTTTTCTTTCTTACGTCGCTTTTGTTTGGGTAGTTTGTCATACAATGAGAAAAGTAGCTAATTCATCTCCCTTGATCTTTACAATTACATCCTGCCTGTCACAGTTGAGCCCACCAAGAGCCATGAGCACTGTCTCCTACGTGCCGTGCCCCCATTTGCTTAGAGTTAGTACTTTTTCATTAGATGTCATCAGCTGATCACATCTTATAGTCTGGCTTCTTCCTGTCTCAAACGGATAGAGGTCTGTCTAACTAAGATGCACACTGTGCTCCATGGCTACAGATTTCTATCCCATTATCAATACCACTGGACCCTTTCCCAATTTCAACCCCTTTGAAAAGTTCACAGAACTCCGCAGATAGGAACTGCAACTGTCTGGGATTTGCTGCTCCCAGGAAAATAGCTCCAAGGCAGAGCCAATAGCTCTCTATTGTTAAGAGAAGAAGCCCTGACCTTGACTATCTTGCCACTCACTGCATTTCATACATGGTGTTGGATGGGCCACAGTGGGAGAAATCAAGGGCACTTAGGTCCTTTCTATTTTCTCCCCTGCTATAACAGATGCTCCATCACAGAGCAAGTAAGAAACAAAAGTAGAGCCGGGGAAACTGGGCAGCCTCTTTGGGCCTCAATCTATTCAAATGCAGAGCCAATCAGCAGATGAAAGGAGTTCTTAGCTGGCTCTTGAGTTGTACAGTTGTATACCATGTCATTACTGTTAATCTGGCCCACACTTAGATGTACATATATGTAAGGGGTTATCATATAGCCATCTAGCTTACATGAGCATGACTACAAAGTTATGTTTCTATTATTTGGTTAAAACTAGCATAAAGTTACCTTGTATATGCATATACACATGGTATATTTACACAAACATAATATCAAATCTTATATATCTGACTTGTGAGTGATTTAAAAGTTCCTCTGTCTTACCTTTTACCATAACCAATAGTAGAACCCAAGCCCACAAAAGTCAAGATGTTCCTGTAATTTATTACTGAGTTTCTCAGGAGACTATAGACTATAGAGAAAAGAATATGATGACCTGGCTTTGTATCCTGCAGTGGAATCTCAAGTTGGTCATATATTAAGTGTGTGACCTTAAATAAGTTATTTAAGATTGTCCAGTGTCTCTATCAACATATGGGAAGAATACTGACCACTTTAAGAAGATTCCATTAAATAGTACATGTGCCACTTACTATAGCATCTGGAACAGTTTATCTCTTGGAATATGATGCTTTTGGGTTTGCGTGAATAGGCCAGACCATATACATTTACATATCTGACATTATTTAATATAGTGCAATCAAGTATTTCAGCTACCATTAATGTACAGCAGAGAAATTATCTAATGTGTCTCCAAAGACCCACAGACAGGCTTTCCTAAGGCAGGCTACAAACTCAGCAGAGGAATGTGGCTGTGAAAACAATTTCTCTCTGGTATCACATTAAGATGTCAGAATACAAGATGTCATAAGCAGTTCATAGAAAGCTGAGAAGAATCGTCCTTCTGAAGACCCTTATTAGGAGAGCCATGCCATCATTGCCATGGCAGTGACAGTGGGGCCCTGAGGGAAGAGAGCAGAGCTTCAGATCAGAAGAAGAGCTTCATTGGGAGTGATAGATGTCATGGACAGCTTAACAGGGGCCCTTCAAGAAGAGACAGACCATTCAGTTCTGAAGGACAAACTATTATAAGTTTTGGCCATATTGCAGGGTCTAGCCTATATGCCAAGTCACAAAACAGAAAGTTACTAGATAAAAGTAAGGTTGTAATTTAGGACTGTCCTGGGCCTATATATCATGGTGTCTGGGCTTACAGCTTTAAAGGGGAGGAAGATTGTAAAGCTAAAAGCAGGCTTGCTTAGCAACTCTATCCCAAGATCTACAGAGTCAGGGGACAGCCTGAACTTTGGTAGAGAGAGAAAATGACAGCTTGGGGCATCTGCGAGCTAACAAAAAGATCTGAGAAACTTTATAGAAAAAATACTCAATGAATAGGCTTAACTCAGTTTTCTGCCATGTTGCATCTCCTAATAGTATGTTAGAACTAACAATATTCCTAGGGATATTCGCAGAGCCCAAAATGCACTCCTGGAAACATTTCTAAGGTACACAATTTAAAAGGGCCTAGGTCACTACAGGCACCAGTAACTCTATCTTCTAGAAGTTTCTGGCCAGACAAATAGGCTCATGTGTAGCTGTCGGCTAGGTCAGTCACTCCGATGACACTGATTTCAGAATCACGTGGGGCACTTTGTAAAAATGCATATTCTTTGGCTGTACTCCAGATTGGTTGAATGAGAGAAGTGTGTCAGAAATGTGTTTTAAATAGGCACCACAAGCATCAAATGAAAGTTTGGAGCGCAGTGGTTAGGTGTTGTGAGTTAAGTAAGTGTAGAGGGTAGGCCTCTCCCCCCGCCCCCCGAAGCCCCTAGAGCTGCTTTAAGTCATAGACCAGAGACTTCAGAATGAAAAAGGAACCGTCCTTCCCTCTTCCCCTAGGTAGCTGTGGTGGACTAACATTAGTGGTCATTTATGTGGGTTCCTTTAATAGACAGACTGCTCTCCTTGGACCAGCTTGCTGGAACCCTGGTCTTCCTAGAATAAGCATCTGGACTACTGCAGATGCAATTTAAGAACATCATACCTCCAGCCCCCTGCCATGTCTACATAAAAATACTCAGTGTGTGGCAGCACTGAAGGACATCGGTCCCCCAGGTCTGGAGGTCCCAAAAAGAAAGTGGGGGGTAGTCTTTCACTGCAGGAAGAGTATCTTGGGGACCATTGATTTGCTTAAGAGACTCCAGGCATTCCTGTTATTAGCACTAAGTCTGCTTGAGAGCATAGGGGCCAGAGTCCTGGTTCTAATCTTTTGGAATTTAAAAGCTGTCTCCTGGGCTGCCCAGATAAGCCCACCCTCTGGTTCTACAACACAGAAATCTCTAAGGTCATGACCCCTCCAAATGCTACCGGGCCGCCCTGGAAGAAGTCTGGGATCCTATCTCAGAGCTAGAACTGTTGGTCTCCTCAGGAGACCGGGGCTGTTTGCTTGTTATTTCCAGCATGCTGATCTATAAAACATGTAGGATTTCACCCTGCCTTTGGAAGCCTCTGTGCCTCACTGTTTGCATGTGTTGAATAACAAAATAGTTGTCTTTATTTCCACCTTGGCTGGAGAGATCTTTGTTTGCTGCCTGACACCTCCAGTTGTCCTATAGCAGGATAGAAGTCAGCTGTTCCATGCCAGGCAGAACTGTGACAATCCTCCTGTTAGGAACACATTGACTACTACTAATGTGCAATGGCCCATGGGAGCTGGGTGTCGGGAGCTGGAGAAGAAAGATGAAAAAACAGGAGCACATGGAGCAAGGATAGTGAGAGTGTAGCGGATGGGCAGGGCAAAGCCCCTCCCAGTATGGGTCCTTGTCTTTTCCCCTTCCTGGAATGAAGTACCTCACGCACTTTAGTGAGAGGAAATCCCACTTCCCCTTTTTCTATGCTTCCCATCCTCTTTTCCTTCATCTGGAGAGAGAAATGAAGCAAAGAAGGAAGCCCGGATTTCGGACGTGTATAGACTAGGAGGACAAGGATGGAGCTTGGGGACCAATTTCCTGGATGCAGGCTGGATACAGGATTCATCTTATTTCCTGGAGCTGAGCATCACCAAACTCAATGGCTGTCCTACCCTAAAACTGCATGTTGTCTTCACCACACTGCTGCACATACTCTCTGCTGCTGTAGTACCAGAGAAGGAGTGGTGTGTTTAACAAATTCAGAGAGGTCACTGGTGGATCCAGAATTAGACTCCCCTAGAAGTGTTATCTGTGTTGTCGACTGCATATTCAGGGAATGAGGCTTGGGGAGGCATAACAGTTCTGTCACTCACCTCTGGTCTCTCCCAATGCTGGCCCAGCTGCATGTCTGATTAGATCACATGGCTTCTTTCTTTTTTTCTTTCTTTTTTAAAAGGAGGTTGCTGAGTGGAAGGGCAATGTGATTGTAAGATGATGTCACTATAATTTTAACCACATACTTCACAAAACTCTTCCTGCAAGAGTCATCATCTGATGTCACTTCTCTCAGTTCCGCATCACTTTACATGATGGTAGCTCTTGTTCTTTTCTACGGGAGAAGTGGCCAGTCTTCCATGTAAAGGCTCATACAACCCTGTAAGGAACAGGAAGAAAGAATCCATGTCCCGAGTCCCTGTGACACTGTCCACTTTCCGCTGAGCAGACAAAACACACTTGACAAACAGAGCCCAGGTGACACCTCTCTGACTGTCATGGTGTTACAAGTTGCCTGCACCTGGATTGGTCTCTCTGGAGTCTTTCTCTATTCCTAGGCTCTCTTTGACATAGTGACCCATTTTACCTCTTTCTGTCCAGAAGTAGCTGTTTCTCAGGGAGTATGAATCATCTTGTATCCATAGCGATGCAGGCAATCCCCCAAACATCACACACTTTGTACTTGTTGAAAGTCTTTGAACCAGCTTTGAGAAAAACTTAACAAAGCCGTTACCCCTGAGTTAACACCTGGTGTGAGGCTGCGGAGCCTGAAATATCACTTGACAAACCACTTCAAAGTCACTACAGGGACAGGAGCACAAAGACCTCTTCCCTTTAACCGCCCTGTATCTTTCCTTGCAGCTGAGCAATAAGCCCCGATGTACGAGCAGGATACCAGTCTTTCTGGGTTTGCGCAAAGCCGACAGCGCGTCACGGTGCAGTTTGAGCCTTCTCATTAGTCAGCTGAATGTTACAATAAATCAAGGGGAACTGAACTGCATGCCTCCTTAAAGAAGGAATTTGCCTCCACTCTCTACCACACACAAGGCAGCAGTAATTTATACACTGCCTGGAGACCAGTAGCCCTCACTGATAAGCAACCACTCAATCCAAGTCAAAGTTCCTGTTCTACTCATCACAGAAATTGGAAGCCCACTCCTAAGTGTCAATCATGAACCACGGTGCCATCAAATTTACCTACTTTTTTCTTTCCCAAGTTACATCTCCCGTTAAGCTAAATGACACTAGTGGGCATGTTTATTCCTTTAAAATGTTGCAATGTGTTTGTAAAGTAGGTAAGTTAAGGAGAGTGGAAAGGGATGTGAATTGATTTCCACTGTGGTAGAAATAATTTAAATGTTACATGTTTTCAAGTTGGTCATTTATTTTAATTGACCGGCTATTGTTTTAGCTACCCATTAGTGAGCAGAGATGTTTTGAATTGTTAGTAAAAATACACTGGAAAGGGGGAAACACCAGACTAAGCACAAATGAATAGACATGATGCTCAAATGCCACCAGTGAACAGGAGACAAAACCAGGTGTCTTGCTACTATCTTTAAAAAAAAATGGTTCTAGGAACAATAGTGGATTCACCAAATGGAGCCAGTATAGAGCAAGGGATGTGGACAGTTGCGTAAATGAGTGAGAGTAATGTTGAGAAAAGACAGTCTGTACTCAAGAGCTTGCTGTAGTTTTGTATTAAGGGGGTGATCAAGAAATGAAGCAGAGAAAGAGCCCTGAGGTTCTGCAGGACCCACCAAAGGGACTGTAGAACTAGGAAACCCAAGGTTCCTCCTGAATATTTGCCAAGGGAGGAACCAAGGAAAGGCTGTAAAATTAGATAGCTAGAGGGTCACTAGCAAACTTTGTAAGGGAATCCCAGAAGCTGTTATCCTCATGACACAGAAAGGAAGTGTCAACGTTCTGCACAAAAGGTCTGCATTGTCTCTCCTTTCTTTCCACCATCTCCCATCCACACCCCACCTTCCATGCTCTGGCCCAGGGGATTTGCTCCTGAGTTTGCCGATCTGAAACATCACCATACTCCCCCTACCTCTTCTAGTTAGCAGGCTAACTCCTCAGGTCTCAGGGCAAGGGGCTCAGCTTCTGAAAAACCACCTGGAAGCCTCTGACTAAAATAAGATGCCTGGCTCATAGGCCTGCACTCTGAGCTGAGACCCACAGATCCCACTTTGCAATTACTCTCCCTCGGCAGTTGGCATGCGTGACTCCCTGACGCTCTGCACACACCACAAAGAGGACACTACAACTAGCTCACATGCTTTTGTGTCCCCAGCACCAAGCCCAGGGTTGACACTTACTAAGTGCTCAGAAAATGCTAATTGGCTACATAAATGACCCAACTAACCATTCTCCTCATCAAGGAAGCTCAGGAGAATGAACAGGCTGTTTATCCTTGAGCAAATGACTTGCTCTTCCTCAACTTTAATTTCTTTTGTATTTACTATGTCATTAATAATGTACCTAGCTCTGGGGTTGCTTTAAGGGTTAAGCACTACACGCAAATCCCTGGACACATAATCCAGTCCTAAGCATGTTCGGTAAATGTTTATTGTTACTGTCAGTACTTAACCTTTTTGTTTTCTCATCTATGAACTGATGGTTCTGAAGGTTCCCGGTGGCTTTAAATCAGCTATAACTCCTACCCAACCCTAGAAGAAAAGTTCTTTGTTCTCTGGATTTGTCAACTTGGCAACTATAACCACCTTCTATTAACCTTTTTTCCCCCAGATTAAAAATTCTACAGGAACAACTCATGATTCATTGTCTTATAATAATACGCATGAATCTAAGACACGGCCGGAATGACTTCCTGAACTTGCATTTCATCTACCAAGCTCTTCGTTTTTCTTACGAGATTCTGGGAAAGCGAGAAGGAAGGGTTGTTGGGAAAGACAAAACTTGTTTTCATATGCAGTCCCAAAGAGAGTTGTTGGATTTGGATTTTGTTAGTTTGTTTTTCCTTTTGAGGCTCTAACAAGAGGGAAAATATATAAGCCCTTAACAGAAGAAGAAACAGAAAACCAAGAATAAAATATTTACATTTCCGCAAGGCAAAAAAAAGTTATAGAGATTTGCATTCCACATTGTGCTTTACTGGCCATATCACAGATCATTTAGATACCAATTCCCATGAAAGAAATCACATTTGTTGCCCAGTAGCTGTGGGTTAAACATGTGAAAGCCTACACCTGGAGTCAAAGTGATCATCTTCTGTGATCTTGCTCGTGACACCTTGAAGACATTTTCATGTATATAGTAGGCATGAGGAAGTTGAGACTTCATGACGGAAGATAAAACCTGAAAGTCACTTAGTTCTGTACGCCCCGAGCCAATACCAGGGAGCCACAAAGCAAAGATGAAATGCAAGACTCCACTTTCTTACCTTCAGAGTCCTGTTAAGTGTGAGCTGTGCTGTGTGTCTGTTTCCCATTAATACATCCTTATTGATAATGTCAATAAAGCACATTTCATCATCTACTTGGAGAGGTTCCATCCTTCTTCTGGCAGTATTTTTCTTTCTAGACAGGGCAGAACAATGCATCACAGTGTCCAAGGGCTTCTCATTTGTCACTGGGACATTGGCTATTTGGATGACACTTCCTTCTTCCCAGACTTCAGCAAACAAAATATCTTGGTCCACACAATTGTTTCTGTAATGGAAGTAGTTGCAGTGGCAAGCACCTTCTACCCACATTCCTGTGTTCAGTGCACTGTGTTCAGTGCTTAATTTTAGATTGACTCAGACTGTCAAAAATATTTCTATGCTAGCTGAAGCTAGGGTAGGGGAGGCATCAAAAATGTCAGTCTGCTTTCAGACCAACAGCCAATGGTCAGATGGGACTCTATGGCTTACCTGACTCTAGTACTCAGAAGTTAGTAGGCTTTTAGCGACTCAGGGAGGGGGCCAGTCTCTAAGGACTTATTTCCATTTTCCAGATGAAGAACATTTTACTTTACCTGTCCAGACTTTTTTTTTTCTCTCTAAAGCCTATGTTAGAGTTGAATCCCACAAGGCTCTTGAACACTCCCATCAATGTTAGTATTCTCCCATTCAACACTAAGGCCTTCATCCCACCTCCCATTCTGCAAGGAGAAAAACCAGACTTGGAGTTTTCTGCCAAAATGTCATTACAGTAATTTATCATTTTCTAGACACAGAGTGGACAAGGTACTTCAAACATAACTGTACAAAAGTGAAGGCCCATGGGCTTTTAAACGGGAAGGTGAATTCAGAGAAAGTGAATATCAAAACAAAACAATGCCTTGCCAAGTCCTTTTCTCGCTCCATGAACAAAGCTATGGAGATGACAAAGGAAGAAGGAAAGAAAACTGTATACAGGCTCTCATCAAAAAATTCTGAATGAGAGTTCCCACCAGTAGCCCGTACCTTGGCCTTGTAGTCACAGAGCCTTTGTATGGCTCTCTCCAAACAGATACACATCTGCCACATCCACAGATTGTGAAGTCTGGCAAAGACTGGGCCTTACTCATCTTTTACACATTTTGCAGACCTGGCCATTCCACCTGCAGGGCAGTCTCACTTATTTCCACAAGCCTGTGTGTTGCCACTTTAAAGCAAGGACCGCCACCTCTTTCTTAGTCTTCAACCCTCCACATCACATTCACACTACTGATGGACATTGTCTTAGGAAAGATTGACAAATGGGCTACCTGTTGGCCGGACGTGGGCAACTTGAAGAGATGCACTGAATGCCTGTGAGTTAGCAGATAGTTGCAGGCTTTGCAAGATCGCCAGATGAGCTTCTTTTGTGATATGGATTTCTGGATCCTACCTCTATAGGTTCCATTGTCCAAGGGTTGGGATAGCACCTCAAGTAAGTCTGCCAGAGAGGCTCATGTTTCAAAAAACACCACAGCAACTTCCAAATAATGAAAAGAATGAATGAACAACAATATAATGAAATAGTGAAATAGTGCTTCCTAAATTTGCATTACTATGACAATCGCTGCCACTCTTTAAGAATTCCAGCTTCTAGGCCTCCCTAAGATCTCATACTAGCCACCTCTGGCAGAAGCATCCACGGATCTCACGACTGCACTGGGACTAAGCTACTGATGGGATTTTGGGGGAATACCACCACAAGTGGTGGTGGTTTCTATAGTCCTCACAACAGTCACTTTCTGCCCTCTGAAGCAGAAACTTGGGGAGACCACATCAAAGTAAGTGCTCAGATTCCTTTTGTCTCAAGGAAACCATCCCTTCACTGTATCACCATTTCAGAGAAAACTGGTTCTCTTGGTCATTACTCAGAAGACACTGTGGACAGCCTAGTAGTGGGGATGCCAGTGACTTCTCACATACTCAGGTGGTTTTCAGAAGACTTAAAGATAGATACTATGTGAGCATCAAACAAAGTGGGTAAACAGTATGATTTAAGCAGCCAGCACTTATTCTATAAATATTAGCCCTTGGATATTCTAAGTGATGGCTTTTTAGTTGCATAAGCCTCAAAGGGTTTGGGAATAGGGACATCTTTCTAAGACTTCCTTCTACTTCTCCCCTCTTGCCCACATGGTAAAGCCTTGAGGTTGGTGACTATCTTCAAAGTAATGCTCGGTAATTTTGATGAAGTTTGGTTAATATGTCTTTCTCTGCTTAACTTGTTGCATGCACTGTGGCCCGACATAGAACTCTTTAACAGGCCAGAAGTTTTCAAATGTGCAAGCCTTCTGCGCCTGGGGAAACAGGCTGAACTTTTGCCTTTGTAATAAGATATGCTCCAATTACCAACTTTAGCAATTTAATATAGTTGAATTATAACTAAACGAGACACTTTGTCACTCAGCCATTATTCAAGCTTCTGTTGGGGATGAAATGAGGGGTTGCACCAGGTCAGCCTACATACTTCTGGGGGGAGCTCTGCCTTAGAGACCAATTCCGAGAAATTTCTAAAAGAAGTTTTTTCTATAAAAATATTTAAAATTCCAGAGAGTACAGCTCAAACATCATACTATATTTTATAGAATAGGGTTATAAAGTGTCAAATAAAAGCTTGCTTGGTTATTTAAGTGGCAGAATATTTTTGTATTGTTGTTTTTATACTTGGAAAGTTTGGTGGTGGTGGTATAAAGAATCATCTAAATATTTGATATAGTAAATACTTCATGGATGGAGATGAGGCAGAGGAGTTTGTTTTCCTCTTGGCCATGGATTTGTGCACATTTATCTCTACCCTATCTTGCAGGTAGCCTCATAGAAACAGTCCAGTATCCATTACAAGGTTTGCACATTTGTATTTTGCTTTGATACATATAAGACTTATCCATGGAGAATTATTTATGTGTGAAACTTAGAGAAGCCAAGAGTTTTTATTTGCTTGTTTTAGTATCAGGTTTGGTTTCTTGTCTTTGTTTTTCTCAGATGCACAGCAGGCTGAATTTTACTATATCTGGACCTTAGACTCCTTGGAAAATTAAGATATTTAATTTATGCACTTTGAATACATGTATTATGTGTTGTAGAGCAGTAGTTTTCAACCTTCCTAAGGCTATGTGACCCTTTAATACTGCTTATCACATTGGGGTGACCCCCAACCATAAAATTATTTCATGGCTACTTCATAACTATAATTTTGCTACTCGTAGGATTGGTAACGCAAATATCTGTGTGGAAGTATGGTTTGACACCCCCAAGGTTAAGAATGGTTGTCCTAGAATATCACGACAGAGAGGTTCAGGAAGGCTGCCTGTCCCTGTAGTATGAGACATTTCAGAACATTCTGAGCATGAGCAACAGGCTAGTGATGGCCACCTCAGTATGACAGACAATAGCTCTCAAGAAAACATTTTCCCAGGATACCCGTGTCCTGATCCCCACAATCCCACACCCTCGTCTAATTCCCTGTGTGAACAGTACTACTAAAGAGGCAATAGATATTTCCTGACCTCATACCTCCAGAGTCTGAGAAGGACCACATCTGCCCTGGACCAGGAGGGTTCTTGATGCCAAGAGGAGTCAGGAGATTTGAAAATCAGCTATAGAAAGGGTTCTGCAAAGTGCAGGAGCCTCTGAGACATGGACCCCACCAACAGAGGCCTTGCCAATTTTCCCCAAGTCCAGATTATGTCAACCTCTTGGGCTTCATTTTTAAGCCACAGACTAGCTTAAGAGAACAAACCACAGCACCATGTAATATCTAAGTCTGAGACTCTTGACTTCAAAGCATTTTTACAATTGCTAATGTTCTCTGGCAAGCAGCGTTTCCTTGTTGACAGAGTTTTTTTTTTTTTAATCCCTTCTGGAGTAGGATGATATAAGTGCTTATAAACGGGAAAGTGCATGGTATAATATATATAGCCCTTAGGTTGTAGTGCCCACCCAATAATATTTTCCCTAAAAGCCACCCACAAATACATCTTTTCCCCTACTAACACAGATTGAAGTGCTTAAAGTATCAATTAAAAACAATAAAAAATGTTTACATGTGTTGTTCTAGTTGTATTTCTGTTGCTGTGATAGAACTCCATGACAGAAAAATAACTAATGGGCCATAGGGTTTTATTATGCTTATAGCTCCAAGTTATAGTACACCATAGCAGGGAGATCACAGTGATAGTATCTAAGGGCAGTTTAGATATGCACAGACAAAACAGCGAAAAATAATGCACACCTAGCATTCACTTGCAGGCTTGCTTTAGCTCAGCTCAGATTTCTCCACTCATAGGGTTCAGGGTCTTCCTGCCTAGGGAATGACGCTACCCACAGGGGTTGAGTAGTCTTCCCATATCACTAACACAACGAAGACAATCATCTATAGGAATGCCTACTGGCTAACCCAATGTAGAAAATCACTCACTGATATACTCTTTTCAGGTGATTCAAGTTGGCAAAGCTAACCATCACATGCATAGAACGTACGTTGAGCATACGTTGCTCTCTACCTCAGGACTCTGTTGTTTATCACTTCCTCCTCCCGTTAATTTCCTTTGTTTCTCTAGGCAATTTCACTTCCACTCTCATTTAATCTATGCATATGTGATCTTATGTGGCTACAGAAATTTCTGGAACTACAAAAAAAAAAGAAAATGTATAATATTTGTCTCACTGGAACCGGTTTAATTCGTTTACTATGGTCACCTCCAGTTATATCTATTTTCTTGGAAGTGACATAACTCCATTCTTCTTTATGGCTGAAAATTTCCAGTACACACACACACACACATCAATCACACAGATACACACACACAGACACACACACACACACACACACACACACACACACACACACTTTCCTATATTCCTATGTTCTTGGACACCTACCTAGACCATTCCATAGCATAGCTATTGTGAATAGTGCTTCAGTAAATATTAATGGGCCAGTATCTTCATGCCATTATGGAAGTTTGAATAGGAATGGTCCCCATAGGCTGATATAGTTGAATGCTTGGTCATTAGGGCACAGTGCTACTCAACAGGGATTAGCAGGTGTGACCTTTTTGAAATAGGCATGGCCTTGTTGGAGGAAGTGTGTCACTAGAGGTGAGCTTTGGGGTTTAAAAAGCTCAAAGCAGGGCCAGTATCTCTTTCCTTCTTGCTGCTTGCCAATCCGGAAGCAGAACTCTCAGCTACCTCTCCAGCACCATGTCTGCCTGCGTGCTGCCATGCTTCCCTCCATGATGATAATGGACTAAAACCTTGAAACTGTAAGCCAGCCCCAATGAAATGTTTTCCTTTATAAGAGTTGCCATGGTCATAGTGTCTCATCGCAGTAATACAATACTGCCTAAGACAGACATGTTGACTTGGTGTTCTTCAGGTGAATAACTAAGAGTTATATAGCTTAGTTGGTTACATAGTATATTTATTTCTACTTTTTTGAGCAATACCTATACTGATTCCTCTAGAGATTTGGCTAGTTTACATTCCCACTAGCAGTGAATAACGGTTCCTTTCTGTCATTTGCTTTTTAGGGGCCTTGCTTCATGGCTGAGCACTGATTTTCTTCTACCAAGACTCTGGATATATGTTCCAGGCTAGAGAGCTCTCTCTATGCTATGGAAAGAAATTGCAGGTTGGCCTCAGAGTTCAGCTCAGGAGATAGCACTGCTGCACTAAGTGATCTAAGAACATTCAGCATTGTTTTGGTGGAGCCAGTGTTCTCTTTTCACTGACCTTGACTTCCTGTGAGCTGCAGAACTGAATGTTGAAGAATACAGACAGACTGCTACCATCAGAGAACTGCCCAGAGAGACCCTAAGACATACTGGGTGTCTATGTCAGACCACAGACCCCTTAGAAAGCTTTAGCAATGAGTTTATCTCCATCTACAACTATGTCCATCTTATTGCCTTCCTTATTTCCTTAACTTCATTTTGAGCCCAGCCGGAAGGCTACTCTCTACCGCTAAAATCAGCAGCAAATGAAGTTCCTTATTCCAAATCACTCTGTCCTGTCATTCCTACGACCATCTTCATCATTTGTTCCCTGTTTTATACGCTTAAATTTTATTATGATCCAGCCCAGAATAGCTGATAACTCAGGCTGGATACATGCCTGATAGTCAACCTAGGCTAAGGCCCACCAGGAAGACCTAACCCCGCTGTAGGCCCTTCTTCTGGCTCTGGGCCGGCTTCATCAATTGCACAACTGGGCACCATGAGAAACACATGACTGCCATCCACATAGACAAAGATGGAAAATATGAGCCATCCATTTGGCAATAATGTTGGCATCTTCCTCCCTTCCTCCTGCCAAGGCCTGACCAGAAAGATCTTGGCCCGATCACTGCCTGGTGTGGTCAGTCTAGACACAGGGTGGCTCGGGTCATGGTATGTAGAACAGCTGTGATGAATTCTATACATACAAGTAAAGACAGAGAACAGGTTCCGGCTTCCACAACAACCTGTGTCTGTGAGACACAAACCAGAGTGAAGTCTAGAAAACCCTCATGGACTTAAACAGGAAAGTTTTGTTTTGTTTTGTTTTGTTTTTTCTTAACTTATAAATTGCCTCATAGTAGATATTACACTCTGATTTTCTTTATAGTTTCATTAACATAAGAAAAATAAAATATTTTCTGTCCACATAAAACATGTTCCACCTCGTTGAATGGGGAAAAACAGACAAATAGGAAAATAAATGTTAACTAAATAAAGAAGAATGTATGTTATGTTGGGGAGAAAACCATGTCCTTGGTCACTAAAGATTATCAGTCCAGTAGCCCAAACAATTTTCAAAGTAGCTTAAGGAGGCCAGGAAGAAAACCCGTATCCACTTATCACATTTACCTTCCCTGCACATCTTGCCTTCAAATTCAGCGTTATTTTCCTTTTTCTGCAAATGAAGAAACTGAGGCTGCCTGAAGGCTGTTCCAGGTCACAATGAAAAAGTGACAGAACTAGAGATTCATCAGAGTCTGCCAGACACCAAAGCTCATAACTGTGAGCTTGTCACTAACTTGAGCAACTGTCTTCTCCCTGAAGTGTACACTCAGGGCATTTCACAGCATCCCAGGATGATGTCATTGGGGAGAGCTCGGTCAAGTTACCACTGAAGAAGTCCTCTCATCCATTTCCCAAAACTCAGAGTGGAAAGGTGACTTTTGTAACTGCCTCCCTTTGAATAGATGATTTATTTTAAGTGGTTAGCCTGGGGATGCAGCAAGCAGCAGTGAGTTTGGTTTGAAGAGTTCCTGATCTTCTGGGAAGTGTTTTCATTTGGATAAACTTTGAGTCTCCAAGAAAATTCCTCAATGCAGTCAGCCAGGTCCATAAATGCAGGTGTGGGCACACATACACATACAGAAACCCAAGGGATATGCTCAGGGATACATAGCAGGGATGAGCTAAGTTTGAAGTGTTTCTGATATTCTGGGAAGCATTTTCATTTTCATAAGCTTTGATTCTCCGAGGAATTTCCTAAATATGGTCAGTCAGATGTCCATAAGTGCATATGTGCTCATGAACATACATATTAGAACACAAGGTACAGAAATATGTGGACCTGTGAGTGCATGCATATATGGGGAGTAAACATGTATGGGAACAAGCAGGCACGGGTATACACACATGGTATGCACATGTGTGGTGATAGTATGTATTCACGAACACATGATATGGTATGTATGCATATAGGAACACATGGGAGTATGTATGTAAGTATACAGGAAACAATAGGTGTGCATATGCATGATATAACTGAAAACAGATAGTTTTCACATATACAATGCTACTTTGGACAGTAAACAGAGTAGAGACTATTAAGAAGAAATGTCCTTCTAATTTGGTGCTAGTGGTTGGAGATACAGAAATTAATTCACACAGAATGGACTAAAAAGAGGAAGGCAGAGTTTACTTATGGCACAGTCAGAGTACTGTAATTCATTCCCCAGCCAGAAACAAAGAGGCCCATTACCAAACTGGGGTGTGTAGGTGGTTCTGGAAGGACAGAGTGTTCCGCTGAGCCTTCTCAGTGAATAGACAAATCTCTTTTCTCCGTGGCAGTTAAAGATACCAGAGAGTACCTAAGAGTAGGGCTATAGTGGTAATTGTATATTCTGGCAGCTCTGCTCGGATAGAAAAAAAAAATATTTCGTGAGAGGCTGGGACATGGTCCAGTCAGTGAGGTGCCCGCCATAGAAGAAATGAAGATGTGAATGTGGAGCTGGGGTGCCCACAGACAAGCTAGATGTGCTAAGGCATGCCCGTAACCTCAGCACTGGGGGCATGGAGCTGGGTGGGTTCCTGGATTGCACTGGCCAGCCAGTCTAGCCAGCCAGAGAGTTCTGGGTTCAGTGCGAGACCCCGTCTCAAAAGATACGATGAAGGATGATAAAGAAGGATCTTCAATGCCAACCTATGACTTCTCCATGCATACAGGGACATGTGCACCTGCACTCACACATGCATGCGCACACATGCACACACATGCACACACGCATATTTATACACATGCAGAATATCGGATGAAATTTCTTTGTGCCTCACCTTTAGCTCAAATATTTTTATTTTAAAGGTATATTTATATCGAGTCCTAGCAGATTCTCTTATCTTCCTGATTTGAAATCATTTTAGAAGTTTTACCAAAAAGGAGGAACAGGGAGAAGGGGAGACAGCAGCAGTGGATATGGATAGGTTTATTGCTGATGAGTGATTTATGAAGTTCTGAGATTTGGCTTCTCCAAAGAGAGAGAAAACAGGGATCACAAGTGTGAGCAGACTGGATCCATCTGATGAGTACAGAGCAAAGTGAGTGAAGAAATTTCTAGAATTTGGTATGCAAATGTTTTGCGTGAGGATGGCAGACAAAAATGTTAGAGTTGTGGTCGTTTGCAATATGACACTGTAGAGATGCAGGTGACACTATGTGTTCTGAGTGTCTCATGCTACTGAGGTGACAAGTCCTCTGAACTTCCTCTTGTCATCCATCCATACACCTTTCGTTCTGGTGAGGGTGACTGAGGGGCGGGCTTTGGGATATGTGTGAGGTATTAATTTCCGACAAAATATGCAAGATGAAAGGATCAAATTTAAAAGGAAGAAAAAACAAAACAAAACAAAATAAAAAAACAAAAAACCAGCAACAGTATTAGAAAATGGTAATTGCAGTTTTCCATTGAAACAAAATTTCTCTCTAGAATCACCCTCCATTTTTCTCAAAAATAATCAAAGTAAGATTTTTTTTTTTTTAGGTACAAGATAAGTCTATTTTTCTTTATATATGTACACCAAGAGTGGTAATTGATTGAATAGGCACTTTAAAGTTTGCTTTATAACTGGGCTTTGGGTACTCACCTGTAATCGCAGGTTCAAGGCCAGCCCAGGCTTCATAACGAAACATTATCTCAAAAGGAGGAGGAGGAGAGGGAAGAGGAGGAGGAGAGAAAGAAGTTGCTGTTTTTGTTGTTGTTTCTAGAACACTCTAAAAGGAGGCCTCAGAATTAGATTGTAGAAAGCCTTACACACAAGGTAGCCAAGCCAAGAACTTGTCATCAGAGTTCTCTGGTCAGTTCCTTCCTCTTAGGGTCTCCCAACTACTCTCCATCCTGGGTCAGTCCTGAGATTGTTCCCGTTACTCATCTGTAAGGCTCTGTAGTGGGGCATCACGCTGCTTAGTTGGAGGGCGCTGTAAGCTTCATCTCCCTACGTGCTCAGCTCCTCTGTGTATGGCCATACTTGTTTCTATGTGCATCATTCTCAAATACAACACTCTGGTCAAAATCTTCCTAATGTAACCCGTCTCCCTCATTTTGCCATGTTAGGAGACAAGTCCTACTGAATGTATGCAAAAAGCATATCACCTCAAAAATAAAGACTACTCAAGAAGTGCTTACTAATTCTGGGGAGGTCAGGTAAAAAAGATAAATACGAATATTTACTAATTTTTTTGTTCACAAAGTACAATATGCCAACTCATTGTGAGTTACAGAAAGTTTAAGAGGAAAGAGAAATGAGCTCCTTATGCCCAGAAAATGGAACAGCAATGTTCCGGTCAAACAAACGTAGCTAGAAAAATCATGACCACCCTCCCCAGAGTTCTCTACAAACTAAATCCTCATTCTAGCTAGTTTTGGGTGAAGAGTTTTAGATGCCTCAGCTTCTCTAGAATTCTAGAAACCTTCATTCAGACAGTTGGTCTGGAGGTTATTGGTCATCAATAGCCTATACCCAGAGTACACACTAGTATCTTTTTGTAGAGCTCTCTGTCATGTCCCTTTTCTTAAAGATGGGCCATTCCAGGGTATAGCTGTGTGCAAGATCTTTTAGAGAACACAGGAATACAACAACAACAACAACAACAACAACAACAACAACAGAATGAGTGACAATAGACTTAAGGTGGCCATGGACACAGGCCTGAGGAGACTTTGTTGTGGAAATAATGCACTTGCTAAGGAAATGCGGCTGTGCCTCTGAATATGGCTTATTTATTTATTTACCTATTTATTTATTTTCTTTCTTTCTTTTTTCTTTTTTTTGATACAGGGTTTCTCTATTTAGCCATGCTGTCCTGACTTACTTTGTAGACCAAGCTGGCCTTGAACTTATAGAGATCTGCCTGCCTCTGTCCTCCAGAGAGCTGGAATTAAAGGCGTGTGCTGATTCCGCCACCACTAGACATATGGTATTTTAAGACAATGACTGGAATTAGGACTGGGATCTATCAGTTCTGTCAGGATTGATGAAATGTGAGGACATCTACTTCTACAAGTACTTTTATCTGGTATTATAGTTTACAAATATTTACATATATTACATTATACATTATATATATTATAATCATTGTAAAATTTATTTAGTATATATTAATTACATTTATCCAGGCAATATCTGTTCTTATTCCATGTTTCCCTTCCCCCAGCTCTTTTCTGAATGCCTGCACACATCTTGAGATGAGCAGGGTTTGGTGGGTATGTCAGGTCACTGCTAATACCATAGCTGTGGTTTTGTCCATATTTCATGAGTAAGAAAAATGGTTATTTTTAGTCTTTCAGAAAACAACAGCAGCCTCAGTATTAGCATCAATTAAAGACTAGCCTGCCTATATCTACATTATTTGCTTTTTCATTGTTAGATTTTCAACTGCAGTGAAATTGCAAAGATGTCCAGGTGCCAGGTCTTCTGGATTTCGAGTGGTGTGCCTTTGAAATGTTTCCAGCAGTCAGTCAGTGGGGGCCTTAGCATGTGCTCATCCCCTCTAAGCACACCGTTGCACCTTCTGACCTGCAGAGGGAAGATTTCTACAACGTTCCTTCAGACCCTCCAAATCAGCCTCCATCCAGGCCATTTGCAGGTAGATGGTGAGCAGAAACTTTCATGGTGATTATCAGTTTTTATGTTTTGTTATAAGTCTGATTTACTCCCTTTTACTTTATAAAGGGATTTTTTTTATGACTAGCCTTGATCCTTCTTTTAAAAAATTGTTTTTCTTCCAATTTGATCCTACCATATTGGTACGATGACATTTATTTAGGTCAAGAACTCTCTTAAAATCCTCTTGAGCATAAAAGCTTTTCCATATTAAGGGATCTGTTATTTGTTCATGGACAATTTAAGGTCTCTAAAGAGATGTCAGTTCTAAAACGTGACTGTAAAGTAACAAGCTTTTATGCCTTCATCACAGCCACAAGAGGCATACCCCAAAAGGGGCATAAGATTTAACCCCCACAACATAAGGTTTTGTCCCTAAAAAAAAAAAAAAAAAGCAAAGAGCAGCATTGTAGCTGGTTTTCTGTCTTCTCGACACAAGTTAGAGTTATCCAAGAAGAATGAAGAAACACAATTGAGAAAATGCATCAATAAGATTGGGATATAAACGAGCCTCTGAGGCATTTTCTTAATTAGTGATTGATTGTGGGAGAACCCACCCATTCTGGGTAGTGTCACCCTTGGGCAGGTGTCCTGGAGTGTGTCACAAAACAGAGTGAGCAAGCCATGAGGAGGAGCAAACCAGTAAGCAGCATTCCTTCACGGTCTCTGCTTCAGTTCCTGGCTCCAGGGTCCTGCCTTACGTTCCTGTGCTGACTTCCTTTGATAAGGGGCTGTGATGTAGAACTGTAAGCCAAAATGTAAGCCTTTCCTCGCCAAGTTACTTTTGATCATGGCTGGGACACAGCGATAGAAGTTCTAAACAAGGGGAAAAAAAGCAAAGACTCTCCTTGCTGCAGGAAGTAAGAGTGATATTTGCAAAAGTTCATCTTAGACTCCCACAAAACTGATGTGCTCATTCCTGAACAACACATACATACAAGTACCATTATACAGATCAAGCACGTTACATTTAGGCAATGTGTGTGTGTGCGCGCATGCGCGCGTGTGTGTGAGTGTGCATGTAGAAATGAGGGCATGAATTTGAATGAGAACAAGGAGGAGCATATGATATGAAAGGGCTCAGACCGGGGGGGGGGGGGGGGGGGGGGGAAGGAGAAAATTATGTAGTTATATTATAATAGCAAAAATAAAGAAGAAAACCCTGATATACCCATGACACTGGGCAGACAATGCTGAGATGAGACATCCCAACACTAGCAAGGCAGGAAGCAGGAAATCCTAAGGACCATTACTGTCTGGAACCTGTCATCTAGACTTATGTGAACACTTCTTGGTATGATGCCAGCTGCGAATGGAAAGCCCAGGATAGCCACATTTCTGTTCCACTGCTGCAAACTTTTCATCTCTCAGCCTGGAGGCTGACAGCTTCTCATCAAAGTGCACATAGTCTGTGCAAAAGGGGCCCCAGCATGTGAAAGAATGCACTTTCATACTAGATCCCAGGCAAGCTCTCGGGGACAACATGAAACAGGCAGGACCATCACGGATATCCTTAGGAAGGAAGAGATCTATAAGAGTACCAAGACCAAGTACCAAAAACAATATTCTGTAGTCTAAATCTTAGAAGGAAGATAGAAAAAGGGCTTCCCACCACACTCACTTGGCTGGATGCTGAGAAGTTACGTGGGAATCTGAGTAGTAAGATACTTGTTTTTGTTGGCATGGCCAGAGATCTTGAGATCTCAGCTGTAGTTTCTGGAAGAACAGAGGCTCCCAGACATCCCAGACTTTGTCACCAAATCTCATAGAGAAAAAAAATGCCCTTTCTTCTGGTTTGATTCGGGTGGTCAGGGGTCCAATAATTATCTGACAACAGACAGATAACCTTAAAGAGAGATGGGGTTATTTGTGGACACATGCAAGTGTACTCAGTGCTGCGTACCCCCACTCAGTGTCTCAGGTCAGTTTTATGTGCCAAGCATAGCAAAGGGACAGGAACGTGAGGTCCCCATTGGGAAGGCACTGAAGGTTCACTGAGGTTTTCATGAAGTTTACCTCCCTTGACACTAGCTAAATTCCAAGATACTCCTGGACATGGAGTCCAGTGACAGTGTCAGTTCTGGGAGTTCTTGTCAGATCTCTGTGTCTTACTCAACTGACAAGATTGTACTTTAAAAATGATTTTGTCACTACTCTGAGAGTCTATACACATCCCCATGAAACTAGAGACCTGTGCCATCCCAGGGACTTCTATAATGAAAACTCCACCCAAGTAAGTTCTGAGATAGACAGTGCTTTAGAGACATGCCTGCGAGCTTCAGGAAGGGCTGGTGACAGTCCTAATGATAGAGAAGTTACTGGATAATATAAGTGCACTGTTGGGGTTATCAATGCCCCCCCACATAGACTGACAACACCCTGGGCCTTGTTCCAATGGTGTGAGCCATCTGTCTGTGCCACAGTGAAGGCTGGAGGCTGTTAAGTCCATCAGATTCAAAGCCTGTTTCTTGTCTTCTAAACATTGATTTACAATATTTCAAGGTAAGCAATACCAGAGCTGCTTTATCTTTCCCCAACTTTACCCTTCACACACTGGAAGAAGTAGAATGTTTATATTTTGGGGTCACAGTTTGATCCTATAACTGCAAGGAAACTTTATTACCAATGGAAATACTCAGAAGAAAATGTGAGGTTCAAACTGACAATTTCAAATGACAACTTTTCATCATCTCTATTTCTTTACAGAGAAAATCAATTAATGTTATTTTTCTACATAGAAAACGTGCCTTCTGTCTACTATGTAGATAGATGTAAAGTCCTCTTTACAACTACAGGAACTCTGGCATTATTAACATGGTCAAGAACACCTACAAAATGCTGTATCCCGTGCTCATCCTTTAAATGTCGATTCACAACATGCAGTGCAGAATTAATTTTTTATAAAAGATGGGAAAATGATAGTGAAAATTCTTATGATGGGTATTGTGGGTTTGGACCTTTTTAGCCTGCATGGATAATTGCACTTAAAAGCAAGAGAAGATAACAAAACAGTAAGAAGGGTCCAGAGGTTGTAAAAGGCTTTACTTGGTACACTCAGACTTTGTATATTGGTGGATCGAACGATGGCTCCCACAACAGCATCAAAATAATCATCTGTACTAGTCATACTGGGCAGAGGAGGCTCTGTACATTGAAGACAATCAATGGAACCCCTGACTTCCAACCCCAGCTGTGACTTTCAGAGCTGTCTGCAGACATTGTCAAATGTCCCCCAAGAGACGGAACCAGTACCTTGCTGGTATTGGGGAATACAGCTTTGGCAGAGTCTGAAAAGTACCCCAGAAGCTTGAGGGGAAGTTGAGGATATTTTTACAGTTTTGAAGATGGGTACTTTGGTGTGCATTCTTTAGTGCAGGAGTGCAGGGGCCATTTAGGATGAGTAAGGATTGCAATGATAGAATTTTGTAGGATTGCTAGACACAGTAAGCTAAAGGTTTTGAGACAAGGGGACTGGGAGATGTTCAAATTGATAGAGATGTTTCCCTATGGTGCCTTCTGTTGAGGAATCAATGGATCTTTGTGGAAGTTTCTAGAATGACCACAAAACAACTATTACCTTTCTAAGCAAGGGTTTTCTCGATAACGAAGTTGTACTAGTAGAGATGCTGGAAGAGTAAAGTCATGCACTTCTGAGGACATTGACATTTTAGATCTTAGTGACTCTTTCTGATTCCTTCATTTATGTTTTGTCTCTGCCTTTTTGCATCTTATCTCTATATTTGGAGAAACTAACACAAGTGAAAAGAATGAGTTAGGGAGCCCTTGTTTTAGGGGTCTAGCCAGGCTTTTCTGTACAATGAACTTGTTGAATGAGTTGTGCAAGCACATACTTCCCCAACATTCAAGTCTCTCCATCAAAACATCGATGTCGATAACATCTTCCTTTCCAGCCTGTCGGAGTTGGAATAAAGCAATGCATGTCTGACACCCTCATAGCACACATGTTACATGAGTATAAATCAGCTGTTCAAAACTAAGAGAGCATGTCACAGCAGTGAAGTGTCTATACTGGGACCATCACACCTTTGAAACACGCTACCCAACTCCCCCATTCGCATTCCTATCAACATCGTGACGATGTGAGATTTTCTGGGAAAGACATTGGAGTGCTTTCTCTGCACCCTAGAAATACTATGGCGGGAGAGGT
Source organism: Acomys percivali (assembly GCA_907169655.1). Lineage (NCBI taxonomy): Eukaryota > Metazoa > Chordata > Mammalia > Rodentia > Muridae > Acomys > Acomys percivali. The sequence continues at coordinate 21,167,517 of OU015758.1, read as the reverse complement.
ACCATTGTCTCACAACTTCTTTCTTTCCTGTTCCTGAGCATGTTGTTCTATCTCTAAGATGTGCGGGGTTGACGTGGGCTGGAGGTTAGCGATAGCACTTCTACGAGAGTGAAGAAATCATAAAAGCACTGTGGTGCGAGCTTGGAGAGGGTTGAGACCTGATGACCGCCCACTAGAATGTCCATTCAGTCTCTTTTCAGGCTGCCTTAAAGACAATGCTTTGTCTTAGTAGCATGCCATTGAATCTACTGCACAGCGGGATTCTGATTTCTCTCTTCTACACCTCAAAAGAGACCATTGTCTTCATGCAGAGACAAGTGCCCTCATGTAGAGAGAAATACTCCTACTGCAGGCATTTTCTCAATCCTCATCCTTTGAGGTAGAGGCAATGATGAGATATCTGATACTCAAAGTTTAAATAATTTGCAGAGTAGACCCAACTTATTCGTACATGGAGGCAAGAGTTAAAATGTAATCTGTCTCCTGGGTTCCAAAGTTGGTGATTCCCCAATTACAGCATGTTGCTATGGACTCATCTATCCCTCGAAACAACAACAAACAGGAGAACCCACAGATAAAACATCAAACATATGTAGCCATGGTTTACATAGACTGGGTCTGTGCACAGCAGTTTTGGTATATGGGCAAGAAATACATAACCTTATACAGTGTTTTGAATGGGAAACGACTCCGAGAATCAATCAATCAATCTCTCTCTCTCTCCTCCTTCCCTCTCTCTCTCTCTCTCTCTCTCTCTCTCTCTCTCTCTCTCTCTCTCTCTCTCTCTCTCTCTCTCAGCTTCATTTGCCTTTCAAGTCCTGACCTTTCAGTCCCCACTCCTGCCACCTGCTGCCATGTTTCCCCTGCCATCACGGACTCTCCCTTTGATCCATAAGCCAAAATAAACTCTTTCTTTCATAAGTCTTTGTCGGTCATGGTGTTTTATCACAGCAACAGAAATGAACTCACACATCTTGCAAAGGTGTTTCTTTAACCCAACTGTAGGGTGACACATAATCAAGCAACCGTTCCGGAAAACCGCATTGCCAGTCCAGTTTGCCTAATCCTAACAAAATAAATGAACCAGCTCCACCTGTTGATTGGCTCATAATGGACTGCTTCTGACAGGAACAGGAGAAAGAAAAACACGTACGGTCCTTTCTACCAGTGCAGTTTCAGGGCTGCGTAAGTGTATTTGATAATGCTTAGATAATAAAGGGTATCAGGAAAATGGTATCAGCTCAGCACATTTTGCTACCAAATACTATAGATGGGAAGGACATTGTACGCAAATGTCTTTTAGAGACATGTCTCCCACAGTGAGCTTTCTGGGCTCGGCTACCTATCTATGGTGCTGATGTTACCATATTCAAGGCAGGTGATTCTTAAATAGGCTTCTTAGTGGCAATGGCTTTGTGACCTCTGTGTTTTGGTTTCCTTTTTATTTTTCTTTTTCACACACACACACACACACACACACACACACACACACACACACACAGCTTCCTTTTTCTTAGCTTGGTGCGGTACTTGCTTTGTGATTCCAGGCATCCCCCCCATCTCCCTGGGCCTCTCAATTTCCACCTCCTAAGAAGGAAGACTTGGCTATTTGATCTTTAAGGTCCTGTCCCTTCCCTTGATTCAAACTAATTCACAGAGGTTAACAACTGACTGGTGCCCTCTACAGGGGACTTTCTCAACAGTGTGGGAATCCAGGAAAGATGCCAGCAACATTTACATATTGCTGTAACAAGTGTCTATAGATGTATATGCTTTAAGCAGCATCCAGACTTCATTCTACGCATAGGGAGTGTGGGGACCACCCTGGATATGAACTTTACTGATTCCTGCGGGAAAAGGCTTCCCGGGTGTGAATATGAGCCTCTTGATATTCAGTTCAGCACTGTCTGGTAATGACCTTTCCTGGTTTTCTCAGTTGTCATCAAAATCCCCTTCCCTCTCCTTCGCAGGCAGCTAGAACTCAGCATTTTCTAACTTTTCTGTGTACTTCCACCCTTAAGAGTTGATGAACTGTGGCTTTTTCCATTAGAGTGGGAAACGGTGGTTTCAGTGTTGCCTGTAATTATGTGAGCCCCTCGCTGTAAGGATGGCTTCTCTGTGAGTGATCTGGAGGTCCTTTCGTGACATTGCCAGTAGAAAATGTATGCACGCTCAGTAATTGATTGATTTCCTTTCCCTTCAGCATTGCTGAGACGTTTAATGCTTCATGCTAAGACCCACCCGGAAGTTGGGATATGCTATTTATTTCTAAAGTGGAGGACATAGGAAAAAAAAATGTCCTGGAAGGCTTTCAGGGTAAAGCTGGGTCTATGTAAGCATACTTTAACATTGAAAAACTAATTAATTGCTCTTTTAAGTTTTATACTACAAAAGTAATTAATGTGTGCTTTGTGGAAAGTTATAAATTCAGATGAGGAACATTTTTTAAAAGTTTTACCACATTTTACCCCTTATAGAATACCACTCTGAAACACCTGTGTACACACATCCTTAAAGCTTTTCTTATGCATATATAAGTACACATCTACATGTTTCTATCACAATGAGATCATGTTGTACATAGTGTTTGTAACCTGCTTTTCTTAATTAATGATCTCTATCTTTCCTTGCCAACAAATTTTCTTCTTATCTAAAACTCAGTCTATATTCAAATTTGCCCTGCTTGTCCCCAAAATGTCTTTTTACACTTGGTTTGTTCAAACTAAACTCAAATGCAGGGCCCTACATAGCTTTTAGTTATCTTGCCCTATAGAGCTCATTAATCTCACTTTTTTTTTCATAAAACTTTTTTTTTTTTTTTTTTTGGAGAAAAAATAGCAGAGAAGGTTGACATTTACAGTGTGTGCAGTTTTTCTTTTTCAGATTTATTCTTTACATAAACCAGATTTTTTAAAAAAACTGCTTAACTTTCTACTTTCTCTTCACTTCACCTACAATTGTTCCTGCTTTATTGGTGTAACAGACGGCCAGCTTTTAAATGTAAAGGCTTTAGTCTAAAATGAATTTATGAACCTGCTCGAAATCTTGGGGAAAACATCTATGTTTTTTTCTCTAAGTTTACGAGACCTAAACAAAGAAAGTCAGTCAAAATTCATATCAGACATGTAGCCAGAGAGTGTGACAAATAAAACAGGCCTGCCCTGCCCTCATGGTGGCTGAAATCTAACACGGAGGGAGAACCCTAAGTTAATTGTTAACACAAGGTGCCAAATTAAACGAAGATGCAAGCTGATGCTAGGTGCAGGGGGAGGCTCAGGGAGGCAGGTCTGGTCTGGTGCAAAGGAGGCCTTTCTCTAGGGAAATATCCATTGAGAGAAGAGGGTAAAGAGACTTTGGGCATCATGAAATTTGCCAAAGTATTGGAGCTACTTTGGGAGTGGTTTCTCTTATGGCTGGGATAGAAAAAAAAAAAAAAAAACATGGGCAAAATGGTAAATGATGAGCTGGGAATGAAGGTCCGGGCTCATCCCGGGCCCCAGGCCATGTGAGCACTTTAGGGTTTGATTATATGGGCGAGAAGGAGCTATAAGCAGCAGCAAGTGCGATCTGACTGATGCCTTTACTAAGGACATGCTGACTTCTGTGTAAAGGGCGATCTGAGGGGACAGGTGTGGCGACAAGGAACCTGTGAGAACACCACTGTGGCTCTTCAGTTGAGATTGGATGTCGTGGCCTTGATCAATAGGTAAGATAGATTAAAGAGGAGTGACTTCTTTAGCTTGCTAGGAAGTGGAACCAGAAAAATGTGGGGACTCATGTGATGGAGAAGGGACAGGGAAGGAAGAAAGAAGGTACTAACGATGATATATCTATTTGGACTGTTTTCTCTGGGTTTCTGCAAGTAATTACAGGCCAATTCAAGCTGGCTTAGGACTCAGTGAAAATGTGTCGTCTCAAGTACCCAAAGGTCCTTGGGTAGACCAAATGCCTCCACACAACTGGGCCCAGGAGTTCAGATCACATCTTTGACAATGGCTCTCTTTCCTATTGTGTGCCAGCTTCCCCCTTTTCCTTAAAGCCCTTTCTTTGTAGTGACACGATAGTTAGCTACTGCTAGCTCTAAGTTTGCATCCTTTACTGGTCACTCCTCTAGCAGAAGGGGTCTTCTCAATATTTTTAGGAAATGCCCTAGAATGGAGTCTTGTTAGCTGGTCTTGAGTAACACTTCTATGCCTGGAGCTCAAGAGCAGAACCAATTCCATGTTGAGGAAGTACACACAGAATAGAGAAGAAAATTAAGCACTGTAACTGTGAGGGGATGATAGACAGACAAGATTATAGCACTTACTATGTGTGACTCCTGTAAGTTTTATAGGCCTAGCTGAATGAATGGGGAGGTCATTCCCTTGAGGAAGAAGAGTGTTGAGGGAAAGATTACAGGTTCATCTTTGCACATACTCCTTGTGGGGCCTCAGATTAAACCCGAGGATGCTAAGTGAGCTGAGAAGTGCACAAATCCAAGGCTCGGTAAAAAATTCTTGGCTGTATTTCAGGGTTTGAAAGTCACCAGTGTGTAAGGCATGGGTGAGATCATCTGAGGAGCATGTCAGATGAGAAGAGGAAATGTAATGGTTGGGCAGAGGAAGAGAGGAACGTTGCAAGGCAAAAAACAAAGGAAGGTGTGGCCAGCAGCTTAGAAAGAAACCTAGTCCAGTGGCCTGCCACTGAAGTCAAGACTCTTTGCTGAAGGTGCTTGTGGGATGGCTAACTGCACAACTGTCCTCTGAGAGATCTAGTCATTCAAGGAAGTGCTCCTGAAAGCTGACTCTTGGGGACTGCTGGTGGCATTGGCCAGAAGAAAGGGAAAATGACCTAGATTTTCTAAGGAATAGCAAGGGAGAAGCGGGGAGACATGGCAGAGGCCAGAAGAGTGAAGATGAGTTGACATGGTGAAACAGATTAGAAATTTGCTGTCAAAATGAAGAAGAATTTTAGTTTAGTTAGGTTGTCTTTGGTAAATAAATCTGAAGTTGTAAAGGCAGCTGGAATTTTCCAGTGAGAAGATAGAGGCAGATGGGACTCAAAGCCTAGATGGATGGGGAATCTTGGGATGGAGAAGAGCCAACTCCTTCACTGTAACCAGAAGGGGAAAGGATAAAACGAGATGCGTAAGAGCATGCAGATCCTGTGGCCAGAGCAAAAGCCATTTCCATAGTGTGGTTTCTATCAGTTGTCAGACGTAGGGGTGGTATTATCTCTTAACGTGGGTAAGGGATTGCAGGATTAGAGACTAGAGAGACTTGAAACAGAATTAGACAGTCAAGGTAGAACAGAGTCTCTGAGCAGGGACACTGGACAGAGATGTGTCTATTGGCTTCATCTGACCTGTTCACGACTTCCTGCCACAGGACCCAGCAAGAGAGGTGCTGTATCTATATCTAAGAAGATGGATCATTTATCGGCCAGATGTGATTAAAGCAAGCAGGAAAAAGGAGCTGATGATAGAACGAACCCACTGTAGCATCACGCATGGAGACCATTAATTTTGTGGAGAACATTGCTATGTTTAGCATGGTAAATGGAGAATAGGCTCTGAGTTCCATAGACAATGAATAGAAGGTAAACCAAGGGATCTCCATTGATGATGGAGGGAGGGAAAAGAGGGACGACGACAAGGAGGTTGACAATAGAAAGTCCCCAAGTAGTGAGAGGATGGTTGTAGAAGGTACAGAGGGGATGACTGTAAGTTATCCAGTCAGCTTAAAAGGAAGGGGAAGCTGGGGCTACCGGAGATCACTGGCAGAGGCATTGCATGGTCTAGTTCAAATGGTTCTGAAACTATGAGTGGTACTATAAAGGAGTTACCTTGCCTCTTCCCTGATGGCCTGGCGTTTAAAACCTTTCATCACTATTCACATTCCTCTTTATTTTGCCTTTTCTATTAAGTTTACTCTGAAAATAAAATATTTTCCTTCACGTGACTTCCTATTTTAATAAATGACACCATTGTCCATCAATTCCCAAACTGGAATTGCTCTCCATGCCCATGCCACTTACTGTACCCATTGGTCGACCCAGTGTACTCAACGTTCAAAAGAAATGTGCATGGTACTGTTTTTACAGTCTTCTCTGCTCTCCTGCAGCCATCATCTGTCACAGACATTGCTGAGAATCTCGAGTTCCACCTCGCAACCTCCCTCTCCTCCTTACACCTGCCTTCCTCCCACCTCCCTTTGCCTATAGTCCGTTATCCCCATAGTCCATCTTCCAACATCTGCCTTTCTCTCCACCACTCTAGCATGCCCCGCCATCCTCGCGTGGGCCCCAGAACTTGACAAGTTGGATTGCTCCTTAGGTCCTTTGCCACAGCTGTCCTCCTGCCTTGGAATGCTCTTCTCTCTAGCAGGCTTCGTTCTTGTTAGTCACATTTCAGAAAGTACTTGCCTGACTGCCCACCTAGGCGAAAGTAGGGTGGACAATTCCATCTGTCTCATAGGAACACACATTCCTTACCCTGTCCTTTCCTGTCTACATCTCTTTTCCTTTCCCACCCTTAAAAAAAAAAAGTTCCATTTAACCCCATTTCTTAAATTAGCCCACAGATTATATATAGACATCACTTAGAATTCCCTGAGTACCACTGTGGAGCTAAGTTCATGGAGCTAACAATGGCCTCCTCCTTTTCTTTCTCTCCTCCTGCCTTTCTCCTACTTGTCTCATCCATTTCTCCATCTTCCCCACTTTTTATAATTGATATCCTGCACCTTCACAATATCATTGCCATATTTCTAAACAAAGTGGCAGGTATGGTCTTAAAAGGGGGACTTCTCAGTTTGCAGTCCAAAGACTTAGGTGACCCACATAAAACTGTTTTCTCTATTAAGTTTTTGATTCTCAGTTCTCTTTTATTCAGAGTATCAATAAAAACTGAACCCAGGTCACTGTTGAGTGACATGGAGAGCATACCAGCTATCAATAGCTACAACAATATAATAAACTAAGCTTGCCCAGCGCTTAGTATTAAAATGGCCATTCAACATTTCTTTCTTATATGGGTCACCTGAGATGTTTTGTTGATCCCTGGGCTCGCTGGCTATCACTAATTGGCTGGCCACCCAGCTTGGGTAGCTGGCCTAGGATGGCCTTTAGCTAAGCTCTGTTCCATATGATCTTCTGTCTCCCAGCAGGCTAGTCTGGGCTTGTGTCGCTGGTGTTGACAGAATTCCAAGAAAGAAATCAGAAACCCGCATGTGTGTTTTGAGTTTCTACTTGCCTCAAGTTTGCTACCATCCCATAGTCCAAACAAATCCATGGCCAAGCTTACTGTCAAGGGCCAAGAATAGAGCAAGATACACCAAACCCATGGCCAGAGGCACAATGAATCCACAGAGTGCACTGGAATCACAGCAATGGTGTGTCTCCTGCCCTGAAAGAGGTTCCTTGATGTTTGTCAACCAATCTGAGAACTCCGTGGTGTGTTTCTAAGCCCAGCATGAATATTCAGTCTAACAGTTTCTAGATTCTGGGTATTATGGTGCTGAAGACACAGCAGTGAACATAAAAGGGCAGTCTGTTGTAGTGGTAGAAGACAATGTGTAGGTAAGTAAACACACAAAAATAGAATTCCACTTACTGGCAGGTGTTCCAGAAGCCTTGCTTCAAAGTTCTTTGTGGGATGGATGCCGGCAAGAGTGACACAGAAAGAGGAAACAAACCTTACCGCTGGGGATGTAAAGTGATGCAGCCATCGAGGAACCAATGTGGTGATTTGTTAAAAATCCAAAAGTAGAACTATTACATGACCCTGCCATAGCACACTCTGGAGTAGATGCCGGACAGACTACAAGTCAGCCACATCACAGAGATACTTGCGCAGCGAGGGTTTGTGGCTATGCCATTCACAGCAGCCTCGCTTATGGAGTAAGCCTAGAGGTCCATCAACAGATGAGTGGATCAAATAAATGTGGTGTGTCTGTAAATAATGAGATTGTGACATTTGAGGGAAAAGGACAAAACTGGAGATCTTTATGCTAAGCAAAGTAAGGAAGGCTCAGAAAAAGCAAATGGTGCATGTTTTCTCTCATATGCAAGGTCTAGATTTATGTACATAGATAATATGATGATAGAACAGACACACACACATACGTGTGAGAAATGGAATATGTGAATATGTGTGGCCTGAAAGCAGAAAGTGAACTATCTGGGAGCTGGGTAAGACCGCTGAGGGAATATGGTAGGGGAAGGGTAATAAGTGGGAACAATTAAGAACAAAGTATATTTATGAACTTGTCACAATAAACCCACTACTTTATATGTTAACTAAAAAATTTTTTAATTAAAAATTAAAAAGAAAAGAAAAGAAAAAGCCATTCACAGCATCAAGCTCTCCTTGAAGACAGGGCCTGAGGCCTTTTAGTTTTGAATTCCTGGTTTCTAGCGGAGTGCTCTGTGCCATAGGGAGCCCTAACTGGACAGAGCTCAGAAGAATGCGTGGTGAGGGAGAAACAGGACTGGGGGTCTGATAAGGTCCGTGTTCCGGTCCACTCTTGTCTTCCCAGGAGAAAACACAAGGACTGCCCCCTTCTCCCCTGGCACTGCTCTTCTAAGATGAGTCCACAGGGAGCCCTCTCAACATGGTGTCTGCTGCTTATCAGCGATCCTGACCAGTGGTGTTGGGACCCTGGCTCTTCTGTCTCATCACAGCCAATCATGGTGGCAAAGTCAGAGAAAACAGAAAAGGACATTAGGGACTCAGTGTTTGCCTCACATCTTCTGGGACTGTGAAAGTGGGAATTAGTCAATTTGAGTAGAAAGGCTCTACATTATCCCCATCTCCCTAGTGTGAATGAAACACAGGCTTGGGCTCTAGTTAGCAATATTGCCATTAACCACTGGAGTTCCTCTGTCAGGTAACAGTGCACAAAGCCTCTATCCACAGAAAAGTATGGCTACGTGAAGAGACTAGTTAATTTTAAAACTACTGATAACATCATTCCATGTTGTATGAATGCATGAAAATATAATTAGAAAAAAAAAGAAAATATAATTAGAAAATGCTTCAAGCATTTAAATTATTGTTGCAGCTCCTTGTTGTAGGAAGAGGAGGAGGAGAAGGGGGAGGAGGAGAAGGGGGAGGAGGAGGAGGAGGAGGAGGAGGAGGAGGAGGAGGAGGAGGAAGAAGAAGAAGAAGAAGAAGAAGAAGAAGAAGAAGAAGAAGAAGAAGAAAAAGATGATGATTACTCTTCTCTCATATATTATATACCAGTCACAGTTTCCCCTTCCTCCTTTCTTCCTAGTCTACCCCACCCCCACTCTCCCCCAGGTCCATTTTTCCTCCTTTTCCTTAAGAAAGGGCATGCCTCTCAGGTATATCAACTAAACATGGCACATCAAGTTACAATAACACTAGGCACATCCCCTTATATTCAGGCTGGATGAGGCAACCCATTAGGAGAAAAAGGGTCCCAAGAGCAGGCAAAAGAGCCAGAGATAGCCCCCCACTCTCACTGTTAGGAGCTACACAACCATAACATATATGCAGAGGCCCTAGGTCAGACCCATATAGGCTCCCCAATTGTTGGTTCAGTCTCTGTGAGCCCCGATAAGCCCTGGTTAGTTGATTCTGTGGGCCATTTTCTTGTGGTGCCCTTGACTCATCTGGCTCCTATAATCTTCCTTGCCCCACTTCCACAGGTTAGCTCAACTGGTAGAGTGAAGGATTGTTGAGGTTTTTAACTGCTTGGCCACAGGCCCTGTTCTTAACATGGGGCGCTGTCACAGTAGAAGTCTCTTTACAGCCTGTCCTTCACATGGGACATTCTCACAGCCTGGCACTTGGTAGATGGCCAAACCTGCCTCCTACTCTAACAAAGCAAGTCAGACTCTGATTTTCCTTGTCTTTCCCACCAGGGTGATTTGCACGTGTGACCAAGCCTAGGCAGTAACATGGTTCCAATGCCCAAGGTTGGGGGACAGAGTTTCCTGGTATTTGTTGGTTTGTTCCATGCCACCAAATTCACGTGCTGAATATCTAATTGAAAGTACCTTAAGATAGGATCACATTTAGAGATGGGGTCACAGCAGAGAAAATCAAATTAGACTGGGCCCGAATCCAGCATGCAAGCTGCCCATATGAAAGGAAACAGAATGGATCCAGAGACATGTATAGAGGGAAGACAGTATGAAGAGACATGAGGCTATCAAGGCCACACAGGGACAATTCTCTACAAGCTAAGGAGAGAGGACAGGAAGGGAAACCTCCTTCACAACTCCCAGAAGGAACCAATTCTCTTACAAAATCCTGGCTTTGGAGCCTCTGGAACTCTGAGATAATCTCTGTTGTTCAAGCTACACCCACCTATGGCACTTTGTTACAGCAACTCACACAAAATGATACCCTATCTCCCCTGGAAAATTCCCTTGGTGTGGTTTTGGCTCTGCTCCTGGCCTTCTTGGGTTCCTTGCTCTCCATCTTCTAGGCGTTTATGAAGCTGTTAAATCTGCCTTCTAGAAATTTTTTTTTCAGTAAAACTGATCCAGAGTTTGTTGTTTCCCGCTAAGAAGCCCAATGAATACAAATACCATATTCTGGAGAACTTTCCCTCTATAGGGAACTTGGTTGTCTTTCTTGGAAACAGCTTGTGACTGTGAGTTCCCTGTGGAGTATGGCTTTGTTGTACTGGCATATCTGTACTTCCTTTGTGGTTAGTCAGCTTTTGACTAATCTAACCCTGCTCCTTTTTTTTTTTTTTTTTTTTTTTTTTTTTTGCATTTGATTTTTAAAATGCAGTTTTCTTATATAATTCACCTCAAGGCTGGCAAATTGGTTGAATTCTCTTCTTTGAAAACATATAGAGTCAGATGTCATTCATACTAAGCCACCATGGGTACAATGTGCCTCCTGCAATGTAGGGATTTTTTGAATATCAACAGGTAGCACCAGTACTTAGAGGTGTGGACACAAACTAGACATTCTAATTTTATTCCTGTTTTAAACAGTGTTTTCTACACCACCTGCCTTGCTGTCTTTGAGTTCAGGCACATTAACATGAATTCTTTGTTAGTGCATCTCTATATAGTAACAGCATATAATCTAGAATGACAGGCTTCTGTTTCTTCTCAGGATATGACTCTGAGTTATTGTACCCAGGGCTTAAATGAAGCTACCTTATCTGACCATAGCATTACATTGGCTCCAAGGAATCCTGCCAGGCCCCAGGAACATCCAGGTTAGGCCCCTCCCCCACTCAATTCTCTGCCTGCATCACCCACCTGGGACACAGCCAGCAGAGATGAGCTGCATGCTGTTCCGTGAACTCCACTGTCAGGCCCACTGCTCTGCTTCCTTCCTGAGGAGTCCTGCTGGCACCTGGGACATCCAGCCAACACTAAGGACAACCAGATGGCTAAAGGCCAGGATAAGAACACAATCACCAAGGGCCAAGGCAATGCAGCATCACCAGGGCTTAGGAATCCCACTCACTACAACAATCCCTGGATATCCTAGCACAGCCAAAGCACAAGAAGATGACCTTTAATCAAACCTTATAAAGATGATAGAGGCCTTTAAAGAAGAAATGAATAAATCCCGTAAAGAAATACAGAAAAATACAATCAAACAAGTGAGGGAAATGAATAAAACAGTTCAAGATGGAAATCAAAAGCAATAAAGTAATAAAGAAAATTGAGGGAATCCTGGGGATGGAAAACCTAGGGAGGACATCAAGAACTATATACACAACCATCACCAACAGAATAAAGAAGTGAAAGAGAGAACCTCAGAAGTAGAAGATATAATTGAAGAAACCAATATATCAGAGAAAGAAAATGGTAAATATAAAAAGCTCATGACACAAAACATCCACGAAATCTGGGACATCATGAAAAGACCAAACCTAGAAATAATAGGAATAGAAGAAGGAGAAGACTCCCAGCTCGAAGGCCCAAAAATATTTTCAGAAAAATCATAGAAGAACATTTTCCCAACCTAAAAAAAGAGATGCCTATAAACATACAAGAAGATTGCAGAACACCAAATAGATTGGAACAGTAAAGAAAATCCTCCCAGGATATAAAAATCAAAACAATTAAGGGTGGTGGATCTGGACCCAAGGGGGTCTGCTCAAACTACTGTACCAACCAAGGACAATGCATGCAGTAAACCTAGAACCCCTATCCAGATCTAGCCAATGAACAGAACATTTTCCACAGTTGTGTGGGAGACCATGCTAAATTCAGCCATGTTAGAAATTCCATGCTTAAACTGCACACTATGACATTCAAGTTGTTGACTCTTGCTGAAGAAGGTCTTGTGTTCTAGGTTATCTTTGGATTGTCTACCCAGAGAAATAGGGAAGTTCTTACAGGGAACTACCCAGAGGATTAATGAAGTTCTTACAGGGAGCTATTCAGGGGATTGTATTCTTGCTGGGGGCTAGAGGAAGTGAGATTATAATAGATCATGTTGACCTTACTATATAAAGTCTACTTGCTGCATTAAAGAGAGTCTTGAAAGAAATTTCCAGACTTTACTCATTTTTTTCACATCTCTGTCCCCACTTTCAATCTGCACCCCCCCTTTTCAGGTGAATCCTAGTTCAATTTGCCCTGTGGGCCAGGACACAGTTGTGTGGAGAGCAAGGACTGACTCTGACATGAACTCTGGTGCCCCCTATTTGACCACTTCCCCTTGGTGGGGAGGCATGGTGGCACTCAGAGGAAAGGTAAACAGGCTACCAGGATAAGACCTGATAGGCTGGGATCATTTGGTGGGGAAGGAGTTCCCTTATGTCACAGACCTAGAGGAGGGGGATGGGATGAGGGAGGGAGGAAGGGGGGAATGGGAGAGTTCAAATGAAGGGATGACCGTTGAGATGTAGTCTGAATAAATTACTTTTAAAAAACCACTAAATGTACAGAAGAACAAATATGAAAACCTGCAAGGAAAAAAGGCCAGGTAACATATAAAAGCAGACCTATCAGAATTATACCTGACTTGTCAACAAAGACTCTAAAAGTCAGATAGATCTGGGCACAAATCTTTTAGAGACCACAGATGTCAGCCCAGACTACTATAACCAGCAAAACTTTTAATCAGCATAGATGGATTCCATGACAAATATTCCATGACAAAAGAAAATTTAAATAATATGCCTGCACAACTTCAGCCTTACAAAAGATACTAGAAGGAAAATTCCAATACAAGAAAACACAAGAAATAAGTAAAACCATACCAGCAAAACCATTGTTCATTAATATTTCTCAACATTAATGGACTTAATTCCCCAATAAAAAGACATAGGCTAACAAAATGGATGTGAAAACAAGATACATCATTCTGCTGTATACAAGAAACACACCTCAGCAACAAAGATAGATATTATCTCAGAGCAAAGGGCTAGAAAAAGATTTTTCAAGCAGATAGACAAAAGAACCAAGATGGAGTAGGTAGTCTAATATCTAAAAAATATAGGCTTTCAATCAAAATCAGTCAAAAGAGATGGGGGAGGACACTTTATACTCATCAAAGGAAAAATACACCAAGATGATATCTCAATTCTGAACATCTATGCCCCAAATGCAAGGGCACCCATATTCATAAAAGAAACATTACTAAAGATTAAATCGCACATCAAACCCTACTCATTAATAGTGGGAGACTTCAACACCCCATTCTTACCAATGGACAGGTTATCGATACAGAAACTAAACCAAGAAATAATGAAACTAACAGAGCCATGAATCAAATGGACCTAACAGATATCTTCAAAACATTTCACCTCTCCCAAAAGAATATAACGTCTCAGCATTTCATGGAACCATCTACAAAGTTGACCATATAGCCAGTCACAAAGCAAGTCTCAAGAGATACAAGAAAATTAAATTAACTCCTTGTATTTTATCAGGTTACCATGGATTAAAGCTGGACTTCAACAACCACAGAAACAACAGAAAGCCTACAAACTCATAGAAACTGAACAACTCTCTACTCAATGACCACTAGGTCAGGGAAGAAACAAAGAGAGAAATTAAAGACTTTCTGGAATTCAAAATGAGGGTACAACATGCCTATGAGACAATATGCCTATGAGACATAATGAAAGCAATACTAAAAGGAAAGTTCATAGCACTAAGTGCCTTCAGAAAGCAATCTCATACTAGCAACTTAATAGCATACCTGAAAGCTCTAGAACAAAAAGAAGCAAACATATCCAAAAGGAGTAGATGACAGGAAATAATCAAACTCAGGGCTAAAATCAATAATTTGGAAACAAAGAGACCAATACAAGGAATCAACAAAACCAAGGTCTAGTTCTTTGAGAAAACCAACAAGATAAACAAACCCTTAGACAAACTAACTAAAAGACAGAGAGGCCATATTCAAATTTTTAAAAAATCAGAAATGAAAAGGGGGATATAACAACAGACACTGAAGAAATCATAAGAATCATTAGATCTTACTTCAAAAGCCTGTACTCCACAAAATTGGAAAATCTAAATGAAATGGATGGTTTTCTTGATAGACTCTACTTACTGAAGTTAAATCAAGATCAGGCAAACAATTTAAATAGTCCTATAATCACTAAGGAAATAGAAGCAGTCACTAAAATTTCCTAACCAAAAAAGAAATTCTACTAGACTTTCAAAGAAGAGTTAATACCAATACTCATCAAACTATTCTGCAAATAAAAACATTACCAAACTCATTCTAGGAGCTCACAATCACCCTGATACCTAAACCACATAAAGACTCAACAAAGAAAGAGAATTTCAGACCAATTTTCCGTATGAACATTGATGCAAAAATATTCAATAAAATACTCACAAACTGAATCCAAGAACACATACATCATAAACATCATCCACTGTGATCAAGTAGGTTTCATCCCTGGGATGCATGAATGGTTCAACATACAAAAATCTATTAACATAATCCACCATATGAACAAACTGAAATAAAAAAAAACACATGATCATCTTATTAGATACTGAAAAAGCCTTTGACAAAATCCAACACCCCTTCATCTTAAAATTTTTGGAGAGATTAGGGATATGAGGTATATACCTAAACATAATAAAGGCAATATACAGCAAGCCAATAGCCAACATCAATTTAAATGGAGATAAATTAAAGCAATTGCACTAAAATGAGAGACAAGACAAGGCTTCTCCACTCTCTGTATATGTTCAGTTCTAGCCACAGCAATAAGACAAGTAAAGAAGATCGGGGGGGGGGGGGACAATTGGAAAGGAAGAAGTCAAAGTACTGCTATTTACAGATGATATGATAGTATACGTAAGTAATCACAAAAATTCCACTTGAGAACTCTTTATAGCTGATAAACACCTTCAGCAAAGTGGCTGGATACAGAATTAGTTCCCAAAAGTCAGTAGCCCTTCCATTATACAAAGGATAAAAAGGCTGAGGAAGAATTAGAGAAATGACACCCTTCACAATAACCACACACATAAAAAAAATAACCCCATAAAATATCTTGGTGTAACTCTAACCAAGCAAGGGAGAAACCTGTATGACAAGAACTTCAAGTCTCTGAAAACAAATGAAGAAGGTATCAGAAGATGGAAAGATCGCCCATGTTCCTGGATTGGTAGGATTAACATAGTAAAAATGGCCATCTTACCAAAATTCCAATTCAGTTCAATTCCCATCAAAATTCCAGCACAATTATTTATAGACCTTGAGACAATGCTCAACTTCATATAGAAAAATAAAACAAACAAACAAACCCACGGTAGCTAAAACAATCCTGTACAACAAAAGAGCTTCAGGAGGTATCACAGCCCTGATTTCAAGCTGTATTTCAGAGCAAAATAATAAAAGCCACATACTATTGACACAAAATCAGACAGGTTTGTCAATGAAATTAAACTGAAGACTCCAAAATCAACCCACACACACATACAGACACTTAATTTTTGACAAAGAATCCAAAACCATACCATGAAAAAGAAAGAAAGCATCTTCAACAAATAGTGCTGGCCTAACCGGATGTCTGCATGTAGAAGAATACAAATAGATCCATATTTATCACAATACTCAAGTCTAAGTGCATCAAAGGCCTCAACATAAAATTGAATACAGTAAATCTAACAGAAGAGAAAGTGAGAATAGATTTGAAGGCATTGGTATAGGAGACAACTTCCCGGGCAGAACACCAACAGCTTAGTAACTACGATCAACAGTTAATAAATGTGACCTCATAAAATTGAAAAATGTCTGCAAGGCAAGAAACACTGTCATTAGGACAAAATGGCAGCCTGCCAAATGGGAAAAGATTTTTACCAACCCTACATTTGTCAGAGGGCTAATAGCCAAAATATATAAAGAATTCAAGAAAGTAGTCACCAAGAAACCAAATAACCCAATTAAAAATTGGGGTACAGAGTTAAAGAGAAAATTCTCAACAGGGAAGTATCTAATGGCCATGAATCACTTAAAGAAATGTTCAATGTCTTTAGTCATCAGGGAAATGTAAATCAAAAGGACTCTGAAATTCCATCTTATACCCATCAGAATGGCTAAGATAAAAAATTCAAGTGACAACACATACTGCCATTGCTGGTGGGAGTGCAAACTTGTACAACCACTCTGGAAATAAATATAATATTTTCTCAGAAATTTGGGAATAGTTCTACCTTAAGACCCAACTATACCACTCCTGGGCATATATTTAAAAAGATGGCCTATCATACCACAAGGGTGCTTGTCCAACTGTGTTCATAGAAGCTTTATTTGTAATAGCCAGAATCTGGAAACAACCTAGATGACCCTCAACCGAAGAGTAGATAAAGAAAATGTGGTACATTCACATAATACTACTCAGCTATTAAATGCAAGGAGACCATGACATTTGCAGGCAAATAGATAGAACTAGAAAATATCTTGAGTTGGGTACCCCAGACCTAGAAAGGCAATGCATGGTATGTACTCATTTATAAGTGGATATTAGCCATAAAGTACAGGATAATCATACTATAATCCACAGACCCAAAGAAGCTATGTAACAAGGAGGGTGCAAGGGAGGATGCTTGAATCTCCCTCAGAAGTGGAAATAAAAAACAGAGGTGGATAGAGGGAAGGAATTGGGTAGGAGAGGGGATACAGTGGAAAATATGAAGGATCAAGCATAGAGAGGACAGAGGGAGAGAAAACAGAGGGAACAGAGAACAGAAATCAGTGTATGAAGGGGGCATCTCTGGAAACCTAGGGCAAGGGAAACTCCCAAGGATATATGAAAGTGACCCTAGCTAAAAGTCCTAGCAACAGAAGATATGGAACCTTAAATGGCCACCTTCTGTAACCAGGCAAGACTTCCAATAGACGGGTGGGGACACCAACTCATGCACAAAACCTTTGACCTAAAACTTGTTCTATCTATAGGAGGTGCAGGAATAAATATGGAGCAGAAATTGAGGGAATGGTCAACCAATGACTGGTTCAACCTGAGACCTAGCCCAAGAGAGAGAGGGATAGAGAGAGAGAGAGAGAGAGAGAGAGAGAGAGAGAGAGAGAGAGAGAGAGAGAGAGAGAGAGAGAGAAAGCCAACCCCTCATACTATGATATCCTGTACAGACAGGAGCCTAGCATAACTATTCTCTGAGAGACTTCACTCAGCAGCTGATGGAAACAGATGCAGAAACCCAAAGCCAAACATTAGGTGGAGTTCGGGGAACCTTGTAGAAGAGGGGAAGGGAGGATTGTAGGAGCCACGGAGGTCAAGAGCACCACAAGAAAACCTACAGGATCAACCAACATGGGCCCGTAGGGGCTCACAGAGACTGAACCACCAACCAAGAGCATGCCTGGAACAGACCTAGGCTCCCAACACATCTGTAACAGGTTTGTTACTTGGTCTTCATGTGGGTTCCATAACATCTGAAATAGGGGCTGTTTCTGATTTGTATGCCTTTGGATCCCTTTCCTCTAACTTGGCTGCCTTGTCTAGCCTCAATAGGATAAGATTTGCCTAGTCCTACTGCAACTCGATATGCCAAGGCAGGATAGTATCCATGGGAGGCCTCCCCTTCTCTGAAGAGAAAGGGAGGAGTATGGGAAGAAGAGTGGTGAGAGGGATAAATAGGGAGGTGAAGAAGGAGGGGAAGCTATGATAGGGAAGTAATATTAATTAATTGGGAAAACTTGCATAAATTAACCTTTTTAAAATTTCTTGCAACAGCATTCAGACATAGAAACTATTGTACTGCGGGGCAGACATGATCCCACAGTGACAGTTGGCTCAATAAATCCTATACTGTACCAAAGGATGTTCTTTACCAGACAACCCAGCAGAGCCAGATTGCAGGATCAGCTCTCAGGACCCCCACTCTGTTCTCAGATCACCTTACAGTGCAGACTAGGTCAGCCATCTTCAAGGCTCCTTGCTGCTCTACAGTTAGGCTTTGACCTGCCCATTTTGAGTGGATAGACAATTTGTTTACTTTACAGTATCCTCTGCTGACAGATCTTTAAGAGTTTGCAATGGGAGCATTTGGTGTATTTTCTCTAGCCATTGACAGAGGTGGTCCTTAGTCTCTCTGGGAGAAAAGGGAGAAGAGTAGATGATCTCAGACAAGTCACTCAACCTCTTGGTAATGTTAGCTCTACTGTATAAGAGAAGCTGGCACTGTGGGTAGCTGATACCAGGACCATATCCAGACCACTTCCTTTTTTAGTGGCTGCTCTTCCCATACCAAGATCTATGAGTCAGAGCTCAAATCATGTCTTTCTAATACCAAAGTAATTACTATTCTAAATCTTTGCCTTAAACAGAGCCCCCTTAATGTAGGGTTTCTTCCAAATAGCACTCATGGCTGACCAACAGCTCCAGTTTGAAGAAAAGAGGGCTCAGATGTCACTATCCACAGGTACAGCCTGCATGTCACAGGCAAACTCACTCCAATATTGCTTTAAATTTTATTTTGCAAATCGTTTTATTTATAAATTACATATGAAGTACAGTTCGATCTAGGAGAGGAGGGCAAAGGAACTCACGAAGTAATAGTTAGCTTGGTCTCTTTCATCTTTCTAGTCATATCCTTCTATTTTCGAAGTACCAAAAAATATCACGACACATTCTCTAGGAAATATACCTGAGACTTTGTTCTTTACTGCTGAGTAAATGAGTAAGGACAAGAAGTTATATTGGGCCTCTGTCCTGCAGGACCACTATAGCAGCCTTCCCTCTGGGATAATCTATTTGGACCATAGATGTACTCAGACTGGGGGGGGGGGGGTCTGAGAGATAGGAAACAGACTGTGTGAAAATACTGTAAGTTACCACCAAACCAGAGTTTTATACCTCCCACCTTCTTCACAGAAAGTATGTGGCGCCAAATGTCCAATAACTAGTCCCCTAGGTAGCAAGGAAGTAACCCAATGATATCACTGAAACTCTTTTGTAATTTTTTAAAAACAAGGTCTCATGAAATACTACATCCTGGACTCAAACATAACTTAAACAATGGTAAGAATAATGTGGGTATTATTAAAAGCAACAGCAACAAGAATAATACATAACATTAACTAGGCATTTATTGTGTTCTAAGAGTCTTTGCATGCCTTCTCACATAATTCTTATAGTTAACCATACAAGTTGGATATTATTATTGTCTATAGCAATTGAGCAAAGTGAGTCACAAAGGGAAAATACTGTATTTTTGTTAAGATCACACAGTTGGTAGAGCCAGGATCTGAATCCAGGAAATGTGGCCCTAAAGTACAAAGCATTAGCCACTACACAAGTAGGCTCTTACTCTTCTGGACTTTCCCTGGTCCCATGTCTAGTTTACAGAGCTTTGTTCTGAGACTTTCTAAGGATGATTTCTTCTGGTAATCCTAAAATTACTTCTAGTGGATTCCTCAGTTTAAATCTGGTACATTGAAGTATATAAGGTTTCAATCTTCATTTGTCTTAGCATCCCTCTTGTGTAGGTACCAAGGAACTTGGCAGAAACATCTATTACCTTATCAACATGCCTTTCTAGGTAGAAAAGCCAAGTGCACCAGTTAACAAACATTGATTCCTTAATGGATGCCTAGAAACACATGCCCACTAGTTCACTAGTAGAATGAACATCATTGGAGTAATCAACAACATTTTGATTGAATTTTAAGGCCTATTACACAGGATGAAACCCATGCCTAACACAACTATCGGGTCAAGAACCTAAGGCTATATAAGTCATAGACACAAGGGGAGATTCTACTACTATTAAACACACTTGTCTACATTAAAATTTGTAAAGGGTATCATGCCAGATTTTTGAGAATTATTTTATTATTCCGATCCACCTATGTTATTGTGTTTTGATTCCTGTATAATATCTTATATCAAATAAATAGACATGTGATGTGATAGTGATGATAGTGGTGGTGATGGTAGTGACGAGAGCAGTAGAAATAACAATAGTGATAATAATTTCGGAGATAAGTAGATAAAAGAACAGATGGCACAAGATGAGCCAAGATGAAAGTTGACTTCTGCATAACATTTCTTATACAAAATAGATAAATTATTTGAAGTATATTTAATATGAGTCAAAGAAAGATTTATGACTAATCCAATACTCCAATGTAGCAATATCAGACACGTAGCTATTTTGACTTTTTTCATCATCACTGGTTATGCTCTCTCCTGAATAGTTCTCCTTCTTGCTGCTCTTCCTCTTCCTCCTCCTCCTCCACCCAAGGTTTCATGAAGCATTCCTTCCCCACATAAGCTCTAGGCAGAAGAATGTTGGCACTTGGGCTTTTCTCCAATTTGATTTGGTTCTTAGCCACCACATTCACTTGGCTTCTCTGAGGTGTTGTCCTTCTCTGAGGTGTTGTCCTTCACCGAGGTGTTGTCCTTCTCCTGGGTCTGCCCTTTTTCCATTATATCCTGGGACTGGCCAATCGAGGACACAGAGATGCTCTAAGGAAGTTGGGAGGATAACTACATGATTCTCTGCTTGGTTCTCTGAAGTTGCATTCTTCTATTCTGGCCCTTCTGCTTCAAGCAGCCTCACTCTTCCAGCACCCATTACAAAGGGCTCCTTTGTCTGTAGCTGGACCCAATCTGGGGCTGATTTGTCAGTATTTCATGCAGAGTCTGTTTTGGAGTCAAATCCAAACCAATCTCACCAATCCCTCTCCCATGGTGCCTTGTCCATATGCTTGAGAACTCACCCACATGATACACTCAATGACTTTTTCATCCATTTGCACATAATACAATTGTCAATTCACTTCTCAACAGCAGAAGTTGGCTTGCTCAGCAAAGCCTTTCTTTTCAGGCTTTGTTGCATGTGACCCAAATACCAATCATTTCCTTTAGCCCCAAATATTTATTTG
Source organism: Acomys percivali (assembly GCA_907169655.1). NCBI lineage: Eukaryota > Metazoa > Chordata > Mammalia > Rodentia > Muridae > Acomys > Acomys percivali. The sequence continues at coordinate 21,146,204 of OU015758.1, read as the reverse complement.
GTGCCTGTGATGTGCTGAGCACTGAATGCAGAAACATAAATAAGATCCAATCTCGCTGTCAAAGAACTCCACACTCAGTTGGGGAATACAGAAACACTCTTGAGCACATACAATAGACACGGTTACAACTGGGCCATGCTATGAGTTCCATGGGTTGCTTTTTCCCTCAGGGATTTCTTCCTCCAAAAATGTTAAAATGTATACTTCACATTAATACATTGCCTAAAAATAAATGTACTAATATAATATATTAAAAGCTAATTTTGTCCCAATTTTCATGGGCTTCTAGAAGTGTCATGGGTCCCAGACTGCCCACTGAGCCTAAAGGAAAGGTGAGCTTTGTCTTCCACCTGTATTTGCCCTATCTCTTTATTTTGTTCATCCCTTTCTAGGAAATAATTAATCATGTAGAAAGATGATATATCCATAGAGTAGTGATGAAATCACATTTAAATGGCTGTATTTAATTTATTATGACTGGAGATATAAATACAGCTAGCTGTTAGATAATAATAATAATTAAATGTATTGAGTCCTAACGGGATGAGCACCATCCCCATATATTCACACATTAAAGACCATGGCCCTCTATATGGCATTATTTTTGTCACCTCCATTTTTAGCTGATTTTACTGAATGCTGAGAGGCTAAATAATGTATTTAGGGCCACATAACTAAAAAGAAACATAGTCAAGATTCAAACGCATAATGTCTGGCTCCGGTGCCTTAGTCACAGATTTGGAGGCTCTAGGTGGCCGTGTGTGAGGACGCAGGCTACACTCAGACTGACTGATGGTGAACTTTCCATTCTTTAAAAAACTATAGCCTGCCAAGAGCCCACCATTTGGAGGTTGTAAATCACCTCAGGGTAAAGGATCTAACTTTCCTTACATCAGTGTGCTGTCATAAGACTCTTGGCCTTGTGGTGTTCCCACTCTGGAAGCCTACTGTGCCCCAAAGCTTCCTCTGCAGACTGTACTGAGACCAATAGAAGAAGGTTAATGTTACACCCAAGTCTTTTCTATCCCATAAATGGCTTAAGAGATATGGGCTTCCCTAGACTAGCATAGTCCATAGACTTGAAAATTGGAATTATAGCTACTGTTTGCCTGGGTTGTACCCCCAACAATGTAGACTTATGTATAATAGGCAATACTAAGTTCTGAGTCCATGATGTCAGAACAATCCTTATCTACTGAGCAGAAATGTATGCAGTAATTAAATGGAAGACAATTTTTATTTGTAAGATGTTATCACACAATGAAAACATAATGATCTCCCTTAAGTAACTGCCAAGATTCTTGTCCCTGAGTCTTCATAAGTGCTTTGAGTGATGGAAAAAAATTTGCAATGCTATCATAGCTCCAGAGCTGCCCATGGATGACAGACAAGGAACCGTGTACACTGAGAATCCCATGAGGGAAGGAACACACACCCTGACCCATTCTGTGGTTTTCTCATTCCCAAATAGTCCCTCAACAAGAACCTTAGTGTTGAACTGAAGGCCATGATAGGGCATTGGTGGCCTTACCTGACAAATCTTAAGAATTTTATTTTATCCTCTTGGAGCCAATCAGTATGCTGTGATTCAATGATATCATGCATAAAATAGAGTCCAATATACAAAACCTGAGCCAAAAGAGTCCCTTAAAAGAAAGCATTCAGGTAAGGAAAAAATAAGCTGAGAAATAAAAGACTAAGCAACCCCTCCATGTAACATTGCCTCCTTTCATTCTTTTTGTTTCTTAACATTTTTAATTAAAATATAATTATATCATTCCCGCTCTTCCATTTCCTCTTTCCAACTCCTCTTGGACCCTTCCCTTTGATCTCTCTCAGATTCGTGGCCTCTTTTTGTTTAACTGTTACACACACACACACACACACACACACACACACACACACACACACACATTTAAATGCAACCTGCTAGGGCTGTTCAGTGTTGCTCACATGTGCATGACTCCAGGATTGACCATTTGGTATTGAATAACCAACTAGAAATTCCTCCTTGAGGAAGACTAATTCTCTGGCTCTCGGAAGTCCTTAGTTTGGTCTTGTTCAGGCAGTCATATTCCCAAACAGCACATGGTTTTCGTTTGTAGTTTAAATGCCATGGGGGTTCTTGTCCTGACTCACCGGACTCTGAATAAAGACGTGTGGGATCACCCAATGGGAGTTTCTGAGACGGGGTTCCAGGCAGAGGCAGGCGTTTCCACCAGGGAATGTGGAGAGGTGACAGATGGCAGATTTTTGCCTTTTGACACACAGCCATAACCTCCTGCACTGTCTGGGTTTATTTTCAATCCCACACACAAGGGCTTATTGTTTATAATAAGCTGTCCTCCGAACCCATTTCCAGGAAAAGCTTTTCTGTGCATGTCACCTTGCATCACTTCCCGGGTTGCATAGTGACCATGAGGACACTGGGGACCTAGGGCCAAGTATCCAGAACCAGCATTAGGTTGGTAAGGAAGGGTGTGTGGCGTTTTCCTGTCCTTGTTTCTATTTCTGTTAGTGCCTAGTCTAGTCTCAGAGGTATCTTAATGTGAGACTTAGAATCTGCAGCCTGACTTCGCCTTTCTTTCCTGGAATGAAAACACATATTTCGCCAAGCTGTCCCTACTTATCTAAGGGAGAGAGAGAGAGAGAGAGAGAGAGAGAGAGAGAGAGAGAGAGAG
>OU015758.1:21047839-21078678 GCA_907169655.1 Acomys percivali | reverse complement strand
AGGAAGGAAGGAAGGAAGGAAGGAAGGAAGGAAGGAAGGAAGGAAGGAAGGAAGAAAACAGGACAAAACATCATATCAAAAGCATGAGCTATAAAAAGAAAAATGCTAATTTGGACTTCCTCAAATTTGTTTTTAATTTTTCATAAGGTACCGTTAGAGAGTCAAAAGACAAGTCACAAACTGGAAGAAAATACCTTAAAGATACACATATATAGTAATTAAAGGACTTGGATCCTGAATATATGAAAAGTTCTCACAATTCAATAACACAACTCCATTTAACAGATGCAAAAACACTTTAACAAAGAAGATGATGAGTAATGAGCCCAACAAAAAGATGGTCCACATCATTATCCCCTAGGGTTGCATTTCTCAACCTGTGGGTTGAGACCCCTTTGGCAAACCACTATCTCAAGAAAAATATTTAGATTGCAAATCATAATGGCAAAATTACAGTTATGTTTGAAATGTACAACATGAGGAACAATTTTATGTTTGAAATTTAGCACAACACAAGGAACTGTATTAAAGGGTGGCAGCAGCAGGAAGGCTGAAAACCACTGCCTAGGAGAACGCAAATCAAAACTGTTGATAGATATTATACCACCACAACAAGACACCATCAAAAAGCAGGTTACAAAAAATGTGGTTCACGATGCAGAGAAATGGGAATACTCACACATTGCTAATGAAAAATGGGGAAATTCTGTGGTGCTTTGTGAAAAATTCGATAGTTTCTGAATATTAAATACAAACTTTTCATATGATCCTGAAATTCCAGTTCTCTATATTCAACTAAGATGGTGACAACATGTATCTATACAAAGATTTATACAGAAAAATGTAGGTAGCAACATCATTAGCCTCAATGTGCACACACTTTGTGTTCATAGAGTGATGAAAAAAGAATCAGAACATGTACACACAAGGGCCAGATACACTCTACAAGACAGAGAGGTAGGGTACTCAGGCATAATAAAGTAATGAGGTACAAAGACATTATTTAAACTGGAAGCAGCACATACACAAAAGGTATATACTGGAAGCATTTGCATGAAATATCTCAAGAAGCTAAGGCTATATAGACAAGAGTGAGTTAGTGACTGCCTGGGGCTGGAGGTAGGTTCCAAGTTTAACTGTGAGTGGATATAGGCGATCTCACTGGGGTGATGGGATGTTTTAAAATTGAATGGTTTTCATACTGCTTAACTCGGGATATATCTACAAAAGGCACTGGATTGTGGAAACAGCTGACGTTCATTAGATGCAAATTATAGCTCACCAAATTTGTTAAAAGCTATTAATTATCAAAGGAAACTCAATGATGGATGACTATACAAGTTAGTTTTTAGTTTTGACTTCAAAATGTTTTCTATTCTTGCCTAACTCTGAGAGGAAAGCAGGCAAATGATTCTATCGCTAATGTCTTTTCTGAGAGCTCAAATCCTCTACTAAACTGAAAAAAAATTAAAACAGCCCAACTGTATACCCAGAGGAAAAGCTGCATCTTTTGTCTATATTTCCCTTGAAGATATCCCATCAATAACAACAACAACAACAACAACAATGTATCCCATCTCAAAAGGAACTAGTGGTCCTGGGAAAGATATTTTGAAGTCAGAGGCAGAATAGGGAGGAGGGAAGGATGCAGGGAGGAAGGGAGGGAGGGAGGGAGGGAGGGAGGGAGGGAGGGAGGGAAGGAGAAGGAAAAGCAAAAGCCATAAAAGGGGCAAGGCCTATAGGGTCTCAAGAGCCTCAAGTCAGCCTCTAAGACTGAATGCTCAAAAGTCAGTGAACCAGATCCCCCATCACATTCCCCTGAGGCCCCTGTGTCTTCTCTCCATTAGCACACCTGTTCCAGCATTCTACTCCTCAGTAAATACAAAAGTCCCACAGAACTACAAGTGACAGCCCAGCTGTCCTCTGAGGTTGGTAAGTGCTAAGAGCCACAGCAGGGACCCAGTGGCTGGCCCCAGATAGCCAGAGACTTAAGGAAAGCCACCCTCAGCCAAGTGCAACCTGTCTCTACCTGGTGCCTAAACCACCTGGTGCAGATTATCCTCAGCAGGGTGGTGTGATTGCTAGCACATCTGTTTCTTTTCTCCCCCACCCCCCCATTTCAGTTGAGAGCTTGCCAATCATCAGACAGTTAATCTTCCTGTGAAGAAAACATGCAAACTGTTGAGATTTCAGAACATGTTTCTGCAAACCCAAAACTCATGGCTGCTTCTGCCCTGGTTAGCCCCCAAATGACAAGTGACAAGTCCCATAGTCAACTTCTAACTAGTGCTGTGGCATTCAGTGTGTGTTTGGGGGGGGGAAGGGAGCCAGAAAGGCCCTATAGAGGAGAGAAATTGGGGGAGATGACATGAGTTTAGTTGTCTCTTAAAAACTGAGCAGAAAAAGTAGGTGTAAGAAATAAGCCTTCTCCTGACACAAGAACGTGTTTTGGTATTGTTCATTTTACCGGCAAAAGCTTTGAGTGCCCATCAGACAAAGGTGGCTTGTTTCTCCACAGACTGTGTGATAGCACGGACTTGGCTGCGGTGATTGCAAAGGTGTTTGGCCAGTGTGAGTGTGTGAGCTTGGAGAAGAGCTTGCCAAATCCCGTTAAGGTTTATGGAAGTCAAGAAGCCACAGAATTCCAACTCTGGTTCCATTTCTCAAGTTCGGCTAAAGGTTTGTACTTGTAGTTGACTGGCTTTCTTGTATTTTGACTTTTCATTAACACAGAAGGCTTGCTGTTGGCAATCACACCCTGGAATGTCCTTGCTGGAGCTTAACATTCCAGCACATTCTACATTGCCTAATGATGAAGTTGTGGTTTGCCAGGAAAAGACTTTTTTAACGCTTTCCTTCTAGAACTGGGTAGAACTATCTCCGTGCAAACCTTAGCTAGTTCAAACAGAGCTTCTGTTAATGGCAGAGGGAGAGAAAAGCTGCTATAAATACTTTTATAGGCTGCAGAGGTGATTTACAACCGGCTTTATTAATCCTATAAAAAGGCACAGCTGAACGCCTTTAAGTTGCATGCGTACAGATGACTAATTAAATACACAGTTAAAAGTCTTGACCCAGCACAATTCTGACCATTAAAGAAATAAGTCTTGAATTCCCCTCCAGGCAGAAGTTTTTGGATGGATTTGTGGGTGGAAGGGGGGTGGGAGATAGGTAGAACATTGTGGACCATGGAAGGTAGAGCACACAGGGGAAATTTAGTTACCATTTTCCCCTACACATACTAATGGCAGCAGGCTGCCAAAGGCCACTTCCCCTGACCTCTGACAGTAACAAGGCTGTGGTTACTGTGAAGGGGAAGCATGAAGTAAAGCACCTTGGCACAATAAAAAGGAAAAGAGAATCCCAATACTGGTAGAAGAGTTGAGCAGTTTGATCTTGCCTTTGCTCACCCATTTGGTCCACTCCACTCCCACAGTTGATTTGCACCCTCAGGAACTGAGGTTCAAGGATGAAAGGTGATTTTTTTTTTCCCCAATCAGTAACAAAGACTAGTTTAAGGGAAAGGCCAGGACAAGGACCCAGAAGTGACCTCTAGAACATTCACCTCTCCGAGACACCATTCATTCCTCAGGCCCTGTTGCCAGGAGACACAACATGTTTCGGTGGGGGAAAGGGGATTAGTGGCAGGCGAGTAAGGTAGGCTATGATTCTAAATGCACAGATGTTTGCCAAACCATTTATCAGAAACATAAAAGGCCCTTTCAGTCTTCAGGTTCTTGGAAAGGACTGGAAGAAGAGGGAGTGGCCTTTCCCATCAGGGGACAAGCTGCAACAATTCTCCCATCAGCTCAGCGAGGTCTGCTTTGTTACTTGGCTCCCTCTAGTTCTGGCTCTGGAGAAATGCTTTTCAGAAGCTCCCATGTCAAGCCGTGAACGTGTGCAGAGTGAACACTGGGTCGGGGTATTGGGTAGACGGCGTAAGTTAGCCAAACACTTCTCTTACAATCACCAGCGATGGCAAGGGTACCTCCAAATTGGGAGACTGGCTGAGGGCTTTCTTCCCGCCCCCCGCCCCCCGCCCTCACCATCAAAGGGCTCTACTTGCTTTGATTTAGGATTCTAGGGTAGTATCATTAACTCTGAAACCCATGACAAGCCTTCTTCCTTCTTCATGTGACGCATGGAGCCTGGCTGTTGCCTCCGCCCGGGAACACTGCCCTCACGGTCCTTCATTAGTCTTGTTCCTTTCATCAGCTAACTCAGAGTCAACTTTCAACTCAGAGGTCATTTGTGGTCAGAGAAATGCTCTGGAACCAGAGAAGTAGAGCTCCTCTCCGAGACTTGCAATAAACATCATCTGCCAGCGAACACGTACTTCCCACCAATTGTTCATGCTGGTTCTTCCTGCCACATATGGGCACCATGAAAGCAGGGACCGCGCCTACTCGCGATTGCTCGTGCCATGATGCCGGCACGTCAAATCCACACGCCTTAATATCCAGGGGTCCCTTCCTCCTCTTTCCTCTGCCTTACTCAATTGTTTTCTATATACAAAACCATCCAGATCAGAGAGATGTGAAAGAAAATGACTCAGCATGGGGGTCAAACTGCTATCACCGGCACAGTGACTTAAAGAGGGCAGTACCTAATGGGCCCCCAGTTCTGGTTACAGAGAGCCAAATCATCGGACCTCTCTCCTTGGCTTCTAAGTGGCTGTCTTTATGATCACATGGTATTTCCCCAATATGGTTTTCTCTACATTTCCCCCTTTTCATAAAGAGACCAATCATGTTGGATTAGAGTCCATCCCAAGGACTTCATTTGAACTTAATTAGCCCCTCAGACATCCTATTTCCAGGGTCAAATTGTAAGGCATTTAGGCGTTAGGATGTTAATATATAAATTTGGGGAAATGATATTCAGGCCACAAGGGGAGAGTTGAAGTCACTGCAACCAGATGGCCACTTGAGAGGCTAAAAGCCACCACCATCACAAATGCCAACTTCTGTGGGGCTTAGAAACTCAGGCAGGGTAGCATACACCAGGCATTTAATTTTATTCATATTGGGAGAGTGAGATTGCTGAGGAGATCTGCCCCCATCTTTCTACTAAAATAAAAGGCATCAAGGAAAATCTACTAGTTACAGAACAGCTACTAAAGATAGTCAGAGCTCTGCCCCGTGGCCCCACCATTTCTCCTGTGACCACCACGACAAGAAGCCAAGCGAACCAGCTTTCCTAGGAAGTAATGGGAGTTTTCATTTCTTTTTCTCAACTTGCCCTATTATTCCCAGAATAACTGTGAAATTGGCATTGCAGCCATAAGCCGGATGAATAATCAGTGGAGGTCACTTGGGGCTGAACTGTGCCTTTCTGTTTGCTGACTCGGTATTTTTTCCTCAAGTCCCCATCCCCTCCAGCAAGGAGAAAAACATCTGCTCTCCTGCTGTCTACTGTCTCAGTTTGCATTTGCTTAATAGAAAGTGATGACCTTGGCTACTTTTCCTGTTGCAGCAAAACATGTGACAGAAGTGAGCTAAGGGGGTGGGGGACTCATTTGGGCTCACGGTTTCAAAGGGTGCAATTGGCACAGTGTCTCAAATGGGGTCAGATAAAGAGGCAAGAGAGCAGACTGGAACCAGAAACAGGTATGACCTTCAAGGCACACACTTTCTAGGAACTCGGGTTTGACAGCTGAAGTCCGAATTCCAAAGACTGTATAGTTTCTCAAGACAGTGCCACCAGCTAAGGGTCAAGTATTTAAACATATAAGCCTGATATATTCAAATCATAAGGTATATTTAAATCATAACAGTGATGCCAAATAACTATCTCCTGTCCATTCATAAAGCAGTCATGTTTCCTCACCCAGAAGTCCTCTTTGTATGTGAAAGAGACTTTAAAATTTTTATTTATTAAGATCACAATTACTTCAGTTCCTTCTCTCAAACCCTTCCACACACCCCTCCTTGCTCTCTTACAAATTTACCTTTTTAAAATTAATTTATCAGTTGTTGTTGTTGGTGGTGGTGGTATGTGTATGTGTGTACCCACTCAGTATATATAATGTTACTTGTATGTTTTCCCCTATGACCATTTGGTATTGGATAATCAGCTGGTGTGCAACTTATGTCGCTTGTTTTTTTTCCCCTCCAAATTTCTCATTTTCTGTTTTGTTATTTTCTTTCTTTTTTTCCTTTCTTCTTTCTTTCTTTCTAATTCTAAAACCCTGAATTCTTTTTCAGCCAAGTACTAAGGCTTTTGCTTTCTACCATTTTCTTGTCTCATATAATTCTTCCTGGTCCCTCACAAACTCTGCAGTGGGATCTGCTATCTCTTGTCTCCCTTACCAGGAGTTGTTCAGGTGACTGCCCAGGCTCTTTGAGAGGCAGGTTTTATTTCCTTGGGGACAGATCTTTAACACCCGAGTGAGACATATTTCATAGTGTCAAACACAACTTCCACCGGCACTTGCCATATTTTATAGACCTGTCTGGGTTGTGTCCAGTCAGACTAATTTCTACTAAGGAAAAGACTGTGGTCTATTCACAACTGTAGCCAGGAATCTATTTTAATGATGGGCAAACAACAGGTATTCAATGAATGATCCCTTGAATAATATTCCCTCTCCCTTAATTGCTTGTTAGTCTATAAGCACCCATATCCCACATTATGATTTCAATATTAAGTATTACACACACACACACACACACACACACACACACACACAAAGGCTCATGTGTTGAAGGCTTGGTTCTCACTTTGTGGCACTCCTCTTATACAATGTGAGAGACTTTTCCTGGGGAGATGTCACACACACACACACACACACACACACACACACACACACACACACACATACACACACATATCTATGCACCCTAGAAAAGGAGCTCATGACAAATCAAACTAACTGCACCAAAATCAACATGGTGAACCAATGAGATTTAATAGAACTGTGGACAGGGGTTAATTACAGGACTAGGAGTTGGACCTCAGAAATGCTCCATCACTGAGAAGCTCACCCCCACATGAGTGCTGACTCACGAAGAGGCATCCCTTGTGCTCTCTGCATCAGGCACAGGTAGATGGGCAGGTCTAAGAGATGTCCTCTTGGCAGTTTGCCTGGTTAGTCTTCTTCAACCCTCTTTTGCTGCTGCTATACAGCTAGGGAACGGCCATCTTGAATCTGGCAAAGTTTTTCTTTGACAGCCTTTCTAAGACTTGTGAAGTTTGCTTACCTCCTAAGCCTCTCCCTCCCCCTCCCAGAGCAAACCTTTCAATTCAGAGGAAACTGTTACTTTACTTAAAAGATGATCACATCAACATGGTTGTAACTTCATCAGTGGATTGATCCTTATGGATTAGGGGGGGATGTGGGGACTGCTTAAATGAGGTAGGTATGTCTTTGAAGAGTGTATCTTGTTCCTTCCAGGTCTGGCTTGCTTGCTTTCACAAGGTGAGAAACTTTGGTCTGCCATGCCTTCCAGGAAATGACGTTCAGCCTCACCATGGCCAAGAAGCAAAGGAGCCAACGGACCATGGATGACATCTCTGCAGCTGTGACTTGAAATAAGTCCTTTCCCCCTTGAGCCATGTCCTTGGGTGTTTCATCAAAGTGAGCGGCCCCACATGATAAGTTCTCTCAGGTTATTCTCACTGAACTTCTGCTAACACTGTTCCACTGGTCCTACAGCAGTAAGCCGGACATACATATCCATACCCTAAAAACACTTTTGCCGTCTAAAAGCAACTAAGAACAGAATCTTTTGGTGTGTCTTAAATTCTCTAGGTCTTTGCTTGTAAGGCAGAACTAGAATGAGAGGCTTCCTTACACCAAGCCTGGACTGCTCCCTAAATTAATCTGAGTCTCATCCTTACCTGCCACTTTCATAATTGAAGAATAGAACCTTTTCCCTAATTGCTTCACAGGTGCAACTGTGGCGGTCACTGCTCTTAGGCACTCATTTCCCCCTCCAGTTTCCACTCTGAGAAAGGAGAGGACACACCATTGTTGAATGCCCCTTAAGTATGAAATCAAATGCAATTATTTTTTTCCTGAGGATAAGAACTCTCCTCTCTCTCTCTCTCTCTCTCTCTCTCTCTCTCTCTCTCTCTCTCTCTGTGTGTGTGTGTGTGTGTGTGTATTCACGGTAGCATAGCTTAGAAGCTCAGCAAGCCTGCAAAGGAAGAATGAGCCGAATGAGGTGGGATGCAAATGTCAAACCCAGCTCAAGTTTGCTCTTGGACTCATTCTGAGACTGACTCACTTGGTAAACAATCCAGCTGCTGTAGGAGGCAGCCCTGTCAGAGTTGATAGATGGCTGTGTATCTCTGGATCTTCTGCAGTTGGGCAGACAGACTTTGGGGCCAGGCAACCATATCAAATCCATCTTGAGTCAATAAGAAATATAAGAACCCTCTCTTCCAGTGGTACAGATAAGGCAAAGGTTCCCTGAATTCTGGTGCTCGGGATCCATTCCGCATGCTGACCCCAGCCTGTGATTGCAGCTTCACATCTGGCCTGTGAGAGTACTATTGCGTCACCAGAGAGACTGTGAGCCCTGCTCTTCCCTTCAAAGAGCAGACAATTCTCTGTTAGTCCCCAAAGGGGAGACTGGATGGGACAGTGAATATGGGATTATTGTTATGAAGAAAGAATGGTCTCTGGCAAATATGAGTCTGGGAGAACAAACTGGGGTGTCGAATGATGACCTTTCCCTTGCCTAATGTGGGTCTAGCTTTATCTTTCACTATAGTACACATTGCCAGTGAACAGGATCTAGAGGTCTCAAATGAAGAGAGCCAAGACCCAAGATGAACTCCGTAGGGCTTTTGGCAGAGAGAAGCAAGGCCAGTGGTAAACTTCTCCCTATCTTTCTCCTCTGTTCAGGCCAAAGGGATACTGGGCCCTTCGCTGCTCAGCTCTGTTCTAATCTGACCTTTAACCCCTAGAATGCCCGTGTTCTGGCCAGGGCAAGCAGTAATTTTGTTAGAGAGGATTGAAAATATATCTACACATCACTCTTACCCTTCCTGGCCTCTAGAAGCTCTCTTTATGTTGAGACACAGAAGCATCAGTTGTATGGCATCACAAAGGGAAACCTCAAGCCATCATCTGCCATGCATACCTTAATTCAAATTCCTGGACATCCTATTGGGACTCTAGATGAGAGAACCATGTGAGAATAGCAAAGTAGAAGGATCCAGTGGGTCCTAGAAACCTACAAGTAGAACATTATGATAGGCAGATTTGGGCCAAGGGGTCCCGCTCAAACTAAGGCCCTAGCCAAGGACAATACAGGCGGTAAACTTTAAACCCCTACCCAGATCTAGCCAATGGTCAGAACAGTCTCCACACTTGAGTGGAGAGAGGGATATGACTTTCTCACGTACTCTGGTGCCTCACATTTGACTATGTCCCCTGGAGGGGGAGACTTGGTGGCACTCAGAGGAAAGACAGCAGGTCACCGAGAAGCGACTTGATACCCTATGAGCATATACAGGGGGAGGTAATCCCTCTCAGGAACAGTCATAGGGGAGGGGAATAAGGGGAAAATGGGAGGGAGGGAAGAATGGGAGGATACAAGGGATGGGATAACCATTGAGATGTAACAAGAATAATTTAATAAAATTTAAAACAAAACAAAACAAAAAAATAAATTCCTGGTCACGTGACCCGGTGCTTTGAATTAACCGGAAGCCAGAGACACGGAGAGGCAGACTTCAACACAGGTTCAGAGAGGCCATCTCAGGGAAGAACACCCACCCAAAAGGGTAGCTCCTAATTAGTGATCCCAGGCTGGCAGAAGAATACTTACAGAAAGCTGGGCCTCAACACAGAAACGGAAACAAGTAAGGCTAGAGAGGACAGGAAGTCCCATTCCCTAGGGCAGAAGGAAGAGAAAGCTCTCCCAGGTGAGTTTTCTAGGAGCAGTAGTGAACCACTTCATTTCTGAGATTTAGGATTTCATCTGTTCATACCCTCTGTTAGCAAACCCTGCCCAATGCCTGCTGATCTAAGTCTACAGAGTGTGACAAAGCAAGACAGCATGGGTGGCTGAATGGGGCATCTCCACACCTCAGCCCTATTTGTGTGTGTGTGTGTGTGTGTGTGTGTGCGCGCGCGCGTGTGACACTTCCTCATTCTGCTGTGCACCTCGGCCACCCTAGATCATGCTGCCTCTGTCATGGCCTGAGTGTCCCTTTCTCTAAGAAAGACTGAAAAGCTTAGCCTTTCCCGGTTTTGCCTCATCCTACACAGCTTCCTAAACTGCGTAGTCCTATGAGGTCGTCACCGTGTCTAGTCGCGCTTTGATCACACGGGTTCTTCTGTCACCTACAGACACTTCATTCTCGACCATCAGCCTCACGGAGACAGGGCCCCGATGCATGCTTTCTCCATCTGTACAATTTATCACAAGAATGTATGGGCTGGGCGTGGCACATGTCTTTAATCCCTGAGTGACAGAGGCAGATGGTCTACATAGTGAACTCCAGGCCAGCCAAGGCTTGATGGGGAGACCCTCTCTCCTACTGAAATTTCTCTAAAGTACTGGGGCTGCCATGCTGGCTCAGCAGTTACAGGTACTAACTGCTCTTCCAGAGGACAAGGATTTGGTCCCCAAGCACCCATGTCAGGCAGCTCACAACTGCCTGTCACTCCATCTCCAAGGTATCTGATAGTTCCATGGGCACCTGCACACACATTGTACACGGGCATACACAAAGGCACTCACACACACACACATAAAATACAATCTAAAAAGAGAAGAATGTGTATGGCCACACTGGGTCAATCTTGGGATACAAAAATCTTTTGAGACTAGCCTTTATTTTGCTCTCATAATAAACCTCTGGCAACTAATATTCGCTGCTAGGCATATCCCTTGTCTATATGTACTGCCAACTAGTATTCTAGGATCTGATTATAATGTAGTTTAACTGTTCAACAGTTGAAATACATTTGGGTTGTTTTGAGGGGTCTGAGACCATCACTAATAAAGCTGCTATGAAATCTACTGTGTACTTCTATATGAACCAACATTTTCAATTCTTGGGGAATGAAGATCCCTGAGTTCAGTTTTCTGGATCACATGGCAGCTGAAGAAGGAGTTTTGTGAGGAACTACCAAGCACTTTCCAGATTGGAATAATTTTACATTTCCACCAGTAATGTTTGGGTGATCCCTTGCTCCATATAGAAAATGCTTTCATTTGACTAAACGCCAAGATGCAATTCCTTTCGGCACTTTCCTCCAAGTACCCAAAGCGGTGGCGGCGGTGGCAGTAGAAACCCTTGACCTCCTTGAGTTGCAGGACCTGTGCCTGCCTCCCCTAGACAATCTCCACCCACACTCACTTTGATTCTGCAGTCCGCTTTCATGTGTTCCCTCCTGCGGGCCTTCCAAGTTGCTTATCAGTATCAGCTGCAATTCCTTTGTATCTTGTTCTGATCATAATCTGCTAATCCCCCTAGATGCCTTGCCAAGCTCCAGGGTGCAGTGCGCTGCCACCACTACTCATGACTCAGCGTCTTGCATGAAGAGCCAAGCCGGCAGCCACCAGGCTCCATGCCAGCACTAGCCCCTTGTTCTTCACAGCCCCCAGAAACAACTCTATCTCCATTCCCGTGTTGCTAGGAGTGCATCGGAATTCTACAGGCAGAACAGAGAATGCAGGCTCAAACTAGACAGAGAATGCAGGCTCAAACTGGAGAGGACCAAGAAGAGAGCATTCTGGGAAAAACTTTGCTGTCCTTTTGAGAGTGGATCAATCTTAGCATCTGGACTCTACTACCTAAGCTAGTTCTAGAAGCATCTATATAATAGTGGTAGTTACCAGTTGTTGAGTATTTGATTTGATTTTTAAAATACTACATTTACTTATTTTATCTATACATCTATATATAGATATACAATCTATATCTATATACATGTATATTTTGGTTCTCTTCTACCATGTGGAATTTTTTTTTTAAGTTTCCACATTTTTACCATGTGAGGCCTGGAAATTTTAAAGATTATTACATTTGTTTGTTTGTTTGTGGGAGTTGGCTTCCTCCTTTAATCATGTGGGTTTCAGCAATTGAACTCAGGTCATCAGGTTTGGTAGTAAGTACCTTTATCTGCTAAACCAAGTCAGCTTTGATATGATTGATTGATTGATTGATTGACTGATTGATTGATTGATTTTGGGACAGATCTCATTGTGTATCCCTGGCTGGTCTTGAACTCACATAAATCCACCTGCCTTTGCCTCCCAAGTGCTAAGATTATAACTATGCACCACCACACCTGGTCGAAGCACACTTTCCAGGCATGTGGTTTTCTTAGGTCCCACGGCCACTTTTACTAGGGTACTTCTACTCCCTTCTCCTCAGCTCTCATGAGTGGGACTGTGTAGACAAAGGTGTATAAATATTAAGAGACATAGCACTTGGGTGTCATCCTTTTAGTTCATACCAATATAATCTTTATGTCAACAAAGTTAGATACTAGAACAGCAGCTCTGTGTGGCTTGATAATAGCACTTGACGTTTTTTTCAGTCGGGTGACAGTCCACAACTGACACCTCCTAACAATTTACAAACTCTGTGACAAGACCAAAAGTTTCTGTACTTCAAAAAAAAAAAAAGTCCCAAGAATATGGTACATAGCAAACTTCTGGCAAGGGATACAGGCAAGTGTGTCTCTTGTCCACCTGCTCATAGCCCGTGGCATACCACAAACTAGCAAGGACACAGAGTGGCTTCATAGCATACCACAGCCCCAAATGCCTGTTTGTCACATACCATTCCTGCTGGCAGTGGGCCTCAGAATTCTGCCACTCAAGCCATTTCACCTTCTGCAGGGACAACTTGCTGACAGTAAATACTTCTCCACAGAGAGCCTCCCCACTCAAGCTGAATGATATTTGACCTATGTGTTAAATTCTTCCCTGCTCCTCGCTGTAACCGCAGCTCCATATTCTTTACCCACCCAGCTTCCAAAGCCTGCTAAATATTCTATCTTGTATCAAAGAGGATTGCCTTCTAGAAAATTCCTTGTCTCTTTAACTCGGGCTTGTTATGGGACCTCCTGACACTTAAGGCTGCCAAAAGCAACTTGCGATTCCTGCTATCCACATTCCATGCCTCTCCAAGTCCTGGCACTTGGGGAGGCCCGCCTTCCCAGAACAAAGGCCATCTTTACTCACTCCACCAACCCCGGGCATCCTTTGCGCCCTTGTTAGATGTGCCCTTCTAACTTTCAAGTTGTTCTTCTCCCTTCATCAAGGGAGTTCATTTTGGTGATTGATTAAGTTGTCTAAGAGAGAAGGCTAGACTAAGAATCAGAAGATTGTGCCTTTCAGTCCTCATTCGGGAGACTAAGAAAATTCCCAGATACAGAGTTCAAAGACACAAGCTAAACAGGGCAAAGTAGCACATACCAGTAATCTTAGCACTCCAGAGACCAAGACAAGAGTTGTACATGTTTGAGGCTACGCTGGGCCACATAGAAAGACTCTGTTTTAAGTTTTGTTTTGTTTTGTTTTAAGCAAAAAAAAAAAACATTATTAGATTACAGGTTACAGCAATCTTTTTGGCTCATAAAACCCCTGACCCTGCTTTTATTACCAGGAACACCCCTTAATGTGAACTTTCCCTCTAGATGTCTTATTTCCTAACCCCCAAACAACAGATGTTTCCAACTTGACATCTTCAGTTAGATGTTACAAAAACAAACAAAAACGTACGTCTGAGGCAGAACCTGTTCCTTTCTAAGCCCCTTCCCCTTCCATGCACACACACACATACACACACACAGTTTTCCTTCTGGCTTCTTCCCTCTATAGGGCAGGGATAAATAAGCAAAACAGAAGCAGCCTCAGTGTCAGATTTCACTTATCTTCCTCAAAGCCCACATCAATTAATCTGAGCCGTTTCAATGTCATCTCTTACATAATTTCATATCCATCTTTTGCCCTCTATGTCCACATGATAATATGTTTCACAACCTAGTGATTCTAACACAGGATCATCTACCCATGGGGTGCCATAAAGCCCCCCTCCCACTAAGCTACAAAATGACGAGATGGGTTTAGGGGAGCTCCTGAATCAAGAGCACATGTGCATCTAAACTTCAAAGCCTAAAGCCTTCTCATATTGAGTTTTGTTTTTATGTTTGTCTGTTTTCATACAAGATCTTTATTTATACAAAATTTCTATGTTGCTGAGGAGTTAAATACTGAAAACGGTGCGTTCAGGTAGTCATTTTTTGTTTGTTTGTTTTGTTTTTCAAGACAGGGTTTCTCTGTGCAGCCTTCACTGTCCTGGACTCCACTTGCCTCCACCTCCCCAAGTGCTGGGATTAAAGATTAAAGACTTGCATCACCATGCCCGGGTGTGTTCAGGTATCTTTTGTTCAACCTAAGTGTGTTAGTGTCAAAAGCTCATGTACAGCCCTGGACAAAGATCTCCTGTATGTGCTAATTCTGCCCTTGTTTCTCTTTCTCTCCCACCCTCTCTTTCTATCATCTCAGAATTGTCTTCCTAAAATATTTACTACATATAACCATCCGTCTGCTTAAATTTGTCCAGGTTTTTTTTAGCACCTAAAAGATCCATATCTCTCCAATGACCATGTGTGAAAGTTCAAGGTGTGTCCCTCACTTTTACCTCTTCTCTTTCCTCCTCTGACCCCACAGAGTTTTAGCAATGTCAAGCTTAGTTTTCCAGCCACTCGCTGAAACTCTGTGTCCTGTTCACTGGCACGTGTGGCTCTCTTGGCCTGAAATGATCTTTCCACGGATGGCTGCCTTGATTTGTAATTCATAAGTATCAATCATGGGAGTGTATACAGAGTGACAATTTAAAGACAAATTTAGAAATTGAGAAGGAGCAAAACTGATGGTGGCTTGCCGGGCATGGTGGCGCACGTCTTTAATCCCAGCGCATGGGAGGCAGAGGCAGGTGGGTCACTGTGAGTTCAAGGCCAGCCTGGTCTACAAAGTGAGTCCAGGACATCCAAGATAACACAGAGAAACCCTGTCAAGAAAAAACAAAAACAAAATTGGTGGTGACTTGACCAGTAGGAACAGAAGTGAAAAATAGAGAATATATATGTACACACACACACACACACACACACATACTTTCAAGGTACCTAACTGATATATTTCATTAAAAGTTCCTGAAGTGTTTTTAAAAATATTTGGCAGGTAGGAAAACAGTACCACAAGATCATTAGTCCAGTAAGATTGCTCCAATGAACTACCATAAACAAGTGTT
The DNA here is from genome assembly GCA_907169655.1 of Acomys percivali. Classification (NCBI taxonomy): domain Eukaryota; kingdom Metazoa; phylum Chordata; class Mammalia; order Rodentia; family Muridae; genus Acomys; species Acomys percivali. The sequence goes on along the minus strand of OU015758.1, from coordinate 21,063,447 downwards.
TATAAGGATCAGGAGCATCTATCTCTGTATCAGCGTGCTAGCAGATACATTATGTGGTGAGAGCTCATGCCCTAGATAGCCACAACTTTGTTTTCAGAAAAATTTCTCACATAAAAGAATGAAGGGGGCTCTGAGCATCTTTTACAAGGACAGAAATCCCGCTCATGAAGATGCCGCCTCCCCCGCCCCCCACACCCCACCACCAGCTCCTAACAATCATTAGGATGAGAATTTCAACGTATGAGCCTGGAGGGAACACAACTGTCTGATTGACAGCAGTCATCTATCTAGCATCTTGTCAGTATTTACCTTCATGCCTGCCATATCTTTTCATTCATAATGGTACCCTTGGCCAAGAGGCCTCTTCGAAAGCTAAAGGGTTGTGATTCCTGTCTGTCTTGAGTGTCTTACAAGCTAAATGCTTTCTCAATACTCTTGAAATTTTATTTAGTTCTATCATTATTCTTTCTTCCTTATTTTTTTTTTTAATGGTGCCTTGTCATGAAATTAGCTAAGTTTCACTTCTGTTCTTTTCTTCTTTAGTAGCAGCAGTAGTAACACAAGCACTAAATCACATTTTTCCATGCCAGGGGCTTGTGCGAATTTAATCCTTATAGGAACCATGTGCAGTAGCTTTTCATAACTGTTCTGTGTGTAAGACAATAGGAGTTCCAGAGAGTGTAAATCAGTTATGATGATAATTCACCTAGAAAAATGTAAAACAGAACTAAAAACTCAATTTCTCACATTGATGTTTGTCTGCTGCACTGCATTATTGGCTCTCTTAACATCATTTACTCCATTTCCAATAATCATAAATCTGAGTAAATCTAATGATGGATTTTCAAATAAATAATTTTTAAATTAAGAACAATTTTGTGTTTACTATAGAAAAATTGGAAAACCCAGGAAAGCACAAAAAGGAAAATATTTACATAGTCATGGCACACAGAGACTATGTTTTTTTTCATATTATCTACATCAAACTTACATTATATTCTCTTCATTAAACTGATTAAGATGAACTTTTTAAGAACTGTCTTTTTTAATGTAATAGAACGGTTGAAACATTTTCCCATGCCATTAAATTATATATGCAAGGTAATTTTTTGTAGTTATGCAACAAGCCATTATATAGATATATTAACAAACTTATTCCATTAGTTCTATATTGCTGGATGTTTAATGTTTTCATATTATAATTCTTTAATGAACATTTTACATATGTCTGATTATTTCTTCTATATAAATGTCCGAGTTTTCAGCAAAACAGTTGGAGCTGAAAGTGTTTAAACATTTAAATCATTTATTTCATTTTATTTTTGCCAAAACAAACTTCTGAAAGACTGTTCTAATTTTAAACCTCAACCAGTAGTGTTTAAATACGCCCTGCTTCCACACACTCCCGGTAAACTCGGTGCCGCTGCTATTTTTATTTCAAGTTGTTGGGTTTTTTTTTTTCCTTTTAATAGTTCTCATTGAGTTCATTTTAAAACCATAAGCAGAGAGACCTCTGCTTTCCCCCCATGAAGGGGCAGTAATTGACTGACATGTGCACCCCTGCTTTTGTAGCTCGCAAACAACTGGACAAAGCATACAAACCATCAGTTTCCCAGCACTGGACGATGAGAGGGAGAAGATCTATGGTCTCTGGAAACAATTTCCTAACCTTCGGGCGGGAAGGGGCACCCATGCAGAGCTTGGCAGGCTCCCCAAATTGAGGAGACGCAGGAGCCCAGAAAGGCTGAGGCAGCAGTAAATTTGCAGGGCAGTGTTCCAGAAAAGGAGGGGCTACCCAGTGGAAGAATCCAGCAGTCTTCATAGGAGTCTCTAGGTGAAACCCAAATTACAGATGTTTATGTGAACTCCACAAATCCAGGCAAAGAGCAGCTTCTGGGGCTCTCTCCCCTAAGGCTCACAGACCTCAAACACCAAGACACACTCGTGTGGTCATTCAGAGGAGGACCTCATTTCATTAGGCATGCAACAGAGACTCCAGAAAAGCCCAACATTGGTGGTGTAAGTAAATCAGCTCCATTAAGCTGCCCAGCTGCCCCAACAAAGATCAAACGGATAGGCAAGTAGAGTGCCTTGGCCAAACAAACATCAGCGTGGTAAGGAAAACACCAAGATCCAAAGATTCAACATATAACATCCTCAGTATCTAACAGGTAATAAAATAAATGTGACATATGCCATGGGGGGTAACAAGCCTGACTCCTAATCACAAGAAAACCCAGTCAACCAAAACAGAAATAATCCACAGAAGTGCAGAAGTAGCTTGGATGTAGGATTAACTGAATATCAAACACTAATGTCTAATCTCATTAATCTATAAGAAAGTGGGGCATAAGTGAAGTAAAAATATATTCTAAAGGCCCATAAACATCCTAGAAAATCAAAATTATATATCTAAAGTCAAAAGATATTTAATGGGCTTAATATCAGAGTCGACATTGTAGAATGAAAGATTAGTAAACTAGAAGACATAATATGCTATTCTGAGTTAAATATAGGTAACTGAGACTGATTTATACAAAAAAGACAGGACCACAATACCATGGCAGATAAGCATTTTAACATACATGTAACAGAAGCCCCAGATTGAGACCTAAAAAGGAAGATTGGGGGAGGGGGCAGAAGGCATCTTTAAAAAAAAGAAGATTGGAGGCATCCAAAAATCCACATTTTCAGAAAGCATGGAAACCCAAGCTGTATAAACTAAAACTATGGCATATTAATACAGTAGCCATCTTCTAAGATGGCGCCCAATGACGCTCACCTGCAGCTTTTATGCTGCTGTGTGTTTTCCACCCTCATTAAAATAATGCTGGCCTGTTTGACTCCTTGATGGCATAGAAATAATAACATGTAACTTTTGAATGTAAGTCAAAAGAAAGCACCACAGCTTTTGCTTTCTCTGTGGGAACCCAGCTACTGTGTCACTCAGCATCAACTAGGAGGTTAGGGCGAATGTGCCACTGTGACAGCAGACTCCTGACTCATGACAGCCATCAGACTTTAAGGTCTTGATGGAAACCGTACAGCAGAAGCATCGTGGTAGTTACTCCTGGAGTTCAGTGCACAGAGATCACGAGAAGCACTGTAAGTCACCTTACGTGTGAGGTCATAACTTGCACAACAACAATAAACTATATTTCTACTTGCTAACAAAAACTAATTATAAAAAGTTATTTGTTAAAAAAGCCTCTCTCGTAATAGCGGTGAAACAGCCTGAAATACTTGAGATTAAGAGAACAAAATTTTACTGGAAAGTAGAGTATTACTAAATTAATGGATGTAGAATTAGATAAGAAGAAATATCTTTCATGTTCAAAGTTTGGAAAATATAACACTGTTAAAATATTACTTCTGCCCAGAGTAATTTACAGGTTCAGTTGTGGCTGCAATAAAAGTTCTACCAATCCTACAAGAAAAATGGATCAGTGGTTGCCAGAAGGCTGAAGTGAAGGGAGAAGCACCCTGTCAAGGACCCAGAGAAAGTTTTTGGTGGTAAACAGATTTTTTTTTTTTTGCATCTTGGATGTGGGGATAATTTCATGGGGGAATTCAACAGGGAAAACTCACCAGTGAACTGTATGTAATCATTAAGAATGATTTCAAAAATGTGTAAGCCAAAAATATGCCCCGGCCTGTAGCACGCATTTTCCACCCTTGATGAAACTTATATTATCAAACATTGTATACTTAATCTACATACACTTTCTTACATATGCAAATATGTAAATACGTTCTTATATGGAGTGTGTTTCCCTCTCGAAAAGAACTGTCAGCATGGTACGCATTCTCCTGAACATCTTGGCTTTTTCATCATTCACTACGCTCTGAAGGCCAGTCTGTGCATCTGACGGACACATTCTCATAACTGGGCGATACAGACACATCACAGTTTGCTCCGTTAGTGCCCTGTTAATTCACATTCATGTCCCTTGCACTTTTGCTGTTAGCCAGCTGCACAGTGACTAGCCATGTAAGTGTGTGAACTCAGCCACTTTGTATCTGTCCAGAGACTACGGTTCCACAAGACCAACTGAAACTTCAATAAATATAGAAAAGTTCCTTCCATGTGGACTGTGCGGACTGATGCTACCACAAGCAATTATTTGCTTTTGTGTCTTTGACAATGTAATGGGTGGAAAATAAGGTCTTGTTTACTTGAGTTTATGTTTCGCTAACTGTAAGATTGAGCATTTGCCCATAGTTCCCAAGATACTTTGTATTTTCATTTCTGTGACCCGTGTTTAAAACTTTTGACTGATTTTTCTATTACATTCTGAAGTACATATTTGTAGCTTTTTCTATATATGCAAATTACTTTTACTTCAGCAATGAATTACAAATATTTCTTCAAGTTTGTTGTCTGTTCTCTCTCCCCCTGTCTCTGTCTGTCTGTCTGTCTGTCTGTCTCCCCCTACCCCCTCTCTCTTTCTCTCTCTCTCTTTCTCTCTCTCTCTCTCTCTCTCTCTCTCTCTGTCTAGGGTTGTGTGCTCATGAATGTGGAAGCTAGAGACAGATGTTGAGTGTCTTCCCTAATCACTCTGCTTTATGAGGCAGAGTCTCTCATTTGAACCCAGAGCTTGTTCAGCTAACCTAAGTAGCCAGCTTGCTCCAGGGTTCCCCTATCTCTGTCTCCTGTGCACTGAGATTAGCTTAGCTGCCTTTGCATGGTGCTGGCGATCTGAATTAATTATTCCGGCACTATTTACTGACTAACCCACCTTCCTCCCAACAATCAGAAATGCTATCTGAATCGCATATATTCCTGAATGCAGTCCCATGTTGATTTAGATCTACTTCCACTCTTTCTGTTTGCTCTACCGCTCCGTCTGGCTACTTGTGTGAGAACACTGGGTTGTTTTAATTATTACAGCTTTATCATGAGCATTACTAGCCCAAGAGGCTCATGTCTCTACTGAAAATGTCCTCGCTGTGTTTGTTTTGTGGTAAAGTACTTGAGCAACATTCATTTGAATTTTGGAACCGGCTTGAATGGTTCCGTGGTGGCTATGTCATTCTTATATTTTATTGAGACAACATAAAATGTTATATTTTATGAAAATCAATATTTCTGATTTTAATTGTTCCTATCCAAAAGCAATTACAGTATACCTTTTATTTGGGACAATGTTCTTTTGCTAGTCTCCAAATCTTTTGCTGCCATTGAAGTTATTTCCACATAAGTCTTGCATATTTTCCCATGTTGTCTCAATCTAATTACGCTGGTTAGACTCTAGAGTTTGCTAATAAGAGCATGAGAGAGGAAGTCTGCTCCCTGTTCATGTTAATGGCAATGTTTCCATTTCCTGTTAAGAATTGCACTGATTCTAGGTGTTCATCTTTGCCTAACACCTATCCACTGAGAGACTTTGGAACTCAAGAATGAAAACCAAATGTTACTAAATGCTTCTAAGCCTCCTAAAGACAATATTTATTTTTCATTTTAACCTATAAATGGAGTACATTTTTTATAATTTTGTAATATTAAATAATTTTGCATTTCTAGGATAAGTTCTACCATTCTGCATTACTTTTTCAATTTGCTACTGGGTTCTGTTTGTTTGTTTGTTTGTTTGTTTGTTTTTATTGAGATGGTCCATCAGCACTCAGAAGTGAAACTGGCAGCCAGAAAGTTTTATTCAACTTCTGTGAGACTTTGAAATCAGTGCTATGTTTGTAATATAGATTGCGTTATAAGCCTGGTTTTGTTACATTGTATTGTAGTTCTCTGTCCTTCTAGGTCTGGAAATTCCATGTCAACTCATAGATCGCGTTGATCCTCGAGTGAGTATATATCTTGCATTTTCCTTCCACTAATTTTTGTATGATAATTAGGAAGGCAACATAATTTTCTGCCAAGTTTTGCATTGTATTCTGGGTTTTTTAATTTATTTTTGTAAGTATAGCAACCAAATGCCTTGTAACCATTTTCTTTCTGTACATGCAGCTATTTATTTATATTGTAATTCTGTATTTTCCATTTTACAGCATCCTTTGGTCTTATCTGGGTTAGCTGAGTTATCTTTTAATGCTTACTCACAAAAGGCAGCTTTTGTATTGTGTATGTGTGTATGTGTGTATGTGTGTGTGTGTGCTGTTTATGAATACTATTTGTTTATATTTTTGAGTTTCTGCTTTCTTGGCTTGGTTTTATCTTTACCCTTTTAACTCTGCAAATGAGATAATTTCAATCAGCCACTTTTATACTTTATTTATTATCATAATTTCCCCTGATAAGAGGAGCTATATCCTTAGGGATGTCTGATGTTCTGCTTTCATTGTCACTGTTATTTTCCAGATGGCAGTTCTGACGCCTTCTTCAGCTTAACATTTCCTTTAAAGAGGTTTAAATTTTTTTCCATGTGGTATTTTGTTAAACTTTTTCTTATGCTTCTAATTTCTGCTACAATAAGAATACATTTGTTAGAATTGTTTCAACTTTTTTGCTTGATCAGCTCTTATGATGCTCCATGGATACAAAAGGGTAAGTATATCTTCAATTTGTGATAAAGGGGTGTGGTTTTTTCACTTATTTCCTGCAATTGAATACAAGACCTTGCATGTGCTAGGTAAGTACTCTACTACTCACCTGTTTCCCAGCTTGCCTTCTTGTCACTTTTTACTTTGACATAGTCTCTGTAACATGCCAAGACTAGCCTTGGAATTCCATTGTTCCTGCCTCTGCCTTCAGAATAGCCAAGGCTAGCCTCAGGCTTCCAAGGTTCCTGCCTCTGCCTTCAGAATAGCCAAGGCTAGCCTCAGGCTTCCAAGGTTCCTGCCTCTGCTTTTGGAATAGCCAAGGCTAGCCTCAGTTTTCCAATGTTCCTGCCTCTGCCTTAAGAATAGCTGGATTGCAGCAGCATTGCTAGGCTGCATTTAATAAGAGTATTTTAAAGAAGTTTCTTTAGCATATTATAGGCATGCCAATATTCCCAGCACTTGGGCGAACAGAGGATAGAAGTCCAAGATCATCCTCAGCCACAGAGAGCACAAAGCTATCTCAAAACCTCAATAATTATAAGTAAAATCAAATATATGAATGTTGTTTTATGTTCCCACACATATACAGGCATAAACACATGCACACAAATCTAGGTCAATAATCGTATCTAGGTTTCACTTCCTTTTTTTTTTTTTTTTGCACATTTAATCTTTCATAAACAACTTCTTATTTCTCATGCTGTTATTCCATTTTTCTATCCTATAACAGGGTATCTGCTACTGAGTACTTTATAAAGGAAAATAAAAAGCAAAATAAAGGTCTTAATATTCATGTGGAGGAACAGAGGATCACAAATAGCCAAGACAATCCTAAGCACGAAGAACAATGCTAGGGACATCACAATGTCTGGTGTCAAATTTTACTACAGAGCCATAGAAACAAAAACAGCATGTCATTAGCAAAAAGAAAATGGTATGGATATATCGAATAGACTAGAGAATCTATAAGTAATCCCATACTCCTACAACCACCTGGCGTTTGTCAAAGGTGTGTTCTTAGTCAGTGTTCTATTGCATCGAAGAGACACTGTGACCACAGCAAGTAGGTTTAGTCCATTATCATCATGGCAGGAAGCATGGCAGCCCACAGGCAGACATGGTGCTGAAGAGGTGGCTGTGAGTTCTACATCTGGATCCACCACCAGCAAGAACAGAAAAATACTAGGCTTGGCTTGAACATTTGAAACTCCAAAGCCCACCCTCTGGTGACACATTTCTTCCAACAAGGCCACACCTCCTAGCTCTGTTATCAGGCTAGGAAGCAAGTGTCTTTACCTACTGAGCTATATCTCACTAGCCTGAGTGGGGGCAGGAAACAACGTAAAATGGGTCAAGGACTTTAGTACAAAACTTGAATTTCTAAAACTACTAGAGGAAAACAGAAAACAGAAAAGATAGCAAGTCACAGGTGCAAACAAGGACTTTCTGGAAAAGACTTCTTCAATAATATTGAAAGTAGTTGCAAGACCATGCACAACAAGCAAAATAATTAACAGGGTGACAAGACAACTTACAAAATGAGGTTTTGCCGGGTGTGGTGGTACCCGCCTTTAGTCTCAGCACTCAGGAGGCAGAGGCAGGCAGATATCTCTGAGTTTGAGGCCAGCCTGGTCTACCAAGTGAGTCCAGGACAGCCAAGGCTACACAAAGAGACCCTGTCTCAAAAAAACAAAGAAAAAAAGAAAGAAAGAAAGAAAGAAAGAAAGAAAGAAAGAAAGAAAAGAAAGAAAGAAAGAAAGAAAGAAAGAAAGAAAGAAAGAAGAGAAAATGAGGGGTTTTTTTTGCCAACTATTCATCTAGTTGAGGATTCATATCCAGAATATATGAATAACTCAAAATACCATATATAAATAAAACCAATCCAATCAATCCATTGGCAAATGAACAGAACAGATAGTTGAAGGTACAAATTAGTAATAAATATATTTTTTAAAAGATCAACATATTTAGTCGTTGGAGAAATGCAAGCAAGACTGCATTGACATTACATCTCATTCCACGACGCTAGCAGGAAATCAACAGAAATTACTAACAAGGATACAGGGGGAAGGGAACCCTTAATCACTATTGGTAGAAATGTAAATAAGTGGAGCTAATGCACAAATTAGGATGGAAGTTACTCAAATACCAACCAAGAACTGAGCTGGAGAGAAGGCCGGGGTGGGGGGGGGACACCTTATATCAACCTTGGGCCTCCATTAGCACATACACACATATACATTCAAATACTCACACAAAAGAAAAAAGAGGGGGGTAGGGAGGGAGAGAGGGAGGAAGGGAGGGAGGAAAGGAAGGAGGGAGGGAGGGGAGAAAGTGATTGCTGGGGCAGTGTGAGGATCTGCTGTTTGGATCCCTAGAACCCACTCCAAAGTAACGTGAGTGAGGCAGCTTCTCTCATCCCAGCCCTGAGGAGACAAAGACAGGGTATTCCACCATCACAACTCCACCCCCCCCCCCAGATAAGCTGGCTAGTTAGAACATCCTGAGCTGGTGATCTACAGATTCAGGGAGAGCCTCTGCCTCAATAAAGTGGAGAGTAACGAAAGAAGACATCTTTCATCAACTTCAGGCTTCTATAAGCACATGCACCCACATGCATGTAAAGACTCATTCATAGACATGAAAGGAAGAAAGAAAGGCAGGCAGACAGAATGGGATATGAAGAGGAAAAAACCCTGAAGTGGAACTACTGCATGATCTGCCTTTACTCCTGCTGGGTATATACTCTGAAAGAATCAAAATCAGTATACAATAGAGATACTTACACTTTCATACTTATTGTGGCAGAATTCACATTCACATTTATGGAATCAACAAAGTCCATCAAAAAAAAAAAGAATGAATGAAGAGGATGTAGTGTACAGACTCACTACTGAGACAAAAGGAGGAATGAATTATGTTGTCTGCAGGGCAACAGATGGATGGAACATTGTGTTAAGCAAAAGAAACTAGACTCAGACAGACAAACATCACAACTATCTTCCAATATTCCAATCCTATATGGAATCCAGATTTTCAATATATATATATTCCATATATATATATGGAAGCTGACTATTTGAGAGATAAAGGACCAGCAGGAGGACAGAAAGAGGGATAAGAGAGGGTATTGATGGGTTAATGGGACCAAAGGACACAGGATGCATGCATGAGAACCACAACACATCGTTTAGTACAAACAAGGTATACAAAATAAAATAGGAAGAATGTGATACCAATACCAAGTGGTCAGCCTTGATGTCACATAAAAGTAACATTATATAGACTGAGGTCGTATCTACATGTTTAGGAACATAGAAACACTTAAACATATACAAAGAAAGAAAAAAAATGGCCATGATTTTGAGAGTGGAGGTGGAGAGGTTACTTGGGAGGTTAGAGAGAGGAAAGGGAAGTAGGAAAAGTGTCTTAATTTTTCTTTAAAGTTAAAAAAATGAATTAAATACAACGTTTCTAACTATCGACCATAAAGCTATTCCTTCCATCTGTGATCAGTTCATATGGTACTTTTGTATCCATAACCCTTATGCATTTTAATGTGCCCTTCAATTTTACAGACTGATCCTAGGCCCCTCCCTCCTCTCCTCCAAGACCCAGTCTCATGTCCCTCCTGCTCCCATTCCCTCCTTCTCCTTCTCAAAGAAGAAGAGGAGCCTCCCCCCAAGGGGTACCAACCCACCCTGGCACCCAAGTCACAGCAGGACTAAATGTATCCTCACCTACTGAGGCTAGACAAGGCAGCCCAGCTAGGGGAAAGAGATCCAAAGGCAGGCAATAGAGTCAGTGACAGCTCCTCTGCTCTAATTGTTAGCATGTTGACTAAGCTGCACATCTGCTACATATATGTAGGGGTCTAGGCCCAGCCCATGCATACTCTTTGGTTGGTGGTTCAGTCTTTGTGGGCTCAGGTTAGTTTGCTCTGTAGGTGTTCTTGGAGCTAGAGGGCTCAAGGACACCACAAGAAGACCTTCAAGTTTATCCTTTGTGCAAACAAGAGGCTTTATTCTATTTTACTAAGGTTTTCTTTTATATCTCTAGAGTTTCAAATATTTCCTGTTGATCATAAATGTTCCTCCTATTTATTACTAAATATTATCAGTGTTCTAAATTGTACCTTTCTGCTGCTTTCTAAAAGATTGCTCACATTTAGAAAGATGACTTTCTTGTGCTAATTTCGTACATAATGATCATCCTGAATGTCTGTTGCTTTTGATAATTTTCCAGTTGAATTCTTTGAATTTCTTTTTTATTCAGTTGAATCAATTTGTACCTCTAGAACAGTGAGCAGTAAATTACAGAGATGATAGTGGATTTCCTTGTTTTGTTCATAATTTTAATGAGGGATATAATTTAGGCCTCACAACAAGTAAATAAATAAATGTCATTTTAATGAGCTTTCAGTGCGGTACTTTGGAGACCTGTGGTTAGGACGTGATAGGCAAAGTATTGACAAACCACATTAATGGGCCAAATGCTCCTTTGCTGCCCATTGTTATGAATAGGAACATTGTTATGAAGGGAACTCAGCCACCCTTGGCTATCTATGGTTGCTATCATCAAGAACACTTAATGGTTTGGCCATATGCAGTTCCAGAATATACTTCAGCAACCATTCTAAGATATGTCTTGCCTAACACACAAAACATTTATTCCTCTGTTACCAATTTAACTTCAGTCGGCAGTCACCTGTGCCCTGACAGACACTGGGATCTCCTAGACCGGTAGGATCTCAGCAGGAGTGCTTCTAAACCCACTCATCACTTCCTGTCATGTCCCACTGGGCAAAACGTGTTATACACTATCATGCTTTGTGTGTGGCACTATAAGGGAAAGGAAGGATGCTGTTATCTGAAACACTTGGGAGGTTACATTGTAGTAAAGAGAATGAGAGGAAGGAAAGGCTAAATGCTGCTAGGTTAAATTGGGAAAACCACGGTTTCATGGGGAGGCAAAAACGGGACGGGAGACACCATATGTGATTTGGAACCAAGAAAGTTTGAGCCGGATGGGCATTCAGAGCCTCCTTACATGGAGGGTCCCGAAAGAGAAGGAAGCAGTTCCAACAGAGCCAATAAATAAGCCTGAAGTCCCGAGACTTACTCATAAGTTGGAAAGCAAAGGAAAAAAGTCAGTCACTATGCTGAATTCTGTATCTCCAACATCAGGGCTCCATGCTATCTTCTTCTCTTTTAGTTAGAATGTCAAGGCAAAGAAGAAAACCCGTATGATGGGTTAAGATTTAATTTAAAGCTTCTGTGCCATCTGCTCAGAATGCAAATGGTACGATAAAGGCATACAGATGCCAGGAAACCCAGTTCCCATCCCCCAGGAATGCATTGACTGAACCAGGTCTGAGCCTTCCTACATGTTTTTCTTTGGCCACCTCCTGTTTCTTTGGCAATACCAGTTTCTGGGTACTGAGGATGAGAGAGAGAATAGCTCAGGGGTTTCCTATGAGTAATAGGTGTACAATTTTAAATTTCCCCTTTTAAAAATATTTTTAAAATAAATCAAACAACCCCCCCCAATGCTGTACACAACCTTTTCACTCCTGACACCAACTTGAGGAAGAGAAGAAATGTCAAAACTACAAGGGCTGCCTCACTGTCTCCACGGTCTCTGGCTGGTTTCTCTCCACTGTGCTGTCAGGCCTGGGAGTCTCAGTGGCCCTGTGGCCACCATGAACAGCTGAAAAGAAGGTCCCACTGGACAGCTGGATGAAGGTACATGAAGGTCCCACTCAATGAGGAGTAGCCATTGGCCAACCACTGATACCTGGTACCCAAGAGCCAACTGAAATGTGATATGGAACTCTGGGTATCCAGGATACGTGCATACGCTGGAATCCAGCCCACTCTGTGATGTCATAATCTTTCCACCCACCAGTTCAGAGTAACTGATCTTGAGGCCCAACATGCTTAAATCTGCCAGAAGTCTCCTTCCTTAGCAGGATCTAGTCTATCACACTCGGCACACTCTCAGAAGGTTCCTGGTCTATCTCAAATCTCTGATACTTTGCATTGCATCAGCTACACCACACAGTGTCCATTGTCTCCTTGAGGTCATCTTGTAGGCTGGACAGAAACTCATTCACTGATTAGCTCAGCTCTTTCTTGGTGGCTCATTTCAACTCCTATTTCTTCTGCCTTTCTGGGTTACTGACACTATCCCTCAAACCCTGAAGGTCTCCTCAGCCTGGGATGGCTTTGTCTGGATGACCCCATTACTGCTAGCTGCACACAGACCTTCAGTTCAATGGCTTCAACCCCACCATGCAAAAAGGGTTTAGTTCATCCTCAGGAACCCCAGATACGGTCAAAAGTCAGGCCACTTCCTCTTCCGCTGGCAGCAACACCCACTAGCTAAAGGTGTATTACCTTGTCCTCTCTTTGACCCAGGACAACTCTAGCCAAGTCCGCTGAACTAATCTTACCGGCTGCTACCATGGCCGGCTATCTCTCAGCAGAGTCAAACCATAATGCGAAGCTGGAGACCCCAGGACCGCAGCCAGTGCACTGACATGTGGAGGCAGCAGCAAAGCATCCAGTTTTATTAATTTATGATATATTTACGAGGCATGCAGGCGGTATGGTCAGAGTGGATGGCAAAGCTATATGGACTTGATTTTGTTAAGTAGGAGGGCTCCTCCTCAAAGGTTGTGAGTCCAGGCTTTGTTCTGTTGGATCCTTAACACTGTATATGTTTAGAGCATGACGCTGCCCAGTAGGTATTTACTAAAGTAATGGAAGAATACATAAACAGTCTCCTAGACCTCATGTTTATTATTTCAGAACACACCAATGATGCACAAAGAAATAACTCAGCAAAGACTGATAATGCTAGTACCCCTTAGATTTTCTAAGGACCATCCTTAATAAACATCCTAAGTATATTATCACATTGAGATTCAAATTGGCTGGAAGTAAACACCTACACTCCTGTCTTTAACCAAGTTTGATCCTTTAGTTTATGAGCCCTGCTCCCATACGCCATTCCTCCCCCAGCTCCGCTTCTCCTAGCTACATCATCCCATGTACTCTCTACAAGGTACTTAATTAGTTCTTTCTCTCAAGTTATTTCTTCCAAAAGGAAAATCCAAACTTAAAAGATCATTTGAAATCTGTTTTGTATGACATAGATAAGGCTAAAATCCAGATAGATTAAATTTTGCCTAAAACTACCTAAAGAATCAAATCATTCAAAAATGGAATTGGATGACTATTAAGCATCTAGAGAGGATATTTCCTAAGCTCACAGCTTTAGAAAACATTTTAAAAGAGAAAAAGCCAACAGGTTTACTACTAAATCCCAAATGCCAACAAATGAATAAAACGTAAAATTTTAAAAAGAAGCCACAGTAGTGGGAAGCATTTGCTGCAAGGTTGTGAGTTAGGATGCCCTGTACCCACAGACTATAGTGACCCACCTATGGCTCTGATGATTGTAAAGCAAAGATAAGAGAGGCCAAGAGCAAGCTGGCCAGCTACCCTTTGCATATTAGCAATCTCCATGTTGGACTAAGAGACAATATGGTAGAAAAGGCAACTGAGGAAGATTCTCGATATCAGCCTCAGACATCCACATCACACACACACATACATGTGCATCCACATACATGTGAGCATACACACACACATGTACACATATACCACACACACACACACACACACACACACACACACACATACCAGGAAAAAGACCTTGATAAAAGAAGCCACTAAGAACATAACTGTAGTATACTTAAACATAATATACTTACATAAAGTATATTATATATAGACATATAAGTATATATGATGAACAAAAGATTAATTAATTAATTTTTAAGTAAAGTAAAATAAATTTTTAAAATAGTTACTAAATTTTCTCAACAAACCAAGAAAAATAAATAAATGAGAAGGAAACATTTTTAAAATGTAGAAATAAGCTTAATATCAGTAATAAGATGTATATTAAAATAAAGATATCACTTTATTGAAAAAATTGATCAAAACAAAAATACATGTAATACCTCAGGATGGAGGACGTAGTCCTGGTGCATTTGGCTGCATATCTGCCATGATATCTGCCAGCTCTTTAGGAAAGCAGTTTGGCAATGAAAATTAAGTATCAGAAAAACATAGTGGCTTTTTGATCCAGTAATTTCACTGCGGGTAGCCTTCTAAGGAAGTAATCTAAAATATAGAAGGGAACTATTTAGCAAGTTGTTCATCACAGATTTATAACTTAACACTTTTTAGAAACCTATCTAGAAGTCCAATGAGAGCATGGTTAACTAACCACAATGCATCATTTGAGAGATTTTTATGTGGTTACTAAAATTATAGTTGGAAAGAAGCTAAGCAGAAAAAAATGTTCCTGCTCTTAAAAGATATTAAAAATGATACATGCACTAAAAGACTAACTACAAAGAGTTGCCATGCAGATGGTAAAGATGTTTTAAATCTCCCCCAAACTTTCTGAGGAAAATTGCTGAGCATTGACAGTTAGCATTCTGAAAGCCCAAATAATGGGCTCACTACTAAGTGTAGAAACGGGAGGCTTCCTCTTCCTGTTGCCCTCGTCCATCTAAATAATAAAATTATTTCATTCAAGCAAACAGTTGAAACAGACGGACACAGGGATCAGATACAAAGGAAAGGCTGGGCTGGGAGGGTTGGTTGATAATAGTTTGAAAATTACATTCCACAAGGTCTTGAGACTCCACACGTGAAGCTGAGAAGCATCTGTGTGGTCCAAGTACAAAGAGCAGGGTCCTTGATGCTCCTCCTCCACACATACCTCAGCTTTAAGGACGACCAATCCACTTTTCTCTATTAAACCAACTGCATTCAAATAAAGATTTTGTTTAAGGAATATATATATATATATATCATAAATACTGGTTTAAAGGCAGAATTTAAAGCCAAGCATGGTGATGCTCATCTACAATACAAGCACTTAAGAGGCAAAGACTGTAGGACCAGGTCTTCAGGACCAGCTTTAGCTACACAGCAAGTTCAAGGCCAGCCTAGGCAATATGAGACACTGTTTCAAAAAATATCTCTCTCTCTCTCTCTCTCTCTCTCTCTCTCTCTCTCTCTCTCTCT
>OU015758.1:20980407-21027338 GCA_907169655.1 Acomys percivali | reverse complement strand
AAGACATCCTCAAGACCACAAATCTCCCTGGTAGGGGAGTAGGAAACAGAAGCCTCATCCCACAGTGCTGGAGTCTGAGCCCTCAACTGTGAGTTGATTGTCAAGAAGCCTTTTAAATAATACTAGAAGAAAAATATTCAAACCAACAGATGTGGAAATGACAGAATGGAAAAACAACAACAAAAAAAGTGAAAAAGCAAGGCAACATTGTTGGGGATGGTCTGATGTATTTTGATGCTAATTACGGCTTGTGGTCTTTGTGACCCACCTTCTGATTAATAAAAAGCCATCCCACCTGGGAATGGCAGAGGAGACAGAGGTGTGGCTAAGGGTCCCAAGAAGGAGAGAGAGGAATTCTGGGAAGAAGAAGAAAGACTGCCCCAGAGGAGGAAGGAGAAAGACCTGAGGAGGACAGGAAAGTTAGATGGAGGAGGAACACATGGCCACTATGGATAGAGAATTCAGCCCAGATGAAGAACATTAGCAAGTATTTGGGATTATGGATGGGAGGTAGCTTGATAGAAGTTATTAGGAGCAGATGGAACAGGATTGGGGCAGGTACGGGATATCTGTCCCACTGAAGGAAGTACTTTAGAGGATTGATGTCTGCCTTGCCCCAGGTTAACTACGGCTATTTTAAAATATAACAAGTGTCAGTGTCTTGATTGATTGCTAGCTAGGCATACTGATAATACTAATAATACTGGTAATTAAAAATAAATACAACATGACCCCTTCAGAAGATCACAATTCCCCAATTACTAAATTCAAAACTAGAAATGATGAAAAGCTAGATGAAAAAATCTCCAAAATATACTAGAAAAATCAGTAACCTCAAGAGGATACAAATGGGCAGATGAATGAAGTAATAAAATGTACCCAGGATGTGGAAAGGAAAGCCAGCAGCTGGAGGAGACAGTCAACAGAATGGATTAGAAAATTGGTAGTATGGATGAACAGGTTAGTTAGATGGGTTAGTTTATCAAGAAGGTTGAATATTTTTAGGTTTGGGGAGGAAAACAAGCCAAAAATGTTGGAAATAAAATCACAACAAATCAAAGAAAAATATACAGTGGAAAGCATTGGCCAATGACTAAACAGAAAAAAAGAATTTCAAGGATGGAGGACGAGGCCAAGAAGTGCTACATCAAACACCAATAAAGAAAATGGGTAAACGGACAAGCATGGTCAGAACGTACAGGAACTCTAAGACCATGACCAAAAGGCCCAACCTAACACTCCATGGGAGACAATGAGCCAAGCCCAAAGCTAAGTAGAGAGTCTACTTAGTGAAGTAACAGCAGACAATTTTCCAAATATAGAGAAAGACTGACATTTAAAATACACCACATGTGTATTTAGAACCCCAATCGACATGACCAGCAATGAAACAACAGCACGGGCTGTGAGGGGGAAATCCCAACTCACCCACAAAGTCAGAAGCAATGAGACAGCATTAGCTCTGCCATTTACCTTCAAAGCCACAAAAGTGTGGGATTTCCATTGCAGTCCCTTAAAGTAAATACGTGCTAGCACAATGCTTAGGTCTAGCAGAACACAGACCCACCTTCTAAGGTTGACAGACAAACAAGGACATCCTAAAATAGGCACAAACTAAAGAAGTTCATAATCACCCAAATAGGCTGCAGAAGATCCGTAAACCAATACTGTACACACAGGAGGAGAAGAAGCGGTCTCAATCACAGGAACCTGGGAAAGAATAAATTTCAGGAGGGGAACCATTTATGAAGAGAGCTAAAAAGGAATTATCATGTTCAACACTAAATGTCAGCAAAGCCCCAATTCCAAAAAAAAAAAAAAAAAAAAAAAAAAAAAAAAAAAAGGTGTTGGGGGGTGTGGGGGAAGAAATTAAAGGACAAACAATAACCCATTTCAGGAAGTAGCAAGCCTTGTCCAACAACAAATATAAGTGATCTCAAGACACAAATAAAGATATACAGATTAAGCAGGAGATGTCCTTCTGAGTTGGGGGTGGGGAGCAGGCAGCAGTGGTTCAGGGTTGAGGCATGGGGGGATGGTAGAAGAGACAGCAGCAGATTGGGTCTTTAGGAACCAAACTGAGGGAGGGGGCTGTTCTGCAGGCAGGAGGCCTACTGGTTGCTATCTCTGGAAGACCTGCTCTTTTCTGAAGGGAAATAGAGGAGGAATGGTAGGTCTGGGAGAGAGGGGAGGTAGGGAGTGGGACTGAGAAGAGTGGAGGGAGGGGAAACTGCAGTTAGAATGTAATGTGAGAGAAGAATAAGTTAAATAGAAAGAGAAAAAAGATTACCTAACTTGATTTAAAAACTTGATGCAGTTGTGTAACTTGGTTTTTCCAATGGGGCTTTACCAATGGGAACAGGGGCTGTCTCTGACTCTTCTGCCTGTTTGGGGGCCCTTTCCCTTATGCTGGGTTGCCTCATCCAGCCTTAATATGGGGGGGGGTGCCTAGCTTTGCTGTAACTTGATATGCCATGCTTGGTTGATATCCATGAGAGGTCTGCCCTTTGCTGAAGAGAAACTAAGGAGAGAAGTGGATGGAGGGGAAGGGGGTAGAGGGGAGGTCAGGGGAAGGGACTGGGAAAAAAGGAGGGGGAAACTGCTGTTCGGATGGTAAAAAAAAAAATTAAAAAGAGAGGAAGAAAAAAAACTAGGTCCACCTATCTGTTATCTCCAAGTGCATGTCTCACTGTCAACGACACCTACAAATTTATAGTCAAAGAACAGAAATCAACTTATACATCAAGCACAAGTTGAAAACAAGATAGCTATTCTGATTTCTAAGAGATTCTAACTTCCGAAATTAGTCAGAAGAGATAAAGAGCCACTCCATACTAATAAAAGGAAAAATTAATCAAGAAGATATGCAAACTATAAATATATCTACACTGAGCAATAGTGTCCTCCATTTCATAAAACAAACACTAATGGGCATTAAAAAGTCAGACTCTGAAGCAACAATAATGAGTGACATCAATCACCCGTTCTCATCTTCAGATAGACCATCCAAACTAAAAGTCAGCTAAGAGTACATAAACTACATCATAGATCAAGTGGACCTGGCAGATATATACAGAATGTTCAAATTCAATAGATATAACATACACTTTCTTCTTAGCAACCAACAGAATTGTCCTTAAACTAGATCATATTCTAGCTCAAAGAAATTCTTAAAATACAAAAGAATCTAAATAATTTCTTGTATCTTATCAGATCATAGTGGAATAAAATTAGAAGTCAATCAATTGCAAAAAAGGAAGGAATGAAAGAAAGAAAGAAAGAAAGAAAGAAAGAAAGAAAGAAAGAAAGAAAGAGAAGCCCCATTTCACACAAATATTTAGTGACTAATAAATACACTCATGAATATACAGTGGACAACTAAAGAAACTAGGGAGAAAATTTTTAATTCCTAAAATTAAATACAAGAACATTTGAGATACAGATAAATCAGTTCTAAGAGGAAAGTTTATAGTTAAGAGAACTTAAACTAACAGGGAGGTCTCAAATAAATAACTTAATGATGCTCCTTAAGGCCTAAAATAAATAACTTAACAATACATTGTAAAGTCTCAAATAAATAACCTAATGATACGCTTTTTGTTCTTACAAAAACAAGGATAAGCCAAGTCCTAAAGCAGGAGATGGCACGAAATAATAAACATCAGCACAGAAAGTAAGGATATGGAGACTAAGAGAACACTAAAGCATCAAAAAGTTGGTTCTTTGGGAAAATGAACATTGACATATTTTTCTAGTTAGTCTGACCAAATCAAAGAAGAACCAAATTAATAAATTATCAGTGAAAAGAAGATGTTACAACAGAGTACACTGAAAGCCAGAAGATCATTAGGGAATAGTTTGAAAAATCTATATTTCAAAAACCTGGAATCTGGTAAGTGAAAACTTTCATGGGACATGCCCCTTGGGCTAGTGTCCAGATATAAGTGAGTATATACCATTTGACTTTTTCTGCTTCCTGGTTAACTCACTCATTATGATCATTTCTAGTTCAATCCATCTGTCCACAAATTTCAGAAATTCCTTGTTTTTAATAGCTGAGTAGTATTCCATAGTGTATATGTACCACAATTTCTTTATCCATTCTTCTACTGAAGGACATTTAGGCTGTTTCCAGGTTCTGCCTATTATGAATAAGGCCTCTATGAACATGGTTGAGCATATGTCCCTGTTGTGTGGTAGTGCATCTTCTGGGTATATTCCAAGGAGTGGAATAGCTGGGTCTTGAGGAAGCCTTATTTCCAGTTTTCTGAGATAGTGCCAGATAGATTTCCAAAGTGGCTGTACTAGTTTGCATTCCCACCAGCAATGAAGGAGTGTTCCTCTTTCTCCACATCCTCACTAGCATGTGGTGTTGCTTGAATTTTTTATCTTAGCCATTCTGATGGGTGTAAGATGGAATCTCAGAGTTGTTTTGATTTGCATTTCCCTGATGACGAAGGAGGTTGAGCATTTCTTTAAGTGGGACAGAGGGGAGGACATCCTATTGGGACTCTAGGTGAGAGAAGCATGGGAGAATGGGGAAATAGAAGGATCCAGAGGGTCCTAGAAACCTACAAGAAGAACATTATGATGGACACATCTGGGCCTAGGGGTCCTGCTCAAACTATGGCACCAGCCAAGGACAATACGTGCAGTACACTTCGAACCCCTACCCAGATCTAGCCAATGGACAGGACATTCTCCACAGTTGAGTGCAGAGTGGGGTCTGACTTTCGCACGAACTCTGGTGCCCCATATTGGACCACGTCCCCTTGATGGGGAGGCCTGGTGGCACTCAGAGGAAGGATAGCAGGCTACCAAGAAGAGACTTGATACCCTATGAGCATACACAGGGGGAGGAGATCCCCCTCAGTCACAGTCATAGGGGAGCGGAGTAAGGAGAAAATGGGAGGAAGGGAGGAATGGGAGGATATAAGGGATGGGATAACAACTGAGATGTAATATGAATAAATTAATAAAATATTTTTTAAAAATAAAAGTATAGATTGATTTTTTTAAAAACCTGGAATCTGTAGAAGAAATGGATAAATTCTTACATACATAGAACCTACCAAACTTAAACTAAGATGATATTAACAATATAAACATCTTCATAACAAGTGAAGAAATTAAAACAGTAATAAAAAGCCTCCCAACAAAAATAGATTCATTCTGATTTCTACCAAATCGTTTGTCATTATCGACAATGCTCTTCAAACTACTCCATAAAATAGAAAGAATACTATCCAATTCATCCTGACATCAAAACCAGAGAAGGACACAATATATACAAAAAGTGAAGAAAAACCACAGGCCAGCTTCCCTGTTGGACATAGATCTAAAATTTCCCAATAAGATATTTGAAGACTGAACTCAAGAACACATAAAGACTGTACACCATGATTAATTTGGTTTTATCCCAGGGATGAATACAAATAGAAAATGAAGACGTTAAACCATCCCTATTTGCATATGCCATGACCCTCTACTTTCAGCAAAGTAGCAGGATATATAATCAATATACAAATATTAGTGGGTTTTCTTTGTGCCAACAATGAACTTGACAAGAAAAAAAATCAGGAAAACAATCATATTCATAATAGCTTCCTGGGAATACCTAAGAATAGACCTAATTAAAGTGAAAGATTTCTAGAATGAAAACTTTATAACTCCAATGAAAGAAATTGAAGAAGACACTAAAATATGGAAGTATGTTCCTGCACATGGTTAGGCAGAGCTGCTACAAAACTGATACATTATTAATAGCAATTTAAGAGTCAATGTAATCGCCATCAAAATAACAATGTTCACAAAACTAGAAAATAATCCCCCTTAAAATTATATGAAAGACCTCTAATAGCCAAACCAATTCTAAACAGAAACAATTCTTGAGGAGTCAAAATACGTTATCTCAAAATATACTACAGACATGTTACTAGCATGAAAATAAAGTGTACACCAATGAACTAGAAGGCCCAGAAACAAACACATCTGCAGCCACCTTGTCTCTCACAAAATTAGCCATCGCATATGTTGAGAGAAAAAGACAGCATCTTTGGTGCTGGGAAACTGGGTTTCCATGTGAGAACAGGAAATCAGAGATACTCCTCTTAATCTGTATAAGCACACCCATTTAAAAACTCAAACTTAAAAATAAAATTTTAACCAAAGATTTTAGGTAAGACTTGAAATGTTGAATCTCTGAGGGAAAGCTAATATATGAGGGGTTTTATTTTATTTTGTTTATTATTTTTGGTTTTTTAAGACAGGGTTTCTCTGTGTAGCCTTGGCTGTCCTGGACTCGTTTTGTAGACCAGGCTGGCCTTGAACTCATAACGATCCACCTGCTTCTGCCTCCTGAGTGCTGGGATTAAAGTCATGCGCGACAATGCCCGGCTAAAATATGAGTTTTATAGGCAAAAGCTTTCTTCTGCAAAGGGCTCCAGTGGCACAGGAAATAACCACAGGAATTGACAAACAGGATTTCTTGAAATTAAAAGGTTGTGTATATATATCAAAGGAAATAGAGTTGAAGGCCACAGAATGGGAAAAAAATCACCAACTATATATCAAACATGGAGCTATCACTTAGTATATATATGTGTGTGTATATATATGTATTATTGTGATAGTTAAAAGCCAAAAAATTCTCCAATCAATAAATTGGATAATAATGAATTTAATACAATATTCTCAAAAGAATACAATATCCAATAAACACATTTAACACCCATTTAATACCTTGAGCTATCAGAAATGGAAATTAAAACTGCTTTGTGATTCCATCTCATCAAATAAAAATGGCTAGTGCCAAGAAAACAAATGACAACAAATACTGGTGAGAATGTGGGGAAAGAGAGGCCCTCACTCCTAATGGAAGTGTAAACTAGTGCAGCCACTATGGAGATCAGTAATGGTAGCTTCCCCAGATATTAAAAACATGGCTATTATATGATCCAGCTGTAACACTCCTATGTGTACACCTTAAAGTCAGAGGACCTTAAAGTTAGCATAATTCGGGGTCACTGCTGCACACGTGGTTGCTGTGGCACCTTTCATATTAATCAAGACATGGAGGCAACCTAGGTGTTCAACAGATGAATGGCTATAGAAAATGAGATAGACACACACACACACACACACACACACACAGTGGAAGTTTAATCTGATGTTAACAGTGAAATTATGGTGTTCCTAAGAAGATGAATGAAACAGGAGATCATTCTGTTAAAACAGCAACCTGGACTTAGATGGGTATATTGCTTTCTCTCAAATGCAGAATCTAGATTTAATATACATGTCAGGGGAAATAAGAACAAAGTATATTTACATAGATATAGGAAAATGTCACACTGAAACCCATTTCTTTACATGTTAGCCAAATATATATATATATATTAAGACGGGAAGCAGGTCGTTTAGGAAGTGTCATCCTAGGGGACTTCTACTAAATTCTTTTAAAGAAGTGGCACCTAACTGTGTCAGATACACAATCTCACACTAGTAGAAAGTACATCACATCCTTTTCCATTCCAACCATAAACTCCTATAGAGAGAATTCTGGGAGAGCTACAGAGACTTCGGGGGCTCAGCACAGCCAGAGCCTGATGGAACTTCTATAAAGGGAGCTGAATGACTGACTTTGTTCTCCAGAAAACAACCTAAAGAAAAGGCAGTCACCTTAGCCAAAGTGACTCTGGGCCAACTAAAACATCAGACTGCATAAAAACATGGAGGCCTGTCAAGGAAAGACTCCATTGTGAGCACTTGCAAAAAGCTTCTTTGACCCCAAGGAAGTCCCTGGTTCCCAGTAAAACTCCAGACCCTCCAAGTTGGCTTGGCTGGAGAGCCTGAAGAAGCAGAGCCCAGAGCCTTCCTGGAGCCTGTCAAAGACCTTTGCACAGGTTGCCACATCCTACCATCAGAGATGCCAAACACAGAAAAACCTGCTGGTCCAGTTAAAGAATGCAAGCAGATCAATTTTCCTTCTCCTAGCTCACTGGCTACGAGGACATCCAAGCTGCAATAATTTAGTTTCACACATCACCGGTAACTATGTTTTTTACTTGTCGATGATTAATGAACTGTGCTGAAGCCGTGGACCAGGGTCTAGAACTGACTGCCATTTCTACGGTTTCCCTTTTTTTGGTCCCTAGATTCCTTGCCTATCACGGGGCAATCGTTCCTAAAGACAAGGGACAAAGAGCTTACTTGGAAGCTTCTATGTCTCAGAAAAGATCAAGAAATCCAACTTCCACTTCTCTGAAGTACACCCCTCCTTCCGCATCTGAGGAAGAAGAGTGCATGCATGCTGAACCTTAGTTACATATAATTACTTTTTTGTTTATAGTTTCTCTTCATTCAGAAGCATAAGCCAGAGGTTCTTGTATTCGTTTCATAAATACTTATTTTGACATATGGCACATCTCCACTGATCACAATTCCCAGTGCCATCACTGGATCCATGTCTTTCAAGTTGCTTTCTCCAAGCTTTACAGCCTGGTATATGAATCTTTATCCAAAATGATCTTTGGAAGTTGAAAGCTCCTGGAAGACCCAGCCTAAGTGAACACTTCTTGAATTAGAACCCTCTTCAAGGACCCTCAGGAAAGTCTATCCTCTGCCCTGAGATGCTCCATTTAGGACTGAGTGTTTCAAGATCTCTTACTCTCAGCACATTGGCTGTGGGACTCTGTATTTGTTCCCAACTATGCAGGAGGAAGATTCTCTGATGATAGTTGAGCAAGACACTGATCTATGGGTATAGCAGAATAATTTGTAGCTATGGTTTTTTTTAGCATAACAGTAGTATTTGGTTTTCCCTTAGATGTCTATCCTATCTGGTCTTAGGTTCCTGGCCACCCAAGCAGTGTCAGAGATAGGTCCCATCTATGGAGTGGGCCTTAAAATCAAATCATGTATTTGTTGGTTATCCTCATAAGCTTTGTGCCACTATTACACTTATACCTTTTGCAGGTGACCGGGCATGGTAGTGCATGCCTTTAATCCCAGCACTCGGGAGGCAGAGGCAGGCAGATCACTATGAGCTCAAGGCCAGCCAAGGCTACACAGAGAGACCCTGTCTCGAAAGAAAAAGAAAAGAAACCATCTCTTGCAGGCATGTCATTATTGTAGACTAAAGACTTTGTTGCTAAGTTAGTATCTACTTTTATTTTAAACTGCTTTTCCACTTACAATTTGTAGTTGGGCTAGTATTGGATTTTATTTTAAACTACTTTATCACTTACAAAACAACCACACAAAAAATAATTTCACACTCTAGCCTTCAATGGGTCAACTACAAAGTAATGGCAATGCTTTGTAGAAACAAAACTCAATTGTTTAATACAGTGATTTTTACAAACAAAAATCAAGTAGCCAAAGGTACTAGGGAAAGCAGTAAAATCTTGAAAAGAAGCTGAGATTTGATGGGGTTGGCTATAGCTTAAATATGGTGAGCTAACATCTTCGTATGCCTTTGCCTACAGCCAGGTCAAAGTCAATGCCATATAGGTAATGGATAGAAAAAGCAAGTCTTTCATGGCTAAAGAACAGAATTAGAGAAAGCCACAGTTACAAGAAAAGGAGGGTTGAACAAGTAAGAGTTCTTGCTGCAAAGGCCTAAAGACCTGAGTTCAAATCTCTACAGTCCAATTAGAAAAAAAAAAAGTCAGGTGTGGTCAGGTATGCCTAAAATCCCAGCGCTGTGTGGAAAGAGGGCTAGGAGACAGGAGGATCACTGAGGCTGGCATGTTAGTGGCCAACCTAACTCCAGGTTCAATGAGAGATTCCATCTCAAAAGGAAAACGCAGACAGTTATAGAAAGGGACAATTGAAGTTCTCCTCTGGCCTCATATATACACAGAGACATGCACCGGAACATGTCTGTCACATATACCACATTCATATACATAAAAATTAATGTACAATAAAATATAATGCTCAGATTTCATAATCTGAAATTTCTTGTACAAAGACACTCTCCTTAATGAAATGAGCAAGAAATTTCTTATTATTTGAGAATATTCATATAATATATTTTGATCATATTTGCTCCCTCCCCCAACTCCTCCCAGGACCATCCCCCTTCCTCACTCACCCAACTTTGTGGTTCTCATTTCCTTTAAGCCCATCAAGCCCGATTGGTGCTGCCCATATAAGCTTGGCTATGTGGCCACCACTGGAACATGGTTGGTCTACTAGGGCCACACCCTTAAAGGAAATGGACAAGGGAGGGGGACAACAATTTTCTACTGATAAATAGAAACTATTAAAAAAGCAATAAATAGAATTTTATACACAAATAATACAACACCTAAAATTTTAAGTTTATTACATAGGATCCGAAATATAGAAAAGTCAGTACAGGTGAAGGCAGGTAAATAGAAATGACCCAATCTAAGAAGGGAGTGGTAGGAAAAGACTAAGGTGGTCAGGGGAAATGGAAAAGATTTTCATGACTCCTCGGGCATAGAGAATAATGTATGTTCCTGAAGCCTCAGAGGGGAAAGGAAGGGTGAGCATGAACGATATTTAAAGGCAGAATGGCTACAAATTTTTCCATTTGGCAAAAGATTTAAATTTGTGGCTTAGTGAATTGCTGCAGGAAAACTATACATAGTCTTCACATAATGAAATTGCTAATAGAGAGAATATAAACATTATAAAAGGAACCAAGCACCTGACACATCAGAGAGCAATGATTCACACATATTGATTTATCATTCAGCTTTTCAAAAGCCAGAGAGGGTAGAACATCTTCGGGAAAAACTAAGAAACAAAACAAACTCAAAGTACAAACTTTGTATTGTGTATCCAGTGAAACGTTCTTTCAAGGAGGAAGAAGATAAGGACTTTGTGATGTAAAATAAAAAAAATTCTCACTGATCTGAACTATAATAAAAGCTGAAGAAAATAAAGACAGTGTGGTATAAAGTAATACAATTCTCACTGATATGAATTACAGTAAGAGCTAAAGGAATCCTATAGCTAGAAAAAAATAGTACCAAATAGAAACCAACTTACAGGAAGAAGTACAAAACGTCAAAAGTAATAAATATTGGGGCTACAGAGATTGCTCAGCAATTGAGAGCATTTTCTGTTCTTCCAGAGGACAAGCAATCATGGTAGGTGGCAGAAGACCAGTTCCTATGGTAGGTGGCTCTCAACCACCTATAACTTCAGAGAAGAGATCTGATGCCCTCTTCTGGGTGGTCTCCGTTGCTACTCACATGTGCATTTCATAAACTCACACAGACATATACACGTACACATGAACAAAAATAAACATTTTTTAAAAAATAGCTTGAAGTAAATACAAAAGTCTCTCCCTCCCTTTTAAAATTAATGAGTTCACAAAAAAAATAATATAATATCATCTAGGGTCTTATAATGCCTGTTAATACATGTGATAACTGACTTACAAAGAAGAGGAAGACGGATTGCTACATATAGTATTCCTTTGTATAATTACATGAAGCAACAGCATAGCAATTCTAAGTTGTAGACTTTGAACAGTTAAGAATATGTCATAAAGCCTAAAGTTAGAGATGAAGTGTATATGAAACACAACTGACATTTATGATTTGGGTATCCAAAAGGAAACAAAGGGAAAGCAAAAGAAAAACAAAAAAGCATAACATCATTCTGAGTGAGGTTACCCATACCCAGAAAGACACACATGGTATGTACTCACTTATAAGTGGATTTGGGCCATGTAGTACAGGATAAGCATACTAAAATGCACAGACCCAAAGAAGATAAGTAACAAGGAGGATCCTGGGAAGAATATTTAAATCTCCCTTGGAAGAAGAAGTAGAAAAGACAGAAGCAGTGCTTGAAGAGAGAAAACATAGTAGGAGAGGAAACACAGAGATATGAGAGGGAAGAGCAGACCTGGGGAGAGTGGGGAGAGTGGGAGAACAAAAGACCTGTAGAGAAAAGAGAAACTGTGGGCCTGGGGCATCTCTGTGACAAGCTGAAGACGTATGTCATGGTATGCTCCCAAGGGGATATGAGAGGGACTCTAGTAGAGACTCCTAGTATCAAGGGCCTTAGAGACTGAAGAGGACATCCCCTAACTAGACAAGTCTCCAGGTAGAGGGAGGGGAATGCTAACCCACCCACAAAAATTTTGACCCCAAATTCACCCTGCCTACAATTTGTATAGCAATAAGTATAGAGCAGATATGGCTGACATTGAAGGAATGTCCAACCAATGTCTGGCCCAACCCAAGACCCACCCCATGGAACAGTAACAACCCCTGACATTGTTAATGATACTCTGCGATGCTCGCAGACAGGAGTCAAGCAGAATTGTTCTCTGAGAGGCTTCACCCAGCAGTGCCTCAAAAGAGATGTTGAGACTCACAGCCAAACATCGAGCAATAAGTAGGGAGCCTTGCGGAAAAGTAGAGGGACGGAGAAAAGGACCTGGAGGTGACAGGAGCCTCAGAAGAAGACCAACAGAGCCAACTAACCAGGGCCCAGAGGGGCCTGCTGAGACTGAGGCACCAACCAAGGACCTTGCATGGACTGGACCTAGGCCCCCTACACAGATGTAGCTAAAGGCCAGCTCAGGATTCATGTGGGTCCCCTAGTAAGGGGAGCAGGGGTTCTCTCTGACACGGACTCTCTTGCCAGCTTTTCAATCACTACCCCTGGCAGGACTGCCTTGTCAGGACACAGGGGAAGAGGACACATTCAAGTCCTGACATGACTTGATGAGCTGGGAGGAGCTCCCCTCCTCTGAGGAAGAGGGGAAGGGAATGTGGGAGAGGGAGGGAGGGGAGGGCTGGGAGGTGAGGAGGGATGGGGCTGCAACCTCCTGGATATAAAGTGAATAAATAAATAATTTTTAAGATGCACAATCATAAAATCAGAGACTTAACCCAACCATATCTATCATTTCATTAGTCATTTATGGGTGGAATGGAAATTCTCAGAATGGATTAGAGAACCAAAGACGCTAAAACAAGAGACACTCTTTAAAGCATGCAATGAAACCAATTATCAAAAGAAAAATCAACCCAAGTCATTAAACAGAAGCAAAATGGAAACATGGAGTTATGGAGAAAATATGACAGACCCCCCCAACAAAAATTTTTTTTAAAGGAAACAGCCTCTGTCTGGGTCCCCTGAAAGCTCCCTTTCCGTGTTAGCATGTCTATTATTCTTGTCATGGTTTGGCTCTTGTTAGGCAGCCATATTGCTGCTATCTCATGGGTGCAGCCTCCCACCACTCCTAGGAGACACTTGCTCTTGAGATAAGAAGATTATCTTCTCAAGGAATGAACCTCCTAAATTGTTATATCAAGTGCTCCCAACTCATATACATACGAGCAACATTAGATGGACTCAGCTGGTTTATTTGTGTATTTATGCATCTGTATATAATTTGTGTGTGTGTGTGTGTGTGTGTGTGTGTAGAAAAGGCTATAAATTTTAAAGGGGAGGGGACATAGAAGGGTCTCAGGGAAGGACACAGGAGGGGTTGGAGGTAGGAAAGGGAAGGGAAGAAATGATAAATTATATTTTAATTAAAAAGTTTTTAAAGTTATTATTAAAGAGAAAAGAAAAATCTCTGTCTTTGGATTAGGCAGATAGTTCAGGGTAAAAACACTGGTCATCAGGCCTAACAACCTGAGTTTGATCCCTGAAACCCATGGTAGAAAGAAAACTGGCTCCTGCAAGTTGTCCTCTGACTACCACATGTCTGCCACTGCAATGTATATCCCAATACACACACACACACACACACACACACACACACGCACACGCACACGCACATGCACACATGCACATGGACACACACACACATGCACACATAGTAATAGCAGCAGCAGTAGTAGTAGTAAATAATAATAATGTTTGTTGTTGTTAAAAGAATAACCTCTGAGAGTTTTGAGACATGTACTTCAGAACCAAATCCACAATTTGCTGATTTTAGCCACACATTAGCATAATTTTCTGTTTTCATGTCCCTTAACCCATAAAAAGATAACGACTGCCTACACAGACAGCATTGCTCAGCTCCCTTTATTCTATAACAACTTCTAATCAAGCACACTTCCATCCTTGACCCAAGCCCAGGCTTTAGATAATGTATGTATTGTTTTTTAATGTAAACATACTCAATAATCTTTGACTCCATCATAAAGTATTTGAACATTACACTCTGCTACATTTTAAGAAAGACAGATTAGCTTTGACCTCTATTTCTGATAAAATTGTATCACGTGACTTTGGTTTTCATTATTAACTTTAGGTTTTACTTTAGGTAGTTAGAAGTTTAAAACCCTCTAATCAACACCATTTTCTTCTTTGTCTACACAATTAATTGGAAGTATTTCTCCCAAAGACAGCACCCTCCTCCAAACCAGTTTATCAAATGATGCTGGTGTGAACCAAATCGTCTTCATATAACAACAGTAATCTATGTGAGCCAACTTTAATATAAAATTGAATTTGATTTTCAAAGAGGAGACTAGGAACAGAGCATAAGCGTTTTGACTAAGACACTTCTCTATCAAAGAACATGGCTAAATTTTTGTAGATGTAAGATTTGAAGGCTCTCCCCCAAAACTAAGAATATTCATATATATGTATATGTATTCTTACATCTATATATGTATTCTTATATGTACTGTATCAATACATATATATTCTTATATGTATTATATATATGTATTCATATATGTACATATATATGTCTGTATATATATTCTTATATGTGTGTGTTTGTATATATTCCTAAGGGGACACAGCATTAGAGTTCAATATAGAGTGAAAGGTATACTTTGGGGCACGGAAAATCACTCAGTTCACCTGGCATTGTGTGCTCACATGATTTAATGAAGTACTTTGTTCTCTGGGGAAAATGAGTTGAGACTGTTGTAAGATGAGAGAGTGGTTTGATAATCACAGGAGACTCATAAAAGTCAAACATACACAAATAAAAAACAAACAAGTATTATGAAAGATGAAAATGCTTTTTAAAACTCGGATAGGCAAGGAAGCTATAAAATAAAAAAAAAGTCCCAATTTCAATGCCTTTCCATTCCACCACTTAGTCATATTTTTCAGAGGTAAAAAAAAAAAAATCAACAATTTCTCATCTGGTTTTCCAGAAATTTCTATGTATGTGAATATTATTATATTCTTTCTTTTGCCTTATTTGGATAAAATGTTAACAGCATTAGATTTATGAAACAACTTACAGGAAACAAATATCCTTTCTCCAGATTGCTACTATTATACATAGTCATGGCACATTTATCAACATTCAGAAATTAATACTAGTGCATTTTACTGTCCACAGAACCACAGACATCAAGCCATTATTTTATTCAATAATGTCCTCTTTGCTGTTCCAAAATTCACAGTGAATTTAGCTATAATATCTCTTTATAGTGGCATCTGCTTTGTGTCTTTTTCATTGGATATACAGTTTTAAAGAATATTGGTCACACATTTGGTATGCTGCCCCTCATTATTTCATTGGAGTTATGGGATTCTAGAAGTAAATGAGACCAGTACTCCCATCACATCCGAAAATGCACACTATCAATATGGCTTTCACTAGTGGTGCACATTCTTGCCAGCTAAGGTAATGTTGATCAGGCTTCTCCACTTTAAAGTTGGTATCTTTCCTCTCCACTCTTCATAAACAGGTCATTGAGTTCAACACTCAAGGTGAAGGAAATGAGCTCAGTATCTTAGAGAAGTCAGTATCCACATGCACTCATTGAATTCTTCTGAAGGGGAAAACATTAATTTTTAAACCAATTGTCCATTTATCCAACCACTGGTTCTATCATTGCACATTAACATATTAGCTATGTACTTTGGGATATAATGTAATTCTGTTCCTTTCTACGCTACACAAAATTACTTTCCTTGCACAGAAGCTTTTAAAATAGACTTTACTTCTTAGAGCGGCTTTAAGCTCATAAGGGAATGGAGCCAAGGGCACAGAGGTTTCCACACATGCCCATCACCAAACATATGTACCCTCCACCATCTTCAGCATCTCCTGTCAGAAAACATTTGTGCAACAAAGAATACTAAACATATCATCAAAACCAGGATACCCAGTTTGCTTTAAGGTTCACTCTTGATACTATTCACTCTGACATTTTAAGTGAACAGAGTAACGTGTACCCACTACTAATGTATAATACAGATTTGTTTTAACCACATGAAAAACGTTCTGTGCTCCAAATATTCATCCATCTGCCCGCCCTAGTCCTTGCAACCACTGGCCTTTCACAGTCTACGCTTTTACCTTTCCTCGGTGTCAAGCAGCTGGAACAAGGCAGTGTATCGCCTCTAAAATGCTTTCCCTCAGTGGTAAGCATTTAAGGCTTTTCATTGCCTTTTCATGACTTGACAGCTCATTTAACGCTATGCCACATGCAACTGTCTAGAATCAACACAATTCATGTATCCATTAATCTGCTGAAGGATATCTTCGTTGCTTTCAAATTAGGAACCATGAATAACATTTCTACAAACATTTGTGGGCAGATGTTTTGCACAGATTTAACTTTTCAATTCCATTGGATAAATAGCACGGCCATAATTAAAGGGTCATATAAGAAGAGTGTGTTTAATTTTGGAATAAATTGTTGAAGTATATTCCGATAGGGCTACGTCATTTTTCAGTCATATCCACAATGAAAGAGAATGCCTATTGGACCATGTTTTCTTCACCGTATAACACTGTCACTGTTTTTTATTTGTTTGTTTGTTTGTTTGTTGTTTTTTGTCATCCAATAGGAGTGTGGGAGAATCTCACTGTCACTTTATATTTTCTTGATGAAAATATGGAACATTTTTAAAATGCTTATTTTGCATCTGTATATCTTCTTTGGTAAGGCTTCTAATGATCTCTGATATGCCTTTTTATTGATCAGTTTCTTTTTCTTCTTTTAAACGTATTTATTTATTCACTTTACATCCCAATCATAGCTCCCTCCCACTTCTCCTCCTGCTCCCATCCTCCTCCCATCTTCCCCATACCCCTCCCCTCCCCTTCAGAAAGGGGGAGCCCCTCCATACTACTCATCCCAGCTCAACAAGTTGAATCAGGACTAAGTGCATCCTCTACCGCGGTGGCCTGGCAAGGGATCCCTGCCAGAGGGAACTGATTGAAAAGCACGCAAGAAAGTCCTTGTCAGAGACAGTCCCTACTCCCCTTACTAGGGACACACATGAAGACCAAGCTGCCGATAGGGTACATATGTATAAGGGGCCTAGGTCCAGTCCATACATGGTCCTTCATTGGTGTTTCAGTCTCCTCAATCCCTTCCGGGCCCAGGTTAGTTGGCGCTGTTGTCTTCTTGTGGAGCTACTGTTTCTTCTGGGTCCTTCTATCTTTCCTCCCACTCTTCCACAAGTCTCTCTGCACGCTGCTCAATGTTTAGCTGTAAATATTAGCATCTGTTTTGATCTGTTGCTAGGTGGGGCCTCTCAGAGGACAACTATGCTAGACTCCTGTCTTCAAGTAGAGTAGAGTGTCATTAATAGTGTCAGGAGATGGCTCTCTTGCATGGTGCAGCCAGGCATTAGTTTGAAATTCCATTAAACTCTGTTCTTTTTTTTTTTTTTCAACTTTAAAACAGTTGTTTATTTTTAATTTATTCACTTTACATCCTGATTGTAGCCCCCTCACTCATCTGGGCATTGGGACCTCATTTACCTTGGAGCAAGAAAGTGAGTAGCAGTCAGCCAACTCCAGGACTTCCCTTGGTGTGTGGAGGGTCCCTGGGCTCCTAAGGGGCCCATTTGGTTCCCACAATCATACATCAGAGGAGAGCCTCCTGCAAGTCCCTGAGAACTACCTGCCGCTCCAAGACCATTCCCAGTGATTTGAAGAGGGCGCCTATCGGAACATCCAGCTTCCTGCCCAGGTCTCTTCCCTCACCTCCAAGAACTACACTGGGCAAAAGAATGTACCAGCCCAAATCATAGATGGCAAAATGGCTAAAGGTCAGCATAAAAACACAATTAACAACAACAACAACAACAACAACAACAACAAAAACAGAGCAATATGGCATCCTCAGAACCCAGTTACCCTACAGCATGCAGCCGTGGATATTCTAGCATAACTGCAACTCCAAAAAATGACATTAAATCTATTTTTATGAAAATGATAATGAAGGAAATGAAAATAATTCTTAAAGAAATACAAGAAGGTACAAACAGTTTGAGCAGTCTGTGGGGACTGCTAAGTGGTTAAAGCACTTGCCATGCAAGTGTGCAGCTCAGAGTTTGTTTCCTTAGAACCCATGTTACTGTCAAATGGCATGGGATGGCCAAGCTCTAACTAATTCCAAGCTTGGAAGCCAGAGACAAGGAATCCACAGAGCAAGCTGGCCAGGAAGTCCTGTCATATGAGGAAGCTCTGGCTTTGAGTGAGAGATCCTGCCTCAATGAATGACATGGAAGAGCAAATGAGGATGATTCCCAACATCAACCTCAGGTCTTAGCATGTACTCAGACACACATGTGCCCCCACACATACAATATGTGCAACACACACACACACACGCACAATTTTCCTCATATTGTTTTTCTACCTTTGTCAAAGATTAATTGGATGTTATGTCACTCTCCTTCTGAGATCTCTATTATGTTCCATTGACCTATCTTTTTTATTATTTTTATAGACTCAATACAATTCCCATGAAAATGCCAACACAATTATTTTCAGACCTTGAAACAATTCTAACTTCATATGGAAAAAAAACCAAATAGCTAACTAAGACAAATCTATACAATAAAAGATTTTTCTGGAGGTATTTTCATGCCTGATCTCAAGCTATGCTATAGAGCAACAGTAATAAAAACTGCTTGCTACTGACATAGAAACAGACAGGTTGATCAATGGAATCAAATCAAAGACCCAGAAATAAACCCATACACCTATGGACACTTAATTTTCAACAAAGAAGCAAAAAACATACAACTGAAAAAAAAGACAGCATATTCAACAAATGGTGCTGGTCTAACTGGATGTCTACATGTAGAAAAATGCAAATAGATCCATACTTATCACCCCGCACAAAACCAGAGTCTAAGTGGATTAAAGCCCTTAACATAAAACCAGACACACTAAATCTGTTAGAAGAAAAAGTGGGGAAGAACCTTGAACTCATTGGCACAGGAGACAATTTTCTGAACAGAATACCAAGAGCCCAGGCTCTAAGAATAACAATTAATAAATGGGGCCTCATGAAACTGAAAAGCTTCTGTAAGGCAAAGGACACTGTAAACAGAATAAAATGACAACCCACAGACAGGGAAAAGATCGTCACCAACCCTATATCTGACAGGCTAATAACCAAAATATATAAAGAACTCAAGAAATTAAACATTAACAAGCCAAATAATCCAATTAAAATGGGGTGCAGTGTTAAACAGACAACTCTCAACAGAAGAATAGCAAATGGCTGAGAAACACTTAAATGTTCAATGTCCTTAGAATTGCAAATCAAAACAATTCTGACATTCTATCTTTTACCTATTTCTGTTTGGCTAAGATCAAAAACTCAAGTGACAGCACATGCTGGCAAGGATGTGGAGAAAGGGGAACACTCCTCCATTGCTGGAGAGAGTGCAAACTTGTACAACCACTTTGGAAATCAATCTGGCTTTTTCTCAGAAAGTTGGTAATAGTGATACCTTAAAACCCAGGTATACCACTCCTATGCATATACCCAAAAGATGCTCTGCCATACAACAAGGACATTTGCTCAGCTATGTTCATAGCAGCTTTATTCATAATAGCTAGAATATAGAAACAACCTTAGATATCCCTCAACCAAAGAATGAATAAAGAAACTGTGTACATTTACACAATGGAATACTACTCAGCGATTAAAAACAAGGAAATCTTGAAATTTGCAGGCAAATGGATGAAACTAGAAACAATCATCCTGAGTGAGGTAACCCAGACCCAGAAAAACACACATGGTATTTACATACTTATGAGCAGATATTTGCCATATATTACAAGATAACCATGCTACAATTCACAGGCCCAAAGAAGCTAAGTAACAAGGAGGTCCCTCCTTGATTCTCACTCTGATAAGGAAATAGAATAGACAACAGAAATGGATAAAGATCCCAGGGAACTGGGTAGGAGAGGGTATGGGGAGTGAAATCAGTCAGGTATGAGTTGTGGAGAGAGTGCGGAGGTGAGGTGATAGGATTTGGAGTGAGAAGGAAAGTAAAGGCAGGGTCATCTCTGAGACAAGCTGTAAACCTGAGACAGGGTAGGCTACAGGGAGGATATGGGGATGTGTCTAGCTGAGCCTCCTAGCAGCGAGGACCATGGATACTGAGGAGACCACCTTCTAGCCAGGCAGAACCTACAGTGATGGGAGGGGAACACCAATCCACCTACAAAACCTTCAACCCAAAATTTACCCTGTCTACAGTATATGCGGGGATAAAGAGCTTGGGGGAATGTCTAACCAATGCCTGGCTCAACCTGAGACCCAACCCCTGACACATTACAGATACTTTGCTATGTTTACAGACAGGAGCCTAGCATAACAGTCCTCTGAGAGGCCCCACCCAGCAGCCAATCAAATTCATGTTCTGAGACTCACAGCCCGCCATTATGCAGAGCATGGGATATGCTATGGAAGACTAGGCAGCAGGAGAGAGGGTAGAAAGACCTGGAAGAAACAAGAATGTGACAAGAAGACCAACAGATCTAACCAGGGCCCATGGAGGATTACAGAGATGGAAGCACCAACCAAAGAGCATACATGAGTTTTTAAAGATATATGGGCAAAGAATAGTTCGTGGTATTTTCATATTTTCCTGTGGCTGACGGTGGGATCTATACTAATGCCCCCTCTTCCGGTTCTGATATTAGAATTTTTTTCATATTCTCCATTTTCTTTATATTCTGACTAAAATCTCATGGGTGCTTATGATTTTGTCAATGAATCAGATTACGTTCTCGATATTTTTCCTAATGGTTTGACACTTTCAATTTTCTTGATATCTATTATTCCTTTCTTCTGTTGGCTTTTAAGTAAGTCAGCTCTTCTCTTTCTTCTTTACTAAGGTGGAGGCTTAGGGGGATTGATTTGGATCAGACTGTTCTTTAAAAAATATTCAATGCTATGAATTTCCCCCTTAGTACTACTTTTGCTGCATCCCACAAATATGGGTAAGTTGCATTCTCATTTTCACTCTGATACTTTTCATCTCAAGTAATCTACATGTTTCCATATTAGCTTAAATGGATCTATGTATTTTGCATAACATTATAATGTATGGATATTTTATTCTTTACTTATACAATATTATTTTATAAGATATTTAAAGTGATTTTTAAAATTTTAATCAAACCATCTTTCATATGGAAAGCATTTGTACCCACATAAAAATTACATTTTTATATCATGGTAAATTCCCAACAATGGAAGAATTCTTGAGTTTACATTAAAATTAGCAGTTCATTGTATCTTTGCATATTTATGTCGTTAAAATAAATAAGAGTAAAATGTACTTTCCAGCAATAGTAGATATTTATTTTTCCCCAAAAACATTGCCCCAGTTCATAGATGGTGAGCATTCAATCCCTTGCATTTTTAAGGAAACCAACTCTATTTCTCTAATTATGATA
This sequence comes from Acomys percivali, assembly GCA_907169655.1. NCBI lineage: Eukaryota > Metazoa > Chordata > Mammalia > Rodentia > Muridae > Acomys > Acomys percivali. The sequence goes on along the minus strand of OU015758.1, from coordinate 21,005,686 downwards.
CCCAGTTATCTTTTGTAATTATGAAAGGGGATTTTTATTTGCTATATATATATTAACCTAGAAAGTAGGACCTAATCTTAGGTACAATGTTTTGGGTTGAGTATGAAAATGACTGGCAGCAGGTGGAGAAGTAATGGCATAAATAATTCAAGGCTTGCACAATGCAGGGCAAAAAATAAAAATGAATGGAAAACTTGTTAGGTAGAAGAGGGAAAGCAATGAATAAATAAACAGAAGAGGGAGTGAGGAAATGCTTTGAGAGACTGTAGATAATCAATACTAGGGTCTAAAAATTAAGGGACCTGACCACGGTATACTCTTTTTTAAAAAAGAGATTCCTTCGAGAATCTTCTTGACACAAGATTTTTTTTAATTTAATTTTTTTAAATTTTATTAATTTATTCTTGTTACATCTCAATGGTTATCCCATCCCTTGTATCCTCCCATTCTTCCCTCCCTCCCATTTTCCCCTTATTCCCCTCCCCTATGACTGTTCCTGAGAGGGATTACCTCCCCCTGTATATGCTCATAGGGTATCAAGTCTCTTCTCGGTGACCTGCTGTCCTTCCTCTGAGTGCCACCAGGCCTCCCCCTCCAGGGGACATAGTCAAATGTGAGGCACCGGAGTACATGAGAAAGTCATATCCCACTCTCCACTCAAGTGTGGAGACTGTTCTGACCATTGGCTAGATCTGAGTAGGGGTTTAAAGTTTACCACCTGTATTGTCCTTGGCTGTTGCCTTAGTTTGAGCGGGAGAGGAGGACATCCTATTGGGACTCTAGATGAGAGAACCATGTGAGAATAGCAAAGTAGAAGGATCCAGTGGGTCCTAGAAACCTACAAGTAGAACATTATGATAGGCAGATTTGGGACACAAGATTTTTTAAAAATGGATTAAGCAGCTGTGAGTATAAGCATGAACCTAGACATAAGTGCTACTATCCACAAAGAACCTTGAAGCACTAGCAACCACTTGTGTTCTCAAGGATCGAAGATTGGAAGAGCAAGAAGAAAAAAGGGGAAAAGGGACGGAATCAAAGCTTAACTCATTTTTTATTTGATTTTTAAATAAATGAATTATATATTTTCTGTGGGTTTTTTAAACCTCTAATGGCACTATATTAGGATTTCTTTTACCATCCACCACTTTGCAGACAAACTCCCCTCAAGCAAAGATGCTTGAAGTAACCTTTATGCCACACATGAGAAAAGGAACCCTTCTTTTTATTTTAGGGTATAAATGTGGTTTTTATTTCCTCAGATGATGGGATGAGATGAGAGCCATAGCCAAGATTTGTGAATGTGTAGCTGAGCCCAAATTGCTTCTATTTAACTATTCTTAGGCATAGGCATGGAAGCTTCTAGTCTTCATACAATCTAATCTACATGCCCAGACCTTGAAGCCTTCAACTTCCAGCTTCCATCTGCTAATCTAGACCTATAAGGTTTCCAGCCTCTGAGAGACTTACTGCTAAATAAGATCACCCTTTCTAGTTCTTTCTGAACTCTACCTGGCTGGTTCAACTCGTCTGTTCTAACTCAAAACTCTACTCCAAGCTGACTTATTAAAACTGGCTTCTTTCCACTTCTCACTGAATTGCTCTGCTTGGAAAAACTGCCTCTGAACTCCACCAACTGAACTGCAGGAATTCAACTGCACTCAATTAAACTTCCCCACACTGTACTGTACTTTCAAACTCTACTGTATTATCTTCACAAACTCTACTGTTCTCTCTCTCCCTCTCCCTCTGCACCCCCCCTACTGTTCTTAAGTAGATTCTCTTTCCCATCTGTTCTCATGAGGGTTGGGTGTATCCTATTTCTGACTCATTCTGTCAAATCTTTCTCTGATGTGTCACTTTGTCTGCCCCTCAAGTAGATGTCATTTTGGGGAATTAAAGATGTGTTCTAAATTCTGGCTAGAGGGATTAAGTGTGTGTCATGTCTCTCTTCCAGCCAGAGGGATTAAAGGTGTATACTAAAGGCATATCTATCTGCATTATAGCCAGATCAAAATGTCCTAGGCCTTTTGATGTGATTCATTGCCAGAGGAGCCATTTGCTAAATTAAAATTCCTCTACATTAGGGAGTCTTAGTGAACTAGAACCATACCTTCCTGTGTCTTACAGCATCTACTTCAAAGTTTCTCTATCATTTTTACTGTAAGTAGAGTCCCAGTGCTCATCTGCCTCTACACCCCCCCCCATGAGACAAGCACACTAAGGCATTAAAATTAACTAAATATAATAAAGAGCCACCTCTTTCCTAACCACAGCTCTACTGGTAGGTTTGAGTCCTAAGAAGATCCTTAGGTGAATACACTAACACTTAGGAATAATGAGGAATCCTTCATGCTTCTCAAACAGGTGTAAAGTTTGGGGACTATTTATTTCATTATCCTCTCCCCATGGGAAAAACCAAGAACACCATGTTCTCGTTTTAAATACTAGGTTGAATCACTATTGCTATTACACATCTTATTTTGGTATAAAATGTTCGTTCTTTCTCTTGCCTGATGATAATGCTGCAAAGGAAACAAATGGTTTTTAAAAAATAGAATAGATAAACTAAATACTATCAGTTTGCAAACTGATTTAGAATCAGAATGATCCCCTACACAGCATTTGCACAGATCTGCCTCACCATAAAGAGGTCAGTAGGTAAGTGTCATTCAGTTTTCTATTTGTACAAAATGACCCCTCAAAGAAAGCAGGGGACAATGAAGCAGCACTGTTATACCAAATAGCTTGTTCTCTCTGATAACTAATACGTGGTTGGCCTGTGATGAATGGAAATTGTAGTCTACTTCTCTATGACTTACAAATCTACAATAGAAATGCCAAAATCTGTCTTATTTCCTTTATAAAACAAAACACAAAGGGCTCTTGAGAGTGGATGTTAGGACCTGACCTACTTCTTCAGTATTCAGTCAGGCACTAGTTTTCAAAGCCCAGGTAGCAACGCCTCCAAGCACTGAACCTCAGGGATGCCTCTGCCAGGAGCTTTTCATACCTATTTAGATGGGAAATGTACTATCCCTTCTGTTCTCAGTAAGGCTATCAAGAAACACACTTTAAAAAATCCCCGAGGGATACATAATCATTCTTTCAAAATAGCAATTTGGCTGTAGCAGTCATTTCCCCATTCAGCTACCTGGGGCCCATGAATGGTAATGGAGACAGCTAATGCCTTTCAGTTTTTCTATAGGTGAAGGAAACTTACCATCATCTGCAATTAGTAAGAAATAGCAGAAAAAGACAATTGCTGTAGAAGCTAAGCTGAAAACACACTAGCAGTTGGATGCTCACTGAACACCCTGAGAGGTTTGGAAAGGGAGTCGTGGTGGTAAATTGGATGGCCTTTACCAGGACCTCTGTATAAAGAGGAGAAATCCACAACAAAGCTCCTGGCACTACATGACTTCAACATCTCTCTCCTGTTGTCTGGCTTCCTCTCTGCTGATATACCTGGTGCCTCACACACCATAGCAACACTAATGACCATAGCACAAAGATGCTGGATATTAGTCACAAGGTCACCTGTTGTAGACAGGAGGTCCTTTTTTGACCCTCAACTGCTCACATGAGACAGAAGTGCTTATGTGAAGACTTTGAAACCCATTTCACAGATATCCTGCAGGTTAGCGAATGAAAGAGAGCAGAGTGGTGCCTGAGAGGGCCAGCTAAGAGAAGAAATGGGTGGGGGATGGCCAACGCCCAAATCCAGTGCCATGCTCATCATTTCCCATGCCTCGTAGGCTCTCAAAGATCTCTGGCCTGACACTATTCTAAATATATTGTCTATTTGCAACTTCAGATGATTTTTTACTTGCTAATGTAACATTGCCTGGGGGGGGGGGGTCGTTTCTCTATCCCCACTTGAAACAAAGAGGGACCAAACTGTCCCAGCGGAACAGTGCAGGTGTTAAACACTATTTAAATCTATTAAGAACATGAATATTACTGAGTTAGCTAATTAATAATTGGTCAGTAATAATAATATAATACTAAATTTGTATTTCAAGTACTCCTTCTGAAGGTCACTTTTCTACGAATGAGGAGACATGTTGAGAGGTGGAGACTTAACTGCTTAATTAGGAGCTGTTGGATTCTCCTTTCTGCTTAGATCAAAAGGATGGTCATTCAAATAGACACCCTGACTGTCCTTACCCCAGCAAACATTCTGTAGGTACTAGAGACAGCTATGCAGCCATCTTAAACATTCTATAGATTCTAGAGACAGCTATACATCCATCCAACATTCTGTACATGCTAGAGACAGCTATGCAAAGACTGTAGGTGACTGCCTGATGCCAAGGTGCAACTCATTCGGAGCTATTTAAAACAATCTGTACCAGACTTTGGAATCTCATGCATCAATGAACTCTAGGTGACTCTGCCATTATTTCTTCTTTGGCCAACATAGGAGCACTTCTTCTGATGATCTAGCAAAAGGATTGATGTGATTGGTCCTCAGCAACAGGACAGCAATTGGCCAAATGACTGTCTATGATTGAACAAAACCAAACAGTAGTGGTTGATCCAAACAAAAGTCTGTGGTTGGTCCCAACACCTCCTCTCAGGACATATAAAAGTGAGCCTCATGGGGGAGATCCTCCTCTGCCCTGCTTCCCCGAGGTCCCCCAGCCAATTCACCAAGTGAGTCTGATCAACTTTTTATTGGTCCTATACTCTCCTGAGTGGTGTTTTCTTGCCTCCTTTCAGCAGTGGAGGTGGGTGGGGGTAGGAGGGGAGCTGGTAACATGAAGGAAGACCATCAGAGAGCTATGATGATAGCAAAGGAACCAGAAAGGCAGAGGGGACAGAGTAGCAGTGGCAGTGACAGCTAGCCAGTTGATGGGCAAAGCTGTCAAAACAGAGAGGCAGCTGGATGCATGAGGTTACCTCCTCTTGCTGTGATAAAATACCATGGCTAAAAGCAACTTAAGAAAGTATGGGTTCACCTAGGTGGGGAGGAAGTGGAGCATGCTTTTAATCCCAGCACTCGGGAAGGCAGAGGCAGGTGGATTGCTGGGAATTCAAGGCCAACCTGGTCTACAAAGTAAGTCTAGGATAGCCAAGGCTACAAAGACAAACCCTGTCTTGAAAAACAAAAAAATAGATAGATGATAGATAGATAGATAGATAGATAGATAGATAGATAGATAGGCAAGAAAAGGAGGGAGGGAGGGAGGGAGGGAGGGAGGGAGGGAGGGAGGAAGGAAAGAAGGAAGGAAGGAAGGAAGGAAAGAAGGAAGGAAGGAAGGAAGGAAGGAAGGAAGGAAGGAAGGAAGGAAGGAAGGAAGGAAGAAAAAAAGAACAGGTTCATTGTAGCTTATGATTTCAGAGCAATAGAGGCCTTGTGGCAGGGAAGGCATGGATGGATGGTGGCAGGGACAGAGAATTGGCTGATAAATTTTTATAAGCATACAGAAGACAGTAAGAGAAAATAGGAAGTGAGGGTCAGTTACGAGCCCTCAAAGTCCATCCATAGTGATATAGTTCCTCTATCAAGGCTCTGACTCCTAATAATTACATGGCATCCCCAAATACTGCCATCAATGGAGGACGGAACATTCATAAGCCGATGGGGGATATTTCTCACTTAAACTACCACAGAAGGATAGTGGTCCCAAGGGTGTGAGGGACATGTGTCCAGTTTCCTAAAAGCTCAGGCTCCTGCATGGCCCTAGAAGCTACCTTAAGCATCCCCATTAGAGGGGGGGCAGAGTGAGTAGTCCCTGTCACATCCAAGTTGGAAAAAAGTACAGAAAGAAGAGGAGGAGGAGAGAAGGGGACAAGAGCAAGCAAACATCCATAACTAAGAATAAATGACTGTAAGGGTCCAGAGAAGACAAACTGCAGGCCATGGTCACCCAAATAGTTCCGGAGTAACAAAGTGAAGGACTGCTGGGCGTGGTGGTGCATGCCTTTAATCCCAGCACTCAGGAGGCAGAGGTAGGCAGATTGCTGTGAGTTCAAGGCCAGTCTGGTCTACAAAGTGAGTCCAGGACAGCCAGGGCTACCCAGAGAAACCCCATCTCGAGAAACAAAAACAAACAAACAAACAAACAAAGAAGTCCAGGATCTCAGGTTCCAGGCTAAGAGCCACCACCAAAGCAAACAGTGATGACAACTTTGTGCCTCCCTGAACAAAATCTAGTTGGCTTAGAGGCATGCCTATGGGGAAAGTGTCATCAGTTTGTAATGTGGACCTGCCTACTGAGGGTAGCACCATTCCCTAGGCTTGTGGCTCTGGGTTGCCTAAGAATGAAAACAGCAAGCAGAGTAGTGAGTGCGCATGTATTCCTTCCCCATCTCCACACTTGACTATGGATGGGACAAGCCGCTTCAGGATCCTGTTGCCATGACTTCCCCCACAATGGTGGACTGTTACCCTCTAACTTTTCCCTCTGAGCTGCTTTTGTCAACGTATTTTATCACAGCAACAAGAAACAAAACTCAGGCAAGTGATTTGACTGTGGCAACTGCTATTCTCTTCGGATCCAAATTACATCTGCCAAGCAGCAATAGGATGGCACTTCAGCAGTTTCCTGGGCTCCTTCACCAAGCTTTAAATAGCTCAGTGAGATCATTGAGTATCGGTGCCAAGCAAAAGGCTTCTGATGGACCTGCTCTTAGAGGCCACTGCATTATAAACCTTCAAAGCTTTCCTTGGCCATAAAATAATTCCAAATGCAGTGTCAAGAGAAGAGTTTCAACATGCAATAAATACAATGTAGAAGGTACATAAAAATTAAAGGGTGGGTCAACTAGTTTAAATGGCATATAAATTTAATGATAATGTCACAAACTAATGGAAAAAAAACAACATCTCAGGAACCAAGGACTCCAGCATTGTCCTGATAGGGACTTTCGGCCATGTTAGCTTACCTTGCCACATACTCTCCTAGCTCTATAATGAAGCCTAAAAACACCCTGATTCTGAAATCACCTCCAAGATATAATCTGGAATTGGTTCAGTGGCCTGAGCATGCTTTCCCAAGCCTTGTGTAAGCACACACCATGTGATATTAGAGCTCTTAGCACCTTGTTTTTATTGGTGTTTTTCTTTTTGTTTTAGTGGCTGCTTGTTATCATTGTTGCTGTTTTTTAATGAGTTAATTAGCTAATGGGTTTAAGACTGGGTCTCATACTCATGTAGCCTACACTAGCTTTGAACCTGCATTCCTCACACTTCAGCATCTTGAATGCGAGGGTTGGTCATCACACCGAGCTTTGCTACATTTAAGAATCTCTGTCACACAAGTGTTTCACACAGACCTTCCTAGCATGACCTTGACCTTATTTTACAGAATGAAGGATGGACGTCAGGGTCAGGGGAGAAGCCAGAAGCAGCAAAGACACAGATTGCAGAGCTTCCACCCGCTGCTTCCCCGCTGGGCCATGTAACTCTTCTTTAAGGGGACTATACAACAAAGCCCTCCCAGTTTTCTCATCAATTACAGCCACACTCTTTATTATTCTGTATATGCTTTTATTTTTCAAAGCAGCATGGAATGTGCTAGATGCTATTATAACCTTTTTGAACACTGTGTATTGTGGTTCCCTTCCCTCCCATCTCCCCAACTCTCTGACATCCCTGACCCCCTTTTTTCTTCTTTCATATCCATATGTCCTGCCTACCAGGCCCCCATCCTTTGCTTAGCCTCCTCTTAGGTTTTTAGACTTGACTCACACTTAACCCGTTTACATAGCTGTATGTATACACTATAGGCTAGGGCGGGCAGACGAGGGGGAACCTGTAGTTCTTGCTTTTAGCCACAATTTTGTAATAGCTTATCAAGTGACTTATCACAAATCACCATAATTTCCACATCAGTTCAAAGTTAGGAAACATTTTTAACACATTTAATTGGACAGAATGCTTAGGAATAGGGAGCAGAATAAATAACTGATGGCAGACCAGACCCCCAAGAATATCACAGAATCTCCACTCTAGCCTACCTGGCTGAGCCCTTCCATTTTTTTTTTTTTTTCAGATCTTCTGTCTCTTTTCCTGTCCCACAAGTTCATCCTTTGCTTATTTCCTTATCGCTACACCATCTACTGTCCCTTGTGGCCACCTCCAGAAGGTGACCCTGTTGTCTTTTCCCCTTCTTTCTTTGTTTTAACTAACTTTCTGGGAGGCAGGAAACAAGATGCCCACACATGTTGAAATCAGAAAGAAAGTCCTGGGACTAGAGGTTACCCAAGATTCCCACTAAGGAAAGGGACAAGCTGTGCTACCTGCCAGCGACTGCTGAATCAAATGATAAGGCCATCAGAATGTCTCTGATGGTAGAATATTCACTTGGTTTCAAAGGCAACGTCACTTGAGCTTCTGTTCTGACTTTGAGAAAGGCCTCTCTGCTACCACGCATCGGCTAATTCTTAGTCCACAGAGACTATAACTGTGACATAGTGAAACCAATGTGCCAGAACAGGTCAAAAGGAGGTCGCTTTCCTGCGCGGCATCTCCAATAGGAACCTTCAGAGCGCTAGACATCTGTGACCGAGCCAAGTAGCGGTGGCCGGGTCATTCCTATATATAGAAATAACAAGAGGTGGGCTGAGGATCTGAGCTTGACAGAGCTGGAATCTAATCTTTTAGGCTTTGATCATAAGAGAGACAGAAACCTGGAAGAGAGTAAACTGAGTGTAAGGGAACAAAACGGCACTTTCCTCACAGAAACACCTAGAAAAGAAGACGCTCGCTTCGGCTACCTAGGTCTTGAAAGGCTATGTCCTCTACATCCCCTGGCATTAAATTACAGTCACCAGAACATTTATCTCACAAATAAATTATTCACTGTCACTATTATTCTAGGACCCTCGCCCCTAAGGGAAACTCTTTGTGAACTGCTCTCTGGGATAGATGTCCCCACCCCCCCACCCCCACCCCCACGCTTTCAGCCCCACAGTGACCTCAGAGGGCTGGCTCTCACACACACACTGTAAAGGTGAGCTCTCCTGTGCTTGCAGGCTTCTTACCTGTGAGGGTGAAGGTACAGTGTTGTCGCATTATTGACACCCTACTGATATGCTCCGTGTGCTCATGGTCACTTTGTTTGAATAAATGAGTAATGTAGATCTTTGTGTCTTCCGTGATATGATTTCTCCTCCTACCAAACAGAGCACTGCAACCACACTCCAAACAAAACCAAGGCCCAAGAAGGAATCCCTAAGAGAACTGACAAAGGCTACCCTCAAGCAGAGACCAACCGTGGTTTCCCCTTCTCTTCGGGGTGAGTAAAGTAACTCACGCCGTGTAGGTATAGTCTCAACTTCCAGTGGAGCAGACAATGCCCAGACAGACCATAAATGACCTAGAGATTCATCTTCTGTGACCAGAACTAAAAGAAATAAAGGACAGTCCAGCAGGTCCGGCCTCCAAAGCCTGACAGGATCAGCTGCTATGCCATACTGTGGCCCCAGAGGATCATGGGAGTTGCTCCTAAACATATATTGAAGCATCTGGTCCCTAAAGACTTGTGCAGGAATTCAGGCTCTGCACCATGAAGCTATCTTATACCTTTCCTAAACTCTTAATTCAATTTCAACAGGAAAAAGAAAAAAAAAAAAAAAAAAAAGAACAGCTGGCATTTTCCCTTGACGGCTCTGATTAAACCGGAAATACTCCATGCTTCTGGGATGGGGGCAGGGTAAGATGAGCTGCTAAGCCTTAATAGGTCCTTAAATAAACAGGCTGTGCAGCCACAGGGAAAGTGTCGAGGAGGCTATATTTTCATTATGCCTTCTTTTAAAGACCTATAAGATTTTAAAAGAACCACATGAATTCTGTTTTTAACTTGCATAAGAAGCCTGAAGTTAATTTTTATGAGCACATTTCAATCCCCTGCAAAAGAGCTTTGCTAAAAATCCCTAACAGAGCTTCAACAGCAAGCTTTAAGGAGCTCTTAGGGAAAAAAAATAGACATTTTATTTCCTTTGTACATTTTCCCTGAAGAGCCAGGCCATATTTGGGTAAATAATATTTAAAGGACAGCAAATCTTGTTTAATGATCCTCCCTTGGAAAAAGCCAGCCATGAAGGACCGTCCCCTGACTTTTACTGTTAGGTACAAACCATCAAAGGCAAGGCTAACGGATCTCTGCTTAAGGACTTTCTCAGTTTGTGTAAGTGCTGTTGAAACACGTTATAAAACGCACTTCCGGCTTCTACTCACTCCCTCACTGCCCTCAAAGGCCTCGTGTGAGTTTCTGTTATTATTCCTTCACCTGGAAGGCGCTATGAGTGGCAGCCTTCATAAACCTGATGGGCCTTGACTTGTAAATTAACCAAGTTGAAAAAACATCGTCCCTATAACTAATGAGCATAACTAAAAGTGAATTCGTTGTTTGACTAATTCTGATCCCTCCTCCAAATATCGATGGTGTGGAGCACGTGGTTCTCCTGATGGGTAGTGTCTACCAACACATAGCCTAAAGGAGCTAGCCCTAGGGATTGAAGGCAGATGGGGTTTTCTTTTCCTCTCTTGGTTTTCTGTAGCCTGTATACCATCATTCCCCCCTCCACCCACCCACCCCCAAGAAGTAGAAGGCTCAGAATGTGGCAATGTCCCAAGTGCTTTCGAAAAGTCAAACCAGAATGGACATTTTTACATGCATTTTACATGACCCAAAATAGTGGGTCAGACTCAGCAGAGAATAGGTTTGGGAGAAGGGTTGAGGGCAAGTCCAGGGTATTGGGTCTACTGGAGCACCGGCCCACAGCAGCAAATCATCAGAAAAGTCCCTGGGCTTGGTGCCATTAAAACTGTAAAGTTCAGAGTCCCTTCTGTCACCTCTAGACCATCCCATCTTCCAGGGACTTCATCCTAGACTTGCCCACCATCCCTAGAGGCCAAGCCCCCAAACATACTATATCTGTAAACTGTTTAACTTGTAGCCATATATATAATGTTGTATATGCTAATATATATTAACCCTACAACAAAAGTAGTCAGTATCTTTTTTATTTCCTGTCCACCTTGAGGTGTAAGGACCAAATGTAAATACCTTTTTAATCATAACATTATTCCCAGAAAAGAAGGGAAAAAATTATTCCAGGATTTGGAAGGAAGGAGCTATTGTTAAGTGTCTCTGAAGAACCAAATTAGGAAGCAGGACATGAAGATTTACCAGAATTACAAGACTTCATTACTTCTGTGAAACCAGCCATGTAGATTGCAGATGTGTCTGGGGAGATGGACAGCTTCCTCTGTAGAACAGCTTATAAACAGAGAACCACAGCATCATGGGAAATGTAGTACCATTCCTCCCTTCAGCCTGATTGGAAGAAGTGACAGGGCAGAGTGTGCTCTCCATGTACACAAGCTCCATGCCAAACACATAAACCCTGTTTATACATTTCCAAGCTTGTATCTCTCAACAACTGACTCTCTTAGAATCCTGGAACCCAAAATTATCTCATGGAATCAACTCCACTTTCTCACTTGACAGATGAAAAGCCCAAAGTCCAAAGAGATGAAGTAACCCCTTACAAGTTTATCAGTGTTTTCTGTTTCTTCAAGGATTTAACAGGCCAAAACAAAACAAAACAAAATAGTCATCTGTGTGACATGGGACAGGGAGGCCAGCAAGATAAAGCATATTTGTACCTTGGCACTTTCATTACTTTCTCTTAGCCTCAGTTTACTCTTTTCTAAAACTCACATTTGGGAGTGGCTGTGAGAATCCAAAGAGAAAATAAAGTATTAAGCATGTTGCCTGCCTAGAAGCTGGTAGGTATCAACAAAAACATCTGTAATAGCTGTTGTTGTTTTTACATCTGCTGATAGCACAGTGGTTTATGAAATTATGAAGTTAAGAATCAAAATAACTTTAATGATAATTATTATTATTTTAACAATAGTGTGCCCAGCATTTCTTGAGTATGCACATGGATATTTTACTAGCTGCTTTAAAACCATTATCTCCCTTAAGTCTCCCAACCGTACACCTTAGAAAAGCTACAAATTTGCTTGACAGTCAGTAAAAGATGCTCATAGGATATGAGTATAGGCCTCACAGCCTCCTGAGTTCCTACTGTTAAGCTGGATAAAGGCTCATCATGTACAGATCAGGGTAAAATTAAAAAAAAGAAGAAGAAAATATATTATTTTATAGAGTAATGTCCTGAGCCTTTTTCCAAACTAAAAAATATGAAAGCCTTCATTTTAAGGGAGGTTATCAATCACTTCACTTAACCAAGTCACACTGTTATAATAACTGTCATGGCTGAGTGTGAGGTCACTCAATGTCAGCTTAATACATCCTTTAACAGGGAGCTAGAAGTCAGTCCTGCCATGCTAAGATTTATCTCTGGTTTACACTAAATTGGCTGGTTTTTCTATTGATTATTTGAGATACAAAGGCTTGAGAAGTGGTTGCTTTTTATTTGATGTGTCCCTTGTATTCATCAAACTTGCTTGAGTGTTATCTGCTATTTAATATAGCTTGAAATTTCCAAGTCTGACTTTCATAATGGTTGGGGACATTTCATCTATTTGAATGCTGGTCAGTGGTCTTCTAGTCCTATTTTGAGATTCTCTGCACTTTTTTTTTTAACCTATGCACACTGTTAACCAAGTTCATTTTATCTATTCCACCCCTGGAGATGAACTAGGAGTTGGAGTGTGCAAGAGAGAGAGACTGTTTAAGGGTGCTTGGACAACTCTCAAAAAGTCATATGGTCAATGAAAAGGCCTTCGTGTTGAAAAATGTTAGAAGGAGGGGCGCCTTATAATATTGTGAAATCTGTGAGGATCTCACTTTTCTGGAACTCCCTGACATCTGAGCCCTCTCGCTGCTGGAGGCATTCCAAGAGCACCATAAAACTAGGGCTGGTCCTGTCTGAACCGAGGCCAGATCATTTCAAAGTGACTCAAGGCAGGGAAATAAATATTGAACCTAGTTAAATGTGGCTTGAGATTATGCTTGGCACCGAGTGTCCAGTCTCTGATTTGCTCTTAGCTTACATGGGTTATTTTTTTTTTAAAGCTCAAATGGATATGCCAGTGTGGGTTCCTTCAATGGCAGCAATTATTTGCAAGCACAGTTGCATTTCTGACACATCTAGTGAAATGAAATGTAAAGATTTATGAGATGGCATAGGGTGGAAGGAGATGTCCAAGGCCCCAGTTTCATGCTCCTTCACTCCACCCTGAATCACATTTAGCTGTCCCTGGTTTCTTTCCTCCTACTCTGCCTGCTTAAGCAAACTCCCTTCCTTTTCTTCCTGTTCTTTTCTTTCTTTCTTTCTTTCTTTCTTTTCTTTCTTTCTTTTCTTTCTTTCTTTTCTTTCTTTCTTTTCTTTCTTTCTTTTCTTTCTTTCTTTTCTTTCTTTCTTTCTCCTCCCTTGCTTCTTTTCCTTCTCTTTCTTGCATCCTTTCCACTTTCTATTCTGAAGGTAATATCTGTAAGTTCTGAATGCACAGGAGAAAATAAGACTCAAGGGAACCCAAGGAGAAATTCCAAGGATCTGTGGCTTACCCAAGCCCCACTCTAAGCCACACACACACACACACACACACACACACACACACACACACACACGGAAACTGGGTGCAGACCTTCAGAACAACGATTTAAAATGACCAATTGCACCTTAAAAAGCAGAGTGGAGTACAGGGACCAGATGCACATATTACACACAATCCAGGCCTTACTGATTCAGCATGTGACATTTTCCTTTGGGAGCTGATGTTGGGTCCGGTCTGTCAGTGCCTTAGTGTGAATGGTTCATGTTCCGGGCCTCTCTTCTCTCCAGCAAAATGTGGGATTCCTCCAGGGTCAAGTTTAATCTCAGTCAGTACCTTAGGCTTTCTGCTATCCTTAGCCCAGCCAGATATGGAACAGTATTCTGATCTAAGGAAAGCCTTTGAGCCAGTCATACCCGAACAGGGACCTGTAACTTGTGCTGTTGTATTTCCTGACCCAGGACAACTGGCCTAAAGCTCCTTGTCTTCAATTCCCTTATCTACAAACTAGAGGTGTTAACAATTCCTACCTGGAAAAACTGCTGCACTGGGGGAGTTACACAATCCAATACTTAGATCAAGCCCCTTGCAACACACAGAGAGAGTAAACTGTAAGTGGTAGAAATTATAAAAATTCTTTAAATGCCAAGCCATTTCTCCCTCTGAAAGGCCTGAAGACTCAGCATGGTCATGACCGAAGGCCCAGCCCTCTACAGGACTTGCTCAAAAGCAATGGAAAAGGTGAAAAATAACTAGAGGGCAGATGAGGAGCCTACCAACCAATCAGGTGGTTATTACCTTACTTACCAAGACACACAGCTATTTCCTAGGTTACAAGATGAAAGCTTGGGCTTTGAGCAGCTTCTACATGGCAAGGTGGGGGGCCTGCCCAACTTTAGAGTATAGGTAGGTCTTTTCTACAAGCTCATATCTTGAACACATAGATACCACAGTGTACAGATTAAATCCCATTAGGAAATAAAAATCAATAAGGAATATCTGTTTCACAAAGCACTTAGACTGTTTTGTTTTCAAGAACTATTTGATCCAACATAAATCCAGGAACCACAATTCATATGTGTAAAAAGTTTTATAGTTCCGAGGGCACTTCATCCACACATTTTTTATATTATTCAAGCCTTCTCTAAACATCTCATGGTTAGTATTCTTATCTATGCTGTGTAGACAAAAAGGCAATGCCCAGAAAGTTTTAAAACAAATCTTATTTCACCCACAGTTGTTATATACTGTTCACCTTTCTCCACCAGTGGACCATTAGCCCCCTCGACCCTTACCACCAGCACCCAGCACTCATCCACAAGATGTGTCTCTTGTTAGAAACATGCCCAGTTTGTGAGCCCTGGAGAAGAGTGAAAGTTCTGTGAGACATGAGAACTTTTCAAATCTACTTATGACTGTGTGCCACACACAAAAGAACCCAAAGGAAAGGAAATGAGTTCAAGAACTTCTGGGAGATTTTCAGTCTCCTGGAAGCAAGCCTTGCCCAGGGGGCCATTTGCCCTGTGAGCTCATCAGTATCAAGAACACAGTAACATTATTAATATGTCCCCTAGATCTCGGACACAAAGTGATAGTCCCAAACCAGGTATAAAACAGTAGGGGTTTTACAACTGAAAGCCTAAGGGTTCTTTCCCCAGACTCTATGCTCCTATCCACAGGGAATTAGTTGTGTCCCTTCCAACACAAGTGTTCAAGAAGGCCCCAGTGGCCCTCTTTTTGCTTACTGTGAAAGTCTTGAGCCTCTCAAATGAGCAGTGCTCATGGATAGAGGAAAAACAGAGCCAGTGATGTGGATTCCATCCTTCCCTCCAACTAGAAAGTGAAGACTGATGATCAATGACTCCCTGGAACCAGGTAGGGATCACTCACCAAAGACGGCATGAAGTAAGCATGGTTCTGATTGGATTATTTCGAAATGTCCCTCACTGCTGTTCCCTAGGCCTGAAGCTCTGGAGCTAGAGGGGGACATTCAGAATGAGCCACAGTCACTGAACTATGCCTCCCAGGGAACCCAGCTCCATTACTTTGCCGGAGGCACATACATAGCAACTTGATGGGGAATCGGCTACATGGAGAATGGGAGAGACTCTGTATTTTGAGGATATGTTCCAAAATGGTTGTCTGTTTTCACACTCAGCCCCAAACAAAGCAGGTGTTCCCTTCAAGGAAAACAAAGCCTTCTCATACTCTGTATCAACACAGCATAGGCACGAAGCACACTGGACAGCTGAATTCTCTGGAATCAGCTGCTGGACTACACTTGATGTTAAATAGAGCATGCCCAATGATGTTTGTAGATTCCTAAGATATGATCCTATTAACCTGTCTGAGTAGATCAGCCCAGAATTTGCAAGCAGTGTTTAAATGGTTGGACTAGGAAGCCACTGGCACCGTAAGTCTAAAGGTGACCCATGGAATACTCTGCTGATGCCAAGGGCACGATATCCGAACTGCTCTAGAGTCAATCCATCAAAACAGAGCATCTGACAGAAGGCTGATAGGTCTCTAAACGGCACACAGTCTTCTGCCACCATTATGGCATATCTATAGTACATTAGAGATGACAACAATACCTTGAAATTGAGGCAGTACTGAGGTGACCACAACAGGAAGCTCCTTTCCTGGAAGCTTGACAGACTTCCTCTCAACGGTGTTTCTTATTACCTGAAGGAACATGGAGACACACAGGTGTTGGAAGTCAGAGTATCAAAGTTGAATCCCACCCTCAACCAGGTGATAAAAAGTAAGGTGTTTACCCTCTTAACCTCCCCGAGTCAACAGGTTCAACAAAGAGGAATACAGTTGCCACACAGCCCAAAAAGTTGCTTCAGTGGTTGGCTGGCATGCTTGGCTTCAAGTGCCTGACTATAGCCAAACTTAAGTTGAGATGGATTTAAGTCTCCCGTCAGAGCCTATGCCTCTCCTCCCTGCACACATAGACTATAATAAAATATATGCTCAATTTTCTTAACAAATATATTTTATTATGAACTTATTAACCAAGAGTACCTCATTTATAACTCGACTAACCTAAACAATAAGATTACAGAATACAATAATGAAAGCATAAGGATGTCAGTTCCAAGGAACGATTCTCCTGGTGTAATCAGCAGGATTTCTTCTGCTGGAACCTGGAGCAACCAGAATCCAGAGCCTCAGCAGGAGCGCGGAGCTTCAAAGCCTTCCTTTGAGCGGTTCTCTCTAGGATCGTCTGGAAGGAGAGTGATGAACAGCCAAAACTGTCCCAAGTCTCCAAAGGCCCCACCTCTTGTTTTTGTCTCACATTTATACCTCCTCTCAGAATTTGTTCAAGGATGTTTTTCAGCTGGTTAATAACCAATCTCTCCCACATGGTGGTTCGACTTCTAAGGGGATAAACATCACCTGCTCTCTCACAAGTCTTTTTCTCATCCCCCACTTGTGATCTAAACAAAAACAAAACAAAACAAAACAAAACCCATGTTTATCTCTCCTTCAGCATGCCTCAAAGGGAACCTCCACATAAAAGAGTTTATCTACAACCATGGAGAGAATGAGCCCACAGAAAGAGGTAGGAGAATGGGGTTGAAGCACTCAGATAAGTCGGTTTTAAGATTCTAGAAAGTACGTATATGAAATATTTTATAGGAAGGGTTGAAAGACATTTTTCCACGGTTGCTGGCTAGTGCTGAAGAGGATCTAGTATTATCACACGGAGGCTTGGACACAAAGATCATGCTTGGAGTCCTCAGTCGCCCAAAGCCATATTATTGTGCCTGCGTCTCTAGCCCCTAGAATCTCTGGCAAAAGAGACCTGGGCCAACCTAAGATTTCTCTCTTCGTTTTCACATGCCTGAGAGTATGGGACATCTGGAGGTGGCCTGATAAGGCTGTTCTCTGCACTTTTCAAGGATCAATGCAGCCACACCAAGAACCTCTTCCTCATCTCCCCTGGATCTGCTTGTATTCGGTCATATACACACTCCCTATCTCCAAGTCTGAGAGAAGAATGCACAGACCCAACCCCACAGAGTTCATGTCAAGGAACAGCTCTCAACCTGTGTGTCACATGCAACCCCTTTGGGGTAGCCGACAACCATCCGAAAACACAGATATTTACGTTGTAATTTGTAACAGTAGTGAAATTACAGATGTGAAGTCAGAATGAAAATAATGCTATGATTGGGGGGGTCACCACAGCATTAGGAAGGTTGAGAACCACTGTTGTAGAGAGTGACACTGTCCAGGTACATTGTGTGTCCCTGGGGATAACAATCAGACTCATCACCAAGTTTCCACATCATTTGCTCCCTGAAAACAATTATCCTTATACATATGTTTTTTTTCTATCTTCTACCCAGACCACCTTGCGGCTGGCAACACAACCTTACAAAGGACACAGAACCAGAAAGACTTAGGACTGAGAGGAACCAGACACTCCCAGACTGTGAAGTATCTTCTGGTGATTGTGAGGGCTCCCCTGCCGTGATCAGATGCCCTTGCCGACCACCTGTCAAACAGGCAGCCTGTTGAGGGATCAAGTACTCAAGGGAGGGTCTTGGCTTGTTGCGATGAATTCACTGTGGCACACAGCCCAGCCCAACTCTGTGTATCCCCGGGCATTTAACGAGTATTGTTAATGATGATGATGCAACCCTTTCAGTTTAGATCTGTCAGGGTCCCCAAGGCACTCAATGATCCCCCGAGAAGCATATATTATCTGAAGCTTTCCCTTTTGCTTAATTACATTGTACTAATGTTCTCTTTCCACTGGATTTCTCTCTGCCAACTCACCCATTCATTCAGGCTTCACTGTGGGTTGGATGTACATAAAAGACCAGCAAATTATAATTGTGATGATTGATCACCGAAGTTTCCTCGGGTTCAGATTGTTTCCTAATGTGGGTCATTTTTCATCATAAAGAGTCGGCTGATAATGATGTCATTTCCATTGCTCGAATTTCAAGGCAGTGGCCACATATCACAGAGTCTAAATGACTGTCTATAGGGCAGCGGAAACACATCCTTATCGGTTTAAAGCAGTTGCTGCCTTACTTCTGGGGACAAAAATGAGAACGGAAGCCTTCCAAAGCTCATCAAACAAGAGTTTCGGGAATCCACATCTGCATCTGTAGCCGGGGAGGCTCAGAATGAGGAGGGGAGTGGGCTGGCAAACCTGTTTCCCTGTGAAACTGTGCAGCAAGCAGGGATTAGATACAGACCACAAAGTCAGACTCGACAGAAAATAAGCTGCACTGACGAGCCCTGGATGCCTGGGATATCCTCCTCCGCAATCATGGCACTGTGATTCCACGACGAGATTAATGAGAAAGAATTGAGATTGTTCTCTGAACAGAAACCCATCTCACCAGAATAGCCAATAAATGTGCCTCCAGTTGAGTGATGGGGTTCGGGATGGAGCTGGGACGTGACCTTGATTTTGTGTTCCAGAAAGTGTGTGTGTGTGAGCTAGAATGATGTTATATGTATATTTCAAACACATAGTGTGGCATTATAACCCAAGGCTTGAAGGTCCAAAGCAGCTGTACCGCAGCATGAAAAGATGGTCTGATTTCCAGCATCTGCCTCTGGTCACTTCTAGCAGCACTGTCCCCTGGAATGCCCTAGGACACTCTGCAGATGCTCAAGTTTGCAGGTCATCTCCAGCTTTGCCTTCCGCAGCCCTTCTTGTGTGGCCCAGGATGTTTCCACCTCACCTTATGTTGAAGAAAATAACTGTGAGAAAAGTTGAAGAAACAGCACAATAGCACCCAAATCCACTTAAGTGCATACATTTTTCATGTTGTGTCATGTATCATTTGTACACACACACACAGACACACACACACACAATTTATATTTAGTCATCTGAGAATTATTTGTCTTCTTATATTCTAAGGATTCTAAAAAGAACAAAAAAGCATGGTCCTCGTTGCAAGGGCACAATGATCACACGCAAGAAATTTAACATTGATTAAAATATTGCTCTTCAATACAGAGTCCTTTTCCCAGTTTTCCAGCTATTGTTTCCATTGTTTCATATCATATAGAGTTGGCTTTTTGTGTACTTGTATGTGTTTCTGGGTGTGTATAAGCATGTGTTTCCATGTACACATGCATCTTTGGGATCCAATCAAAGATCACCTGTTGCATTTAGCTAACATGTCAACTTTACTTTGAACTTTTAAATTTACTTTTTTGTTCTGTGCTACTGAGATAGTGTTAGCAGTTTTTATGTAAACTGATTCTTCCAAAAATTCATTTCTTAGTATGGTAGTAAAATATCAAGAAGACGTAGTAACCCACTTGAAGGAAGAAATTGAAATAATTTGAGCATCAAAATGACAAGCGGAAAAAATTATTATTTTCAAAAATGGGCGTATATAATCTGATATTTAAAAAATAGAAGTGGAAAGAAAAATGAAAAAATCGTCTTTACTGAATAGCATCAACGAGTAAGTGAGAGGAGAAAATTAGAAATAGAAAATCACCGTTACATGTCATAGCCCCGTAGTAATAACAACTATTCCAGGCAAGAGTCGCCCGGCGTGGGTAAGGGAATGCATGTGACATGAGAGCAGAAGGGATGATATGTAGAGGGAAAAGAAAGAAAAGGCAAAGGGCACAGGGAGGGCAATCAAGGATGGGATGAACTAGAAATATGATGATCTACATGTATAAAGATGCCTTAATGAAATCCATCACTTTGTATGCTAACTTAAATAATTTAAATTTTTAAATAAGAAAGAACTGTCACCATCCAGTCCACATTCAATCTCCCTTATCCCATAGTGAAAAATATAGGTCCATAACTCTCACAACTATAGCTCATACACTACCAACAACCAACTAAATAAGATTTAAGATTTCTTTACAGTTTTTCTTCTTAAAAATTATCACTTGAGTCCATAATACTTAGTGGTTTTTGTAATGGTTAGGCTTTCTTTTAACCTGTCTGACATAGCTCTTTTGGTTTTTGTTTAGTTTGGGTTCAGCCTTCTTTTTTATTTTTATTTTTTCTATCCTTGCCAATTTAAACTTTGTTGGGTTTTTTGCTTGGTTGGTCGGTCGGTTGGTTTTTGTGTGATTTAAACTATTATCAGGGTATAAGACTCAAAACTAAATGAAAGGTTCTACTCGGACAAGTCAAGTCCTCTCTTCCCCTTGGCCTTGGCTCCTGCTGACCTGGCTTGCTAACCAATTGTACTGGCTTCTGGATCATTTATCCTATGTTTCTTTTTGAAGAAAAAACAAAAACAAAAAACAAAAACAAAAAGAGCAGACTCCCTGGCATATTCTCAGACATTAACATTTGTAACTCTTTCATAATCACTGATTTTGAATTGTTGAAGAACATACGAAGGTGAGTGTACTCCCAGAACTTTCTTTCAGATCTCCTACTTGGAGCTAGAAGAATCCTGTCTGTTCCCCCCTCACAAACATCAGAAAAGTGAGCAACCGGGACTAGGAAAAAGGATGAAGACCAGGTCTGGCATGTGCCATAGTGGGTCACGCAGCATCAAGTCTCTCCAGTGAAAACAACTAAGCAAATAACATGGCTTGATTCTGCTTCTTTCTCTTGTTAACGTGATCCAGTTGACCACACCCAGCCACTGAACGTTTCAGGCTCAAGACAAATCAGATCATATTGATCCTGCAGCTTAGGACACTGCCCTGGGGAGAAAAAAATTCGAAACTCGGAATGCTCAGTAGACCTTCCTCTACAGTCCTGCATGCACTCCACGCACACACACTTTGGAGTCCCAGCTGCCTCGTTTTTTCTCTCAATGTGTGCCACGTGCTTTGTTCCGGTGCACCCCATTACTTGAAACACTCTCACCACTGTGACCTAACAAGGCTGCTGGAGAGGTTGCATCCAGATCAATTCCCTCAAGGAAGAGTGTTGACTGAGCCCTGCACATAGCCCACATGGCTGAAACTTGGTTGTTGGGTGACAACAGAGTATCTTGTGGTTTCGAAAGGGGTAAGGTGACTAAAAGTGTAATTTTAATCTCTTCCCAATGACCAGGGGAAAAAAGACATATGGATAGCACAGAACATAACTGAAGTCCCAACAACTCTCAAGCCCCAACACACATAGTACTTACAGGGCCTTTGTGATGGAGAAGATCAACACAGACCCACTGCCTTTCTTACCTCAGGCCTGACAAAGTTGCTGCCATCCAATGGCAGGTCTGCCTCACATCTACTTCCATTTTGTACGTCCAACTAATAAAACAGAATCTCCTCAAAGAGATCTCCCTTCGGTTGGTCTTTGTGCATTCCTATTTCCTGGATCCTATGGCAAAGCCTATATGACATTTTACCTACCCATAAATCCTGGCGTTTAATCTCCCGTCCCACTTGAACAGAAGCCCGAAGAGTGGTAATTTTCAGACTCTGCTTCATAAAGAACTGCCTGAGGAACTCCGGACTCAGTGGGCTGAGAGTGGAACTCGAGATTCTTCATTTCCAGGAGATAATTCACGTCATCCCAGGACCGCTCTGGGAAACAGTAAGCAAGCAGTCTGAGTGTTTTCTGTCAACCTTCCCCGGAACTGGAACCAGGTCCTCTGAGTGCTACAAATGACCTTCCTCCTACCTACTCAATAAGACCTCTCACCAGACACCTGGAGTGCATTCGAAACACAATGGCTCTCCCAGAGCAAACGCTCTCAGCTGGCCCAGGCAGGAACTGCAACTCCTCCGAGACACCCCCCCCCAACCCGCCCCCTCCCCCTCTCCAGCGCCGGTCACCTTAATTCCATCCCTCCTCTAAAAAAATGCATGTATCTTCAAGTTGTGAGTAATATTATTTACCTTCCCTGCAAATGATGAGCCTTATTCCACTGCCCACTCACATGCTCTGTTTACTCACATCAGTGCAATTTTAATTAGAAGAGAATGTGAATGCTTCTGTGTGTGCCTCTCATTTATAAAACTATCTAGGATCGTGTGATGATGATTAAGATTCTCTTTCCATCACCCCCAACTTGCACAGAACAATTCCACTAACACCTCACTAATCAGATATGACTTTCCTCAAAACATAATCAAATCAAGCTGTGCTTGACATCCATAGAGCTGGTACAACTTACGAAAATCACTGCTACACAGTAGATGAGTGGCAGAGGGGAGCGGGGAAGTTGGTCTAGCGATTCATTATCAGAGTCTACGGGAGGAGCCACACAGATCCAGGTGGAGCTCATGCCGGACAGGTGGCTGGCAGAGGAAAACTGTTTTCATTTGATCACTGGGGCATACGTGATCTTCATCTTCCCTTCAGAGGCTATCACTAACTGCTTTTGAAAAAGAAGAATGCACTTGTTACTACTTGTAAAGATTGATTTTTAAAGAGTCTTCAAGGAAACCAGGAGAGACTGGAGGAGGAGCCAAGGGACCCTGCCCAGGATGAGAGTTTAGAAACAGGAAGGATATGCGCAGGTCTTGTGCATTCTGTCACCGCCTCTGTGAGCTCACGTCTGCATCAGTCCTGCTGTGGCTCAAAGAGGAAGTCATCAGCTTTAAAAAAAAAAAAAAAATCTTACTATCTTTGGGCTGGAGAGATGGCTCAGTGGGTAAAAGCGCCACCTGCTCTTCCAAAGGTCGTGAGTTCAATTCCCAGCAACCACATGGTGGTTCACAACCATCTGTAATGTGATCTGTTGCCCTCTTCTGGCTTACAGGTATACATGCAGACAGAGCACTGTATACATAATAAACAAACAAATAAATAAATCTTTAAAAAAAAACAAAAACAAAAGTCTATCTCCTCTTCCACATATATCCTTGAGCCTTGAGAGCAGAGATTGACTTACAAACAAACAAGCATTCCATTTAGGGCAGACCGGTACTCCAGGCCAGGCTATATGCTCAGTAGTTGGCCAACACAAAAGGACTCCACTTTTTCAATATAGATATGCTTGTGTTTTGCTTTGGTGGTTTGTTTGTATTATTTTCTTTTCAATTTGTTTTGATTTTCTATTTGTTGTTGGTTTTTTTCTTGCTGTTTTGAGAAATACAGTAAATATGAAGTTGGTTGGGAGGGAGGGAAGGAGAGAGGGAGGGAGGGAAGGAGGGAGGGAGGGAGGAGCTGGGGAAATAATAAAAATGCATTAGATGAAAAATGTTTTAATAAAAATAAAAAGAATGAAAAAAGAAAGAAGTGGGAGGATGGAGGAAAAGAGAAAAGGATGGAGGAAAAGGAGAGAGAGAGAGGAAGGGAGGAAAAGGAGAGGGCGTGGCAAAAATGACTGGACTATTTATTGCCCTGCCCTGCCCCTTGCCACCAGGACAGCGGCAAGCACCAGGACTGACAAGCAGGCTCTGGGGTTTCCTGCTGAAGTCTCACTCCTGCTTGGTTGCTGTCCACTTATGATCTGAGGCAATTTGATATCTGCCAGCCTTTCCTATACACTTAAGGGGAGGGTGTTTATATGTATATGAGTGCTGTAATGACAGACCAGGAGACTCATGTATTTGATAGAAAATTGGCATTCAATAAATATGACTGGGTTTCTCATGATGGGAATTATGCATCACAAACTTGACTATTTAGGGCATTTTAAGGGTATAATTGCCATGGCATTAAGTGTATTCGCCTTGTCCAGTCATCACTGTGATCATTCTGCTGACCTGTCAGCATGGCAACTGGAAACTGCCCTGATCTATTGGTTTTATTTTTTCTTTACCTTGAAATATTTTGCTAGGTGTCATCCTAAGCATAATTTGACTGTTTTCTACCAGTTATCAACCAACCATGATTAAGAATACTAAAATAAATGTAATTGCCTAAGAAATTGATGCAATAATGAGATAAAACATTACTATTCTATCATTCTTCATTTTTCTATTTTCCTACTCCCAAAATTATAGCATCATTCAAGGGAGGAGGCGGTATCTTTGTGGGATTTTCCCAATCTTCTAATGCCTCATGTATGGATTCACATTTATTTTGTAAATATAAGGCAAAATAATAAAATATCTAGAAGAATGTGTTCACAACTATTGGACAAATCCTAGTATTATATGAAGAAAAGTCATATAGGCAACATCTGAGACTGTGAGTCTCCAGGTAATGATCTACTAGATGGATTTTCTAAAATTCTAGGCTTAGTTCAGTGGCCTAGATGTAAATAAAGTGTTCTCAACAAGTGAAGCACTCAAGAAAAACTTCACTATAAATGTCTGTGATCCAACCACAAACCTGAGCAGTCCTGATTTGCTGAAAATACCCAGGACAATATTCTTCACTCTCCCCTGGTGAGTGTGAAACACACTTCCTTTGACATTGGTCATAAGTGGATGAGGTGACTGTGCCAGGAAAGGTGGGTACAATAAAACACACAGCACAAGAGTGAAAAATGTCAAGTGAATTCATAATCTAATGATGTTTAGAAACCCAAATGTGAAAATGTTTTTGCAATTATACAGTAAAGAAGCCATGTGTTCTCTCTTAAATGAGCCATCAAAGTTTTCAAAAAATATTATATTTTGACGATTATAACTGTAAGAACCTGGAAGCCATATTTGCAAGATATGCATATTTATACATAACTACTGGTGATAGTTAATGGCATTCAGAGAAAGGGGCCGTTTTGGATACCTGTGCCCACTGAGCAAGAAAACTACCCAACATAATATTGCATATTGGAATTTGGTTCTTGTCATTGTAGTGGGGACCTATTACTCCAACTTTTGGGAAACAACTAAGTTGGGGAAATGCAGATTTTATTTATCGAAAATAATGGATGTAACAGTTCAGCAGGCACAGGCCTGACACCTTGAGTTCATCCC
>OU015758.1:20958756-20980397 GCA_907169655.1 Acomys percivali | reverse complement strand
CCAAGCTGTGGAAACTGTTCGTGGTATCAGAGCTAACTTCCATCATATAACACACTGAGAAAGAGGGGCTAATAGCAACAGTTATGCCCACCTATGCAAGGCAGCTTCTGTTTGTGCCTACCGGCCCCTTTGTAACTTCCTTAGTCATATTTCTTCTCTGAGGTGTGTGACGGATACAAAATAATAATCCCTCTGTGGGCTTCCAATTGCTTCCAGCAAACTCTTGGGGTTGTCCCCAACAGGCTCTTATTTCAGCAGAAAATTGGAAAAGGGGCAAAACATGGTCTCCACGGTCTTATATGAATAGCTGTGTCCTTCACCTAAAGGTGCCTACTGCTTTGAAGATTGGTCTGTCTGTATCATTCCTCTATTCTGGATTCTGGAAACTCTCCCCTTCCTTCAACCCTTCAGGCCTAGAGGTGACAGCAACTTCTTTGCTAATAGCCTATGAATACCTCCCCACATTTTATGGCTGGCTACCACTGCTCTCACTTTGCAAGCATTCCATCCTCTTCCAACTATTTCAATTTTACCACATGCCTGTGTTTTGCTGGGACCCTAACTGTACCCTGGGATTGTTGAGAGATCATACAGTGTATTTAGAAATCTAACCATGATTTTCTTTACCCTTTCCTCCTCTTTATTACTCAGGGTTAACATTTCTAGTCAGATCTTCATCTGGTTCTTTAACACAGTTGCCAGCATATTTTATCAGTAAAGGATCAGACAATCAATAACTAGGCTATTGTCGGCTCCACAGTCTACAGCACTTAGTCAACTTTGCCCATGTATAGCAAGAGCAGCCATGGGCAGAGACACGTAAGTGAATGCAGCATGGCGGTGTTCCAGTAATATTTTATTTATGAACACTGAAATTTGAATCATATAGCTTTCATAGGTCATGAAATATAATTCTTCTTTTGATTATTTTCAGCCATTTGAGAAATATAAAAATCATTCTTAGTCGCAAACTATACAAAAATGGGCAGATTGGCAGGATGGGACCTATCGGCCAGAAAGGCCCAACCCTTGTTTTAAAAGTTAGCATTACAGAGTTTTTATGTTCAAGTTATATATATATATATATATATATATATATATATATATATATATATATATAACAATTTCCCTTCTTTTTAAGACTCTCCTAATTCATTCTTTGAAGCTAAAGCTTACTTACTTTCCCCTAAGTTCATTGCCAATTGGCATGGAGTAGCATACTCAAACCACTCCCCTCTATAGCACCTTCCAGAGCCAATATCCTGGAAGCTGTTCCCACACTAAAGCCATTCCAGCATTCTGTCAGGGATTAGCCACTTCCAAGAATGCTCTATATTATTCACTACCTGAAAATAACAAGAGTCCTAGCACATCCAGACAAAGACTGCCCTCCATAGAATGTGGAAGAAGACAGGGTTTGCCATCTGGCCTCACACACACAGCCGGAACATTACCGGCTTTCTTCTTCCCGCCCCATCTCCAAGGCCATAGTCAATGCACAAGTGTTGCTAAATGTAAGGTGTTTCACCTACTCCAACTGATCACAGCTATCACAGCCAAAGAGGTCTGTACACACAAAACAGTCTTTTCAAAATAACGCCTGCCCAGAGCAGTGGTTTTTAATCCTGGGTACATGTTTAAAATCACCCAGACAATGTTTAAAAGGCTGATGAACGGGACCTAGGCTATATTGATTAAGATGCTATCTTCAATTCTCCAAAACTCCCATTGGCTTCTGTTGCAGCGGGAGTGTTGAAAACTGGAGGATTCAAAGGAATAGGCAAGGGAGAAATGTTCGGACAGTGGCAGGAGGTCAGGATGCATTCATGTAGGTCCTCATCCCCTTTCCACTACTCTTACTCTCCCACGCAAAGCTTAAAAAAAAAAAATGAAAAAATGGGGTGGGAGTGAACATCTTTTCATTACGTCGTGGAAGGAGTGAGCTCATGACTAATTACACAATTATTACTTTTGACCACAATTGTGAGAAATCTTATGAAGTTCCTGGGATACCACTTAGTTGGAGATCAAGGAAGGCTTCTTTGAGTCAGTTATACTCTAGCTGAGCTCTGAAACATCAATAAGAATGAACTATTAAAAGAATGAGGAGTAAAGGGAAGTGTGCAGACCCCCTGTGGTGGATGCTCAGGAGCGTAGAGCCTAGAGCAATGGTTTAATAGTTTAATACAGTTCCTCATGTTGTGGTAACCCCCAAACATGAAACCATTTTCGTTGCTGCTTCCTAACAGTAATTTTGCTACTGTTATGAATCATAACATAAATATCTGATATGTAGGCTATTTGGCATATGACTCCTGTGAAAGGGTAGTTTGACGCATCCCCACAAAGGGGTCATGACCCACAGATTGAGAACCGATGGCTTGGAGAAACCATGAAAAAGCATTACTGTAGAATTTAGCGAAGGGAAGACTGGCAGGGCGATGAGGATTAGGCCAGCCAGGGCCCTGGAGACCTTTTTGTGTCATGGAATGCTGTCTCATCTGCTCTTCATTAGCAGTCTCATCTAGCAGCCTCGGTACTGGTCACAGGGCTTCCTTGCCAAGAAGATGCAGTACAGCACACCCTCGCTTCCGCCCGTCACCAATGTGCATATCCTATTCATATGCCTGTTTCCTGTACTTTCCTATGCCTTCAGGGGCAGGACATTTCCCTGGAAACAGAACAATAAATCAGGCTTAGGGTTTTCAATAGAGTCTCCCAATAAAACAACCAAAATAGCTGTGTTTATATGTAAATAGGAACAAACAAACAAACAAAAAAGTATTGGCTAGAAAGATTAAAGAAGATTAACCTTTAAAAAAGACAACTTTTCTTTATGAAGAGAAAGGCTTCCCAAAACTTCCTAATCAGTCTTTGCAGACTTCCAAAGGCTTCTTACTTCTGGCCCTTAGCACAGGTCTGCTGGGCAGGCAGTCTTACTCAATAATGTGGTATTTACTGAACATTTAGATGGATCATTCTAGAGATGTAGGTAAAAAGTCTAAGACTCTTAGGGTTTACTATTGTTCCTATAAGAGCAGTGGTTCTCAACCTTCGGGTCATGACCCTTTTGGGGGGTCGTGTTGCATTAACAGATATATTACGTATTGCATATTTACATTATGATTCATAAAAGTAGCAGGATTGCAGTTATGAAGTAGCAACAAATATAATTTTATGGTTGGGGGGGTCACTGCAACACGAGGAACTGTATCATAAGGCCTCAACATCGGGAAGGTTGAGAATTGCTGTAAAGCAGACTAAGGGAGCAATGCACACAGCCAAATTCAAAGGCACTGAGTGGGAGGAGACTAGAGAGATCTGGAGTTCATCCTTGATATTGCTACCTAGAAGATTATATCTTTCTGCCATTCTAACAGTTTTAAAGATAACCAAACTAATAGACAGATAGATAGATAGATAGATAGATAGATAGATAGATAGATAGATAGATAGATAGATATAGAGATAGATATAGATATAGATAATCAGCAAGGGAATACCATATTGTGAATAAAATTTAAGCAGTGGACTAGAGAGTTCTGGAACATGACTAATGAGTGAAAACTGTATAAATCTTCAAAGAGAAGTTATGAGTCAGTTCCAAAATCAATAATATATATGAGATTGATCCAATCTTCTTCCAGATGGCCAAGGAAATCTGAGCTGAGTCCTTAATGGAATGGTTAGTGTACGGGATGTAAAATGAACAAATTTTAAAAAGCTTCATTAAAATCTTAAAATAAGATGGAAAGATCTGCAGCAGATGGTACGGATAATAGACAGTTAAAATGTCTGGCAATGGAAGTGACGATGCTTTCTCACCAGCAATGGGGACCGGGGATAGAGGCGAGGGGTTGGAGTATAGGAAATATGGCATGGATTTTTGCAAATGAAAAAAAAAAAAAGGATTGTTCTTGCCAGTACGTCAGGTAAACCTGGATTCTTACTGAAGCCATTCAGCAGGATCCTAAAATTAAAGAGGCACCTCAGCAGACTGTCCTGAGACGGAGGAGATGAAGAAGGAAAAGGCGCGTCTGAACTCCCATTCCCTACAGGGATCCCTAATGGCAGCCCACAGTGTGTTCAAAGAATCCCTATCTATGCCCCTGAAGGTCCAACACACCTGTCCACCAAGGTGAAATGTCTAGTTGTTTCCCCACACGTGGCTAAAGGAAATGGCTGAATGGGGAGCCCTTGCTAACTTCTAAACGTGAGTTCGTGGGCCACCAAAAGCATTCAGTGGTTTTAGTCAGTAGTTGTTCATGCATGCTTCGTGACTGGGCCCACATCATCCTCTAGCCTTTTGCCTCTCTGAGGGATGATTTCCTTGCCTTGATAGCCACACCGCCTGTTGGAACTCATCAAAAGAGAGCAAGACATCTAAGCCACTGCAGTGCAGTTAAGGCCGCCTCTCCAATCCCTCCATCAAACCAACATCCAACACCTCCCAGTGCTCCGTTCTCTATGGAGACCACAGTGAGTTGAGAGCCAAACCTAAGAACAGCGTTCTTTCTTTTCCTTTCAAAAATCTCTCAGGGCCATCACATTTGCAGTTACCCTTTCCTCAAGTAAAATGTCAAGATACAAGATGCCATTAGAACTCCACTGTAAAGGAAAACACATCCACCCACAATGCCCAGTGTCAGCCACACCTATTTTATCACTATTAATAAAACAGAAACCCTTCCCTATTTCTGCTCTCCCAATTTTAAGATCCTTGATTTGACCTGCCATTTGCTTCAGCCCACAGGATTTGAACATTTTAATCTTAAGATTGAGTGAGGGAAAAAAATTAATTCTGATAGAAATAAATATCAAGGGCAGAATGTCACTACCCTCCCAAGTCTGTCCCTCCTACCCACTGGGGAGTTTTCAGCTGCTATTGATGTACAACTCTGGGGTACAGGCTCACTCCTCAAGAACATGTGCGTATTAAAGACCTCAGCACCACCTAAGGACTTGCTGAAGAAACAGAAGCCCAGGCCCCACCCCAGGTCTGCAGAATCAAAATCCACATTCCAACTATTTTCCCCAGGTGATTCGGTCAGCGTGTACATTAAAGAAACCTCCTCTAAAATGCAAGACTCTTAGAATGCCCCAGAAAACAGGTTAGCAGTAAGTTAATAAATGTTCACTCTGTCAGCAGGGCAGGA
This sequence comes from Acomys percivali, assembly GCA_907169655.1. Lineage (NCBI taxonomy): Eukaryota > Metazoa > Chordata > Mammalia > Rodentia > Muridae > Acomys > Acomys percivali. The sequence continues at coordinate 20,975,241 of OU015758.1, read as the reverse complement.
TTTGATGAAGAGTGCCAAAAGACAAAATGTGAGCAATGCCATTACTATTTACAACTTAATCGACTCTATGTGCCATGCACAAAGTGTGAGAGATGCAAAATGACCCTACACGCATATAGAAATGGTATGCCAGGAAGCTCAAAGAAAAATAAGGGGTGGGGGGATCTTACTATAACACAACCACAAGAGAAACTAGTTAAATCTAAAGTGGTGGTTTGGCTCACCCGGCAGCACTTATCCACTGCTTTAATATTTTGTCTTCAAGATTTATTTTTCTTGTATTTATTTAGTTGTTTGTTTGCTGTGCATGTGTATGAGATGTATCACAATGTGCGGGTGGATATCAGAATTTTTGGAATGGATGGTTCCCTCCGCCCACTGTGCTGTGGGTCCTGGGGGATCAAACTTGGGTTGTCAGGCTTAGCAGCAAGCTCCTTCATCTACTGAAACACCTCACTAGTCCAGAAATCACTTATTCTCTCTGAGCATTCGTAAAGCCAAGAGGAGATGCAGTATAACAGAAATAAGGTTGGAGTCACATGGAGCTGGCTCCAATCCCAGCCACACTGTGTCACCTTAAAACAGATGCTTTTCCCTGCTGAGCCTCAATCAATGTCTTTTCAAAACATAGAAATAGTACCTAAGGGTTATATGTTGAGAGACAGTACACAAAGTTCGCAGACTAGTACCTGTAGCTAATATGTGGGCATCCCACATCAATCTACCTTGTCTCCTTTTTTCCTTTTAACACAGCAGTTCTCCTGCCATCTTTAGGTGGCAACCCCTTTGGGGGTCGAATGACCCTTTCACAGGAGTCACGAAGCAGATATCCTGCATATCAGATATCTACGTTATATTTCATAACAGTAGCAAAATTACAGTTATAAAGTAGTAATGAGATAATGTTGTGGCTGGGGGAGGGGGGGTCACCACAACATGAGGAGCTGTATTAAATGGTTGCAGCATTAGGAAGGTTGAGAACCACCGCTGCTCTAGAGTTGTGCTGGGGCTAGAGAGATGGCTCAGCAGTTAATAGCACTAGTTGCTCTTTCAGAGGATGGGACTTCAATGGCAAGTAAGCACATGACACCTTCAACCGTCCATAACTTCAGTTACAGGATATCCAACACCCTCTTCTGGCCTCAGAGAGCTCCAGGCATGCGTGTGGTACACACCCATACACACAGGCAATGCACACATACGCGCACAAAAATGTTTAAAGAATAAATATTCAAGAAAAAAAAAGCATCAGATTTTTTTTTCAAGTTGTGCTAACAAATGATTGAATCTGAGCTGTCAAGAAATGCAAATGAGGTCAGTCCTAGAGAGTGAGACCTAGTTGGTAAGAATTAGGGGTCACTATGAGGAAGGGAAGGCAGAGAGGACCAGCCTGTCAGAGCTGCTCAGAATGGACCTGTTGGGGGATGGTCTGATGTATTTTGATGCTAATTAATAAAAAGCCATCCTACCTGGGCAAGGCAGATGAGATAGGTGTGGCTAAGGTTCCCAGGCTTAGGAGAAACAGAGGATCCTGGGAAGAGGAAGAAGAAGAGACAGACCTGAGGAGGAGAAGGGAAGAGAAGGCCGTCATGGGTTAGATGGAAGAGAAGCCCGCGGCTAGCATGAATGGAGGATTTGGCCCAGATGAAGAACATTAACAAGTATTTGCGATTATGGATGGGAGGTAGCTTGATAGAAATGATTAGAAGCAGATGACATGGGATTGAGACAGGTATCACATACCTGCCCCACTATGGGAAGTAGTTTAGGAGATTGATATCTGCCCTGCCCCAGGTTAACTAAGGCTATTTTAAAATATAACAAGTGTCTATGTCTTGATGCTAGCCCGGCGTACTGATAATGCAGATAATTAAAAACAACATGGACCAATGAGGCAGACAATGACCAATGGTGCATTGGCAAGACATAGAAGAAAGGATTGTGGTACTCTCCTGTGCTGAGTGTGTGTGGGGGGGAGGCGGGGCAAAGGTATTTTCCTCGGTAGAGCACACCACATCTGTGCACCATCAATCTCTTGGCTCTCGGCCCCACGCTCTATACTTCCTCCATCCACTCTGTGTACTGGGGAACCGGATCTCTTGCCAAGTAACTCCATGTGTAATGAGGCGATGCGAGGCTAGAAAGCTTGACCAAGATAGAGGAAAGGATAAGCCATTTGTCCATTCTTTTTTCTCTTTGCCCTGGTGGCATCCTGCAGGACTAATCCTTCAGATTCCCCAATTCCAAAAATAACCAGATCCTCTGGGTTCTCACCTCTCATCTCCCCCTGACACCCAGCTATGGCTCCAGGAACATGCCTTCCACATGGGGTGCACCCACCTCAAGACTGATGCAACTGTCTGCCATTGCCAAACACACTCCCCACCTCCCTCTGGCATCTCAACCATAACTATAACGGCACGACCAGTTCTATGGCACAGTCCATCCGTTGAAAGGCTGAGTTGTTTTGTGTCTCCTCACTAGCCTTTAGCTGGCATAGCATCTAACCAAAGCATGTCCACGATCATTTGTATAATTATGTATGATCCCATGCCTTAGAAAACATACAAACTCAAACTACATAACGAGTAGTCTCCCAGTAAACAAAAGGAAAGGAACTTAGTTCAGAATTCTCTATCCAAAAGTATCATAGATCTGCTAATACAGAATAATTAATAGCTTGTAATCATAGCATGCATTTAACCCATCATTTGCAAGAATGATTTAGAAAGGCAAATGAAAAATGCAGAAATTGATTCCCCAGGTATAATTTGAAATGTGTCCCACAAATACCCAAAAGAATAAGAGAATACATTTTTTTAAAAATAAAATCTAGCAATTACAGAAGAGGGATAGGAAATGATGAGGGAAGTCAGTATGCAGCCGGGTCAGACAGAAACTCCAGAGAGTTCCGAGAGTGGTGGAGAAGCGCACAGTTGGAGAAGTAAGAAGTAGACAGAACCACAAATGCTCCTCGGGTAGGAAAAGGAATAGTAAACGAAGAAAGTGAAGGAGACTCAGAAGTGACTGGTGCAAAACGTAATGCAGCTTAGACGTAGTAGTTTTCGAAGAGCCAACTTGGATGCAGACCTCAGGAGTGATGGGGGCAGGGAAAAGCCATCTGATCGCTATGAGCACGGAAGTGCGCTTCCTCTGCGCTGCTGCTGTTGTTGTTGGAGATGACGTTCTTGCTCTCCACCCGCCAATCACTCCTGCCAGCCCCCACAGTATCGATTGTTCCAACACCAACAGTGTTGCACCACTTTTGCACGCCTAAGATAAGAAGACTCCTAGAAACTGTAAGAACTTGAGGAAAGCAAACCTGAGGGGCAAAAAGCCGGAGGCCACGATGGGCAGAGGTTTACGAGAGCCAGGTTGGCTGCGCAATCACATTTCCAGCACAGACCCAAAGAAAATCAGGCCTATTGTGTGAGACGAACAAACTCCAATTAGAGAAAGGATTCCAGCCCTGACCTAATTATCTAGTGTCCAAGCTCTCGTTTTTATGGGACAAGCCCAGGCAAGTAAAATAAATTCTTGGAGACAAAGCCACTCCTTCCAATAATGAAAATTACTTCCTTTTTTTTTTTTTTTTTTTTTTTCTTGAATTCCCAGATGGTCAAAAATAAAAATAAAAAATAAAAATCCCAGACTATTACTTTTTGTGCAGTCTGAGCCTTAACTATAACACCTATCTGGATAATACTGACTTCCACGGAGATGTGAGGGAGGTTCTTTAAGAAAAAGAGTTCAAAGGAAGGACAAGAAGCCTCAACTCTGAAACGATTAGGCGCCAGTAAAATCGATTGCTCCTAAGTAAATTATTAGTTGAACGGAGAGGAAGGATTAAGGCTAAATACTGAGAGCTCCTTGTTAAGCCAGGCTGCATGATCTAACTGCTCCTGAGAAACCGTTTCTAATCTAAAACGGGGTGGGAGAGAAGCAACTGTAGTCAACTGTAATATAGCAAGTATCTGTCACGTGACTTAATTACAGAAATGAAAGCAACCCAGGAATTATGTGGTCTATTCAAGCCTTCAAGGAGCACGAACAAAGAATATAATTATGCATCAAGCCTGTTGATTAAACAATTACTATTTAAAGCAGATATAGATTTAAAATTAATTTGCTTCTGCATTCTGAGGATTTGGGGACCAAGATAAACAGTGTTTGAAGTTTAATTATCTGTGTGTAAGATGAAGGGGCCTCCTTTCAGTTTGCTTAGCGCCGCGGAGCATTTTGGATGGTATAAGAGGAAGAAGGATCCAACATCATAGCAAGTCTCTGTGGCACCGAAATGTGTGATGAAAGTGAGCAAGAGCCGTTCCCCCCCCCCACTCAACCCAATCCCCAAAGAATGGGGGATAGGGCAAGAGACATGGTACAACTGCACATTAATATTCAAATGAGCATTAGTATGATGTTTACCTGGAGGGCAGACATACTAACTCCAAGAGAACAGAGGAAGGCTAAGCACACAGCCCCATCTCTACCACAGAGACAGCTGGGGTGTGGCCACCTTTACACGGGTGGGGAGGGGGGAGGCAGACATGTAGGACATCTACTTGCCAGCCACTCTAAATGGAGTGGCTCCTATCAGAAGGCATAAGTGCAGTGTCCCAGGGCAGAACTGCAGAACAGAGGGGTGGGCACAGTGAACGGATGAGTCAGAATTGGCATGTGACACAACAGTAACCAGACTGTTCCAAAGTTAAAGAAGAGGGTTGCTGTGCTGCACGGAATCATCTCTATGTCCACACAAACTACAAGAGATGAGATTTCCTGTCCTCAAATCCAGCTCACCAGACCACCTCTAAGGAGCATGTGCCTAGTGACCTGGTTGTATTTCAAACCCCCAAGCCCTGCCCCCCCCTCCCGCAGGCTAGAAGGTGACACATACTGTCATGTTTCTGTGAAGAAGAGAACTGGAAAATCTGGAGTTAGCTCAGCAGTTCTGTTGTCTTTCTGAGTCCTTTCTGCTCCCTGAGCAAAACGGAAGCCATCCTCTTCTTCATTGAGTAGCTGGAAATATTAAATATAATGTAAAAAAAAAAAAAACCCTAAGCAATCCTTTTCCTCATTAGGAATCCCTCCCTCTGAAGGGCCAGGCAAATACCTCACAAATTTGCCTGGCCCTTCAGAGACCTATAGATATGTAACATGTAGAAGCAATAAACTCTTTTATAAAAAAAAAAAAAAAAAAAAAAAAGGAATCCCTCCCTCAATGGTCACCAGTGTTTTCATGACCAAGAAACTATCCAAACACTGCCTCCAACCCTGGTGACTTTTTGGTAGACCTCTGTCCTCTTGCTTCTCCCTCTGGCTTGGAACATGTTTCTCTCCTCCGCTTCAACAAGTTGATACTTCCCCGTCCTTCCAATTGCACTTCAACTCATCTTAGGTAGCAGCTAAAATCTTGGGTTTGGATGACAACTATCTAGATTCAAAGCCCAGACTCTAGCACTGCCTATTGGCTTCCCTTTTGTCCCCCCCAGAGATCCCTTGGCTGTAAAGCAGTGTGAGTGTTAGTGCTGGTGTCATGGAGTTGTTACATGGGCCCAGGAGTGAATGTATGAGACGTATTGTAGGAAACCTTGCAAGATCGCTTTCTGATATAGTCTCTAAAAGTCTCCCACAGTAGTTGAGACCCTCAATGCTTGGTCCCCAACCCACTGCCATTAGAAGGCACTATACCTTTAAGACATATGGCCTATTGGAGTGGCGGGGGGGGGGGGGGCATCTTAGATTACTGGAAGTGTGTTTTCAGAGCACACCATAGGATTCCAGGCCCTTGTGATCTTTCTCTTTTGTTCCTTGACATAAGCTGAATGGCCTGTCCATCACATGCCCTCCTGTGCATCCTCAACACAGGCCCAAGGGCAAACAAATACAATGGCCATGAACTAAGCCCCCCAACCTGTGAGTCAAAACAGAACTGTGTCTGCTTGCTTGTCACTGCACCCTTTTCACATAAACATAAAGCTCACTAACACATTTCCATATAGGTTTGTACAATTATTCTTAGCGCACTTGTCTCTCCACTAAAACAGAAGTCCCATGGTACAGGACTTTGCCTGTATGTGCAACCATACTCTAGACTCTGTTCCTAAGAGGACAGGCACATATTTTCTACACAATAATTGAAGGAAAATGTCAGTTCCTGGTATGCACCAGAGCCTCAGTAAACACTATCTTTCAAACAACAATCCGTTAACAACTCCAACTCCTAAGGCAGAGGGAAATTGTCATTTGCATTTACTTTGCCTGGTGGCTTTCAAGTAAGAGTGATTTTTGCCTCCTAAGCTATGTTGTGGGGTGGGGAGGGGGGGTGGGGAGGGGCAAGTGCTATTGGCATCTACTGGGGACAGGCCAGGGAGGCTACTCAGTGGCCAGTAAGGCAGCCCACCACAAGGGACTGATTACTTAGCACAAATGTCAATGGTCTCAAGGATGAAAGAACTTGAATTCCACCTTTGTCATTTTTTTCCTGAAAGTTTAATTCAGCTGTTGAGTCAGAGAGAGCAGGCAAATCTAGTCTGCCAGAGGTAATTACCCTCATGCTTGGCCCCACTTACTTCTTAGGTTGCAAGGCCATTCTTGTCCCTCTCTATCTCCCTCAAGCTCCACAGCCCTAATAGGACATCTTTCCCTCCCCTTATCATTCTTATCACATGAGAATGTGGGTCCCCTTTCATTTGGGCCGCTCTTTTCCTTCTCACCTTTGCTCCTGTTCACAGCAGAACTCTCAACAGACAGGACTGGGGAGCACCACTACTTGACTTTCTGAATAGCATGGATTCAGATAAAGACCATGAAGCCAGAGCTGGGGCATAAATCAGGGTAAGCTGCCATGTGTAAGCTGCCATGTGCAATACACAGTCAGGACAAAGAGAACTCACCCCGACAGTAAGTGCTGTGCTCAAAAGCCATCAAGATATAAAGTCATGGAGATGAATTACAGGATCGGAGGAAAAGTGGAATAAATTATTCTGAAGTGGAGCTCAGATACTATCAGATGCTCTGTAGCATTCAAGTGCTAGAGACTGATAAAAATTAAAGTCTAATATTTCATTGACTACAAAAAAATGACATGAATACAATGGTTTCAAAGTATGCTAAATAGAAGTGACAAATATTGTTGACAATGTGGAAAATTTAGAAGCCCAAGCAGATGAAAGCTACAGAGCTGAGCTCGAAGACTCAAGAACATCGTTCTGACCCACAGACTTGGAGCTCTGGGATTTGAACACCTACTTTTTGCCTTGTGCTCACATGGCCTCTTCCTCGACAACAAACAAAATGATTCAGCCACTATAGAAAACAGTCTGGTGTCTCCATGTGCTCAGTCCTGATGCTACTTGATGTGCTGGTGTGGGGAGGTGGGGAGGGTTCCCCTTTTCTGAGGAGTAGGGGAGGGGACATAGGGGGTAGAAGGAGGAAGAGTGGGATCAGAGAAGAGGAGAGAGAAGGTTATGATCAGGATGTAAAGTTAATTCATAATTTCATCTTTTTAAAGGTTAAACATGGAACCACACAAACCCGCAATTCAGCTTCTGGGTATACAGCTAAACAACATGAAACAGATACTCAAACAAGACACATAGGTACATGTTCATAGTGACAATATTCACAATAGCCAATGCATAAAAAAAAATCTCTGATGTCAATCAACAGATAAATGGTTAAAAAATTATATATCCACATAAGAGACTATTATTCAGTCGTGAAAAGAAATGAGATGTTAATGTAAATTATGGTCTGGATGAACATGCAAAAACAGTATGCTAGGTGACAAAAGATCCCATATTATATCATCCTATCTATATAAATATTAAGAGCAAATCAATCCACAGAGACAGATTATGGATTGATGTGCCAGGTTCTGGGGAAAAAGAGATATTCAGAAAATGCACAGGAAGTGTTTAAAGGGTAAGAGGTTCTATTCATTAATCAGTCTAGCATCAGGGAGCTCTTGGAACCAGATGGATGATGATCATAAAACACCATGAATACATCAAGGCCTCTTACCTCCATAGCATCTTGCTGCATCTGGCAAAAGGTGTCATCAGTTATAAGATCATGAAGCTCTGGGGATAGGGCGATGATTCCATGAAAAAGATCATTATTTCTAGATCATCAGACAACAGTGTAAAATTATGTCTTGCCTCCCATTCTTCTTTTCCAACATGAACAGAGGTAACATGATAAGCATCAATTAACAAGGGGAGCAGAAATTTGGGACATGGCTCAGTATAAAATAGATGAGTTACCAACGGACTCATAGCTATATATCTGGGCCTGTTCTGTGACTAGTACAGATAGAATTCATGTGTTAAAGCCCATTCCTTAATGTGACAGTTCTTCTAGGTACACAGGATCAGCGTCCTTATCAAAGAAACCCTAGAGAGATCACTCCACTTCTGCTATGAGAGAACACAGTAGGAAGAGAGCCATCCATGAACCAGAACATTTTCCCCTGTCAAGCTCACATCTTAAAGTCCCTTGATTTGGACCAGCCAGCCTTCAGAATTGTAACAAGCAAATTTTTGTTCTTCATAAGCCACCCAGCCTATAGCAGTTTCTTATAGCCACAGAAACAGACTTAGACATCAGCACTAGGGTTGAACTATCTCCAAGACTCAAAAACACCATCATAATTCACAAATTCAGAACATTGGGTTTTGAATATTCATCCTCTTTAATATGCATGTCCTTTTTACAAACCCAATTTTATCACCAAAACTTTACTTCCAATACCCATCATTTCTTTCCAAAATGTTTTTTTTTTCATTTCCTTTAACCTGAACTCCCAATTCATTCCTATCTCTGTCCCACTTTATTTTTACTCTTTCCAATATCCCCTCCCTGTCACGAGCAACTTGAAGGGTTTTGAATGTCTAAAAATCTCCAAGGACAGAAAAGTTTCTCAAGACAAAGAATAAGCAAGACTGACTAAGTTTTGACACAAGGACACAAAGTGGCTACACACTTACATTGAGGTCCAGGCAAGATATTGCTCCTTTCTGTCATTCTCTTTCTCTGAACCTGAGTTTAACTATGGAGGGCATAGAGTTGGCCATGGTAATGGTAGCATCAATGGTCTTTATTTTATCTTTAAGGGTTCTATAAAAATCAATGTGGCCACCCAGCATGTAATAAATAGGTTTAGTTACTTCTCAGTTATTTCAATGGGTCATGGTCCAGTTTGCTACAAAATCAGGGCCATCATAGCCCAGAGTTCTCAAATGATTCTTTTTATAAATAAAATTAAAAATTTTTTAAATCAAAATGTTTCTAAAATTGAAGTACAATTATATCATGTCCTCCTTCCCTTTCCTCCCTCTACCGCCCCCCCCCCAGTTACCCTCCCTTGAACCTCTTCCATACCTCTCTAATCTCATTGATAGCCTCTTTTTCTTTTATTATATCTGTTACATCCATATATGTATGTGCACAAATGCATATCAATAGAACCTGCTGAGTCCATTTGTTTTTATATACACACATATATGGTTTCAAGGCTGGCCAGTCTACATTGGACAACTGATAAGGGAGCTCATCCCAGGAAAAGCTAACTCTTCTCCCAGAAGTCAATAGTTGCCACAATTCTTGGTGTAGGGGTGGAACCCCATGGACTTTTTCCCTTCCATGTTATCACATCCATCATTATTGCTATTAGCCCAGCCTTGCTTATGCATCCATTCTTATGATAGACTGTTTCACAGCAGACTTCCTAGAATCCCTGCTCTTACAGCCTTTCCACCCTTCTTCTGGAATGCTCCCTGAGCCACAGGTATAGGAGCTGAGATGTAGATGTATCCATTTGGACTGGGCTCCCTATGATCCATTGATCTCCGCATCGTCTCCAATTGCACTATATTGTGATCATCTCCATTTGATGAAAGGTGGTAGCTGCACTTGACTGTGGGTGTAAGGATAAAATTTAGAATATAGTAGGGAATTCTGCTGGGCTAGCAAAATAGCAGTAGTAGACTTCTCTCTAAAGTTCAAGGCCTCACTGAAACCCGGAAAGCTGGCTCGGTTTCCAGTACCACACGTGATTTTGATGCTGTAGAGTGAGCCTCAAATCTAATGACACAGGTCTTGGTTGCCACCGACATGTGAGTGCCACTTCTTTTTTTTTTTTTTTTTTTTCTTCTTCTTCTTCTTCTTCTTCTTTCTTTTTTTTTAATTTAATTTTATTTTTTTAATTTTATTAATTTATTCTTGTTACATCTCTATGGTTATCCCATCCCTTGTATCCTCCCATTCTTCCCTCCCTCCCATTTTCCCCTCATTCCCCTCCCCTATGACTGTTCCTCAGAGGGATTACCTCCCCCTGTATATGCTCATAGGGTATCAAGTCTCTTCTCGGTGACCTGCTGTCCTTCCTCTGAGTGCCACTTCTTGCAGCTTTATTCATAACTTGCCATGCTGGCAATTGTCATGGTGCATAGAAGTCATAGCTGGGAAGGTAGGGTTGTTTAATTGTTTCCCTCCTTTGGTAGTATGCATAGTGTTCTCTGGAACCATAAAAGCTAGACCATAATAAAGAGGCTTTCAAATCAAGTCCAACTAGAACAATCCTATTCATGTGTCCTAAGGGTACAGTGTCTTCAGCAATAAGCACCAACATGTAAGAGGCAATCAAGGGTTACATCAATAATCTATATTATTTGGGGAGTCACTTGAACTACTATGACCAACCCTTGAAAAGGAGGTTTCTTGTGTTTGATATGGGGATTTTATTAATTTACAGTTCTTGTGGGGAGCATTGTCATCCCAAGTGGCTTAACTTCCACAATACACATACATATATATTAAGGAAATATAGATTAAAAATGCACATACACTTACATTTATTCTGTATAATTTTACATAAATATAAAATAATATGATCCCTTGAGGCCTCATCAAACAACCTTGGTACTATCTGTCCCTCTTTATCCTTCAATATCAACCCCCCTCACCCCAGTTGGAGCCTCTCCCAGTTATTCAGTTTTCCACTTCATACATTCCTCTTTTATTTTCATGACTACTTAAGTTAGTCACCTCTTCCTGATTAAAAAAAAGACTAAAAGATGCAAGAACCCAGAGGATCTTTATGAAAAGAAACTGTTAGAGCCAGATCAAAAGAGAACATCACCCCCACCAAAAAAATAAAATAAAATAAAGAATAAAAAGTAAGTCAATGTCAGAATAATCAATACTAGAAACATGGTCTGGTAGATTTTCCAAATTTGAATCTCCTGTAGCATGTCTTTATAACATGGGAGAGTTTATCCTGTTGCTGAAAAAAGTATTGCCCCCCCTTTATTTCCATAGTAAACTTATAGTAATGTTCTCCCCCAATTTTTCCCTTAAAGGAACATAATACTTAATAATGGCTATCAATTTGACAGGATATAGAATCACATAAGAAGCAAACCTCTTGACATGTCTGCGAAGGAGTTTGAAAATTGGGTTAATTAAAATTGAAAGAGCCATACCACATGGAGGGAGCCCCATTCCACAGGCTAAGGAAAAGGTGGTCCAAACACCAGTGTTCATTTCTGTCTACTTCAATTGGAGACACAATGTGACTGCATGTTCCCGCTGCCCTGCCTTCCCAGCCATGGTAAACTATGTGGTTGTTTGAATGAGAATGAGCATTACAGGCTCACAATTGAAGATTTGGTCCACAGTTGGTGGAACTGCTTAGGAGGAATTAGGAGGTGGGATCTTGGAGGAGGGGGTGACACTGGAGATAGTCTTTGAGGCTTAAAGAGCCCATTCTATTCCCTGTAAATTCGCCGCCTCTTATTCAAAGATCGAAATGTGATCTCTCGGCTATTGCTCCAGCACCACGCTGGCCTGCCTGCTGCCATGTTCTCCACCATGATGGTCATGGACTCGCCTTCTGAAACTGTACACCCAATGAATTCTTCTATTAGTTGTTTTGGTCATAGCGCCTTATCATCCCAACAACAGAGAAGTAACTAAGACACTGTATTCTCAAACTGTGAGCCACAAGAAGCCTTGCCTTTCATGAGCTGCTTTTCTCAAGTATTTTGTCACAGTAGTGAAAAAAAGTAACTGCTGCACATGAGTCCAGGCAATTATGTAGAATATTAATGGCCAATTGGCCTCGCCTCTACTCCTTGAAGTACATATGTAGTCTCATAAAACACCCATAGAAGGTCTCACCACAGAAATACAAGAGAGTTGCCTTGGATTAGAAAGAAGAACATATATTTAGTTAAATGCTCAATGTCCCCTTGTTCTATGTCCTTGTGTTCTCTCTTGTCCTGAGTCTACAACATGAGATATCAATTGAAGAATAAAATTTAAACACACATATGGTCACTTGATTTTTGACAAAGAAGCCAAATCCATTCAATGGAAAAAGGATAGCATCTTCAACAAATGGTGCTGGTCTAACTGGATGTCTATGTGTAAAAAAAAAAAAAATGCAACTGGACCCATATTTGTCACCTTGCACAAAACTCAAATCCAAGTGGATTAAAGACCTCAACATAAAACCAGAGACACTAAGTCACTTAGAAGAAAAAGTGGGGAAGAGCCTGGAACATATTGGCACAGGAGACAACTTCCTGAACAGAACACCAACAGCCCAGGCCTTAATGTCAACAATTAATAAATGGGACCTCATGAGGCTGAGAAGCTTCTGTAAGGCTAGAGACACTGTCAAGAGAACAAAGCAACAGCCTACAGACTGGGAAAAGATCTTCACCAACCCTACATCTGACAAAGGTCTAATCTCCAAAATATATAAAGAACTCAAGAAATTAAACACCATCAAACCAAATAACCCAATTGAGAAATGGGGCTTGGAACTAAACAGAGAATTCTCAACAGAAGAATATCAAATGGCTGAGAAACACTTAAAGAAATGCTCAACCTCCTTAGTCATCAGGGAAATGCAAATCAAAACAACTCTGAGATTCCATCTTACACCCATCAGAATGGCTAAGATCAAAAACTCAAGTGACACCACATGCTGGAGAAGATGTGGGGAGAGAGGAACACTCCTTCATTGCTGGTGGGAATGCAAACTAGTACAACCACTTTGGAAATCTATCTGGTGCTATCTCAGAAAACTGGGAATAGGGCTTCCTCAAGACCCAGCTATTCCACTCCTTGGAATATACCCAGAAGATGCACCAGCACACAACAAGAAAATTTGCTCAACCATGTTCATAGCAGCCTTATTCATAATAGCCAGATCATGGAAACAGCCTAAATGTCCCTCAGTAGAAGAATGGATAAAGAAACTGTGGTACATCTACACTATGGAATACTACTCAGCTATTAAAAACAAGGAATTCCCAAAATTTGTGGATAAATGGATTGAGCTAGAAATGATCATAATGAGTGAGTTAACCCAGAAGCAGAAAGACTCAAATGGTATATACTCACTTATATCTGCATACTAGCCCAAGGGGCACGTCTCACGAAAGCCTTCCCTTACCAGGAAACTGGGACCAAGGGGAGGACATCCTATTGGGACTCTAGATAAGAGAACCATGTGAGAATAGCAATGTAGAAGGATCCAGTGGGTCCTAGAAACCTACAAGTAGAACATTATGATAGGCAGATTTTGGCCAAGGGGTCTCGCTCAAACTAAGGCACTAGCCAAGGACAATACAGGCGGTAAAATTTAAACCCCTACCCAGATCTAGCCAATGGACAGGACAGTCTCCACACTTGAGTGGAGAGTGGGATATGACTTTCTCATGTACTCTGGTGCCTCACATTTGACTATGACCCCTGGCGGGGGAGACCTAGTGGCACTCAGAGGAAGGACAGCAGGTCACCGAGAAGAGACTTGATACCCTGTGAGCATATACAGAGGGAGGTAATCCCTCTCAGGAACAGTCATAGGGGAGGGGAATAAGGGGAAAATGGGAGAGAGGGGAGAATGGGAGGATACAAGGGATGGGATAACCATAGAGATGTAACAAGAATAAATTAATAAAATAAATTTTAAAAATTTAAAAAAACAAAACAAACAAACAAACAAAAAGAATAAAATTTAAAAATAAGTGACTTCTCCTCATCCTGCTCATGACACTAAGCAAAGCATTTTGGGTTCTGGTTTCTCTTTAGATTTTAGCATTTCTGTCTCAAGTCCAAACCTTGGTCAAGTCTTAGGAGCCCAGTCACCTAATGGGACACAGAGTTTTCTCTGGGGTGTTCAGATCTGCCTATGAGGTCCAATTGATGCCCCTTCACACAGATGGTACTTATGGCTTTCAAAAGCATGTACTTCCATATAGACAAGAACAAGTGACTGTTTTGTATGATGAGCTCAGAGCTGAAGGTCTTAGGAAACAGGAAATTACAAATGCTTTTGTGAGAAATTTAGTGTCATTGAACCAGGACACTGTGTTCTGTCTTTCAGTATTATTAAATCCAATTCTGGGTGGCTTCTGGAACAAGGCAAGTAGACAGGATATCTTTGGGCTAACATCTGGAAGCCTGCATCTTCCACACAGCTAAGTCTATAGAAATGGGATTCAAATGCTGGGATTGCCCTGTGCCAACATAAAAACCATCACAGCACAGTGTGTCTCAAGGATACCTTAAGATAGCATCACAAAATTGGACAAGGGTTGGCAGCAGTCAGCTTCTAGCCTTGCCAGGCTTGAGTATTTTCTTTTTAGGGGCAGAAAGCATTTAATGACTATGAATACTTCATTTAGCTCTTTTTTTTTTCTAATGCATTATAAGAAGTCCTCTTTTCAGCAGTTGACTCTGCCAACTATCCAATCTCAACATCCAATCCAACTAACAGGGGAAATTTCATCCAAATCTTTTATTAAGCCTTTCAGGGGCACTCAGTGCTTGCAGAAGACTTTGAAATAATTTAGTAGCCAAAACTTGTGTAGTGACTCAGGTCACCACATACAAAAAGGAAATTGCCCTCTTACTGTTTAACACTGACTTTGCAGAGAAAGACCCTCGAGGCTTTAGGGAGATTTATAGCTACTTGCCAGGATCTTATTGGAGTGAAAATGAAGTACAAGTCTAGACTCACAAACCTCCCAGGGCTTGTCTTATACAGACACAGAGGGGCAGCTGACTCCAGAGGGTAAGATGAACAGTGCCTGTGATGTCTCCCATGTGGTCTGTGACAGTTCTGGAGTTTTCCATCAGGCCTGTGCCTCAAGGAGTTTTTCTGATACAAACAAAGCCAGTATTGAGGCAGTTCAAGGTGTTGCTTAACAGGAGTGATACATAGGTTAGCTAACATATTAATTAGTTTTCCTTTATCTGCATGACCTGGTATTACCCACAGAGAGAAGGAGGCTTGAAACAAGGAGGCTTGGAACAGGCAAGTTTGGATAAGTAAGCTCAAATGGATGAAGAGAACACTCCAAATCATGGGCTTGTGTGGAGCAAAAAGAGATGAACTAGTTAAGAAAGTAGCAATGGGGAAAAGAAAAGGATAAAGGAACCAGTCGCTCAACTTCATTGAAGTGGAGCAAGAAGAACAGAGGAAATGAAAACCAGGTTTGGCATGGTTGGCAAGCCTTCCCTGGGCCAGTACTGCTTGCGCAG
Source organism: Acomys percivali (assembly GCA_907169655.1). Classification (NCBI taxonomy): domain Eukaryota; kingdom Metazoa; phylum Chordata; class Mammalia; order Rodentia; family Muridae; genus Acomys; species Acomys percivali. The sequence continues at coordinate 20,959,677 of OU015758.1, read as the reverse complement.
AAAGGAGAAGCCAGTGGTAGGAAGATGTGAGTTTGTGAGACCTTAGGAAATGGCTTATAGGGAAACAACAAGTTGTCAAAGATCTATGCAGCTAGAAGGGCATTACAGGACAGGATCAGTACAAAGAGTTTCTCGGATTGAGAGAGTGGAGGAGAGACATCCATGGGACAGCAGCCATGCTCACCTAACATTCTGGGGAGGCAGAGGGCCCTGACTCAGTCCACAGTCCATGTTGTGGTTAAACCTCTGTGTACACCTCTCTAAGTCTACCTAAACTTCCTGAGCTAAAAATGGGAAACTAGTGACAAAGATGCCTCTTTCCTAACTCTGGCATCAGCAATACGCTCATGGACCTTACTACACCCACGCTGTTTCCCCTCTCCCAACATCTGTTTCTTGTTCCCTTTAGGACTGCCAAGACAAAATTGTTAATAAAAGATACAGTCTCTTCAGTAAAACATGATTATTTGGGGGGAAGTAAATAAAGCTTACCTAATTTTTTATTACACATGTAATACTGGAAACAGGTTTTTTTTCCCTATATCTAACCATGGCTCCTATCTCGGCTTCTCAGCCTTCATGCACTCATTCTCACCTCTTTGATGCTCACATCTACATGCTGTGTTAACCTCTCCCCTCCATGCTTCAGATTGTGCCAGATCATCCTAAAAGTGTGTGGAGGGATCTTTCTGCCCTTTCTGCCCTTTCTGACCTTTCTGCCCTTCCCTGACAAACCCAACATACATATCTCTCTATTCCCTAAGGCTTTTCCTCATTGCATTGTCTCCCCACACACACTGTGTGTGTGTGTGTGTGTGTGTGTGTGTGTGTGTGTGTACTTTTGTTTATGTGTGGATACATTCATACCATAGTACACATATGGCAAACAGCGCCTTCCCTCTCTCCCTCCCTCTCCCCACG
>OU015758.1:20932421-20958746 GCA_907169655.1 Acomys percivali | reverse complement strand
GCATTTATGTATAAACACATGTGTACCATAGTACACATATGGAGGTCAGAGGACAACTTACAAGAGTTGGTTTTCTCCTTCCTTCCAATATCTAGATCCCAGAGGCTGAGTTCAGGTCATCAGGCTTGGAGACCTGTGTTTCTGTTCATTGAGTCATCTCATTGGCCTAGTGTTATCTATTCTTATAAGTTAACCCAAAGAGAACAATAAAACCACATACCTACAGTCATTTGATTTCTGACAAAGAAGCCAAAACTGTGCAATAGGAAAAAGAAAGCATCTTCAACAAATGGTGCTCTTCTGACTGGATGTTTGCATGTAGAAAAATGCAAATAGATCCATATTTATCACCCTGCACAAAACTAAAGTCCAAGTGGATCAAAGACCTCAATATAAAACCAGAAACACTAAATCTAGAAAGAAAAGTGAGGAAAAGAAAGTAGAGAAGAACCTTGAACTCATTGGCACAGGAAATAACTATAGACCCAGCTATACCACTCATGGGCATATACCCAAAAATGGACATATATCCACCATACCACAAGGATATTTCCTCAACTATGTTCATAACAGCTTTATTCATAATATCCAGATACTGACAACAAACGATGTTCCTCAGCCAAAGAATGGATAAAGACACTAGTAAATTTACACAATGGAATACTACTCACCTATTAAAAACAAGGAAATCATGAAATTTGCAGACAAATGGATGGAACTGGAAAAAAAATCATCCTGAGTGAGGTAAACCAGACCTGAAAAGACATGCATTGTATGCCACTTATAAGTGGATATTAGCCAAGTACAGAATAACCATAATATAATTCACAGACCCAAAGAAGCTAAGTAACAAGGGGGGGCCCAAGGGAGGATTCTTGAATTTCACTCAGAAGGGGAAATATAATAATCCTTAGAAGTGGATGAAGTGAGGAAAATGGGTGAGATGTGGGGCGAGGCACGAGGGTGGGGATCAGGTGGGGGACGAGCAGGGAGAGGAAGTGAGATGGCTGGGGGTGAGGAGAGAAACCGATGCAGGGGTCTGTCTGGGACAAGCTGGATGGATGTCTATGACAGGCTCCTAGGAGATTATGGGGTGACTCTGGCTGAGACTTCTAGCAGTGGGGAACACGGAGAATGAAGAAGCCACCTCATAGCCAGGCAGGACTTCCAGTGGAGGAAAGGGGATACCACCCCACAGACAAAACCTTTGACCCAAAATTTACCCTACCTACAAGAAATGCACAGATAAAGATGGAGCAGAGATTGAGGGAATGGCCAACCAATGACTGGCCCAAATTGAGACCCACCCCATGGGAGAAAGCCAACTCCTGACACTATTAATGATTACTCTGCTATGCTTGCAGATAGGAACCTAGCACAGCTGTCTACCCAGCAGCAAATCAAAACAGAGGCAGAGCCCCATATCCAAATATTAGGTGGAGCTCAGGGAGTCTTGTGAATGAGTCAGGAAAAGCTAGAGGGACCCAGAGAGCACAAGAACTCCACAAGAAGACCAAGAGAGTCAACTAATCTAGGCCCATGGGGGCTCACAGAGACTGAAACACCAACGAGCAAGCATAGACTGGACCTAAGGCCCCTATACATACGTAGCTGGTGGGCAGCTTGGTCTTCATGTGAGTGCCCCAGCAAGTGGAACGGGGTAGGGGTGGGGTGAGGCTGTCTCTGAGATGGACTCTGTTGCCTGCTTTTGGATCACTTTCCCCTACCTGGGCTGCCTTGTTTGGACTCAATGGAAGAGGATGTGCTTAGTCCTGGTATGACTTGATATGTACACCAGGGTGAGTTGGTATGTGGGAGTCTCCGCTTTTCCGTGGGGAAGAGGAGGGGGCAAAAGAGGAAGAGTGTGGTAGGGTGGAACAGGGAGGAGAGGAAGGAGGGGGTTATAGTCAGAATGTAAAGTGAATTTGAAAAGAAAGAGCATCAATATAAATGAATGGCGCCTTTCTGCAGAACTTCAGTCACCAGAGCAGGTTGGCATGGGAGAGGAAGAATAAAGGTGAGCCTGCAGCTTTGGCCCTTCTTCTACCGACACTCATAAGCTAACTCCATAAGTGGCTGCCATCCATCTGATGGACAAACCATACTTTTTTTTCATTCAGTTGAGTCTGTTAAACTCTAATTTGACCTTAGGTTATTCAAAGGAACCGTAAGATCAAAGAGCAGTGGCCAGGAGTGGTGGTACATGTCTTTAATCTCAGCACTCAGGAGGTAGAGGCACTCTGTGAGTTCGAGGACAGCCTGGTCTACAAAAGGAGTTCCAGGCCAGCCAGGGCTGTTACACAGAGAAGCCCTGTCAACAGACAAACAAACCAAGGACAACAATCAACAGTAAACTCCTAATGGTAGGGAATAGCATCCCTTGGGGCCAAAGATAAACATCTTGTGGCGTTGACGAAGAACCTACTGAGTGACTCATGCCCTAGGGAGGGACACAACTGCATCATATGGGAGTGTGAATACTGTCCCTTTCCAGCCATCATGTGGGACAAGTTATTTCAACTCTTGGAGCCTTGGCATGCCTTATCTACAAAACAGCAGAAATGTATTTGTGTTAGCAGGTTGTAAGGATTCGGTTGAATGTTTATGGAACACAAATAAGATGAACAACTCAAGTTTGCTATACCACCAAAAGCAAATGAAAACACCAGCATCTCAAGGGTGGGAATCGTTGGCCTTCAAATGTGCTCAGAGGTAACTGTGCTTTACAGATTGTTAGAAAGAGGGAGATAGCATTCACAGCTGAGATTTTCTTTTCCCAGGGCCCTTCGGGACAGCAGGCAAAGCCCTGAACTATTTGCCCCCAAGATACACATTACCTGTTTCTGGCAGCTTCCAGAGGCAAGAAACCCTGGCTGTCTCTGAGAGGAGACTTCTTCCTCCCACCAGGCAGAAGGCACCCACCCCGGTGTCCTTTCTCTCACCTCCCCTTTTCTCCCACCCGCTCCCTGCTCCCCTACCAGCTGAGAGCCTGCAAGAGCTTGCCTAGCCTGAACTCTGGGTTGCTCTTTTGCCTTAAAAATGCCTGCTGGGATTACTCAGTAACCAGCAGCCCTTGGCTGCCAATGGGTCTCTTGCCCTGACATGAGTCCCTTCTCCTGCCAACCGGAAGATGTGACCTTCTAGGGGAGATTCAGCTCTCAGCCTGTACCCTCCCTGCCTGTGACAGCCTCCTTTGAAGGTTACCTGTCATTGCTGGTGATCTCGCACATGAATGCAAAGTTAAGTGGATGCTGACCCTGACCTTGGAGAAGCACACCGGTCTATATATGAGTTCTAAAAAGGACCACTTGACATTTGGTGTCTTATTTGTGACTGGCCTGAGAAAAAGAAGCCTCACTTGGAGAGATTCTCTCTCTCTCTCTCTTAGGTCTGGGGGTGTGGCTTGTGAATGGCACTTGTCAAATAAACCTTGCAGTGATATTCAGCAGACGCAGAGTGGAGGAAATGTTAATGAAATCCTGCCTAGCTACAGGAACACATTTGAATAGAATCAAAGTCATATGTGGAATGTTTTTCTCGTATACTGTCTTCTCAGCATATATTAACCTTTTGCCAGCTTCAAAAAAAAAATAAAATAAAATAAAAAGGCAGAAAAGTGGGATGATTCACTCATTTAATCATTCTTCAAAGCATTATCGAGCACCCATTATGTACCAGACTATGTACCCCAGCAGTAAGGATTAAAATATTGAATGAGGCAGAGATCATTTTAGGTGAATAATTCACTACAAAACATTTTATCACAAGAACCTCACTAGTCAGTTTCTTAAACAAAGCAAAAGACCACATACATACTTATTTCCATACCCTTTGACTTACTTGGGATTATGACATGAGGAAGGTGGGCTCCCTCTAAACACAAATACTGTTGAGTTTGCTAGGGCATGCTTTGAATTTATGAAAACTTCTACAGAATGAAAAACAAAGCCAAGTTGATATGTGGGAGAGTCTTAGAAGCAAGCAGAATGGGTGGAATGAACCGGGCAATCTTTCAGGAAATGGCCCAGACCTGCCATTGTTTGTGAAATCAGTTTTCAAACAAGAAGAGTCTGCAGTAGCCAAGCTGGGCTGGTCCTCACTTGTCCAGTCTCTGACCCGCCGCCTGACACCGCTGATAGCAAACTTCAGCTGAACTGATGCTCTGCTAGGGAGCTGTGAAGGCGCCCCATTTAGCCAAAGCTTCCCGATGCACTGCTTTTAGAGAATTCAAGGACCCGACTCTGGCACCATCATCAGAAGCGCATATTCCCACTGCTGAGTCAGAAGAATGAAATTGGAGCCGGGCCTGATACAACTGAGTGAGTTAAATTAAAGATGACTGCCGCAGAGCAAACCCTACTCCTGCTAAGATTACTGGGGTAAGCGTGGGGTGTCTCAGCCAACGTCTATGACCCACTCATTCATGCAACAATTATGGGACCCTCCCCATGTTTCTAAGTGCTGGGAATAAACTAGTGAATGAGAAAAGACTTCATTCTCTCCATACTTATTTTATAGTGGACAGCAACAATATATAGACAGTATAATTTAGATTATTGTAAGAGTGAAGATAAACTGAAAAATATGCCAAAGAACAGTTTATGAAACCACTTCCATTGGACCTATTGCAGACAACAGGATCTACACTCTCTTATTTAAACAGAAAGCAATTTTACACATGGCTTTCCATATCCAGTTTCCATATCTATGAATGAGAATATTTGGAAAAAAATATATCTGTACTGAACACATACAGATTTTGTTATTACCCACTAAAACATACAACAAGCAGCCATTTGTGTTAGGTTAGATATTCTAGTAGTCTAGAGCTGATTTAATGTACATGGAAGGTTATGCATATGTTATATGCAGATACTAGGCTGTTTTATATATATAAGGGAATATATGTTTATATACATATATGAATGATTTGAGCTTCCATAGTTTTTCTAACCACCCAGGGTCCTGCAACCAATACCCTATAGACAGCAAAGCATGACTGTACAAGGAGTAGAAGGATGATGACTCATTTCAAGGGCTCGTGGAACAGACACTAGGCTGATCGCCCGACAACACTCCTCAGCCTATGCCCACTCTGTTATAGGAAGCTCTCGTATTGGGAAGGTGCTATGTCCCTGCTGACTGAGGATCCAGTGTAAGTCCCAATGAAATTGCAATAGCTCTTCCTGCTGTTCCAAAAGCCACTGAATTGGGCATCTGCCTCTTCCTGCTTCAAGCCCTAGCCACAGCCACTAATACTGCTTGCTTCCTTTCAACTCATGCCATTTCTGCAGAGCCTGTGCCAGCACAAGGGTGCTCAGTTCCACCCAAATAGAAACCCTCTGAGCCATAAAATGGCTGCCCTACTTTTTGTTGGTAGAAAATAAACCTGTTCTAGGATCAGAGCTCTAAGAGAGTCTAAGAAACATTGGAAGAGGGGGGAACGGTTGCTCGGCATTCTTGGCATAGGAAAAGGACCGAGCAGATCTTAAACTCCCCAGGCTGTGGTAGCCACTACACCACTTGGAGAAGAATGGTCAGAATATCTCAAATGGTGGAAACGTAAGACCTGAAGGATTAGAGAACAAAACTTTCCAGGCATGGAGAAAACCAATAGTCATAAGTTTATGTATGGCAACTGGCCCAGGGAAGAACACAAAGATGCCATCGGAAGCTAAATCACCTGAGCTTAGAAGATTACAATTAGGAGTCTGGATCTTATTCAGGGAATTTAAAAATTCTGCACAGTTTTATGAAGGGGGTTGGCAAAATTTGTTTTCTATCTTTTAAAAGAGAATTCTAACTGCAAGGCAGAGAATGGGTTGCCAGGGGGCAAAGGTTAGGATACATGACAGACAATATTTAAGGAGTAGAGTTGGTGATGCCCTGGGATGAGGCTGGCATTTCTTTGTCTGGGCTGTGGTGGGGAACCACCATATTCCATGCCTAATTAGATGAGAGGAGTTCCAGAACCAGACACAATAGGTTACCCCTATGTTTCTAATCTAAACAAAGGGGTGGGAGACACTTCATCTACTGGGTTGAAACAAAAACAGGAAAGCATATTTATAGGTGACCAAAATATATACTCTTCATGTTTTAGAGCTAATCTGTCAGGTGACTAGCAGATGTTGCAAGTGGCCTTAGTTACCAAGCCTCACGTTTGCTCTCCCAACTGGCTATTATCCTCCCTCCCTGGAGTGGGTCTATCGGTATATATTCATTGATATAGTCATTGTATGAAGAGGCAAGCTTTGTAATGACATTTTCATATATCCTAAGCTTTGACCATGTTCACCTCCCCCATTGCTCCTCTGCCTGTTGACAATATTCCCATCTATTCCACTAATCTGAGGCATTTGTGAGGTGTTGGAAAGTGGGCCTCAGACTGTATATATGTAAGCTGCTGATGAGGAGAAAACCATACTCAAATATCAGGATGAATGTTGATGTGATAAAAAATATATGTGAGGCCATGTGGAGTAGTAAGGGAATTACTGTCTAATCTTCACAAGGAAAAATGTTGTTACAACCACTTGGAGGTAAAAAAAACAAAAAAACAACGATGTGATACTGTGATATAAAATGACGTATGAATTTAGAGCTGTGGTAAGCCAGCATCCCATGTTGTCATTTTGGTAAAGCAAAATAATCTTCAGGTCATTGTCCTCCCTATCTTTTCTCTTCCCACTTCTCCCTATAAGCATGAAACATTTGTTGTAATGAATAGACTAGAATCTTTACTGTGGTTTATAAACTAGGGATTAAATGATATCAAAAGTAAAACCATACATTATCGGCTCTTTATAACCATCAGTACTCCAAACGATCAGCTTGGGAATCACCCAGAACAAACTTAGAAAGACCACAGCATTAGGCTCTGCTATAATTTCCTCAAGAAATAAATAAACCAATGAAAGGATTCTTAGTGAGAGGCAGAAGGAGGGTTATGCATGTGCCCTCCCTCTCCTAAACCCTCAGGGTTCTTAGGATGGCCCAGTTGCTGGAACGGATGCAAATAACCTTTGGCTCTCTGGAAGCATTCAATCTTGAATGCATCTCCAGCACTCTCTATGGCTACACTAGTGGCAAAGCAGAAGGAGATTCAACTTAGTGTTGCTTGCTGCTCTCTTGTCTGCTGCTAATAGAGAGGCAGGTGCAGTCCGCTGGGCTGTTAGAGAAGTGAGAGGATTAAAATTGTTTATTGACCCATTTCAGATCTTGCCAAATCACAGAATAAGACAATTCATAACTTGTTCCCAGATTCGGTACCTCAATTGCTTCCATCAATATATACTTGGAACTTCCAAACAAAAGTTATTTTGCCAATATAGAACACTCCAAGCCCCACGATAAGAATTTTTGAGCCTGTCCCTCCAAAAAGAAGACGATTCTACAGGTCTAAAGTTACTACCTGTTAAATTGATGACTTGTGGACGACAGGACAGACACTCTGCTCTCATAAGATAAAGGTCAATTGAGTCACCTATTGTATGATAAAGAGAAGATGTTCTATGTAAAAAAAAATAATCTTTGTTAAAATATTGTATTTAATGAAATAATGGTTCAACCTAAATGACCAACTAAATTTGGCCCATTTTTCTGTTATGGAACTATCAACTTGGTCTCACCTGCTAAGCGTCATGGTGTCTCTGACTATAACAGGGTTTATGTTAGGTGCTTATCAAAAAGGTGGTAGAAGGGACAGGAGCCATGATTTGTTATTTTTTGTCACCTAATAAGAAGAGGGATTTGTGTATAATTTTCTTTAGACTCTCTTGATTCTGAACAGATGGAAGATATTTCATACACATCTCTAGAGTGTGTTGGTGAATCATGGCATCCATCTGGTCCAGTCGCACTACACACTGAGCATTGTTGCTTCTGTAATGTGCATTCCATTTCTGACTTACTGATAATCAGTGATACCCGTCTGAGCACATCAGATACAAAGATGGGTCTGGCTTACAATAGGCAACATCAACTGCTTTTCAAAAGATTAGCAAAGACATAGTCATATGACCCTTCATTCTGGACAAGAAGAATGGAAAGGACGCTTCTGGAAATATTCTTCTTGGTTCTTAGCAGACGGTAGTACAAAGCTATTTTTCATTGCTTTCCTATATGTGATTATGGGGGCTGTAACCCAAATGCTGTTGGCAGCCATGTTTTGAAGATAAAGAACTCAACTTAAAAATGAAACTAAAGTTCCAGAAAAATGAAGAGTGGGAGAACCTGGCCCTTTGATTACATGTTACATGTTTTGACACATTAAATCTAACATGAAGATCACTCTCCTTCTGAACTGCCTTTTGTATGACCTAATAGCCACCCTTGATTAAGTCAGTTGATATCTTGAAAATGAATATATATGATGAAAGGACAGCACCAATTTCAGAAAGAGACTTTGTAAGGCTATCTAATTACTTCAAGTGCCTAGCTTGTCATTCATTAAACTGCATAACCAGTAATCAACTTTTTATTACAAAAATTGTCTTTAACTGTCCCTTAAAATTGATTTCAAAAATTAAGTCTATGAGGCAATCAAAACCAAGCTGACACCATATAGCTTCCATTGTGACCATATACTCATCCTGTGTTTAAGAGCAAATCTTACATGCTAAGTGCGGGTTTTGGTTACATTGTCAGTTGGTTATATTTAGATGGTTCGCTTTCTTTTACATTGTACTTATATCTGGGTATCGCTCATCAAATGTATACCATACTCATAAGCTATGTTGTAAAAAGGGAGGGAATTCAGTTCTGCAGCTAACTATTCATTCTAACATACACTCAGTCTAACACCTATCCTGTAACTGGCTAGAGACAGGCATGGGGCAGACTGTCCGCAATAGCATAGGGTAGTTGCTCAGTACATAATCACAACCTTGATTCTGCCACTTATAAGCTGCATGCCTCCAAGTGAAATGCTTTACCCTCTAGAACCTCCACTTACCTTTTTGCATGTAAGATACTGGGTGACACAGGCTAATGCATGTGAGCACTTAGCATCCATTCTGCCACGTGGAAGTCACCTGAGAGCTGTTATTAATATTCATTCTGTGGTGAAAGCGGTCAAGGGGTTTTATCTGGAGGGGAAAATATTGGCATTTTAAAAGTACAGCCTGATAAACCAAGTCCTCTATATATGTGAGGTTTCAGAGAGAGCAGTCTGGGGCCCAGCAGGCAGGGAGGCTGCTCTTGTACCCTCCTCTCTACCATCTCTCTCCACCTTCCTCCTGCAGCATCAGTCCATGTCTTTCTTCCCACCTCTGCTGTTGCACTACTTAGGAACTAACTGAGCTCCTCACATGAACCATGGCAGAATAACAAGTTGTTAACATAAATAACGTAAACAATGAATAAATAAATGAAGAAAAAGGAAAAAAAGCTAATACAGTCTGTTCATAATGCCTCAATTCTAAGAAACCCAAAATTACTTGAGGTCATGGTCATGGTGCACAGAGCCCTGTGACGTGTGGATGCAGGCTTCGACCAAGCCATCGATGTGACCTTGAGTAGGTCCAGGCATCCCTGTGGATTGCAGTATCCTCACCTATCATACAAAGAACTTGGTCGTGAAGCAGCTTTCTTCAACATGAGCTGTAAGAGCTTAAAGGAGAGGGGAGACGTGGAGGGAGACGCCAGGCCAAGCAAGACTTTCAACTGCTTTCATTTGCTCTAATGCCTGAATTTTCATAATCACGTTTTATTTACTTTTTGATAAAATATTTGAGCAAGACTACAGTGATCTCCAAGTTCCCCTTTCAGGGGACTCTAATCATAAGCCCTCCAAGCCCAACCCAGTATCTCTGATCCACTAAACACCAAGAGGGTGTTGTCAACTGTACTGCTTCTCCTAGGATGACCTGGGAGCCCTGAGTTCATGACTCCTTCACCTGTACACTGAGAGAAACCTAAGAGTGAAACTCCTAGAGATGCTGGGATGAGGATGGTACTGTGGAGACAGTAAAGAGAATGAACCAGAAAGCAGGAAGAAAGGAGCTGGTAACAGGCACCTTCATGAGAAAGTTTGCAAATAATGCAGGCAAAATAAGATCACATTTCAAACAGATAGAATCCCACAGTATCCTTGGCCTATCTTTGAGCACTATCTTGCTTGTGCTCAGGAACTAGTAAAACAGGTGAGTTATAGGAATTGTGTTCCATTGTTATCCGTGATGGATATGCTATACAGATTTTTACCCATTTTCCAGCCAATATAAACACCCAGAATGATTCCCTACCTTGTTGTATTTTTCTCTTTACTAATCCCCAGAATTCTTTCCTCCAACAAAAGCTAACAAATTGGCAATGCATGGGTCTCTAGAAAGAGTAGCCAATCTTGCACTTTAGAAATAGGGTTTATAGTCTGCTTCATGGCAGACATCTGCTAGCATATTACTGAAATCGGCAGGGAATAAAAAGATGGGGAACAAACAGAAGGAAAGAGAAAATTAAAATTTTTAGTCAACGACAAGCTATCAATGTTAAAAAATATTTTTAGTGACAGATATTCCTTTTAGTTGGATAATAAGCCCAAGAACAAGGACAGAACCCCAGAGGAGATATCCATGATCCAGAAAAGAGGGCACCTGATAACCTCAGAAAAGCAGATTCAACAACCCTCTGCTACAAACAAAAGCTTCTCTGACGAGGATTGAGAGATGCATTAATCTATGGATCTAACTATAACTTAGTAGAAGTCACTTGAATGTTATGCCCATTTAGCAGAATAATGTAGTAGTATATTTTCTCTACTGTGTAGCCATGGGTTCTTGGCTAGTATAATGGTACCAGGTATGGCTTTCACCTTGTGGTGTGAGCTTTACTATAACCAGAAAGTGGTTGTTTGCTTCCATGATGTTCATACCACTGTTGTTCCAGTGGGCATATTCTATCAAGCAAGTTAGTATTCTAGTTTTCAGAGTAACCGCTTGGAAAGACTGATGACTCTTTTTCTCCTCTGGTGGCATTCATAGCATGTTCTAGCACTATGAAAGCTAGCCAATATGGATGAGGTGTCCAAGCGAACACCAACTGTATTTCTCCATGCTCTATGACTAATGTATATAGTGACTTCATGATGCTGTCTTATTGTAATGTTTTGAATAACTAATGGTCAGTAATTTTAGGGGTCTTTGGGACTTTGTTGGCCAACAACTTCAAAAGAAGTAACTCACTGGTAGCACCAGACCTTCTTGTTAGCATATGGTACCTAGTAGAGGCATAGTTGCCCCACTATAGAGTAACTCCATTTCAACTCTTTCTGTATATGTGCATATATATATATATATATATTTTACAAAGCTTCTACAGCAATAGGTTTCCATATGGCTTTTTAAAGGTTTTTAATGTTACTTATTCTTCTCTGCACTCCCCCCTTATACTCTGCCTTCCTATCCTCAACTCCAACTTAATCCCTCTGCTCTATTACTCTCCCTTAAACCTTCATACAACTGAGTTTTATCTTCTCATTGAAAACACTGCCCCTGTGCCCCTTACTAATTTCCTGACGTCTATGGTATTTCCAAATAAAATATGCATATCTGACAAATATTTTTTTACTAGGATTTCAAAAAAATCCATAAGTCAACTTTTATTGAACTTGTACGTCTCATGTGTTGAAATCCTCTCTGCCTTGATTTTCTTTGAAACCTTTTAGAATTACTTTGGTTTTCCTCAAATTTACCTTCTACATTTCTTACTGTGCTTTCCATTGAATTGCTATTGTGAGTATAGTATTTTCCCACTATATTTTTAATGAGTTGTTGCTAATACATGAAAAAGCATCTGTAACATTTCCTTTGTATCATGTCATTTCGTTGATTTCTCTTGACAATCTGAAGTTCACTTTATTGTCTTGGGCTTCCTAGGTGAAGCATTCATCTGTTTAAGTGCCGTTTCCTCTCTTCCTCTCTGGATTAGTGCCTTGTTTTGTACCACCTCAGTTTTGTGTGTTACTGAATTAGGTACAACTTCCTAAATAAATTGAGACGACTGCGAAAATAAAGAAACACACACATCTGAAGATTCAAACTAATATCCACAAATGGGTGAAAACATGCATAATTTCTCTTTCTGGGTTACCTCACTCAGAACGACTGCTTTCAACTCTAACCATGGTGCAAGGAATGAGATTGCAGGACTCTCAGCCCTAATTAGGATATCTCTATAGCATCTCCCTCCCAAGATTCAGGGGTCATTATGGAAGGGGAGGCATAAAGATTTTTTAAGAGCCAGGGGTGATAGATAACTACAAATAAACCATGTTGTCTGGACACAGTACGTCCATGTGGCTACAACCCATATGATCTCACAGCTGCTGTGGCACAAGACCTGAACAGGCTCAAGCTACCCAGGAGAAGGGAGATGGGCACAAATTCTCACGCCTGGTTAAGGAGCTCTTGGCAACTGATAGCTACTAGGAGAGGAGGAGTTGGCTTTCTTTAAGAATACAGCCCTTGGTAGAACAAGCATGCTCCAGTAAAAGGCATCACATCTAAGAAGACATGGGGAACACAAATTGGACTCAATGGGTTTAAGCAGAAAAGAGGACACAAAGTTGGATGGGTAGGAAAGAGGTTGATCTGGCGGAAGCTGGGAAGGAAGATGCATGTGATCAAAACACACTGCTGCACAAAATTCTCAAGGAACTGATAAAAATAAGAGAGAATAAGAATAATAAATTCACTCGAAATAAAGAAAGCTTAAGGCAGGCATAGTCTCATTTCCCAGCGGCCTTTGGGGCCTGCCTTTCGTGCGTTCTGCCTTGGTCCATCAGCTCCCTCTGGACGACCTCTCACTTCAGATTTTCATTTCTTATCTCCCTCCAGCTATTCCTCTCCATCCGCGGAGTTTCCAGCAGCAATGATGCCGAGGCTCGAGGTTGGAAGGGCTAAGATCACAAATGGTAAAGAAAGAACCATTAAGGGGGAGGCTTCTCCAAACCTATGATATCGAGTCCTCTGAGGCAACCTCCCCTTGGAGAAGGCCCTGCTTCCCTAAAGGCCAATTCCGCCTGTGACAGGAGGTTGTGAGGTAATGTGTGAGTCCAGAGCTCAGGCCTTCTGATGCTCCAGGAAAATTGTTTTTTGTTTTTTGTTTTTTAAATCACTCGGTCATCAGAAAGCTTCAGTTGAGCTGTGTGAGAAGTGACTCTGCAGCTCTCACTTAATTTTGGTCACATTACCTCATTCATGACAAGCCAGGAACCACAGGGCTCCCTTAGCTAAGTCCTCCTGTCCTTGACCCAGCTCTAATTTACTTGGACATTTACTTCATAAATGGAGGAGGCCCGGCCGCTGAAAGCAGTTGTACAGAGTTTCAGTGCAGTAGGTTCTCTCGTGGTTGTCATAACAAGCAAAGGCTGTCACGGCAAGTAGAAATCCTGACCGACTACCATGTCTCTGTCCTTCCACATGACTCACATGGCCATCACTCTGGCAAAGGTAATGGAAACGGTTGAGACCAAAGAGATTTTTACGAACTGTCTTCGCATGGGCTAGTTATGTTTTTCAGCCTGGTACTTTTCCTTGAGCCCAAAGCAAGCACCAAGAAAGATGACAGAGTGACTCTCCTCTGCCCCGTGCCCGTGGACACATTTGCACCTCAGCAGCTGCCTATTCTGGGAAGGACCTAGGAGTCTACCATGTGTCACGTAGGCTCATCCAGGTTTTCCTGCATGTCATGTGGCCTTGGGACTGAAAATGAGTCACCGCCACCATGCTCCTGGAGAACAGACAGACCATCATGGACCAGTCGAACAGTCCTTTAAAGATTTTTATGTTTCCTTTAAAGACTTTTATGTTGTTTGCAGACACAGCTCTCCTACCACTGTCATCATCAGTGCTTTGTAATACTCAGGAAGCACAACATGAGAGCCGAGCTCCTTTTCCACATGCTAGAAGCCTGACTTTTGGGGTTGAGGGCTGCAAGTTACTGAGCTGAAACAGGAACTCTGCTCCGGCTCAAGACTGAAAGACGACTTGAAGGAGTCTTCTCAGATAAATCGTAGGATCATGTGGTTTGCCATGGTCCTGTTACCCATATATCACGATGCCTGTAGAACTGAGGGGCCTCGGGAGCCCCAAATCATCAAAGCAAGACAAGGTCACTCCAGGGACTCTGCGTGGACATAAAACCAAATGTTTGGGGGCGGGGACTCAGCATCAAAGGTCAAAACACAAGAGCGCTCATACTTACCAGGTAGTTAAACATAACTCCTGTTTCCCCAGAATTCCAATAACAAAGTTCTTGTTTGTGAAATGATTGGGAGTCCAGCAGTCTCTGCCACAGTAGGACAAGTAAGAAAACCACAGAACTTGGCCTCATTAGCTAGTCTTTCTCCCCAAGTATGCAGGGCACTTTGAAAAGCCTTGCAATAGATAGAGTACTTTGTTTTAAATGGGCTGCTTTGTATTTGCTTAAGCAAAGGGACGTCCTTGGAGGAGTATATCATCACTTGAGTTCCCTACCCCCGCTTCTTTGTAAGTCATTCCATCTAGCCAGCGGCCCTGCTGAGCACTTCCATTTCTGTGTCATGTGGACCCTAAACGAATCACTAAAAGAATGTATCAAATAAAATCTCAGAGTTAGTGTAAGGTTCATTTCTCCCCCAACCTTCCTGGCCTATCTCTCCTTGGTGTCTCTCCATGTCCACCCATCTTTATTGTTTCCATCCTGTCGCAGCCTTAGCCATATTTGATCTTCCCCGCTAAGCTTTGCCCTGGGACCAGCATAGCTGACAGGAAAGCTCTTGAACACAGAGTTTGCTAATAATAGTGGTGGCGTGGGCCACTGTGAGCCAACGTAGCCAAGCCAAGGAAATCTGTCAGCCTGGTAGGTCTTCCAGTACCTGGGAGGTAGGACTTGTGGACAAACAGAAAGTAGACAGCAAAACTGCCTGGACCATCATACCCTCTGATGTGTGAGGAGGCTTGTGAGGATGCAGACCCAAAGGCCTTTTCAAGACTCCTCCTACCTTACAGAGAACTTTTGCTCTGCAGCTAGAGTGAATGAATCAACGTCTGTGCTGTGTGGAAGTGATCCTTCTCCATAGATTTCCAGTCATTCCATCGGGTCCCTGGTGATCTATAACAGTATCTCCTAGGAGTCAGGTATCGGACTCAGCCATGAGGCCCTAATTAGACAATGGAGTCTGCACTCCCTGAGGCTCCAGGTCTCCTGTCTGGAAAAGTAGAATGAGGACAGAGCTGCTGCTGCTCCTGGAAAGAGCTCCTTTCTCACCATAGAATGGGCTACAAAAATCAAGTCAACATCTCTTTCAAGATAACTGTTCACAAAGGAAAACATTGTTCTCTCCAATGGGCCCCACTGAGTATATCCGGGCAGACCCCATACCCAGCAGGAGCTGGCCAACACAGAACAAACTCAATGGCATTTTTGGAGAACTTTTTTTTTTTTTTTTGGTCTCACAATGCTTTGCCTGCACCCCTTATTTTTAACCTCATGGATCTTTTGCTTATATAATATGGTCTCTGATTTGGGTTTTACGGGTGTTCTGTGGGTGTTCCATGGGTGCCGATATGTGCGTCAGCATTTGTATGTGTTTCTTGTGCCTTTTCTGTTTTTTTATTTGTTTGGGTTTTTTTTTTCTGTTTATTTTTTTCCTATTCTGGTTTTTTAAAATGTTATTAACATTTTAGATGCCTGTATGTATTCTAGTGAAAAAGAGAACAGGCTGAGCAAGCCATGAGGAGCAAGCCAGTAAGCAGCACTCCTTCATGGCATCTGCATCAGTTTCTGCCTCCGGATTCCTGCCTTGTTATCTTGAAAAAGATGTTGATTTGTTTTTTGTAGTCTGTTCTATGATGGGATAGGAGATTTTTTTCAAGGTTGAGCATCAGAGGCCCTGTCCTCTTGTGGGTAGCGTAGGGATTTGGGCAGATGGGGAAGTGAGAAGGATCCTGGAGGAACTGGGGAAGAGGAAACTATAATCAGAATGTATTGGATGAATTAGTTTTCAATTTAAAAAAAAATCAGCATCTTAAAAGAATATTTTCCAGTTTATTTGCTAAGCCCTTGGTTTATAGAAGTCAGGATTTAAGCTATATATAGATACTGATTGCCAAAGTTGGAGGTTAGGTGACCACAGAAATAATTCACCTTCACCAAACAAGAGAGTATAAAATATTCACACGGGCCCTATTCTTGGGACTCTTTTGATCAGATCACCTTGAACTACAATGGTGTCTTGTCCAAAAAGATCATAGTACTATAGTACAAAAAAATCTACTTTCAAATATATCAGGTATTAGAGTTCAACACACACACACACACACACACACACACACACACACACACACACACATTGATGTCCTTGGGAGTGTGGTGGTCCTACTGTGTAAACAGCAAGCCAGAGCATTTCCTCATAGTAGTCATCCTTTCAACTCCAACTCTACTTTATTGGTTATACCATCCCTGGTATAAATAATTCCTCCAGGGACAATTGTGCTGGCTAGTTTTATGCCAGCTTGACATGAACTAAAGTCATCTGAGAGGAGGGTACCTCAATTAAAAAAATAATAATAATGCTCTATGATATCAGGATATAGGCAAGCCTGTAAGGCATTTTCTTAATTAGTGATTGACATGTAAGGACCTAACCCATCGTGGGTGGTGCCACCTCTGGGCAGGTGAGCAAGCCATGAAGAGCAAGCCAGTAAGCAGAACTCCTTCATGGTCTCTGTATCAGCTCCTGCCCCGTTTGAGTTCCTGTCCTGACTTCTTTTGATGATGGGCAGTGAGGTGGAAGCATAAGTCAAATTACCCTCCCTAAATAAGAGTAAATAAAAATTCTAGCCTCTTAGAGTGGCAGGAGCTAGTAGACCATTGCCATCTTCCCCCTTAGATACGCATATTTAGTTCTTCTACTCCTCCCCTGACCTCATTTCTGAGTCCCTCCTGCCGCCATCTTCTCCAAATCCTTTAAGAGTCTCTGCCCCTCTCCACCTTGCTTTCCAAAACTAGGGTGGTAGTCCAGGTGCTTGCTCACTGAGGAGCTGACAGGCCAGCTGTCACCTCGAGGCCCTGTTCCTCTGTTTCTGGGTAGATGTCCCAAAATAGGTCTGGCCTTTCTTGCTGCCATCTCTCATTGCAGTCAGCTCCTTGGTAGTCATCCACTGTCTCTCCAGCTCCCTTCTGGCATTACCATTTTCTGGGTTTCTATTCTTCTTGGGCTGGATGTAATTTGGACTATTTTCTTTCAAACTTGAATAGACCACTGATGAGCGCTCCCAGGAAGAACACATCTTCTTATCATCCGTAGGTTGACAGTTTTCCCTGAGTGTCGTGAGTTGTTCCAGCAAAGGTGTTCTTATTAGCCCCTCTACTCTGAGAATAGAAATGCAACAACAACAACAAAAATCAGGCATAATGTTATACTCCATATAAACTTTAATAACTTTCTAAAGAATATGACTTAGCAAGCCAGATGGGGTCTGCCTCAGGAAGGACTTCATGGACTAAGAGAAAGTGGTGGCATGCTACTTTGAGGCAATAGAGAAGACACTTACTCCTACTAAAGTCAGTTCTTCTGGGGTTACACAGAGCTTCCATAGGTTCCTTGAAGTGTTGTTGTCTGTGGGCCCTGCATTCTTTTTTCCTCCTCCTCCAGGATCTACCTCATGCTCCTTTCTTGGAACCCAGCTACAGAAGGTGGCAGGAAGCATGTCTATGATGACTTGAGAGAATTCACCCTCCTCCAGATAAATCCAGTGGCCTGCCTATGCATTACAGAGGACCATGGGGGGAACTTTTGGACCCAAAATTTTAATCCCCATTGCTTCACAGAGAAAGAAGAGGTCCTAAGTAATACTGTATCATCCTGAGTCTGAGTCACTGCCCCTGTAAACTTTGTGAAGGATATCTGTTTCTCAACCATTAACCTTGCATGGTTTATTTGGCTCAACTTCAGTGATCAACTAACTGGTATACCACAAATGTTAAGGGAGCTAGTGAAGAAGGGGTAACCAAGGAAGCTCTGGGATTATGACGACAGATGATAAACTAAGGTCTAAAAATAACCATGCCATCAGTAACAATATCCTATTTCCTCTGCCATATATACAGAATCCTAGGAAACTACCCACAGCTTCAAAGAATCAATAGCAAGCACTACAACTAACCACAGCCCACTCTGGCCTAAAAAAAACAACACCCACACCTCGTTTGTTAACTTTTTGTTTGTTTGTTTGTTTGTTTGTTTGTTAACTTTTTAATCTATACTTCTTTAGCTAATTTTTAATCAATGAGGATATTTCATCATTAAGTTAATTTATAGGACCAACAAAGATCTCCACATCAGCACATTTCATAACTAAAAAAGAACAGCACATCAAAACAAAAAAGAACAGCATATCAAAAACTTTGTTGACCACGGTACAAACCATTGCAAGGTGAGCATAAGCTCTCCAATGTCTTTGGAGCAACATTTAGAGCTTCATAATTAATAACAACAGTATTAATTGTGCACTTATATACTACACCATCATTAACTCACTCAATCCTTCTAACAGCATCTCTTCTTTAAAATGAGGACAAAACAAGCCAGCAAACCAACAGCAACAACAACAAAAACCCACAATCACTTGACCCAAAGCACACTGCCTCAGTTTCCTTTGTATTGCTGTGATAAAACACCATAACCAATACCACTCTGGGAAAGGAGGGGTTTGTTCAGTTTACATTTCCATGTCAGAGTCCACTATTGAGGGGGCCAGGCAGGAATCTGAAGGCAGGAACTTAAACAGAGACCATGTAAGAACACTGCCTCCTGGCTTATTCCTCACACTTCCCTAGCTCACCTTTTGTTTATACAACACAGGACTACCTGCCCAGGATTGGCACATCCTACAAAGGGCTGGACTCTCCTACATCCATCATTAGTCAAGAAAATGTCCCCAAAAACTTGCCTATAGACCAATGTGACAGGGGCAGTTTCTAAATTGAGTTTCCCTCTTCCTAAATGATTCTAGCTTGTATCAAGTTGACAAAATGTTAACAAGCAACACACACAACTCATGAGTGTTAGACTTTGGATTCAAATTCAGATCTTCCTACCTACCTGGAAATTTCCATCACGTTTCTGTATTGTTGTGTATCATCCTTCTGATGTTAAGGCCTTCAAACCTCCCTCCAGTCAAGCTGATGCTTCACACATTTAAATGACTTCAGTTAAATCCCCCAGCAGAGTCTTATTTTTCACACTTCTGTATTTAATAGCACGTTCTAGATGTGGTTCAGCAATAAACAAAGGTAACTGAATAAACACCAAGTTCTAGTTCATTCTTTTTTCTTTAAGGAAAAAAAAAATGGTAGCTTCATATAAATGGAGTGACCCTGGCCCACAGCTATAAGCACCCAAACTGAGACATAGGCATAGAATGAGTGTTAGGCTGCTAGGATGACTATTAACAAAGCTGGGTGCCTTAAGGGACAGAAATGTGATTTCTTGATTTTGGAGAATTGATTCTGAGAGACCAGGGTGGTCTTTTTGGTGGCCTTTCCCCTACGATTTCAAATGAATGTTGACCCCTGTATCTTCACATGGATTCCTGGATATATTTCCCTATGTATCATTTCCTGTTCTTCTAAATACACCAGCCGTATTAGATTAGGTTTCTATGCCTTAAAGATGAATTCTCAGACACATGACTTCATTTTACCAATGATATCTTTAGACCACCTTCTCTAAACACAGGATTTCAACATAGGAATTGTGGAAAGACAATCTGTTTTGTAAGTAGCTTAGCAACCACATGTGTTAGGTCGCCTCTTTCACACAAAGTTCTCTGTCCCTGACTACCCATCTTTTGAACATCTGCTCTTCTTCTAAACGCTTTCATAATATAGCACCCACCTGTGATGACACAAACTAGTTTTTATGTGACCAAGCCATGGCTTTTAATCAAATAAAACAAATTAAAAATAATATTAATTATATTATAGTTTCCATTTGATGTGATTAACCTCATTATTAAAGATATATATATATATAGTTTGGCAATTGTGTGTTGTCACTTAATAAAACAAACCTAGATTAAAAAAAACAATTTTATTGAGATCAATAGCATCCCAGACTCTTCTCATTGTACTCAAAATTGCACAATCTGTTGTCAAGACAGTGCCAAAGCAAGCCCCTTGCATGTGTCTCGGTGCCTAATCATCCACATGAGCATTTAAGAGGCACTTTGCATCTGCCCCGCCATTTATGGGGTGCCTAGTGACTGCACATGTTTCAGAATATGTATATTAAGTCATTTTTCCTCTTAAAGTCCCTGAAAGAGACTTATTATTCCTTCTCTCCAAGTGAGAAGAAAGAACACTACTGAGATTTAATAAATTAGCCACTTTCACACAGTTGCTAGAGACAGGTCTTAGATGTTAAGTCTGGTCTTGTCTGACTCAAGATTTTATTTTATTTTTTGTTTTATTATTTTGTCACCCCTTGTTGCTTCCTGGACTTCTTAAGACATGCAGCAGTGTTCTGCTTTATGTGGCTCAGTGACTCAGTGAAATTTTTCCTGGGCAATAAAAATATCTAATCTAGTTTCATCAACTCTTAGTTTGGGGTAAATAAAATAACAAGAACAGCTCTGTTTCTGTTTTGACTGTGAAATAAATCACAGATCCCATACCACTAGACATGAAATCTAGATCCGAGTGGTGGTAAATATGAAGGTTATGCAAGACACTAATAGACACACTTGCTTTCCTACAAAAGCCTAGCTATATGAGCAAACCCAAGTATTAAGCACAGCTACTGTGAGACACCTCTGGTAATATGGTCATTGCGTTCATACAACACCCTTATTTCATTGCTTAATTTAATCTGCTTGTGAGCTGTACTCCTAGTCACAATGTGTTGAAGTCAACAGCTTTTCACTGTCCTGCTTTATATCGCTTTATGATACTGAGGAACATGCCTTAGACACAGAAAACCCTCACAGCTATTTCACCATCAGCATTGTCCACCATCAGCAAAATGTCCAAGAGAAGCTCATGGAAGATGTACTGCTGAACTTACTGCCTGGACAACACACTATCTAGGAAATCCCTATAATCATCATCGACTTTTGACTTATGGACTGGCTTCCTAAGGGATGTCTAGTGGTGCTGGTAAGGCGTGTGCTTTTATGACTGTGTAATTCTATCTATAAGGGAGGAGAGTATGGAATCTTCATAGGTCCTAAGTGGAGTATTAAATACACACATACACACACACATGGCTGTTACCCATGTGTCTGACAGAACACTTTGCATATAAAATGGCCTCCATGGGTACATGTGTTCCATGTTTCATCTCCATCTGCTGACATTATTTGGGGATGTCATGGACAGCTCAGAAGATATGGCTTAGATGAAGGAAGTAGAGCATTTGTAGTGTGGTTGCGCATGCTCCGCCCCACCCCCACTTTGGTCTTATTTTCTGCTTTCTATTTACAAAGTCAGTAGCTTTCCCAAATGCTCTTGTCCCCTTGATGTTTTGCCCAAACACATGGGGGTCAGACAATCATGGACTGAACGCTCTGAAACTGTGAACCAAATAAATCTTTTCTCCTTTAAGTTGTTCTTTGGGACAGTTTAGTCACAGCAAGAAGAAAACTTGACTGCAGTAGAGCCCAGCTGAAGCACGCAGACAGCCCAAGTCCACCAATAAAGCAGAAAGGACCTCCCCACTCCTCCGGTTAGTCTTCCTTCTCAGCAGGAACCCATTCTCTTCCAAGAAGAGTAAATTACTGAAAAAGAAAAAAAAAAAAAAAAACCAATGGTCAGATCAGCCTGTCACATCTCTAGCTTTACTCTAAGAACTACACATTTTTCCACATCATACTTCTTTGCCTAGAAGCATAAACTCCCAACGACACAAAGGTACATGCAAGCACACTTAGATCCCATGATAGGTCCACAGGCACCAGGCAAAAAGGGTGGAAACTATGATGTCAGACGTAAAGAGGCATTTCTCATAGTAAGTGTTGTCCTTCAGACATGGAAGCAGCAGTGTAAACATGAGTGAGTGGACACTGGTAGATCTGGCCTCCACAGGAAAGGACTTCTTCAGGAAGCCTGCATGATAAACACACCCCACGCCCTTTCCTTTCATGAGATCTGAGTGCAAGGCTAGCCCAAGGCCTTTCCAGTTATCCCAGAGTAACTCTGAGTGCCTCTTCTCCAGCTCAAAGAACCGCAAAATGTATCTGCCTATGAAGAGCGGGCTTTGAAAATAGACAGACAGAGATGAACTACAGATTACTGATCTTTTAAAGAGGCGGGGCTATTTGGATGTAGAATTCGAGGCAATTTGAAAACCAAACAAGCTCTAGGGAAACAGGAAGCTCCCTTGAAGATGTTCTGTAGTTCAGCCCATCTCAAGACTGGATGGAACTTTTACTCCTTTGCCCGCAAGCCTCTGACTGGATCACAGTCTCAGGTAAATTAGCAATGTGCTGACACGTAGAAGAGTTGAGAACGGTGAACCACTAGCCTGTAATGAATGCTGAAACTCATCTAAATCTGAGTTCTTTTTCCCCAGAAGAGACAGCTTTGCAAAAGACACCTGGTTTAGATTCAGAAAGAAGGCTGTACGTTTTGATAGCAAAGTAAAAATAAATATGAGAGGAAATCTAAAGTGCAAAGTATGAAAGGACCTGCACAGTCCAAGTCACCACCATTTATGCTCAAGAATATATTATCTTAGCTGTAGATTCATTACACAGCCTAATGTAGGATATTCATCCAACATAGCAATTCTAGAGAATGAGCGAACTCCAGAGGCGTGAGTCACGCCACAGCCATCACTGCACAGCTACCCACCCCTTTCATCAAGCCAGAAATGATCCCATATTAGCCACAGCTTCCATGATCTCATTGGCAAAGATATTAAGAAGCATCAGCTGCTCTGGGAGGGAAGATTGAAACTATGCCACAAATTTATTTCACCCAGAACATTTCAGTCTGATTGGATACATAGATGGCAGGGAGGAGGGGTAGGATCCTTGTGGTAGCTTTCCTTAATCT
The DNA here is from genome assembly GCA_907169655.1 of Acomys percivali. Classification (NCBI taxonomy): domain Eukaryota; kingdom Metazoa; phylum Chordata; class Mammalia; order Rodentia; family Muridae; genus Acomys; species Acomys percivali. The sequence continues at coordinate 20,935,706 of OU015758.1, read as the reverse complement.
TGTTAGGAAGGAGCTCGCATGATGGGGAAGAGATGTGTCTTGATGTCCGCTAGTCCGGGTCAACATTGACATCCTGCAGACTGAGAGAATGGTTAAGACATTTTTCTTGCAAGTAAACAGATTAAAGACAATTCTGGGATTATACAAGATAAAATGGGGCACAGATCTGGTTTAGCCTATAGAAGGATTCAGAACTCGAATAATATGATTAGGAATTATCTTTCCCCTGTTAGGTATTTTTATGTAGGCTTTGATTCTGGAAACAGCTTACCCCAGCTGGCCAGCCATGGTAAGAACACTGACAGGATGATAGGCGGAGTGGGCTGTTTGTTTGTTTGTTTTTCCTTTAATTAGCTCTTCCTTCCCCAGTCTTAATTCCTACATGGATGAATGATGACTGGTACCCTGGACTTCTCAGCCTGTTATGGGCAGGCTCAGGACACAAGAGCAACACGTCCTGGTAAACTTATCAGAGACTTCAACTGAGTCACATGTTGACCCTAAGACTAGACTGTGTCCTGAGTCATGGAAAGTCAAGGATAGAATCAGGTGAGCACCAAAGTCACATAGACGGAGTCAGGAAAGATTGAAATCAGACTGTGGTGGTTATAGAAAGAAAAACCATGAACAGTGAGTGCCTAGAATGACAAACACATGGAGTGGCCTTGAAGCTGGTGTTCTCAGCACTCTTTCAACTTAGCTTGGATTTCCCTCCAGAAAAATGGAGACTGAGATAAAAAAATCTCACATGTGGGTCATTTATTTACAGATATGCATCAAGAAATAGTTGGGGCCTAGAAAGAATGGAAAGGGGGGACAAAAAGAAAAAACAATGCAAACAACACTGCAGATATATTATTAAAGGAAGAAACGGGAAGAGAGCATTTATTGACCAGATTCCACCCTCCATTGCTGGGATTGTCCATATATGCTAGTTCTCACCTGCAGATTGACACAGGCATAATAATGACCTAGTGGGCTCCAGCAGGTATCCCACAATGCAAAGTCAGAAGGCCATGAAGCCAAAAAGATGCAGTGTAGTTGAGTTCCACATCAAGATCAAAAGTAGGACATGACTATATGATGTGCTACAAAAGTTGTTCGATACATTTTTCTTCTTGCATACTTGAAGCTTCTTGTCTTGTGGGTTTGGTTCATTTTTGAACAAAAACTAACCATAAAGAGAAAATAGTACACAGATATAGGCATGGGATCATATAAGGAACATTAAGCGAAAACATAGCTTTAAATATTTTTCATTAATGTTTTATTTATTCACTTTGTATCCCAACTGAAGGCCCCCCTCTCTCTTTTCATCCCAGTATCACCCTCACACCCCATCACCCTTTTCCTTCTTTCCCTTTTCTGAGGATAAAGACCCACCCCCCACCATGGGTACCAACCCACCCTGGCACATCAAGTCATCAAGTCACAGCAGAACTAAGCTCATCTTCTCCCATTGACTCCAGACAAGGCAGCCCAGATACAAAAAAGGGATCCAAAGACAGACAACAGAGTCAGCGACAGCCCCAACTCTAATTGTTAGGGAACCTACATGATGACCAAGCTGCACATCTGTTACATATGTGTAGGAGGCCTAGGTCAGCACATGCATGTTCTTTGGTTGGTGGGTCAGTCTCTGAGCTCCTATGGGCCCAGGTTAGTTTACTCTCTAGGTCTTCTTGTGGTATCCTTGACTCCTCTGACTCCCTCAATCACATGCCCCCAACACTCTTTCACAAGACTTCCCAAGCTCTGCCCACCGTTTGGCTGTGGATCTCTACATCTGTTCCCATCAGCTGCTGGATGAAGCCTCTCAGAAGATAGTTATGCTAGGCTCCTGTCTGCAAGTATAGCAGAGTATCATTAATAATCAGGGGTTGGCTCTTTCCTATAGGATGGATCTCAAGTTGGGCCAGTCATTGGTTGGACATTACATCAATCTCTGCTCATCTTTATCCTTGCACATCTTGTAGACAGGACAATTTGGGGGTTAAAAGTTTTGTGGGTAGGTTGGTGGTCCCCTCCCTCCACTGGAAATCCTGCCTGGAAATAAGAGGTGGCCACTTCAGGCTCCATATCCCCCACACCTCCACTGCTAAGAATCTCAGCCAGGGTTACCCCCAAAGACTCACATGAATGAACCTTCTCCTTACCCCACCCCTGTCCCAGATCTCAGACTTGTCTCAGAGATGCCCCCCCCCCTGTTTTCCATTCTCCCTCCCCCCCCCCCCCCCCCCCGGCCCCACCACTTTCCCTATACCTGATCTCTACCCTTGAGGCCCTCCCACCAAGTTCCCTCCCTCTATTCACCTCTGATGTCTATTTTATTTCTCCTTCAGAGTGAGATTCAAGCATCCTCCCTTGGGTCCTCTTAGTTTCTTTGGGTCTGTGGGTTGAAGCATGATTATCCTGTACTTTATGGCTAATATCCACTTATGAGTGAGTACATACCATGTATGTCTTTCTGGGTCTGGGTTATCTCACACCAGATTATCATTTCTAGTTCCACCCATTTGCCTGCAAATTTCATGATGTTCTTGTTTTTGACAGTTGAGTAGTATTCAATTGTGTAAATGTACCATGCTTTCTTTATCTATTCTTTGACTGAAGAGCATCTAGGTTGTTTGCACTTCCTGGGTATTATGAATAAAGCTTCTATGAACATAATTGAGCATGATTTTTTTTATGGTATGGTGGATCATCTTTTGGGTATATTCCAAGGAGTGGTATAGCTGGGTCTTAAAGTAGTTTTCTGAAAAATCACCAAGTTGATTTCTGAAGCACTTGTACAGGTGTGCACTCCCACCAGCAATGAAGGAGGGTTCCCCACTGCTCCACATCCTTGCCAGCATAAGTTTCCAGCAGTGACATTTAATCTATCATCACAAAAATAGAGCTGCCTACTATGTGATTGTTGGGAGTATTATTAATACATAAAAACCATACTGTCACCTGATCAAATATTATTTTTATTTCTACTATTCTAAACAAGACTCATAAATTTTAAATCAGGAAGGCAAACCCAATGAACTTGTACAAGTATCCTTTCTAGTATCTGTAGTTGATAAAGTTTGCAGCTCAAGATTTTTAAAACAACCACCAGGCTAGAGGTGCCACTTGATAGTAGAATTCCATGAGATTGTCACCTATATTCCTAGAACCACAGGTGCACGCACACACACACACACACACACACACACACACACACACACACACACACACACACACGGAGGGGGAGAGAGAGAGAGAGAGAGAGAGAGAGAGAGAGAGAGAGAGAGAGAG
>OU015758.1:20900235-20932411 GCA_907169655.1 Acomys percivali | reverse complement strand
AGAGAGAGAGAGAGAGAGAGAGAGAGAGAGAGAGAGAGAGAGAGAGAATCTCCTAGCAACAGAAGAACTGTAAAATGTCACTGAAATTGTTGCAGAATTTGCAATCAAGATTTCCCCCAATTCTCCTCTGGAAAATGTATCGCCCATCATTTTTTTTTTAAATCCACTTAATCTAAAACAAGAGAGGGATCATTTTCTATCCAGCCAAGTCATAATGCAGCTTCCAGGAACTTAGAAGAAATGAAAAGTGCATTTGTTGTCACTGACAGCAGCACAGACACTTAAGCATTTGTTTCCCACTATTTCTTCTAAGCATGCTGGGGAGAAATGTTGAGCCTAAACAGTATCCCAGACCCTTGATGTGACACCATAGCCAGGATACCTACCCACGCGGTCCAGTCCCGGGATGGACAGTGTTACTCCACCTGCACATCCTCACTCTAGTTCTCTGTGTTATTGTTTCTTTGTGTCTCTTCACACATTCTCACACGAGAGAAGATGTTGCTGCACATCACTACATCCACTTCATGCACATCACTACATCTGCTTCATTATCTTCTGACTGTGGAACATCTGAACTTCTTAGAGACCTAGTTAAAAACAACATTTTCTCTGCCTTTAAATGTCTCCTTTTGGGGGCTGGAGAGATGGCTCAGTGGTTAAGAGTGCCGCCTGCTCTTCCAAAGGCCCTGAGTTCAATTCCCAGCAACCACATGGTGGTTCACAACCATCTGTAATGAGATCTGGTGCCTACAGGTGTATATGCAGGCAGAACACTGTGTACATAATAATAAATAAACAAATCTTTAAATGTCTCCTTTAACCTGGCATTAATCCTAAAGTAGCAGAAAATTGAATCCTCTACTGGTGAGGGTGTATAGAGATGACTTATCCCAGATGCCTATGAACCTCTTAAATTTTCAACTTTCCTTTAGTTGCCCAAATAGTCATCATTCTACATCATTTAATACAGCTAGAGCCAGTTGTTCAAAAACATCTTGAATGCAAATCAATGCAATGCTTGGGGAAAATGTCTACTGTCCCTGTTAGAGTGAGTCTCACCCATGGATGTAACATAGTGTGTATTTTAAGTTGGTTCATCTAAACGCACCCTCCAAATATGATGAAAACCACCCAGCTATTCTTGCATCATGTTCTAACATATAAACAAACTTCCTCCTAGATTGGAAAGAAACCTTTGGGTATCCCACATGGGGAAGAATTTCTGAGCTCACATATTAGGAAAAGAGATAAGATAATGGTGCTAAAAATGCTGAACAAAATCAATTGAGATAAAGTTTTAAGATGAATAGCAAACTCTAATGAATGAGTGAGAGGGAGAAAATGGCCCCAGATGAGTCAAAACTGGACAAGCCCAGGAGAAGTTTTCTAATGAGTCCTCGCTGCTGTGGCCACATGGGTCTGCCAGCTCAGTGCTGCCAGACTTGCCTCATCTGTCTCCAGCATGATTAGCCTGAGTCAGGCAGTTTAAAGTCTCCAGAGGGAAAATACGGATCATCCCAGCACAGTAGTTGCTCTCCTGGGCCTAAGAGCACCTTCAAATGGGGTGCTCTGAACATCCCCAAGACTGCCCAGCCCAGCCTTTTTATTTTGTATGTGAAAGAAGGAAGACTAAGAGAGAACACATGACTCATTCAAAAATCCGTAGCTAGGAGACCTGCAGGGACCAGGCCACATGAGCTACTACCTATACTGATGCCTTCTTCTCCAGGCCTAAATGGAAAACTTATATGAACCACACAGTGAACCTTCCCCAGAAGTCCCTGCGCACACACTGTGCCATATCCATCTCCTAATTTTGCATTGCTTGTCTGTGCCAAGATGAGTGTGGAAAATAAATATGTCTTCAGCTTTTGCTTCTCTGCACTATTTATGAAGGCCACACACACAGTTAGCTGAAGAAGATGCCTGAGAAGCCTGACTCAAGACTATGGCAAAATAAGGCCTCTTGTCAATACTCTTGTCTCATTCAGAATACAAGCACTACACTAGTGACATGTTCCTTTCAAACACGGCTGCATGTATCCAAGTGTATCTTTTCACAGAGAAAGACAGCAATGCCCAGTGAAAAGGACGTTGCTTGAACATCTCACCCACTGCCACATCAGCTGTAGATTTTTAGCTTGGAAAACCCAAGGTGAGTGCTAGGGTCAATACATTCAATGCACCAGATGATTTTGCTAGTGTGTCTTCCTGTGTTGGTTCGATCAGTACCTCACTCATCAAGGAACCAGGAGGCCCAAAGGAATCTATATCCTCATTTCTCCTCTAGAGCTTGGGCATTACTTCTAATCTATAGCCCTGGGTTTGGGTTAGATGAATCAGAAAGGCGTGTGCCACTGTTTTGTCTCGGTTTGTCACTCACCTATCTTTTGCCCACCGACACTTCAAACACTCCCAACCCCAAAGACCTATTCCCAACTAAGCCAATCTGCAACCCCACTTAATTCCCAAAGTTAAATCCCTCTGTAGTAATCATCGAAACTAAAGATTCTTGCCATTCGCCAAAAACTGTACAATCAGGACCTGGAAAAACAATGATTGAAAGGCAAATGCTCCTCAGCATGACAGAATGTGTTTATAACTCGCAATATTAGTGGAGTCACACTATAATTGTGAAAATGATCTTCTTATGCTACACAACTTAAATTAAAATACCGGAGATGAGTCACGTCTGGCCAAGCTCCTATCTCAGATGCCTGCCCTTTGGTGAACAATTTCCTTTACTGTGAAATTTCTTAGATTTGTTCTATGACATTTTAGCAGTCTCAAAACAGGAAGTCAAAAGTCCATCGCCCACACCCTGAATAGATAACACCATTCTATCCCCAGCCCTATCAGATGTGGTTAAAGACAGAGTGGCCAAGTCGCAGGGCCCACCATCCATCTTTCAGGGATGTGGGCCCACCATCCACCTTTCAGGGACTTGAGCCCACCATACACCTTTCAGGGACTTGAGCCCACCATCCACCTTTCAGGGACTTGGGCCCACCATCCACCTCTCAGGGACTTGGGCCCACCATCCACCTCTCAGGGACTTGGGAACAAAGCTCTCCAAATGTCCTTGAGACCATCCAGCCTAGCCTTCTCATTCTGTATGTAGAAGAATCGGGGGCTCGGAGAAGACAAGAAACTGCCTGGAGCTAGTGAAGTGAGAGAGCTGGAACATATCAGCAGTTAAAGACAAGTAAGTGGCCACTATTCAGAAAGCTGCTAAGTGAGCTGAGAAAGACATAGAATTTGGACATTACAAATACCTTCCAACGGTTATATGCCAGAATCTGTTTTTGAAGTCGTCAGCCCTCTAGATAAACAGGTATAGCAAATAGGAGCATAGAAAAATGGATGAGGTGGGGAGGAAGGGAGGGAAAGAGAGCATGACAGGTGAGAAGGAGGATGGCAAAGCAAACAAAAGAAGAGAAAGAAAGTAAACTCGGGGTCAGGAAGTGTGGGAAATGGAATCACATCACACGCTAGGCTCTCTGAGCAGGGAAACCTAGCAGTAAAGAAAACTGCTTAACACAAGACTCTTTACCTAAGTCACATCTATTCTCATCCTATAGGCCTGGTGTTCTAGGAAACATATCTTGGGGCATGCTGACTTAGTGAGAAGAGAAATGGATTTCGAAATAATTGGGCTGGAAAGTAAAGAAATTGAAACTGCCTGGCTCGTGTCAGACAAGAGGTCAGGCATGGTCTCGAGGCTTTTCTATCCTGGGTTTGGAGATGAGGAGAGAGTAAGTGTGTCCTTGAATAGGCAAGATAAGGAGAATTCATTTTCTTCTTTGGCTTGCCATTAGAGGTGTGTGTGAAAGCGTGTAAGAACACAGATCTGTCCTTGTCACTTTTTTCCATGGGTATTTCAATCCCTACCAGAAATACAGAGCTCAGAATAGTATGCCCATATGTTTTTAACCTCTACAACAAACTACCATGATTTTCCCTCTAAAAGCTGGTAAAGTTACATCTCTACCTCAAAAGCTGTGAAGGGAAAAAAAAATTGGCTTTAAACAAACTCATTTGAAAGGTTTAAAAAAGTATTAGAGACTTAAAAAAAAAAAAAAGAATACAGGACTTAAATATCCCAAAGTGTGAAAATGCTACATTTTTACATTCAAATGATTTAAAATAGATGAACAGAATGCTTCCAAGCTTTCTAAAAATATGCATCTTCAGGCAATTAAAAAAATCAGTCTAAAGGGTCATTTATTTCAAGCACGTAAAAGGACTGATTTAGGGCATCCATGAACCCCATAACTGACTGCACCTGGGATACATGGCAAGGAAAAACCCTTCACACTCTTCCCAAGACCTGTAATGATATGTTTAGCTGAACTAATTTTAGACATGTCGGAAGCTTTGGATTCAGTATAGCATAAAGTACTGGTGACAAGTCTGTGGTTAGCAGCAGGCTTGAGCCATGGTCATTTTGAAGTAGGGTGGTGAGTTTATTCCTAAAAGGATGATGGTCACAGGAACAGGTCATGATGCACGTTTTTTTCCTGAGAGGTCTTTTTGCCATGTTCTATTTACTCAGCGTGGGTGAGAGCCTTTGGAAATGAACAGTGGCAATTCCTTCTTCTTCATGACACCCATCCTACTATGAACATTTCTACTGATCCTTTTTTTTTTTTTTTTTTTTTTTTTTTTTTGCTTGACTCATAGTTCTTTGGGTTCAATCAGGAAGTAGCTGGCATCCAGTCAGCGCTGAATAGGCTGAGGTTACTATCTTCTGTCAGAGGAAATATGGTAAAGATGTCGAAAGGTAGACCCACATCAGAGCTCATTGGGGACAAAAGCTCACTGACTGGTCTGCTAACAGTTGCTTGAGCATGGGCAGTAAAGGCCATGTGTGTGTGTGTGTGTGTGTGTGTGTGTGTGTGATAGAGAGAGAGAGAGAGAGAGAGAGAGAGAGAGAGAGAGAGAGAGAGAGAGCGATGGATCTGCGTGTGCCTTCATTAACTTTTTAAAAAATTACTCTTTCCAATCCATCTGATTTACCTTAGTATAGCCACTCTCTTCTCTACCTTGCTGTATTTTTCAGAGGGATTTCATTCCCCTACTTTCTTCAGCCTTCTCTGTTTTTACCATTCAACTCAGACCACTTTACCACTCCCCCTGCCCAATTCACCATGAACAGGTTTCTTCTCCAAAGCTCCTCACCCTGAATAAGAGGGGTGACAGCCTTTGGTACTATCTCTTTTAAGAGAAGTTCTCATGTCATAAGGAAAATGCAGGGTAAATCACTACTGTCCTTCAGTGTTATGCAGTGAGAAAGCAAGACTCAGATTTCTTTAATGTACATAACAACTCAGCAAACAGAAGCATCTCAATGCTGTCTTCCCAGATGTCAGCAATCAATCATATTCCTCACCGATCACTCATATTTCCCACCATAAGTCAGGAAGTAGGAAGAATAGTTTGGACACAATAGGGATGAGAAAGAGACAGGAAGAGGGTGGAAATTTTAAATGAGAGCTGGAAGGCCAATTAGTGAGAAACGTTGATCATACTTTTCTTTCTAAGTGTTTTCCTTGATCTCTTTGATGCCCCGCCCCCCCGACCCCACAACAGAAATGGCAGATATCACCAGCTCATCACACACATATCCTTGGGCATCCATATTCCAAGGACAAGGTGACACAGAGATAAATGTGCCTGTGTGAGCCTCATGTTTTAGCTCTATGGCAGTAGATGCTTCAACGGTTGGCACCGTGAGTCTAGATTTTTAAAGTGCTCATCTCATTTAGTCAGGAGTCATCTGTGGAACAGCTGCCATATGTGGAGAACTCTGCTGCACACTGTGTGCTGCATGAATATGAAAGAGATGTAGTTTTGTCACTAGAAACTTATAGTTTAATAAGACAAAAATACCCCTGCCGCCTGCAAATTCCAGGAATGTGCTCGTGCACACCGACAGCTGTAACACAAGGATGGCTCAGATGGGGGCTTTTAGAGCAACTAAGCATCGCTGTGGGAGTCAAAAGGAGGATGCAGCGAAGCACTTTCAGTTGGAGGGTCTGAACCTGTTGTGACAGACATGGCATCTTGAGCGTCACCTTTAGGGCAGACGTAGATTTCCTCAATGTGTATAAAGAACTCAGCAAAAGCAGGGAACCTCAATGAACGGAGAGTGTAAGGCTGCCTTCTCAAGTGTCACCAATCAGTCACATTCATCACCCTGAGTCAGAGGAGGACGCCACATAGACAATGGAGATGAGATAGATCGGCCTTTTCTATCCCTTCTGCCTCTGCCTCTCAAGAGCAAGGCTTATCGGCAAGATCCGCCGTAGCCAGTAAAGTGTTTTAATTTTATTATCTCTTCTGTGTATTTTCAAACATAGACGAACCATAATAAGCAGAGACCCCCCCACCCTAGACATCAAAGATATCTCAGACTTTAAAAACAGGAAGTAGCACAGTCTCAGAACCCCCTTCTAGTGTGCAAATATAATGCACTTGGCTGTCTGCTATCGAGGAAACAATCTGCTCAAACTATCCAAATCGATTTCTCTGTCCTACGTGACTTCCCTGTGTGTCGTATATGTGCCCCTGTGCCCATTCATTTCTATTTAGAGATGTCTTAGGAAATTGGCATTATTGAACTCAGAAAAGCTGATCCGTGAAGGGTCCCAGATTAATAGATAACCCCACCTGCAGCTAACAGTCTTCTGCTACATGGTATCTAAAGAAGCCTTCATTCTAGGACCCACTGGATCCTTCTACATTGCTATTCTCCCATTGTTCTCTCATCTAGAGTCCCAATAGGATGTCCTCCCCTCGGTCCCAGTTTCCTGGTAAGGGAAGGCTTTCATGGGACATGCCCATTGGGTTAGTATGCAGATATAAGTGAGTATATACCCTTTGAGTCTTTCTGCTTCTGGGTTAACTCACTCATTATGATCACTTGAGTGGAGAGAGGGATTTGACTTTCTCAAGTACTCTGGTGCCTCACATTTGACTATGTCCCCTGGCGGGGGAGACCTAGTGGCACTCAGAGGAAGGACAGCAGGTCACTGAGAAGAGACTTGATACCCTATGAGCATATACAGGGGGAGGTAATCCCTCTCAGGAACAGTCATAGGGGAGGGGAATAAGGGGAAAATGGGAGGGAGGGGAGAATGGGAGGTTACAAGGGATGGGATAACCATAGAGATGTAACAAGAATAAATTAATTTAAAAAAATAAAAATAAAAATAAAAAATAAAAAATAAATAAAAAAGAAGCCTTCATTACCTGGACAGGTGCTAAAGAATGTGGGACGGGGGCTTAGGGTGTAGCTCAGTAGCAGACCACACGCATAAGTGCTCTGGACCCTGGATTTAGCAGCAATCATAACAATATGAGGACAGACAGTGACAGTCCTCTCCCTAAGGTCCCTAGCGTCCGTAGCATCATACTGCCCACCACCTTCTTCGAGCGGTCTTCTCTGATAAACTAGGAACAACTGAGCTCCAGCTCACTTTCATTTCCTCATGCACTTGCTGTGCACATCCTTTTTCCCTTCTCAATATAATATATAGCAAGCACTTACTGAGCACCTGGCTCGTTGCAAGCACTGGGGCCAGCGCTACCGATGCAAATCCTTTGTTTTTATTGCACTACAAAGAGCTCATTGTCCTTGAACATGGAGATCAGCTCTACTCAAATCTGGTCAGCTGAGATGTGCCAAATGGTCTACGTCTTAGGTATGTAATCCTAGCAGGTGATTTAAACCCCACAAGCTTTTCTATAAAATGGAGATAATCAATTGCCTCCCAAGGTTCTGGCAAGGATCAAATGAGGCAATTAATGAAAGTGTTTTGAGGTGACTGTACACTAGAAAATCTAGATAAACGTTATTATAATGGACAGTATTAGTATAATGAGGAAGATCTGAAATTGACCTCTGGTGGGTGTGGTGACAACTATCCTTCTAGCAGATAAGAATAAAACACTCACTAGAACTTCACAGAAAAGTCTAGAAAGCAATGTCCATTTCAGGTTGTATGTTCTCAGGAGCACCTCTTCTTCAGCAGGTACATCACATCACACTTATGTGTTCTTTGTCTGGTTTTTCTTATACCAGAACATTTTCATCTGTGTCCAATGTTTATTCCCCACTTAAAGATACAGAGTTCCTTTCTCGAAGCCCCAGTCAGCTGCCAATACTGTCACAACCCCAAACTGAGCTGCAGCAAACAGTGAAGGAAAACCACTCCCTTTGCATCCCGTGGGTCTCAACTTAGGTAGGTGTGAGGGGTCACCCTAAGACCATCAGAGAAAAAAACACAGATATCAACATTATGGTTCATAACAGGAGCAAAATTACAGTTATAAGGTAGCAACGAAACTAATTTACGGCTGAGGGTGGGGTCAGCACAGCATAAGGAGCTATATTAAAGGACCACAGAATCAGGAAGGTTGAGCACCGCTGCTCCAGAGAGAACGGCTGGTATCGGGCACAGGTGAAGATTAGCACAGAAATCACGAAAGTAAAACAAACAGAAATGAGCTCCCCCTATAAATACTCTGAGCAATCAAAAATTATATGAAGCGAAGACCGAACTGGGCAGAAGGAGGACCGCGCAGACTGCATGAGCTGGAGCATCGCACGTCACACCGTGCATCCTTCCCTGTTCTCTGAGACTTTCGCCCATTAGATGAATTAGGACTGTTTTCAGCACTTCTATTGAAACATAAACAAGAGGTAGACTCCAATTGCCTGTTGCCAAGCAGGCTTCACCCCGGGAGGTCAAAATGCATAATTAATCAAGAGAGGCAGCAGGAGACTGGTTAGCTAGGAGCTTCTGATCTGGGTGCACACACTTCCGCAGGCAGGGTAAGTTGCCCCTAATGAGGTTTTCAAGGTGATGCTGACTTTCCTCTATGTTTCTTACCCCCAGTCCCTCTGGGGCATTTCCAACCTGGTTACTCCAACATTCCAGGAAAGACACAATCTCCTTCAAACACCACACCCTCTTCCCAAACAGTATCTTGCAGACACAAACTGAGCATTAGGAATGACATCACCACCTTACTGCAGATTATAGACCCAGACACTGAATTCCCATGTGGGCCAAGGTGATGGGGGCAAGTCTGCAGCCCTGTGCTGTCTGAACTAGGAATGAGCAAAGACTCTTGCTGGGAAGATACTTCTGATCTAGGAATTCTATTTTATTTTATTTTATGCCTTTAAAAAATGCAGATAAGAATATGAGACCTAGAATTTATCCGTGCCTCACAATTTATGCTAGCTCATTACCTCCTGCTAGACTCCAAGGCTTTGTAACGGAAATTGGCTCTGATCTCTGAGATGGGCATTACATCATACTCTTCTTTTAGCACATTATGTCATCCCTGCTGAGCCGCATTATCTATGGTTGGCTCAGCAGTAGCGATTTTTGTGGGCCGACTGCAGTGTTCCCAAAGAACTGCTGGGAACCACAGATTGAAATCTGAAACATTTATCTTCTAAAAAGCTGAAAGGGGGAAAAGATGTTCACGTTGGACCCCATTTCTTTTCCTTAACCCTCTCCTGTCTTGGCCACTTCTAGAATGCCTTGCTATAAGCACCCAGCGAGAGCAATGTGCTGGGTCTGTGCAGGAGCCGCCACTCTGAAATAACCAACATCGAGGGGGGACTGACATTGCTGTTCCCCCAAATCTGGGGCTGATACACCTGCACTTGCCGTGACTACATCTCAAGGGATACAGGGATATGCTCAGAGGGACCACATGTACTCTAGTGTTGCAAACAGAGGACAGTCTGCCAAACTCTTGGGTTGCCTCAGAAAAGAACACATGGATTGAAGGTACATGTGCACACATACATGTGCACACATACACCTGCTTATCTTCCTGGCCATGCCGTGGCCACACAGACAAACTCTAGATTTGTATTAGGAAAAAAAAAATGTTTGCCAGAAACTGTGCTGATATTATCTCTTCTCACTTCAACCATGAAATTAGAAGCCCGTTTTGTATCTTTCCATCCTAGGCAGGATAAGAAGAAACCATTGCACAGAGGAAATAGAAAGACACTTTTCAGGATAAAGCAAAGATATTCCCAAGCCCCAGAGAATCCCTATACCTTCCTTGTCACAAAAGCATAATTATGGGATGGTGGGGGGAGGGTCTCTAAATACCAAAAGGAAATAGAGTACATTCAACCATGACGAAATTACAATTCCTCTCCTATACACCAACTAATGAGATTCATTGGGTGGGGAGTAAGTGCTGGAGAGGGCTCTCAAAGAAGCTATGATAGTCCTCTTCCCCGCCCACCTGTGCATTTTTTTCAGACTTTTTAATAATGAGGATCCATGCTCGTGATTCCTTTTTGTGATACTTAAATGGTAGCTTCATCAAAGCAAACAAACCCAGGATTACTGGGAACGGAAGTAAAGCTAACATTTGGCCTGGCCCAAAAGCCTTGTTTCTTTCTACCTTCAGTGATCCTCAGTCCAAGCATACCCATAGGGCTTGGGACTTGGAACATGAAATCAGGCTCTCGGGAATCAACTGACGTTCTCATCTTTAGCATCTCTTCTCCCATAGTTCATGTCTGCTGCCATATGTCTTTATTGCCTCTGAGGGGAAATGTGAGGATTGATGGAGTGACCCACAGAGTGCTCTGAAGAGGTTTTCGGATGGACGTAGACTAGGAAATGCCACTAAACAGCTAAAAGGTGTTTTCAAAAATCCTCTCACTCTCGTTTTCCTTCCTTTACTTTGTCCCTTGGTCTCCACTCCTTCATCCAAGCTCTTAGAATTTTATGTGCTGAAAGCCAAAAATGCTTTAAATCTTAATAACTACACATGTCACTCAGAACACTGAAAGGAAACTGTGTATATTCTGACTAGTTTGAAGCTTTTACTTGAGCCAGAGTAATTGCTACACCATTTAAAACCAACTGCAAAGAGCAAGGAGCCTTCACACATTAAGCTGATTTTCATGGAAGTTGTAAAATATTAAATGACTGTAATTTCTATCAACAGCAGAATTAGCTGGCCCGATTACTCTCTTTTTGACAAAGTCAAGAAAGTAGAATCATAAACCCTGGAAAATTCACCTCTGCCCCTGGGTCTTGGCTGACAAGCATGCTGAAAAGGACGCTAAGTGTCATATCTTTGTCTTTTGATGGCCTGTTCATCCCATAGGCCATAGCCGGTCCTGCAAAAAAGGTCTTCAGAATAGACCAAACTCCTTAATGCACCTTCAAACTAAGCCAGCTGTGGAACAGAGCCACTGTGCTCCCAGACCCAAAACAAGACAATTAGCCACAATAGCCCCAGGAAGAGCAGCACCTGCCACCCTGCTACAGGGATGAGGAAGACAAACCTACTATCCTTGGTGCCACCTCAGAAAATAGATGTGTAATATGGAAACTGGGTGCACAGTGTAAAACCCACTCTCCTGTTGGCTGTCTGCAAATTAACATAGATGTCAGGAGTGGGTGGTCCAAACAGAATGAGACCAGGAACCAATCTTACTGGCTTCTGACCTTACAGTAAAACAAGTAAAAAATGCTTAGGATGAAATGGGAATTCTGGGCTGGGTTTCCCCCTTTGTCCCCCACAGCTGCTTTGATGCTTAAGAAGGTGGCTGAAAGAAAACAAGATAATATAGACCTTTGCATCCATCCTGGGAAGAAGACCCACTGAGAACAGGCACACTATTTTGGGGCCCACCTGCTTATCCAGAGTCACTACTGGGGTCACCTACTGTGTAGAAAACAAACATCCACTGCATCATTGAAGGTCTCAATCCTACTGCCCACCAGCAATGCCAACTGTCCTCTCTGCTGTTATCCCTGGGTGCTTCTGGGACCATGCGGCATTGTCAAGCCTGCAGAGCCCCGCCTACTTCTCAGAGAAAGCCCTCCACAGTGTACTTTCCAAGCTGTCTCCTCAACAGCAGCTACACTTCCATAGATGGAGGCATGGCATGACTACACAGAGCACAGAAATACTGGGAGCACAACCCAGACTCATAAAGGTGACAAAGAAGTCAGCCTTCTGTGTGTGGGGGGTAAATTGCACTGGGACATAGATGATGCTCCCTCTCAGACTGTCCCTTCTTACTATCCAGAAAGTCTGTATTCCTTTTACCTCTGTTCTTGGCCCATGCTGTGCCCTCTGCCTTTCTCTAAGAATCCTTTTCCTCCTCAGAGTCCAGGTTCTTATTTCACTTTTCTCTGTCCTGAAAAACAGACCTCAGCTTATCTTTGACTAAAAGACTATATCTTCATTAATCCTAAACAATAAAACTAGATAGGGTTCAGCCAGCCTGTCTCAGCACCTGGGAGCTGGATACAGAAAGATCATGAGTTCAAGGCCAGCTAGGTTACATGAGAACCTGTCTCAAAATGCAGATCAGGTTCATTTATTTAGTCAGTATCTTAGCGTAGTAACAACTATATGCAAATGTAGTAAATATGGGGAAAGATCAGACATGGACTCAGCATTTTGGGAGAGGTTTTATTGATAAATATGTGACAGGAGTTGCTGGCTTTGACCCAAATTCCTTTGTTCCTGTGTGCACACTTAGACACACTGCCTAGCTTCCTCTACAGTTAGCTATGGACATATACCAGAGTCCTGGTCAATAAGAACTGGGTCCACATGGTGGACACTGAGTCCAGGTCCAGCCTATTTGCCTCTACATATTCCCCATTCTGGATAGCTTGGCTAGATGGTGCTAGATAGATCATCGGCATTTGGTAGCCATGTGAAGACATCACAGCCTCAGACAGCCATGTCCTTGAACACCCACTCAGATGAAAGCCATCACCCTCAGGACAGCTGCCATGAGAGCAAGAAATCAATGTCTACTGTGGGGATCCAGCACAGATTTCAACTACGTGTGACAGCCACATGGTTACTCTAATTAGCAGAAGCCATGAGACGTGGCACTGAAATTATTGAAATGTTCACTTACTGAACTAGAAGGATATTTGTAGTATGTCAATAGACTAGATTGGGATCTATTATTGCTATGTGATGTTTTTTAAAGATATATGTATATGTACATACACACAAAGAAAACATTCTAGATGAATATACAACAAGGTGTGGATATTTTTTTTTTTGAGTCACAGAAAAAATAAGCATGGCATGTCTACATTTCTGCTATTAGTAAAGAATGTGCCCTGCCTTCATAATGAAAAATGAAAGGCTATGCTTGACTTTAGGAGGGGAATGGTATCTTGAGGTGCATGTATAAAGGCAGGGCATCTAGAGTGGATGAACATTTGTTTCTGGAACTAATCATCTATTAATGACCCGTCAACACTTTATCCATAAATCATCTACAGTCTGCATTCCATTCAACACATCTGATTCCCACCCTTCCACATCTTAGGCCCCATCGAGAGAAAGGGTAGAAGAAGTGCTTTTGGGTTTTATTACTTATATAAAGAAATTAAGAGGAAACTAATCTCTGGTTGTTTGGGGGTGGGGAGGAGGGAAGAAGAAAGAGAGAGGGGGGAGAGAGAGAGAAGTGGTATAGTGTTATGGTTAGAGAGAAGTTCTCACCCTTCTTGGGCTTTCAATTTTTTTTCATCCATATTTATTACTGGTCAGAAAGCTCTCAGTTTTAGGAGCTCTTGTAAACAGCATTGAGGACATTTTTCCCAAGTTAGTTAAGGAAAAACAGCTGCCTAGCACACAAATCATTTCAGACTTCCCAGTACAATCCCACAGAACAAAGGTTCTACTGGTCACTGAAGCAAAGCTCCCCCCTTTATACAGGAAGAGCCTAAATATGTTCTTATTACACCCCAGAGAACAAAGAGTGTCAAAGGGTCACTGCAGATGTCCTCCATACAACTTCCAAAAGTGCCTATAGAAAGAAATTGTTATACAATGAGAATCAGAAATGTCACAAAATGTCAGGCTCCAAAATCCCAATAGCTGTTTCCTCTTCCACAAAGGCTTTGAGGAATGGGGACTGACCCAAGAAGGGAGGACCTGGTCACCAACTTTTCAGAAGGAAGAAGGGCATTGTAGGCTCAGGACCCTGAGAAACATCATAGAGATGTAACCATGGAGAAGGATGTGACAGGAGGGCAAAGAAGCAGAATTAAGCCAAAGAAGAATTGAGCTCTAATATAGTCACAGCAAAGGAGTCAGACCCATGAGGGACTCTGAAGATGGGCTGTCCCAGAAGAGTGTCTACAAGTTGGGCTATGACATTCTATTCTGAAGCAGACAGCTTCCTTATGGACTGTCAGTCATCTGCTAGAATCTAAAGTAGAAATACTCAAAGTCAACAGCCACACAACAGTGCCTGCTACCCAGCAGTGGGAAGATGTCAACTCTCAAATGGTCTGTATACAGTTGCCAAGGAGATCATCCCTGTCCTGTTTGTACATTGCTGACACCAACACACCTAACTCAAAGAGCTCAAAGGAGGAATGATATTTTTTGGTCCATGGTTGCAGACAGTCTCAGTCTTTCATGGTGATGAGGCAAAGTGGAGCTTCCAATAGCAAGAGCATATAGCAGAGACTTTTCATAGCACAGTAGACCCAGAGCAGAGCTAGTATCTAGAACTAGGCTATAACATTTAAATGCTCACCCTTGGTAACTGGACTTCTGACAGATAGACTCCACCTCCTAAGGATTCCACAGTCCCCCAAATAGCCTGGTCAGCTAGAGAACAGGTGTTTAGAGGGTGAGCCTTTGGGATCAACAAGATGGTAAGAAGGGTAAAGGAGCCTGCCACCAACCTGGGTTCGATTCCCAGGTTGAAGGAAAGAACTAATCCTCACAAGTTTTCCTCTGGCCCACACATGTATACTGTAGTGTGTGCGTGTGCATACGTGCACATACACACATACAAACTAAATACATTTTAAAGTAATTTTTAAAAGATTAAGCCTGTAGTATAAATTACAGATTCAAACCATAATGTCACCAAATACTGCTCCTAAGCTACTCTTTAGGATTCTTCGCCAGTTTCCCATCACTTACAGGATCAAATAAATCCACCTACACAAGCCCTTGGGGGTTCTTTTCAAACCTCTTATGCAGTAGTTGTCAATTTCATTGGATCTGAAATCAACTAAGAGACATGCCCCTAGGCATCCTAGAAGGATTAATTGAGAAGGGAGGGCCTTTCACCAGAGTGGGTGGCACCTTCCAGCAGCAGTCCAGATATAAAGAAGTCCAGAAGAAAACCTTTTGCTTTTTGCTTGCTTTATTTACCCCTTGCTTGTGAGTGCATCAATTATGGTGGTGGTGGTGGGTGATGTGGTGATGTTGGTGGTGTGTTGGTGGTGGTAGTGGTGGTGGTGGTAGTGGTGGTGGTGGTAGTGATGGTGGTGGTGGTAGTGGTGGTGTGGTGGTGGTGGTGGTGGTGGTGGTGGTGGTGATGTGGTGGTGGTGGTGTGGTAGTGATGTGGTGGTGATGGTGGTGGTATGGTGGTGGTGATGGTGATGTGGTGGTGGTGGTGGCAGTGGTATAGTGGTGGTGTGGTGGTAGTGGTGATGTGGTGGTGGTGTGGTAGTGGTGGTGGTAGTGGCAGTTACCACTAATGCTACCTTCACTGACATAAGAACCCAGGTTTTTAAGCCTTGCAACCCAGAGTGGAAACCAATGGCTCTCCTGGAAGCCATAGGCATTCATCTCAAGATGAATGAACTGCTTACTCATCTAGTCTCATGTATTGAGGAGCTAGCTACCAGGGTTCTCAGCCTCTCCAATATGAAGATGAGCACTGTTGGAATACCTATCTTGTTTTTATTGTGTAAATCAACCTACTAAATTCCCTTTTTATATATGTTAATTTTTGTTTCAATTTATTTTCTCTAAGGAACCCTGACAAATACACTATATGATAGTCTCCTCAGTAGAGCCTAGGCATCCCTCACAGGGATGTGTTCATTAATTCGGAAGTTACCATGCTCTTTCACGCCTCTGAGCAGCGGTTTCTGTTGCTCCCTTGTGCTGGTCTCCACTCTTATCTTCATAGAAAGTTCCTAGTCATCCCTCAAGCCCCTCAGGAGCCAATCCCATTGAGAAGCTTGGCTCTTTCAGGGAATACTGACTCAGTTTCCTCTGCTCCACCATTTCATGAGTATCAACACAAAAGCTGTCTCAGCTTTTACAAGTTATTACTGTTCCTTACAAGACCGGGGTCCTTTCACAAACAGTTGGGCCATTCATCCTTGTATCCTTGAGACACAGAAAATATTAAACGTGGTTCCATGTTCTATGTTTAGGAAGAGCAGATGTGTTTTAATAAGTTGATGGGAGAAACCCAAGAATGAGTCTCACAGAGAAAAATAAGGCGTTTTCAACCAGCCATGTGTCAGAAAGGTGTGGCCTTTGTGCCTATGTTGTTATTCATTGTTCAGCATCAGAGTCTTAACAGACTGGACAGTAGATATTGGCTGCCCATACAACACTGCAAAATTGCTTTTAGGGTCCAAAATCCAGAAAGTCTTCCATAGGTAACTAAGAAAAAAGCATTGCTTCCTGACCAAGGTTGTCCATCAAGCCAGCTGCTACATCTGAGCAATTTCCTCTCGCTCCATGTATGTTCCCATGGTTGGCCTTCTACACATGAATAACATATTCGCTATGGTTTTCTATGGCATTCTGTAAACTAGGGTGCTAATGAGAAGATGAACGGTGGGGCTGTGTGAGTCCAGAGGATCTAAGCCAAAGGAGAACAGGGTCCCAGTTCAACGAGTGGGGAGGGAAAGAGCTTGGGCCAGGCTAGGGTTGCCTGAAAGAGAAAAAGAAAAATGCAGCTTCCCATCTTTGTCTCTCATCTCATGCTCATCTTCGCCTCATAATTCTATCTTTAAGCAAAAGAGAACCAACCCAAGCTACATGAGAAGCGGACATACCTCAGCCACAGCCTAAGCGAGTTGACTTTTTCAGGACAAAATACGACTGGGTAATGAAATGAATCTAAAGTCACTGTAAACAAGAAGGCCAGGCTGGCTTCCATCAGAGTGAATTTCATTCTATCTATATTTATCTTTAATTTCAGGTCCCGCTGTCTAATAGAACCAGGGTACTGTTTACGAAAGAAAGAAAAGGAAAAAAAAACATATTTTGTGTCCTCAGGAAATGCCAGTGGACCACAAGTCTTAATCTGCTCAGCCAGAGTGGAGGCTGGGGGCTTATTCAAGCACAGAGTGTACACCATCTCTCATTTCCTTCCACAGACAAAGCAGAGATCCTTCTAGACCAGGGGTCAGAGGCAGCTTTTGTTAATATCCAAAAGAAGCTTACCCTGCCAAGCGACTGCTCCACCCCCCTGAAAAGCCTTCTTCTGGTGCTCCCATCTGAATGTAGGAGTCAGCCTCTAAATATAACCTGTGGAGCAGCCTCTAGCATCATCCCCGAGAGTGTAGCTTTTCCCTTCCCAAAATAATGAGAGGCGGTAAATTTGTCTCCAGAATTTTCCACAGGGAAGGGGCAGCATGAGACATAGGACAGAGACTCTCTCCACAGGGTAGAAGGAGTGAGTGAAGAACAGCCCTTCATGCAGATGCTAGCCCCTCCCACTTCCCCACTGAGTATCTTACCAAGGAGATGGTACTCAAGCTTGTATAGTGGTTTCAGGTTACTGACTGATGTCAGGGCAGTCCTCAGAAGTGTGCCTTCTTGCCCTGTATAATTCTGAGTGCGTAAAATTCCTCTGTGCTTCACCATACTTTCTCCCTAGTTGTGACAATGCTTGGTGCTCCAGATGATTTTCTAACAACCAACTCACACCTGTTCAGCTGTCAATCAAGCTATCTCACTAACACTGTCACCCTTGAAGGGAGCCCTACATTATCCCTCATCTATATGGCTTCAAGCCCACCACAGTGCCAAGCAATCGGTAGATGCCAAGGACAAATAGGTGTCTTAGTTAGGGTTTCAATTGCTGTACCCCATGACCATGGCAACTCTTATAAGGAAACATTTCACTGAGGCTGGGTTTAGTTCATTACCATCATGGCAGAAGGCATGGCAGCATGCAGGCAGACATGGTTCTGGAGAGGTAGCTGAGTTCTATATGAAGATCTGCAGGCAGCAGGAAGAAAGTATGACACTGGGCTTGGCTTGAGCATCTGAGACCTCAAAGCCCACCCCCAATGACACACTTCCTCCAACAAAACCACACCTACTCCAGCAAGGCCACACCTCCTGATAGTGCCACTTTCTATGAACCAATGGGAGCCATTTTCATTCTAATCACCATGATAGGTGAATGCAAAATCCCTCCAGTGATGCAGATAGACGGATGTATGGTGTGAGAAGATGATTAACAGCTCTGCCCTTCAGTTGGCATGATCCTTGAACCCCACACAGAGCTCTGGGGGAGAGTCTCCAAACTATAGTATGAGGGTCCCATGGCTTCTATAGCCCCAGTAGCCTGCCCCCAACTAAATCCTGCTGCAGGATAGTAGGCACAGGGGAGAATCCAGCTGTGATCACCCATGATCATAGTACCATTCTCTGGGAAATCCTGAGGCCGACTTCCTTTTATTTCTCTAGCCTGGTGAGAAGATTGGTCACAGCTGTCCATCTCGAGGCCCTGTGGCATCAGAGGCTCTGAGTGTGGTAGAAGAAGCCTGATGCCCAAAACAGCCTCTTGGCCTGTGGAGGCCACAGTTGTTTCCTGTGAGCAGATGTGCTGTTCTTCCCCTGGGTGAAGCCTATGGACTGTAAGCCTCTAAATAAGGGGTTGGTTTTACATAAATGCTATTTCCAAGGCGAGCAGGATCTTGTCACCAAACAGAGACCACAGAACTACTCAGGTATTGGAAATCTAGGCAGGTGTCTGCTGTCCTATAGGCAGGAAAGAAAAGGAGCCAGAACCAGGAAAGACTGAGGCACAGGCGGATGAAAATGAGCAAAAGAAAATCTGACTGGGTCAGACAACGCTAGCTCATGGCCAGAGCGCTGTTGCTTCCCTTTGTCCACTGCCATGGTTTGACTGTGTCCCCACAAAGTTTTGGTGATAGAAACCCAGTCTCAAGGTTAATACGCCAATGGCATTTTTCAATCTGTTTCTCTTATTTTTAATTATTAATGTATGTATTTATTTACTTTACATCCTGGTCATAGCCCCATTCCTGCTCACCTCCTAGTCCCTCTCTCCCTCCCTAGGTCCTATACCCCTCCCCTAATCCTCAGCCCCACTTCCAATCAATCTCAGCTCATTAAGTTGTATCAAGACTGAGTATGTTCTCTTCCCTTGTGGCCTGGCATGGCAGCCCCACCAGGGGGAAGTGAACAAAAAGCTGGCAGCAGAGTTCATGTCAGAGAAAGCCCCAACTCCCCTTACTAGAGGACCCACATGAAGCCTAAGCTGTCCATTGGCCACATCTTTGTAGGAGGCCTAGGTCCACTCCATCCATGGCCCTTGGGTAATGCTTCAGTCTCAGCAAACCCCTCTGGAACCTCATTAGTTGGCTCTGTTGGTTTTCTTGTGGAGCTCCTGGCTAATATCCAAAATATATAAAGAGCTCAAGAAATTAAATACCAACAAACAAAATAACCCAATTAAAAACTAGGGCACAGAACTAAACAGCATTCTCAACAGAGGAATCTCGAAACGGCTGAGAAGCACTTAAAGAAATGCTCAATGCCCTTAGTCATCAGGGAAATGCAAACCAAAACAACTCTGAGAATCTATCTTACATCAGTCAGAATGGCTAAGAGTAAAATCTCACATGACAGGACACATTGGCAAGGATGTGGAGAAAGGGGAGCACTCCTCCCTTGCTGATGAAAGTGCAAACTTGTACAACCACTATAGAAATCAATCTGGCACTTTCTCAGAAAACTGGCAACAGCTCTACCTCAAGACCCAGATACACTACTCCTGGGTATATATCCAAAAGATGCTCTACAATATAACAAGGACACTTGCTCAATTATGTTCTTAGCAGCTTTATTCATAATAACCAGAATCTGGAAACAACCTAGATGTCCCTCAACTGAAAGACGGATAAAGAAACTATGGCACATTTCCGCAATGGAATACTACTCAGCTATCAAAAAGAAATAAAACATGAAATTTGGAGGCTAATAGATGGAACTAGAAAAGGTCATCCTGAATGAGGTAAGCCAGAGCCAGAAAGACACACATAGTATTTACTCACTTAAAAGTGGATTTTAGCCATATAGTACAGGATAAACATACTACAATGCACAGACCCAACAAAGATAAGTAACAAGGAGGACCTGTAGGAGGAAGCTTACACCTCACCCAGAAGGAGAAATAGAATAGACAGAGGTAGTGGTTGAAGAGAGGGAACGGCATAGGAGAGGGAGCATGGAGAGAAATGAGGGTGGAGATCAGACCTAAGGAAAGCGGGCGCAGGAGGACAGAAGACCTGTAGAGAAAAGAGAGACTGTGGGTGGGAGACTCTCTGTAACAAGCTGCAGACCTAAGTCAGAGTAGGCTCCTGGGAGGATATGAGGTGACTCTAGCAGAGACTCCTACTAGCAGAGGCCATAGAGACTGAAGAAGACACCCTCTAACTAGACAAGCCTCCTAGTAGAGGGAGGGGAACACAAACCCACCCACAAAAACTTCAAGCCAAAATTCACCCTGCCTACAAGATGTGCAGGCATCAATATAGAACAGATAAAACAGAGATTGAAGGAACGTCCATCCAATGGCTGGCCCATGTAGTGGATGTAAACATATTTTTGTTTTGATCCCAAGTGTGAGATGTAAAACATACTTGCATGCAGTGTTTGTCTACTGGAAACAGACTTGTGAGAGAATACATGGTGTTTATCCACTAGAAGAGAAACTGCCTCTTGCAGGGGCATGGTCTTTGCCAGCTGATAAACATCCTAGTATGGACTCTGAGAAGATTAAGCCCAAAACCAGAGGCTTGGTTTTTGGTTTCTGTATCAATTCCTATCATTTGGCTGTTCACCGTTCAGCTTCGAGATGTTCCTACCAGAGAATGCTTCAAGGTTCTGGGCTTGGGCTACTGTTCCAGGTGTCAGCTGCTGCAGTTGCAGGCACTTTTGCTGAATTTCTTGTTTTCTGTTTAACAGGTTTACTGGACTCCTAGCAGTGAAGAATGGAATCTGCCCAAGGATCTGAGTCTAAACATGTTTACTTCTCCTGTCCCCATTAGCCTCTTTTCTCTCCTAGCTAAGGTAGATAGGTTGGAAGGGAAGTATAAGCATTAAAGAACCCCAAATAAAGTAAGTTTGTAAAAGTTCAAAGCCTACAGCCCAACCCAAGACCCACCACATGGAAAAGAGCCAACCCCTGACACTATTAATGATACTCTGCTATGCTTGCAGACAGGAGCCTAGGACAGTTGTCCTCTGAGGGGCTTTATCCAGCAGCACTTCAAAACAGATGCTGAGACTCACAGCCAAACATTGGGTGATGTGTAGAGAGTGTTATGAAAAAGTAGAGACAAGGATAGAAAGGCCAATGGCATTTTTTGAGGCAGAGACTCTGAGAGACAAATAGGATCAAATGACACCATGAGGGTGGAGCCCTCATGATGGTAATCAGTTGCTTTCCAAGAGGAGGGCGGTAGACTTGAACTGACATACTTGCTCTGCCTTGACACGTGATGCCCTCTGCAATGTTAAAGTGCATCTAAAAGGTCCTTACCAAAAGCCAGTATCATGCTCTTGGAATTCCCAGCCGTCAGAATTGTAAACCAAAGAAACTTGCATTCTTTATAAACTACAGATCATAGCAACAGAAAATAAAGTAAGATTTCCATCCAATAACCATCCCTGGTATGTAGGAATCACATTGGCTCTTCCTGTTGCTCACAGAGCATTTCTATGGTCTTTCACTCTGGCTTTCTGTTGAAATGAATGATCAATAACCAAGCAGACACAAAAGAAATTATGCTTTACACTCTCTAAAGCCGTGAGATTCCTGGCATCACCAGACGCTCTGTAATTTCAATTAAAGTCAACGCCAGATGTTTTGGTTCCTTTGTTGGTTAATCTTTCGTTGACAATGAAGTATAAAATTATGTTCTGTCATATTAAAGAAAAAGTTTCTGGTTATACAAGCAGCAAAAAACTATTTCCATCTGAGAAGAGCAAGAGAGAAGGGCTTGATTTTTTTTTCCTCCTAAGTAAGCTCAAGGTACCTTCCATAAAGCACTTTATTTCATTTTATCTTCCTAACCACTGTACTCAGTTTCTCTTCAATTTATGAGGCAGCCAAA
This sequence comes from Acomys percivali, assembly GCA_907169655.1. Lineage (NCBI taxonomy): Eukaryota > Metazoa > Chordata > Mammalia > Rodentia > Muridae > Acomys > Acomys percivali. The sequence goes on along the minus strand of OU015758.1, from coordinate 20,910,226 downwards.
GTTCACAGAGCATCATTGGGGATTTTGACCCTTTTTGTCCCACTGTGTATAACAACTGAGTAGAATTATCTAGGGAGCACTTGAAGACTTTAAAGTGTCCAAGTCTAATACCCAAAGCATAACTGGTAGAAACTGAGTGTCCCAGGGAAGAAAAGTAATCAGCAGTCTTCACCAGATGGAAACCATACAATAACTGTGCAAGAAAAGTGCATTTTACAATGGCGGCATGAATGCTGTGGCAGTAACCAACTATTTTCTGGTTGGATTTAATACTTTTCCATTCCACAAGATGTAACTCACGCCTAGTCCTGTTAACTAGGCCACAATCCCAGGCCTCGTTAGGTAAAGGCCCTAGGGAATAGGCTAATACTATTATTCTGCTGACTGGACACAGCAATAAATGTCCTTCTAAGTTATCTTTTTTCCTATAGATTATAGCATCTCAGGTCTCGTGAGAGCAGCTTTAAAAGAAATAGATGTCAGTTAATATGGAGACCCACAACTGGTCAATGTGTAGAGAATACCAGAGTGTAGAGTGCTCAGTTCCAAATGGGACAGCTACATCACACCCCTTCTGGCTCGGGAAACATCAAATTAAAGTGGATAGAAAGATTGTAAGAGCCAGAGATGGTAGACATCTATAAAGAAGCCGTATTTGCCAGACACAGTAGGGCCATCGCACATATGAACTCACAGAAGCCATGGCTGTATGCACATGATCAAGCCAGCCAAAAATCCCAGCATGGATGGAGGAGGGTCTCATGAAGTTTCACCCTTACTGAGGAGCTATTGGGAAGAGATGGTTACTGGGGCAGGGAGAGTCCGTTTTCTTCAGGAAAGTGGCTGCTGAGAGGTTACAGGTGATCCAGTAGGACATCCATGCACATGTGTAAGTACAGGCAGAACGACGGAGTCAGCGGGTTTACAAACAAAACACAGGAAGTTGAAGGGGAAAATGTGGAGGGACGGGGAGTAATTGGAGGCGAAGGGAGGGAAGGGGGTGGATTTGATCAAACACATCATATGAATGTATGAATTTCTCAAATTATATAAAAAAGTGAGTCCCGTGACTTTTTAGTGAGGAGATCACTGAATCACACTAGGCTAGAATAAAGTGTATGTCATCTCCAGCAAGAGAAACGTTTGATCGTTTTCATGTCACCTTTACCCGAATCCAGGGAAGTCAGGACACATGACTGTTGATTTGCTATGTGACTGCTAGAATATGAAAATCAGGCTAACAGCTAAACATTGTCATAGCTCACAAAGGCTTTTAGCCTTATACCAAGTCTCCTAAGCAACTGGGACTATTTTCATCGAAGTTGAAAATAACGAATAAAGTGAATGACAACACTTGCACCAAGATTTGCATACCTTGTAACCAGCAACTTGCGTATGGTGGAACTCCGGGGAACTTTTGATGGTTCCAAAAGGTGCCTTAGGGAGCAGATACAAGAAGAAAGGAAGAGGACACTGAGACGCCTGGCAGGGAAATATGCAGGCATGGATAAATTATCCCACTGGTACAGGTGCTTTGTGATCCTTGGATAACTGTGGAGTACCGGGGGGGGGGGGGGAACGGGTGCAGTTACAGGTTCTAACAGTAACTGTCCCTGTCAGGCTCAGCCTCCAGCTCAGTTACGCTGCATGCCCATCCAGGTCCCTTTCCATGCCCTGACAGAGAGCAAAGCAAGAGCTGGCTATTTCCCTGCTGGGATGGACAAGAATGTGAATCCTACCGACTTCCTCATAGCAGACTCCTTTGAGTTGGAATCCACCTGCTGTTAAATCCTTGGCATTTGTTAAATAGACTAGGGAGCTAAGTCAAAACATAACGCTTCAGTCAGGTACAAGCTGTTCATTCTAGACAGATTTCCCCCTTATAAAGCAAAATTAACTTTTCAAAAGCATTAGGCAATCAACGCCCGAAGTTACCAGTTGAGGAGAACCACTGCCTTCCAGCTGCAACCTCAGTCCCTCAGCATCATTTCCCCCCCAGGGCTTCAATTTCTACATAAAATCAGCACAGATCAGTTGCTTTCCATAAATGAAGTCATTCTGTTCTTGAAGTGTGACTTCCTGAACAAAGAACACAATAACAAGCAGCTTTTCACAACCCTTGAGAGTCTTGGAATACACCTCGCCTTACTGCAGGCTGCTGTTTAGGGAAAGAGAAGCAGTTCTTGAACGTGTTTGGTAATATATAGCTTTACATTCAAACGACGTGGCACCGTCTGTTTCAGCTATAGAACCTAAGGGTGTTAAAGCAAGGGAGCAGGTTAGAGGTGCGGGTCAGGCTATCTCAGTGAATTGGAGTAGAAGCTAAAAGCTAGAAAGCCACACTACAGCCAGCTCAAGACCATCAGGATGCCCATGTGCCTCCTGCTTTCACTGTGCTCCCTTCTCTCTCTAGAACTCTCACCCACTCCGAGTTCAAATGCCATCTGCATTATCCTCTCCTTCCTCTGAAACCTCTCCACAGAACAGTTGTTTTCTACTCCAAGCCTCCTCCCCTTTATCTGCTTGGGACAAGCCTCCTCCACCTCCATATAATAGACCAGCATCCCATAATTGCTCAGGTCTAAGCTCTTGCCAACATCGTTTAAGTCTTTACTTATTACATATCACATATCTAAGCTGGCATCCATCTTAAATTTGCTTAGTACTAGCTCAACTCCCAAGTCAAATCCCAGATTCGCTCCCTTTTGTGATCTTCACTGTTAGGACTCAAGTTTACCTTCCCGTACTGTCACCCCCTGTTTCGTTTCCAGACTCTTCTCTCACATGCTTCATTTCAGTAGCTCTGAATTGGTCTCTGTCCTTCCATTCTATCCAGTACATCAGTCATGTCATCAGATCATAAACACATCATTTCACATCCCTGCTCAAAACTCATCGAGATTAAAATGCAACACAAAACTCCTGGACTCCACTAAACTCCCGTCTCTTCTAACCTGCTTTTCATTGTGGTCTGGCCACGCTGGCTAGCCTCATCCCCTATAGAGCGGCCTCATCCCTGCTTCTGGCTCAGCACTGCAGCTCTCACTCAGGGCGCTTGCCCAGATCTGTGCCCAACTATCAGCACTTCCTGCTCCAGTCTCACCTAGTCTTTCTCACTCCTGCCTTCTTCACAGGGCCTGTTCAGGGATGACATGACTAACTTTTCGGCTTGTGTGTATATTATACATCCCCACAACAGACTGTAAATACCTACGGGAGAAAGAAAATCCCACCCCACTGCATCCTTCCCTCTTGGAAGATGCTGGACTCACCAGGCACTCAGTAAATACCGGATACTCACTGATGAGCAATAGAAACAGTCAAAGTCAGATCTCTGCATGCCAGCTCCTGTGACAGCACTGCCCCAGTCTCGCTTTTTGTCTTGCCAGAAACAGACCCATTACCTGAACTCTTCTGTAGTTCAATAAAAGGATGTGTGTGTGTGTGTGTGTGTGTGTGTGTGTGTGTGTGTGTGTGTTATTTGTGGGATTGGTGTGCTTGTGTAGGGGGGTGGATATGTAGATGGCATGTGGTAAGGTAAGTAGCTGTTGTATGTGGTATGTGGGTGTAGTATGTGGTATGTTGTGTGTGTGTATATACATGTATATAGCATGTAGTATGTGGTGGTGGGGAGGTATGGTTATGTAGTGTGTGTTTGGTTGGGTATGCTATGTATGAGTATATGTGCATGTGTGTGCGTGTGCATGTGTGACTGTACATGTGTGTGTGTGTGCATTTGTATGTGTGTGCAAGTACATATGGAGCGATATGATATCTCTGAAATCTAATAACAGAAATGCCTGAACCCCTCAGAAGCTAAGCATTGGGCTGAAAATAGACCTCTATTGCTCTCTCAAAGAGATCTTCCTCATGAACTACCATTAACCCCAGTAGTCTGGACTCTACATGACTGTTTCCTTCTACTCTGTTCCAACAGCACTGATCCAGGGTTCAGTGAACATTTATCAGAAGACAACAGATGCTAAGGCATGCTTGTGCTGTTCATCTTTCATGTCTGTTTCTCCTTCAGTGCATCTTGCATGCCGTTTGGGCTTCCGTGTCTCCATCAACTACTCTTATGAATGTTTTGCCTCAATTATATTAGTGAGAAAATTCTTTCCAGGACTCCAGTTGATAGTCCCGAGGGAAAATCTAATTGGACTAGTTCACCCTTTAAATCCTGATCACACATCATAGGTCACAAAATAGCGTGTGAACTGGCAGCCGTTGGGTCAACAGTCCAACTCCTACAGCCATCTGTGTCTGTGCATGCAGCTGCTCCTGTGCAGAAGCGAGTTGGCACAACAGAAAGGCTCACACTTCTAGGATAAACTTTAAGTGAGTGTTGGTACATTTAGGTCATGGAAAGACACACATTTGGACATTTCAGCTGTAATTTTGCTATATTTGCCTGTGCCAATGGGAAGTTTGGTATATCACTAAAGTTTCAATATCCAACAATTTATGTGCTTGGAGCTTTAAATTACTTTTTTGAGGAAGGTATGGAATGAATTGTAAGAAGATGAAACTGGAGATTAAAAAAAAAAAAAGATTAGAAGCCAGAGGCAAGACATCAAGGTGCCAACTCCTAAGAATCTGAATCTGTGCATGAGCAGTGCAAAGGGAAACTGACGTCAGTGGAAGAGACACTGACTAGAAGAAACTAAAACATGGCATCCATTTTGTAAGACTGGACCAATCCCTGCTCCATACCAGCCCTCCAGGGGGCCTCTTCTGTGTGTCAAACACCAAGCCAAGGGTCCTGCAGCATTGTCATGTGTGGCTTAGAAAGATATTATGATACATACAATTTTGTGTACATTTTATATAAATGAGGTAAACTGAGTAACCTTCCAAAAGTCACATAACTAGAAATTGCCAAGCCAGGATTCCAGTTTGGTATCAGGGCCTTGGTGAGATAGTGCAGTGAGAAAGCCTTCAAACCCAACACTCAAGTTAGTAAGAAACCACACTCATACCCAGGAAGAGGAACTAAGCAAAGAGCATCTCTAGGCAATGAATGCTCAGCTCGGCCGTGGTCATGATGGATCGGAAGCGAGGATGAGAGTGCCCAGAGACAGAGAGAGCCATGAACAGACAGAAATATGAAAGTAGAGATCTAGAGACTCTCAGGATGGGACTGTTGGGATAAAAAGACAGGAGACAGGTGCCTGGGGGTGATTATAAACCTGTAAGGGAAGGCACAGAGATGGGATACGGGACCAACTATCCTAGTGTGCCTACAAGTGCCCTCGTTTTTTGCAAAGGATGTCTCAAGAAACTCCTGGTTTCCATACAAACTGGAATAACCAGTGTCCCTGAAAGAGAGCATGGTAAGAGAAGGTGTAAGGACTGGTTAAGGAAATGGGGGGGGGGGCATTTACACTGGGAGGTGAACACAGGCAAATCGACGTGGTGTCTTCTCCTTGCTCCAGCCTCAGGCCTAGACGTTTGAGTAGAAAGTGTTGCAGGGAAGAGTATCTACCAGAAGGGATGTGGAGGAAGTGGAACTTTCAGACAAAATCTACCTTTCTGTTATGACCAATGAATCTTTGTGGTGTGATGGAAGAGCCCTAGGACAACTGGAGGATGCGAACAGTTATACCTACAAGGCAGTTCAGGGATGGAACGGGGCTTGGCCAAGTATGGGAGAGACTGCAGCAAGGTTTATGTCTATAATTGAGATGAAGAGCATCTCACACTATAGCTCAGAAGATAGAATCCTGCTGTGCCTTCATCCTAGACACCTGTTCCCATCACTTGATAGATACAAACACATAAGCACTTACCCTCTCAGACACTCCGTTTATGTATCTGTGAACCAGAGGTCATTACAGCCATGACCCTGTAGGTGTAGGTCAGAATTAGTGCCAGTGGCCTGCACAAAATGGGCTCTCAATAAAAGATATCATTGTGATGATATCAGATTATTGACTGCTACTATTGTGACATTAATCAGAACAACAACATACAAGCGTCTGGGGACATTACCTGGGCAGGATTCTGTTCCTGAAACATATTTGGTTTCCACGCTTCTGCTTAAACACTGCTAGGATGCCACAGACCACTGGGATGCCACAGACCACTGGGATACTCGTTTCTTGAAGGTTCTGCCTAAGGGCTGAGTGATGACACAGGGGTAACATTCAAAGTCAAATGACCTCATCATTAAGGGGCAAACAGCCCAATAGACATAAGAGGGTCAGCCTGCCTGTCCCTGCCACACACCCTGAAGCTAAGTGCTTGGGGCTAGAGCACTACCCTAGGGAGCACCTGCCTCAGAAGCAGGTGACCAAAACACCACAAACTGAGAGGAAGCCCCTCAGAGCCCAGAATCCAGACTTTGGACACTATTCTGGCTTCTGAAAAGGAGAGTTAGTGTACCCCCATTAGTGGAAAAGCTCTTCAGTTGCCACTTGCTACTTTTAAGACAACAATATTTTTAATCCAGAGCTCAGCTCTACTCCCTACAAGTGAGAGAATAGCTTGAAGAATGCTGGGGATCCTTGTATCTTCCACACATGGGAGCAGAGTCAGCCACCTATTGTTGCACGGGGACTTTTATTTCCCAAGAAGCCAAGCCTGAGACTGGGATGAGATTAGCCCCAGTTAAAGATTAAAATGTCTGTGTCACATAAGCATGACTCCAGCTCTCTGTTGTAGATTGTTCTTTTTCTTTTCTTTTCTTTTCTTTTGTTGTTGTTGTTGCAGTTTTTTGTTTTGTTTTGTTTTGTTTTGTTTTGTTTTGTTTTGTTTTTGAGACAGAGTCTTTCTGTGTAACCTTGGCTGCCCTAGACTCACTTTGTAGACCAGGCTGGCCTCGAACTCACATCGATCCGTCTGCCTCTGCCTCCCGAGTGCTGGGATTAAAGGCGTGTGCCACCACGCCCGGCGTAGATTGTTCCTTTTAAGGTATCGTCTTTATTTTGCTTCACTTTTTTAATTTATTTAATGTGTGTGCATCCATGAGCATGGAGGTCACAGGACAGTCTGGAAGAGTCAGCCCCCTCCTCCCACCATGTGAGTTCTGGGGTCAAACTCAGGCCCTTTGCCCACTTAGCCGTCTCACTACCTACCAAGTTTCTAATGGAAACATACAACACATAAAAGTCCCCTACCCATAGTCCTATGTTCCCCAAATGCAGAAAATACCCATCCACAACACATCAAAAAGATATAGCTTGGTCCATATCTTAGTGAGGATACGGACACAATGCTAAAGACTCTGCTAAGGGAATCCATAGCAACAGGAATTGATTCCTTACTATTATAGAATTGGAGATGTCCAAACCATACTGAGGCCCACTTAGATGCCAGTCTTCTCTGTCTGTCCTCACGTGGTGAAAGAGGTAAGGAAAAAAATCTGGGGTCTCTTTAGTAAGTGAGCTAATCCAATTTGTTAGGGTCCCACCTTCATTGCCTAATCATCTCCCAGAGCCCAGCCTCCAAATGCTCAGTGAAGGCAAGGTTAAAACCTGGGCACCTGAATTTGAGGAGAATGAACACAGTCTGAAACAGCCTCCCCCCCTTTCTGAATCTCTTCAAATCATTTTCAGAACAGAAGCCATCAGAGTGAGAATAGTAACGTTTTAAACCAGCTGTTAGTTTTATTCTAATCAGGGCTTTGGAGGATAGGAAAAAAATCTCCTCCTCAAGGAGTCTGAGGGAAGAAGTTGGCAGAATCCCAGCAAACACATGAATTTATGAGGAAAAAAAAATTCTTACAACATAAATCTGTTCGCTATCAGGAAAGAAGATATACTGCATTTTCAAGGCAGGATGGTAACATTGCATAACTCAAGGTGTGGAAGAGGTTGCCATCCAGCTCACAGTCTGGGTGAGCCATGCTCCCTGGAGTCATACAACGCACAACCTGTGCATGCCGACTTGGACAGAGATGGTTTAGGACTTGTAAGTGAGAAAAAGCACCTATAGCAATCTCCACATAGGAGTCACAACCAAAGTCAGACTTCTTATAAGAGTCATGCTCTAAATTATAACAAAGGGAGAGATGTCTTGAAATGGTCCAGAGTGCCGTTTTATGGTTTTGCAAATGAGGCAGTTGAACATCTGAAATGTAAATGTGTCTTGCTCAAAGGCAACAGGTCTATGGTAAGAAGTGACACAGATTTGCCCTGCTTCCAACAGATGGACAAAACGGTCCACTTCTCTGTACATGCATTTAGCTTATCTGGACCTCAAAGTGAGTCTCCTTTGTCCTTTAAGATGTACTGGGCTCTTTCTAAATGCTAAGCAAGCCCTGGAAAATACAAAAAGAATCCTTCCAAAGGGCCTGACCAGAAAGCAACATCAGGACAGAGCTTGCCTCCATCACATTAAAAACTTTTGGCCCAGGAAATAGAGACTGGCCAGGCACATTTCCAGGCAGTAAAATAACATAACCCTTCTCCAGCCAGGATGTTTGCAGCTTATGGAACAAATGTGTTTTGTCACTGTTGGAATTGACTGACTTAACCTGTCTTGGTTTGTTGGTTAAATATTTACTCGTCAATATATTTAAAAGCCATATGACTTACACAATAGATCTGGCACTATTCTAGACTGCTGGTAATAATTACCCATTTGAAATCAGGCTGTCTATGGCAAAATAAATAAATAAATAAATAAATAAATAACCGTTAACAGAGAGCCTGGGAAACTTACAGGTTATTGAAGTGGGCCTTTAATTTAAGTTTTATTTTTAGCACAGTAGCACTACTCTTTCTGATGGGAGTTTTATGTATATTGGAATGTGTGTGGTAAGAGTCAAGTGGGAGGAGAGAGAAGCCGTTTTACCAAAAACCAATGCCGTGAAACCACTTTATGAACAAGCTCCCTGCCAAATTTCTTACTGAAATCAAAGACACCTTTGAGTTCATTGCCCAAGAGCGGGCAAAAGGCACCTGCAGTCACGTCTGTTTCTCATTTGGTTCCCGTGTAACTCAAATGCCCTGTGGATTAAATGAAACCTGCTCCCGAGTTGAAATCGTGTCCACCACGTGTCAGCCCAGCTGGGGTTTGGAAACAGGAGCTGAGAGAGTGCCATTCAAACACGCAACTCTGGTTTCCCCTGCGCCGCCCCCCTGTCCCCCCTCCCCCGGCCTGGTGCGTAACCCGAACAGGAGAGCTTCTCTGTAAGGGATACTTCAGGACCCTGTTGGCATCGGCCCCCACTGAGGATTTCACAAGAGAAGGTTATGGCAGGGAGCACACAGAGTGCTGAGGATGCACCGTCAGCAGTTCTTGGCCTGCGCGTGAGTTTACAGCCACGTCCTGCCACAGAGGAGGGGAAAAATACAGAACCCGCCATCAAACACCAGGAAGCTGTCACAGGTGGCTATTCTCTGCCACTGCTGCTGCTGTGGGCTGCTTGAAATGAAAAGGACTGTGGTGGTCAGAGAAACTGCACTGGGTGGAATAGGGACCTGCGCTTACATAAAGATCCCAGACCAAGTTACTCCCAGATTTAAAACCCAAGTAGCCTCTTAAATATCCATCTTAATCATGAATCCTGGGTCTTGACTCTTTGGTCAGATTTTTAAACATTAAGGTCTCATTTGTCCCTTCCTTTCTCCCACTGGTTCAACAGGCACACGATGAGCGGCTACTCTGTGCCTTCCAGTGTCGGCATCCAGAAACCAGGAAGGACATGGGTTCGGTGGCATGTCTCTTTAGCTGGGGAGGGGGAGGTGCTGACTTTGAATTAGCTCTGTGAATGTGCACTCCAGATAAAGCCAAGCCTCCATGTGGTATTCCAGATTTAAACAGGATAAATTGGGATGTGATAATGCGCTTCAAAAAAAGATTCAATATTTGACTTTAAAAAAAAAATTCACAGAAGGATTCCCTTTAAATCTAAACTGCCTCAGCCTCTCCCCCCCCACCCCCTTCCACCAAGTGTATTAGGCAGGGTTCTCTAGAGGAACAGAACTGTGAATCCCAATACACACACACACACACACACACACACACACACACACACACACACACA